>CM023453.1:173127777-173727777 GCA_013339765.2 Haemaphysalis longicornis
TTTCTTGTACTTTGAAGGAGCATGTCCTTGTACTTCAATCTTTTTGTTTCTTTTTGAACGTTTCAACCCACGCCAATAACTTAAGAATTTCTGTCTTTGTTTCCTTTTACAAACAGCTGTGGTTAGAAATGTGCGTTAGATGAGACAGCTGTAGCCAGGAGTTGCCGTATTAGGTTTTTCATCAATTTGTTTGCAACACGGGAGAGAGGAGATTTCAATTGAAGTTTAGAAATTCCAGGGATGCCGTCCTCGTGGCGAAGCCCGTAATATCAGCCTCTGCTCGATAAATAAATCTTTGTTCTTTGTTTTTCTCGTAAAAAAAAACCAACCAGGGATTTAAAACAATGTCTGACCCCAGAAAGGCAACCTCAATTTCCGAATTAGCTAGATGATTGTCCGAATTTTTTTTTCCATATCCATGCACACAGCAGCAATAGTAGCAAAAAATCTATAGTTACTAAAAATAGGATCAATTTAATTTTAAGCATCACTTTTTTGTGCCTTAAGTATAGCTTACGCTTCGGGCTGATAACTTCGTGATTAGGCGCCCTTTCAGCGTAACTTTTGTTCTTGTTTCAGCATTTTCTTTCAGCATCAGTGTCGGAGGCAAACAGTTACACTTGATGTAGTTTTGTTAATACTGCCTCCCACAGTTTCCTCAGGTGGTTATTCGGGAGGCCAGTTAAACCTCCGCACCCTTGTTTTAGGTGTGAAATTGTGGGTCAATGTTTCTCGTTATAGGCTTAAAAACTTGGGATTATTTCAACATAGGCGTTTTCTCCCTCACTTCAAGGTGCGCCGCCGAAGTCTTTTCTTTTGATGGATGGAAGAGAGAGCCGGGTGGAAAGAACAGGGGGGGAGGAGGCGTTCAGTGCAGGTCGGCGCCCCCTTTTCGCCGGAGCCTTGGGCGACCGCAATGGTCGCCCACTCCCAATACGGTACTGCCTTCAACAATACATGCATTTAAGTGGTGCCGTGGAACTGAAAAGAAGAAGCGTTCAGTTGTCGTGGGCAGAAACTACACAACGCGACGCTGTGAGGAAAGTGCGCATTCCCGCAACGCGGTCGTGGCACGCCCCGGACCGACGGCGATGGTCGAGTGGTAAAAACACTCGTCTCGTAAGCAGGAGGTACCAGGTTCGAATCCTGCGCCGCCGGATACCCACCAGTTTCTTTAAAGGGCACAAGCTTCCCCGCACCGTAGCTCGTCTCTACGGTGGAAGAAACGCTTGAAGCTTGACCACAAGCAGCCATGAGAGGCCATGTGGTACGTCCCTCGAACCCCTTCGGGCGGGGTCTGGGACCGCTGGGCACCCACCAGTTCAAAGGGTACAAGTGCCCCCCTGTCTCGGCGGGGGATGAAGGGTTTGGACACGCACTACCACTGCGGCAGACGTGGTAGGCTCCTCTGGTGCCGCTGGTCACCCGCCAGAATAAAAAGGACAGGCGCCCCCCGTACGGGGGATCCAGTGTACTGGAAGCCGTTCCACCACGTCGGTTTGTACCATGGGGTACGAGAATGTGGGAGGTACTTCGGTACCGCTGGGCACCAACCAGTGAAAAAAATTGGTACAGGCACCCCCTGCACAGGGGATCTCGTGGTTGGGAAGTTACCCGACTTTGTCGGGAAATGCCCCGTGTTCGCACCAAGACTGGACGGCCCTGTACATACTTTTCAGGTTGTCCAGCAGTGCATTCGGGGTCTCGGCCGCTTCATGGATTTAGAGAGTGATTCTGTTTGTTCGGTTTTGGAGTGATTAGCGCCAAGCAAGTGCCTAAGGAGAGACCATGAGCATTTCATTCCAAGCGCTCCTCGCATCCGGTCACACAGCTCCGCCAATCCTGCACTGGCTAGTTTTTGAGCGTATAATGTCGTACCTTTGCCAGATAGCGCTGCGCTTTCTGAGGATTCTAGCGTGCTTTTGTGTCCACCACCATTTGTTAAGGCTCTTGAGCGCTTCCCACATGTGCTGTAACTTTGCGTCTACAGTTAGTGATAGGATTTCCGGGTCTATGACTTCTTGATGCTGCTCGACGCCGGTGAGAAGCTGTCTGGTCCAGTCAGAAAGGTTAGGCCCGTCCGTCTGCGGGCTGGTTGCCTCCTGTCTTATTTTTCGGAAGGCGTGCCAATTTGTAATGGTTCTTTGTGTGCGCTCTTTGTGGTGATGGGTGTCGTAGCGTTGTGGTGAGCTGCAGTATATGATGGTCACTACGAAGTGTATCTTCTAACCATCCCATACCATTTCCCCTACTCTGTGGGTGAGAGTGAGGTCTGGGGTTGTGTAAAGTTGTGTGCTCGTTCCCACCGGAGTGGGCATGTTCGGCGGGGTTTCTAGTTTGAGGTATTGTGTCTGGATCACCTCCCATAGTAGTCTTCCTTTTTTGTGTGTCTTTTTAATAACCCCATGCTGTGCGGGGCGCATTAAAGTCTTCAAGGACGATGAGTGGTTCCCCTGAAGCGGCTTGCTTGGCTGCCATGATAAGTGATTTGAAGTTGTGATTGTGTTCCTTAGGGCTACTATAGGTATTAACAATGTGTATTCTACGATGGGCGGGATTTTTCGGGTATAGTGGGGTAAAATTGTGGGGGATTTTAATGTCATGAAGCTGTTTGTGTTGTGCTGGTATGTTTCGCTGGAGTAGAATTGCAGTGTTTTGGTTATATTGTGTCTTATATATCGTAAAACCAGTGCATTTCACTCGCTTTCCACGTTCTTCCAGTGCGATAAAATCGGGTGGAACCTCTGTCTGTTCTATTAGGAGTTGGAGCTCTGCCCTCTTACGCTGTAAACCGCGAGTGTTCCACTGCCATACTAAGAGCTTTTTACTGGAGGTTCCCATTCGTAATGTTAAGGTTTTTCGCAGCGGCGGGGTTGATCTTAGCCATAATGGTGCTAATAAAATTATGCATCTGTGAGCGCATGTCTTCAATAGTGGCCTACATGGCCGCCTGCATGCTGAGCAGACTCCCAGTAATATGTGTGTACTCCGCCTTTTAGTCCCCAAGCGTACGCTCAAAGACGCTCAAAGTGATTATCCTGCACAGTTTTCATTGGGAGGGAGTCCTCATTTGAAGGCGTACTGGTCGCTCTTCATTTGGGAGGGGGGGATGCCTGCTCTGTATCTGCATTTGTTGCAGAACGCAATGCAAAGTTTTCTTTCTTTACCGCTGCGTTTTCCGCTTTAAGTGGCCAACTCTGAGCGAATAGCCTGCAGTTCCCTAGCAATATCAAAGGATGAAGATTGGGGAGAAAGAGTGGAGGATATGGGGGTTATCACTGCCGGTGATAACGACAGTGTTGATGAGTTGATGGGAGGGTTACCATGGGGGTGGTTGATCGATTGGGGAGACGCACTGGGATTGCTCACCTGCTGCTGATAGCTTCTCTTTGAACCGCTGGTCGAGCGAGCGCCTTGGACTGAGGAGTTATTGACCTCCTGGCTTTGCCATTGTCTCTTCTGTCATGTGTGCAGCGCGTCATGTCGAATGGCCTTAATAGGCAGAAAGTTGCTTCCGCTCGGAAGTTTATTCGAAAGGTCTTGTGCCTTGGCTGCCATTTGGGCGTAAGTGGTGGGTCTTGGACGTGGTAAGAACCTTCTGGGGCAGTCCGCCGTGCCTGTGAGGTGGGGCCCCTCACAGACTATGCATTTCGGGGAACATGGATGCCCATCCGGGGCATTTGTCATGCCGCAAGAGGCACAGCGGGGGGACAGTGATTGCTGCGGACAGAAGTGCGTGCGATGTCCAGGTTGCCAGAAGCTGGAACATGCTTCGGGTTTGCGTCTCCTAGGCTTGCAACAGTAGGTGGCCGCTCGATACCTCACCCAGTAGGGAATGCGAGGTCCGTCAAAGAGGATTTGAACCATGTTGAACGTTCCGAGGCACCTGACGTCCAGAATTTTCAGTTCATGGTTGTAAGCAAGTACACTGGGAAATTTGCTCAGCACTGTCCGTTTCCGGTACATTAAAGATTATTCCGAGCGAGGTGTTGAAAAGTGCCGGCACATGGGTTGCCATTTCGTATCTGCGTTCTTTCACGTGCAGCTGGTTGAGTGCGACGAACTGGGTAGAGGTACTGGGTAGCCACTGGGTGAAAGCGTAACAGAATTTTTGGAGGAGTCAATACGGCCAAAACGTTCTGAAAACATTAGATCTGAAAACGAATATCATGCTTGTCAACATCGTTCAGCAAAAAAGACATTAGGCACATTCGAGGCGAAACATCAACCCACAATTGTTACTCTCAGTGTCTTTTAATTAAAATTGATGGGTTGCTTGACTTCTGCTATAGAACATCAAAACTACGCATTGCAAACAATGTTTTAACCCAAAAATGCAAAAAGCGCCCCTAGGAGGCGCTCCAAAACGTTCTGCAGTAACAAGAGGTTCTAGTATAGGAACGAGCAGCGGAACGCGCCAAAATTGCATTGACTTGAGCAAACCCTTATTGCGTTTATTGTGAGAGGAGCCAGACGGGAGCGGGAGAGTGTGAGAGGGGCGCAGGTAAGAGAAGGGAGGCACTTACGCGACAGGCCGGCAGAATGCGGTCGTCTTTCGACGACATTTGCAGCGAAGTGAGCATGTACGCGGCCGATTTTTTATAGAGTTATTTAACGCGTGCCTTCACCCTGTTGTCTGTATTTATCATGTTCTTTCATTTTCCCGCTCACAAGACTGGTCACAGTGCACTCATACATCCTATTCAGAGGATTCCGCCTATTGCTGGAGACGGGTTGCTGTCGGGTGTACCGTATGTCGAACACGATGCGCCTGTCAGGAATACGAGCTCTCTGTAGTCCGACACCGACGCATGGCCAAACAGAACGCGAAGGCGAGAGCGGGAAACATGTCTGGCTTCCTGGAACCTTCTGTCAACCACCCGAAGAGCAGACAGCAGAAGACGGACGCTTTCTTTTAGATCGTCAGTGCGCTTCACTTATTTATTTTTCCGGCTACTGAAAGAAGGCCCTTCACAAGGATACGACATTCTCCCATAAATGAACGCAAGGAAAACGCGTTTGATAAACTCTCCTTCCGTTGCCGCCGTCCACGGAACACCCTCGCGGTCTCATTGCGTATGTCATGTACAGCTGCAGACACCTTCGTGCTCGCAAAAAAGGAAAATTGGTAAAACATTTCATTTGTGCGATAGAAGCCTACCAAATGGTGAACTCCAGTACAAATTGAAATGCCGGAAGGCCGTGATTTGAATGTTGTGGATGGATGCGGTAAAGTCGTCAGCGCACCTGCCATAGACATGATGGCAAGAAAAACGGGTGCATTAGTATACAGTCAAGACCGTTTCTTCGAATGGATTTACTATTGAACAGAAGTGAGTGAGTGAGTGAGTGAGTGAGTGAGTGAGTGAGTGAGTGGAGTGAGTGAGTGAGTGAGTGAGTGAGTGAGTGAGTGAGTGAGTGAGTGAGTGAGTGAGTGAGTGAGTGAGTGAGTGAGTGAGTGAGTGAGTGAAGGACCGGCCGACCGAGTGACTACAGCTGAGAATGTCCGCAGCAAATAAGGCTGAAAGTTGGGCTAGTTGGTGTTGACTTGGAATCATTTCACCACCGAAAAACGGACAGGGACCTAGAAAGAAGTAGACGGGCACTCGCTAGTCCCGTCTTGTCTCGTCTACTTCTTTCTAGGTCCCTGTCCGTTTTTCGCTGGTGAAATGGTCCGCAGCAAGTTGTGCAATGTTTGAGCACGGGTCGCTGACCGAAGGTTAAAAAATAAAATAGGCGTAAAAAAATACGTAGCAGAACTGACGGAAACTATGGAGGCTCCTAACACGCAAGGCAGCACGTGCACTTAAAAAATCATGAGCGGAGCTAAGCCTAAGAACAAAGGACAAAATAAGTCTAATTAATATACACCCGTAGGATAGGCGACAACAAGCAATGCGCACACTAGGTTGCTTCCAAAAGATAAACCGAACAAAGCAAGTGCTGTTTCAACCTTTTACACAATTTGTTTGCAAAACAGGACTAAGAAAGGAATTTCAAATCTTCAATCGAGCGAGAAATAACATTTATGTCCGTTATTTTTGCGAATATAGACTGTAATTTCTATTCCTTCGTGGGGCATTTTCTAGGCGTGACTAGTGGTTTAAAAAGCACCAGTATAGTTATGCGCACCGTTGAAGACAGGAATATCTACAAATAATGTGGTTAAATGTATTTATTGGTTTTACGGCGTGAATCTTTCCTGTTTGCTTTGTGCTTGTGAATGATGAAATGACACAGTTTGAACGGGCTAACTCAAACATATAAGCGTAATTGCAGCGAGCCCAACGCAAGTGCCATTACCTATACGTATCGATACGTATACGTACCGATCTAATGATCTATAACATAATAGAGCCTTACTTGTAGCATGTTTAAGCTTTCTACCAAAAATACAATTGGCTTTACATGATATTTCTTGTTGACACACCAGTTTTCAAAACTTGGTCGTTTAAGTTCTTATCCGCTTTATAGACACAAAAAATCTATTTATTCGGATTTTATTGTACCGGAGAAAATGTCCGAATTATCGCGAGTACGGCCATGAGAACTGACAAATGCCCTCAACATCACCGAGATTATTTATTTTTTAAAAAGTCAGTGATTGTCGTCTGCTTCACGGAGGTGGTGTGCTAGGAAATCACTATTTTGTGAACTTCCTGGGGGTGCTTGAGTCGGCGCACACTGTGCGCCGAAACTATGCAAATTACCTCTAGAACGCTCAACGCATGCGGGGCCTCCTTCAGTGTGTGGTGCGGTCGTTCGTCGTAATCACTAGGGTCGGCCGACTCACCTTCTCTCGTTCCGACCTCAAAGCTTTTGATTGATTGTTGGAATTAACGCGCCGACGCAACGCAGGCGATGAGGTGCGCCGTAGTGGAGGGCTCCGGATTAATTTTGACCACCTGGGGATCTTTAACGTGCGCCGAAATCTCGTACACACGGGCGTTTTCGCTTTTCGCTTCCATCAGAAAAGCGGCCGCCGCGGCCGGGCCTTGATTTCTGCTGCGAATTCGAATTAGCTGAACCGCGGCCGGAGCGGAATGCGCTGCTGTTTCACCACCTGATTTGGGTAGGGAGTCGAAATTAATCGAAGTGCGGCAGGATGTGTCCGAAGTAATGAAGGTTCGGCCCAGAACAATGAACAATTTGGACGGGATGAAACGCCGTCTCCCAAGTAAATGAGATTTCAAATTGATCGGGGAAGGGGGAGGTGGGGAATTCACGTGGTTGTAATGAACTGATTGGTTCACCTTCCCTCACGGTAGCTGCAGCTGTTCAGTCTGCATCCGAATATGGTGTAGTTTGAGATCACACATATTAAATTTTGCATGTCAGTGTACGATGTGAAATCCGTGATATTGTTGGTCACGCGCATGCTAGAGACGTTAGGCTAATAAAGGAGCTGACTGTCCGAAATGGCCAATGACATTGGAATCAGGGGCGGAATTTTTCACGCGCATTTTCCCGTTAAGTACTCCTTTAAAAACATCATATAGCAGACGGGATATTCAAGCCAAATCGGTCACAAAAACTTTAGTCGTGCAAGTGTAGTAATGAAAGTAACCTTCGCACAAAATGATTTCGACAGGAATTTCGAACGGTACAACAGGAATTTCATGGAAATAACCATGATTTGTTCTTTAAGGCCCAATTATATTCTATGTAACTTCTGCCACTCGGGCACGTCGACGGCCTCAGACCTAAGGACCTCAGGTGGTGGCCCGTGTAGTAGAGTAAAGACACACGCTTGGAGATTTCGGGTCGATAAACGGAGCTGTTGGCTTTGAAGACCAAGCATCTTACATACAAAAAAATTAGCAGTGGCTTAGCGGGCTATGCCAGGATATACGTAGCGTGAGCTAAGGTTCAGCTAGTTATTCTTACCTTCCCTGGTTGTCTGGATTGGCTTGATTCTCATGCTTACTGCTGGCTTTAATGACAAACACAGGGTATACGCATTGTGTGACACATGTATAGTTATCAATAGGTTCCGGTGCAGCCTCACTAATCGCCCAAGAGCTAAGCTGGTTCCACAGGCGCACGCTGATGTTGCTGCGACGCACGAGGACAACGGTTCCACAACCTGCCTCCCCTCGCATGGCGTCAAGTGGACCGGGCCGCCACGTGCTGAACGGAGGTCGGCGAATACGCCGAGTTCGTGGGTTGTGTGAGAGACGCCGGGCAGCGAGCAACGTTCTGTGGCGCCGTGTGACGGACACTGCTCCTCCGCGCATGAGCAGCACGGCTCTCAGAGAGCTACGCGAAACTGCTCAATCTCATCCATTGTAGCTCACGCTACAAAAAAACAAGCTGCTTTGCCAAACGTAACCCACATGTGACTTGCATTCACTCAAATCTTACACCACGCCTAACGTGTCAGCATCATTGCCGAACACAACACTTAGAAACTTGCCATGAAACGAATTCAATTCTAGTTGCTGTTTCCCATGGTTGGCGGCCGGGAAAAACGCCGATTTTTTGTGGAGTTTCTCTTCTAAGTGCCATCACAATCGCGAAGTCTTGGTTACTCTTGGCACGGTTACCTTATAGCCGGCACGGACGTTGGTGGAGCACGGAGCAGGAAGATTTCAGAACCGGACGGCCCCTGCTAATCCCGCCTTACATTAAACACGTGTTCTGCGATTCAAACTAGCATGTTGTGAGAGCTGTAGGATTACATTGTAGCTACGTCGGAAGGGTTGAAACACTTGACATGAAGGAAGGCGCACACAGCGCACCTGGTCTCGGAACGGCCCCTTCCCTCAGACGCATGTGGCCACGGCGGATGGCAGCAGCAACTGCGCGCATACGTGGTTAGAAAACGCAGTGTCCTGGAAAAAGGCAAAGTTCAGTTGTGTGGAATGAGTTTCGCCAAAAGAAAGTTTTTAGCGACCAGTGAAAAACTTGCAATGGATCGAAGGCCGAGCTTCAACCACAATTTACTGGCGTCACCCGCGTGACGGAAAAAATAAAATCATATAAACGGGTTCCATTCTTTTCGGGGCAAACAGGATGCAGGCGTCAAATAGAGGTTTATTATCTGGAATTAATCTGAAAGAGCGCTTTAGAAAAAACGTGATGAGAAAGCGTTCGTATAACTGAAGGAAAGAGAGCCCCCTGCGCGAAAATTTGTTATCGGAATCTTCAGGAAGAGATTTGCCGTCTAACCTAGAATGTTTTTTACTGACACAAATCTTTTCTCTATGCCTCAAATTTCACTCAAACACGAAAATTTCTGCTCGTTTTACTTCTTGTGTGTACCTTCACTCCAAGCTATGTTGTTCCAGGGACCTTAATCTTCACTTTCTGAAGTTTCTGTGTATTTACTACGTTGTGTGGAAGCGTGGTGGGTGGGAATTTGCCAACTAGCGATTTTATGAGGTTTAACAGCACAAGTTTTAAGGTAGAATCACTAACTGTTTTGTTGCTCAGCTCCTAATGACACACTAATCAGCATTTTTCCAGTACTAGTCATTGCTGTTCTGGCGCAAGACATCATTATTTGCTGTAAGGACAACTTCTTTTGCGAAAGCTGTGCAGCCCTTAGACTAACCGAAATATCTCGCAGTAAACAACAGTTAAGATGGTGCTACAGACGACTATATCAACGCGCCGAGTTTCATGTGGTAGTCATTATTCGGTACTTTAGAGGACATGGGCAAATATTTTGGGAGTGCCGTCTGCTCTCACTCCATCAGTTTTTCAGGGTACAGTATCATTGCAAAAAAAAAACGGGTTTAGCTGTTCTTTTGCATTAACTACGCCGTTACAAATTATATGTACGGTGACTGCTCAGACAACGACTTGCCAATAAATAGTTTTCGCACAGCTGCTTTATTATAAAACTTTCAGCGGCAGTTTTTCTACCACTGTGTATCCACAAAGTGCTTTCTTGGGCCATTCCGGATGAATCACCAATTTTAATAAAGCCACGTGAAACGCACAGGCCCATGTTTATAACTTGAGATAAACCTCTAGCCCTTCGAGGCTGGGTAAAATAACTCAGATGTAAGCCAAATGCAGAGTGAGAACAGCCGGTATTGCACGCTCATTTGATCTTGGACTTTTTGTACAGTGTCCTAGTCACTACGTTCGGGAATAACTTTTCTAAGAATTGCAATTCAAAGTCATTTTATCAATCATCCCTTTCATTTGATTTCTATTGGTCTTCTAGCAGTTTGGCTATCCAAACATTCACCGGAGATCAATGTTGGTCAAATATGTGGCGTCCCATTATGTCAAAATCCTGGTTGGAGTTGACAACAAGGCCAAAGGTGCAGAGTGTAGCGTAGTTAACGAAGCGGTTGCTTGTTGGCGAAAATTGAGTGTGCCTACGGCCTAAGGGACTTGTTCGCTTTGCGACGGGCTGCAAGTTCGGGCGCGGCCTTTCTGTTCGCCATGCTCAAAACGCGCTGAAAAATTTGCGATCTTTGGTACCGTGATTTTTGTCAGAAAACCGCTTGCAGCCCTATCTTCTAGAACAGTGAAAATATTTCACTCCAAAGGAATCATAATTTTGACTTCTTCAGATATAAGACAGCAGAAACATTCCTTTTATTAAGTTTCTTGGGGGTTGGGAGCAACCATAAATCTTACTTGTTGTTCTGGTGAAACAATCCCTAAGACGGAAGGACACGCCTTTGATTACAGAATCCAGGGAGCTACATCCCTACACAATTATTCAGTATAGATTGTGGGTCACGTGACTTTATGAGTAGTGAAATATTCGAACGGCAAAGTGATATTCTATTCTCTATCATGCTGACCTATTTCAAGCTTAGAATATTCGGTCAATAATCGGAATAAATGCGCTTTGTAGCGGTACCAAGAAGAATTAAAATGACTGGCTGGTTTCTCGTATGCTTCTTTGTGTTTTGGTATATCATGTCAGGTTATTGTCACCGTAGGCAAACGGTAAATGTATTACAGGGCTGTGCGTATTATGTGGAATTTGCGGCGACGAACTGTATTTTTTTGTTCTTTGGCGTCTAGTACCACTACAATGTCGAACTTGTAGAAGGTGCATTTCCCGGTCAAGCCCACTGTTGGCTTTTTGAATGTACCCTCACATCATTTGGTATTGAAATAAATATCTTGTAGTCTTTTTTTATATTATAGAGGGAACCGTATCGCTGCCAGTGGCCTATCACCGAACCTAGTCGTTACGGGATAAACGGAACGGTGAGCGCCTGAATGCCTGCAGCCACACCGTGGTGGCGGTGCTGGCCATAAAAATGACAGGGCTAATACACTTTGCAAGTTAACAATAAAACAGAGGTCTCAGTTGGCTTAATAAACAAATTAAAAAAATGCAAATATTAATAAGCAAGTGCGCAATAATCGCCATTCACTTGAATATTGGTCAACACTATAAGCCCTCATTCCCACAGCCGTTTTTCACCCCGTCACGTCAACGTCACGTCTCCGTCTTCCGTCATGGGCGCCGTTTTTCGGCCGATTTCTCGCCGAAGACGGTGCGACGGTGACGGGAGGCCGAGCTCTACGTTTCCGTCACGTCAACGTGACGGGACCATGCCCCGCGCTAAACCAACTAATCAGAAAACACATTTTTACGGCTAAATTTAGCGAAAAGTGAGCACAAACCATTTTCTTTACTTTTCAGATTAAAAACGCTCAATTCTAGGCTAAACTGATCACTACGCAGACGACCCTGTAACCTGACGGAGAGCTTCAGTACGAACGCTACTCGTTTACGTCTCCGTCGCGGTTTCTTGACGTGACGGTGCCGTGATGGAGAAGGTGACGGCTGTGTGAATGAGGGCTTAGTGCTCCAAGTTTAGACGTTGTGACACCGGCTTTAGTGTCAGTTTACAGATTCCTCTTTCCTTAATGTAGCGCTCCGTATTTAGGTATATTCAGAATACCGTTAGAACTGGATGGATCGAACATTTCTGTAAAGAATTTCTGGTTATAACGGAGTTTGTAACAAAGGCGTTGCGACGGTTAACCTTGACGTAAATAATTTGCTACTCTGATGAGGCACTGTTTCTTGCACTTTTTCTGAAAAATGGGCCGCAGAAATGCATTAATTAAGCGAACATCCCGAGCCCCTCAAACTAAGATGCGTTTCCAGTGTCAATGCGGTGCCGGTTAGGTGATCGGCCTGCCTGTCGACGTGTAGTCGCCAGTCTTCACTGCTATCTGTGGTGTCGGTGCGCCGGGAGCGCTAGCTGCTTCCAGAAAGCGAAAAGGTTTGTCTTTTCAGTACAAGCTCGCAATTTTTAAATACCGTCTCCCCCGCCGAGAAAAAAGAATGTCGGCGCCCGGTACAGTATCCCAGCAAGCGCCCTCTCAACATTTATGATCGCAGAAAATAGTATCAAGTTCCGTAAATGGCGCCCTTTCAGCATAAGTTTGGGCCTTGAAACGGGTTAAGGCACGGACAATTGTTAAAAGGTATAAATGATAGTTAAGCTACGCTTGTGAATACGGGGGAAGTAACCTTGATTTTTTGTAGTGCCGTTCAGTCTCTAGATTTGTGGGAAAGCAGCACGCGCAAATCACGCGGTTTTTTCCTGTGAAATAAATCCTTAAGAGTTAGTTTCGCAATCTCTGAAAGTTTAGGCATTTTGATTCGGTTCTGCTTCATCCACGCGAGCCTTAACTCGAAACCTGCATTGTAGGAATACCTGGATGTAACGAAAAATTGCGAAGTTCTGTCAACTTCCTTATATCAAGGTTTTACTGTATATTGTATATGTAAATTATGTTTTTATCTTCCTCGCATTGTAATGTCAATATGTTTATTGGGCGCTGTTTCTACAGCCATTTCATAAATAATTCCCAGAGTGCTGACATAGAGGAAACTCACAAATTCACAGAAATTTATAGTGACCTTGTTATGGTCGATCATGCGAACATAGCACTAAAGCGGCCCGCGGTATGAGCTACATGTCGTAGTTTTGGAGGTATGAATTTCAGGACTGGTGTCCGGTCGCCACGTGGCCTTTTACCCTCTCGATTGTAACCAGCGCGGATGCTTTGGTTCTAAGGCAATGCTGCTAAGTGAGCCACTCAACCTGCACCGCGCAGGACCTTCCAGAAAGCCATTTCGGAAAGTGGACGACAAGATACGGTTCAACTATGATATCGGCAGTACCAGGCGTGAATTACAAGCAAATCAAGCCGTCATTCAGGTAACAAGAACTTGGCGCGCAATTTACCACTTTTAACTTTTCTCTTGTCTGCCAAAGTGACCCACGTCATTATGCCTCATCCAGTCATGGGTGGGGCAGTGATCGTTAACGGATCGGTCATCTGGAATCGTGTCTTTATATCCCGCAGTGGGTGTTTCAGAACAGAAATACGGCACTTGAAGCAAATCTTTTTTGCCAAGATAATAGCTATTTGGTTAAACAAGCTACTATCAAAGGAATGGAATCCTACGTACGCTCCCTCCTGCCTCAACCCCGTTCTCCCCGGTGATAATGGCGCTCTGTGCCCAGAGGCGAAACTTTGCGCAGTACCGATACCGTTCCCTGAATACTGCCCGTTTCCGCATGGTGGGGTGCAACAAAACCAAAACAAGAAACAACGTCCTTCTCGCTGCTGCCAAAATCCTTCTGGCTAATTCCACACGGCTTCATGACACAGCACTATTTTGTTATTTGAACGCCAGTGAACAGTTCCAAATAGCGTCTGAGTACTGTTGCTATCCACATAAAACACAGAGGACGCTTACGCAAGAGATAACCTTGCGGAGTAAGTTTTTTGGAGTTCTAACCTATTCATCATTTATGCAAGCAGTAGTGCTGCAGTTTCTAACGGCCGCCAAGAGTTCGCGCGCCTCACCAAGCAATCCATTTATCAGAACGACGATCACTGTGCTTTATACGTGTATTTCGGTTTTAGAGTAATTTAATCGCAGAGGCCACACAGAGCCTGAAGGAACTGCACTGTACTATGGGGCAATCAGCATTCATGCCTGCAACAAACTTATGTTAGCCTTTGCCGGGGCTCATAGTTGAGTAGGTCATGTCTTTTTCTTACCCTCCTACCAACTCTAATGGCAACTCTGTTGAAAGGAGGGTCCCAAGGGCCTTTGTCGAACAGGGGCGCCAGCGACGAAGCTTAAAAATTGGAGCACGACTTATACAACGACACACCGACACACAAAAGACCGGCGGGACAAGCACTTGTCCCGTCGTTCTTTCTTTTCAGTCGCGCTCTACTTTTAAACCATTATGCAATAACTTGCCCAAGAGCTTGTTTTAGTCAGGAAGTTCGCGTAACTGAGTGGCTACGCAAACTTCTCAGCTCGGCTAAGCCAAACTGCGAAGATTGCGTTTCGAAGCACTAATGAACTTGCCCCTTTAGACTTACATCGAGATGCACCCAGTCGCGAAGGGCTACTTTAATATCATTTTGCGGGTGGCTCTACGAATAAGGATTTCCGAATAGGCTGAAGTGCAAAAAAGGAAACCCGGAAAATGCTGCATAAGAAGTCGAATACAGGTAACGCCATAAATTTGTAATCAATGGAAAAGTATACTTTCTCTTGGGTGCCCCAGGAATAAAGAACGCATTTTAGGCAGCGTTTCAGCTTTGTTTGATACGCTGATTTTTTTTTTTGCAAGATCCGATGCCTCTGTTTAACTTGATCCCTTTGTACGGCTGACTCTAACTTGGATAAATTATCATTATACGGACGCACATAGTGTGGTATTACTGGGTAATTTACCGACCAAATGCTTTAGCATGTTTGGTGTGGTGCATACTGAGAGCACAAATTCGGCAATCTGGTATACACTTAAAGTTGGATGTAACTAAGTTGACAAAAATTCCCAATTTTATGTTACACGCAGGCCGCTTTCCTTACATGCAGGAAATGAGTTAAAGCTCGCGTGAATAAAGCAGAAGAACGAAACCAAAGTGCTAGAAATCAGTGATGGTGAACATACCCTTCAAGGATTTATTTCACAGTGAAAGTCTGCGTGATTTGTGTCCGCTGTTTTCCCAGAATCTTAGTGACTACACGGCACTACAAAGAAGCAAGATCACTTACCCCCGTATTCGAAAACGTAACGAAAGTATCACTTTTATCCTGTTACACTTTTGCCGCCTTAACCTGTTTTAAGAACCAAATTTGTGCAGGATCGAAGGGCGCCTGTTCTTGAACTTGATGCCATTTGGCGGACTCAAAATTGTTGAAACAGTTGCTAGCTGGGATAATGTACTAGCGCGACGGCGGTCCGTCTATTTCGCTGGCGGAGACGGCATTTAAATTGCTAGCCTGTCTCGAAAGACAAAACGTTTCGTTTTCTGGCATCAAAAAGCCATCATTCACGCACCGACACCAAGATAACAGTACAAAAGCGCGACAGCACGCCTAATGAACGCCGCACTGACGCGGGTAACTCACAGTAGTTCCAGGTGCGGGCGAAGTCGCTAAATTAGTGCCTTTCTCCAGCCGATTTTCAAGAAAACTGCGAAAAACAGTG
The DNA here is from genome assembly GCA_013339765.2 of Haemaphysalis longicornis. Taxonomy (NCBI): domain Eukaryota; kingdom Metazoa; phylum Arthropoda; class Arachnida; order Ixodida; family Ixodidae; genus Haemaphysalis; species Haemaphysalis longicornis. Next base: position 173,143,242 of record CM023453.1, read on the forward strand.
GCTCATCAGCGCAGTGAATTCGTTACTACTACTACTATGTATATATTATTGCCGCAAGGGCGTCTGAGGCCAAAAAGCGCCAAGACAATGTTTGTTTTCTCACATTTGTTGTTAAAATGCCATGGCGATGATTGTGCTGTACTCGATAAAATTAGTGTATATATGGGTGCAAAGGGCCCTTACTCTAAAAAGCGAAGATGAATAAGATGAGAGGTAACAATGATGATGTTTAAGTGTGTGCTGGGAGCGCCATAACATAACAGGGATGGCAGTGACGTCCCTGGCACGTAAGAAAATGCTCAGAACCACCCTCACTGTTTGCATTGGGTGGCCCTGATGTCACACATGGTGTGAGATAAGTGCTAAAAATCCAATGTCAGCGAGGTAGGCTAAAAGGCGTTCACTTCTGATCGGGGGTTGATCAGATAAAAACAATGATGGGTGTAACGGTATCATGTAGGTGTATAGTTCGGGGAAGTGTTGTTTCCTTGCGTCATGGTATGCCAAGCATTCAATCAATACGTGGAAGACTGTAAGTCTTCGTCCGCATTTCTCACAAGATGGTGGTGGGGTTCCGTTTAAAAGATATGAGTGAGTAGCGTGTGTGCGACGTATTCTTAATCTGCATATTGGTATTTCTGTGAACCTGTTCCGTTTCTCTGTGTTGTATTTCCCTATTTGTGGTTTTATAATGTGCAGTTTGTTTTCGATTTGTGTGTCCCACTGTACCTGCCAGCGCCTCCGAAGCATACTCCGAACGAGTGGTTTCATGTCTAGGTAGGGAACATGTGGGATATCTACAACACTGCGGAAAGCCGCAGCGGCATTCTGGTCCGCAATTTCATTGCCCAAAATTCCGCTGTGCCCAGGTACCCAGCACACTACTACAGTTAATTTTAGAGCGTAAGCAGACATTATGGATTTGATAAGACGGTTTATATTGAAGTTTCTCGTTGGTTTTCCTGAATGGAGAGCTACTACTACACTCAGGGAGTTTGTAAAAATAATGAAACTGTGTATTCTGGTTTCTGTAATGTGTTACACAGTGGTTAAAATGCCGTGTTCTCCAGCTGTAAAAATACTGGTATTTTTGTGCATTGATTTTTTGATACCAAAGCTTGGGCCATTTGCAGCGCATGACACAGAATGGGCGGACTTGGAGGCATCTGTGTAAAACGTTGTGTAGGGATATTTGTGTCGTAGGTGTAGGAAGTGCTGCAAGATGAATTCTCTTGGTGCAGTGCTTTTGTTAATGGCTCTAAAAGATAAATCACAAGAAATCGGCGACATTTTCCAAGGAGCAACAAGGTCTGTGATCGAAGTTTTGTAGGTCTCTCTAAAAGAAATCCCTAGCTCCTCTGCTTGCAGTTTCACTCTCGACGAAAAAGGCATAGATATAGAGGGCCGCCTGAGAAACGAGTGCATGGCAGACGTGTCATTGACAATAAACGAAGAAGGGTGATTTTTTATGGATGTTGCCTTCATGGCATACAATAGGTCTGTGTATAAGCGCTGGTCTTCCGGGCACCACTGGTCACATTCCACATATAGGCTTTGTGCAGGACTCGTTAGGAAGGCTCCTGATGAAAGGCGAAGCCAAAGGTGCAGAACAGGGTCAACCATTTTTAAAGCGGTTTTCGAAGCTGACCCGTATACTAGGCTCCCATACTCCAACCTCGACTTCATTAAACTGTTGTAGAGACGCAGCAGGCACACCTTATCTGCGCCGTAGGAGTGGTGGGACAGGACTTCTAGGATATTCATTGCCTTTATACATTTTATTTGGAGTAGCTTTATATGTGGAATAAATGACAGCTTTTTATCTAGCACAATCCCTAAAAACTTGTGTTCCTTCTTCACAGGCACAGCTTGATTGATTGATTGTGGGGTTTAACGCGCCGACGCAACGTAGGCGATGAGGCGCGCCGTAGTGGAGGGCTCCGGATTAATTTGACCACCTGGGGATCTTTAACGTGCGCCGAAATCTCGTACACACGGGCGTTTTGCTTTTCCGCCTCCATCAGAAAAGCGGCCGCCGCGGCCGGGAATCGAACCCGCGACCTCGTTCTCAGCAGCGCAACGCCTTAGCCACTGAGCCCACCGCGGCGGGTCACAGGCACAGCTACTCCACTGACCTGGACGGTGGGCTCAGGGTGAATACCACGCCTCTCGGAAAAATAATACAACATGTGCTCTTCTGAGGATTTAGCTTAAAAGCCATTTTCATCGGCCCATTTTACGAGCCTCTTTGTGGCAAGTTGTAACTGCCGTTCACAGATAGGCAGGTTACAGGACCGGAAACTGATATGAACATTGTAATGGACCTCGAGGTCGCTGCCAAGCCGTCGAGAGAGAGCCGAGAGCGCACGTCTGATGAGAATGAGGGCTTTAATGGAACAGGGTCGCGTGGAGCGCGAGCGCGTGCCACCGCTCGGTCCGTGCTGGTGAAGATGATGATGATCAGCGTCTTCTGCTATGCACGAAGAGGAAGAAGTTCCTACATTCTCCCCCGCCGACAGATGACGCTAGTTGGCTTCCAAGGGGTATAAGAGTTGAACGGGACGGTCGACTGTCTTTCCACAAGGCAAGTGTAAGGAGCAGGAACGGACTTTGCCATCACGCCCGCGATGAAGTTCTTGAATCCTTGCAAGAGTCCACATCTGCCTTGGACGCTGCTTTTCGCTGACGAGAACCACGTTTCCTTCCTTCAATGAATCGACCCCCTTGACCTGGTTGACAGAAAAGTTTTTGAGCTCACTTAAATATTCCTTAGACCAGCGGGTCCAAAACGCTTTTAGGTCATCTTCTCTCTTCCGCCAAAGGATTCGCTGCTGGTCAGCCGATTTGTTGGGGTTCTCCACGGCTTCGTACGGTGGCAACGCCGTAAACCTCCTCCCCACAAGAAAGCTTGACGGAGATAGTGGGCACGGTTCGTTTACGTCGTTAAATATGTAGGTCAGGGGCCGAGAGTTCAATACAGCCTCCACTTCGGTTAAAAGTGTCTCCAATTCCGTGTAACATACTAGGCGCCTGCCCAACATTTTCTTTAAGCACATCTTGATAGATCGGATCAGTCTCTCGTAGAAACCACCCCACCAAGAAGAACTTGGGCAGATAAATTTCCACTGTATTCTAAACGTCGTAAAAAATGTAAGGACATCGGGGTGTCTGATAGCTTTCCATAGCCTTTGAAGCTCTTTCGAAGCCCGCACAAAAGTTCGTGCGTTGTCGCTGTAGAGGGTTTTACACAATCCCCGTCGGGACACGAACCTCCGCAAGGCGCAGATGAAGTTTTCTGTTGTTAGGTCTTCCACGAGCTCTAGATGAACAGCCCTTGTGACGGCACAAGTGAACAGAACAATATATGCCCGTCCTTGAGCTCTGCTTTTGATGTACAAGGGCCCAGCAAAATCAACCTCGCTTACGGAGAAAGGAAAAGCTTCGGTTGTTCTGTCTTTGGGCAGGCGGAGGTGTCTCTTGCACTATGGGCTTGGACTGCAGCCGTTGACAGACGAAACATCGTCCGATAGTCTTTTTTACTAGTTGTCGGGCGCGTGGAATCCAGAACCTCTCGCGAACTTGGAGTCAGGGTGTCTCGTACTCCTCCATGTAGGACTTGCACATGGGCGTGCTGGATCATGAGATGTGTAAAGTGCGTGTCCTTCGGTAGGAGTACGGGGACCTGGGCTCCGTATGTGTCGCTGGTGAGCACCCTTCCTCGAACTCGCAACAAACCGTCGTCATCGACTAAGAGTCGCAACTCCTTGATTTTACTGTGCGACGGAAGAGGTTTCTTGGTTTGCGATGCATTTCGCCTCGACATCAAAGTTGAAGCTGCTGTTCCACGCGAATGAGGTAATGCTCCGCATGCTTGTACTTCTTCGGTGGTCAGAGGCCCGGTCACTTTATCCTCTTGTTTCAGGTTCTTCACGTAACGAAGTACCCATGCTGTGACGCGGAGTAACTTGGACAATGAGCTGAAGCGTTCAGTGTCGATCACCTGTGGCACCAAAATAGTCGTATTCACGGCGTGAGCACCGGTCGTTGCCACCTGCTCGGGTGCGGTCTAGTTGTCCACCTTCTGGAATTATTTCCGGCCACAGATCTGGGTCAGTGAGCCAGTCTGGACCGTGCCACCACAGGTGCGATCCGCTTTAGCAGGTCAGCCGAGATGCCTCTTGTCAGAAGGTCGGCTGGGTTTTCCCTTCCTGGACAGAAGCGCCAACTTGTGTAATCCGTCAGGTTCCGGATCTCTTGCACCCTGTTCCGCACGAATGTTTTCCTATGTCGACGGATCTTTTCTAATCCAGCAGAGGGCAATCTGCGAGTCTGACCAAAACGTAACTTTTTCGATGTCGAGTTCGCAGTTCTTCGTAATGTAGCTGTAGATACGTGCCGCTATTATCGCCGACATCATTCAAGTCGTGCTAGCGTAACCGTTTTCAGTGGTGGCAACTCTCGTCTTTGCAAAGAGAAGGACTGTCCGAGCACTGCCGCTGGCATCATGAATGGTTAGGTAGACCACGGCTCCATAAGCCGACTCGCTTGCGTCTGCAAAGACGTGAAGGTTGGATGTGCGGTTCTGGCCATCCCTTCCGGCGCCTAAAAATCTTGGGATGACTGCATCGTGCAGTAGGGCTACTTCTTCGGCCCACTTGAGCCATATGCTTCGCAGTCGATATGGTAGGGGGTCTTCCCAGTCAAGGTTTTCTCGCCAGATGTCTTGCAGCAGGATCTTGGCTTTGATAAGGAAGGGCGATATAAAACCCAGTGGGTCATACACCTTGCGATAGCTTGAAGAACGAATCGTTTTGTCACTTCGTGTTGCTGTATGAAGTGCAGAAGGCTGTTGTTCTTGAAAGAGAACGTGTCCGTTTCAGGGTCCCATGAAATCCCTAGAACTTTCGTCGTCCCTGACGGAGGACAAAGCACCTTCTTCCTGGGCAGTTATTTTCTCTTCAAAAGAAAGCAGCAACATACGGATCGTTGCTCACCCACTTCCGGATATTCATGGACGCAGCACGAAAAATTTCAACGATCTCCTCATGCATTTTGATGGCTTCTGCACTGTTATCAGCTCCAATGAGAAGGTCATCCATGTACATGGATTCCTGAAGCAAACGGGCTGTCGACGGATATTTCTTTTCGCATCGCCAAAATGGTGCTTCAATGTAGCTGTCAACAAAAAAGGACTTGAAGTGGCCCCGAAAGGAACGCGAGTCATTCTCCAGATTTCCTGCTCTGGTAACGGGCGACCCGCTTGAGGCAATGTCTTACACCAGAGAAATCTCAGAGCATCTCTGTCTTCTTCACGTAGGAGAATCTGTAGAAATGCTTTCTCGACGTCAGCAGGTCAGTGCTACCTCGTACCTTCGGAAACGCAGTAGAAGGGTCACGACGTCGGAGTTCAGGTTCGGGCCAGCTTCCAAGTTCTCGTTAAGCGACTTCGCACCATTTTCATGGGATGATGCGTCAAACACGATTCGCACTTTCGTCGTAGAACGGTCTTCGCGGATCACTTCTCGGTGGGGCATGTAATACAAGCGCCCGCGAGGGACGTTTTCCGTCGGTGGTACCCTTTCAGCGGATCCTTCTTCCAGGTACGTCCTAATGGTAGCGTCATACCTCTCCATGAGGCTGGCGTCTTTTCCTAGTTTTTTCATTAGGATGTGAAGCCGCTTCGCTGCCACAGCAAGGTTATCCGCCAAGTCAAACCCTTGGTTTCCACGGAAGTGCGACCTCGTACCGTTCGTTCGCCTTTTTGATTGTTTCTCAAACTTGGTATGACCAGATCGTTTTCGGAACGTCGTTCGTCCTCGCACTTGACGCCGATGCTTTCAAAGTCCCAGAAACGGTTAAGGACTTCCGAGACCTCGTTGGCTTCCACGGACGCTCGTAGCACGACAACGTTAGCACAGTGCGTGACAATAGCTCCTAACGGCAGCGGGCCTTTTACAGTCCAGCCTAGCAACGTTTCCACTGCCTTGAGCTTCGTCGTCACTGGCTTCACGTTGCCGGTTACCAGATCCCAGTAGTGGTACGAGCCAATCAGGACCGTTATTTTGGTTTCTTCGAAACCTCGTGCGCAGAGTGCCCGTGTGTCTAAACGCATTGCTTCCATCGTCTTGATGACTTGGTCATCCGGCACGGGTATATGCTCGTTGCATATAGCATCTACTTCAAGTGCCTCGATGTGCACGGGCCTTTCTGTGTTTTCGGAAACGATGAGGAGACGTACTTTTCTCATTGTTTTTCTCGTTTTCTGGCCTCCAAATACACCCACAGTTAAAGTCTCCTCTTCCAGGAATTCGCAGCCTAGTTTCTGTGGCGCATCGGCAGTAATAAAACTGCGTTGGCTTCCGCCGTCAAAGAGGATCCGGTAGCGTCCCGATGACGCAGAGCCTTTGACTGTCGCGGTCAAAGTCTGAAGCAAGACCATGGGGCCAGTTTGACGAGAAGCTAGGCTAACGGGCGTAGAGGTCACTTCGTTTCTGCTCGAGGCGTCTGGTGCGCACAGGGTAGTGGCATGCCTTCGGGGGCACTTGTCGCACCGCAGTCGGCCTCGGCAGTCTTTCGCCATGTGCCATTTCTTGAGGCACCGGAAGCATCGACCTTCCTTGATGAGCAGCTGCTTCTTCCGTTTTAGGCTCCATTCGTCGCTGTCGCAAACTTCGGAACGATGCTTCACGGTCTGGCAGAACAAGCACCGTTGAGGGTTGTTCGCCGAGTTTTGCAGAGCCGATACGGTAGTGTAAGTTTCGGAACCTCTGTTGTCTAGGTGGCTCTTGTGGTGTCACGGCAACGTCCGGCGTTGTCACAGCTGTTTGACGCTCCACAGCTTCTCGACACCGAACTTGATGGTCGAAAAAGTCGAGAAGCTGCTGGAGTTCTTGTTCGGGTTGTGCCGTCTCGTTCTGTTGGTCAACTACGGCTTGAGTCTGGCTGAATGTCGTTGAAGTACACGTCGGTGACTTGAAGAGTTCGTGGTACTTCAAGACCATGCCGGGCGGTAGCGTTCTAAAGAGAACCTCCCGTAGCATCAAGCAGTAATTAGCGGGACTGGTGCCAAGGGCCTTCAGACTTCGTACATGCACCTGTATCTGATCGTAGAGACGTCGAAGTTGCTGTGTGTTGGTCGACGACGAACCCGGTTTCAGGTCCAGAAGGCTTCTGAGATGATCTTGGACGATGACTCTTTCGTCTCCGAAGCGCTTCTTCAGGATGTCGACTGCGTCCTTGCAGCACTCCTCGCTGGCCTGAAGCCCAGAGATGGCTGACGCGGCTGCTCCGGTCACAAGGGTGTTCAAATAGTTAAATTTGTCCGCAGTGCTCAGTTCGCTGTTGTTGTGCACAGCCGATGAAAACTGCATCCAGAAACGCTGCCAGTTCTTCCGGTTCCCGTCAAAACTTGATTAAGTCAAGGCTGGGGCAGCTTAGACTTGCTGGTGGCCGGAGTAGGGCAGCTCATCGGTTGTGTGGGCAGTCTGGATGCAAGGGCGTTCTGCAGCTCAAAACGCAGGGTCGCTGTCGTGTTCACGACCTTATCGCCGTATCTCCCAGCGTCCGACGTCTCATTATCCAGCAGGTCTTCTGGCGTTTCGTCGAAAATACGGTCGTCGAGCTTCCTGATCTGCTGGTGGAGCGCTTCGATTCGCTCAAGCAGAACGCTCACCTCGGACGCCTGAAAGTCCTGGCTGCCCTCGCAGCGCTGCTTCCGCTTCGGCAATTACGCCGTCCAGCTGAGAGCGGAGGCTCTGGCGACGTCGGAATAGCCGTTCCATGGCAGTCAGCTGGCGGCCGGGGATTCTGGGGCCAAGGTCGCCGGCGCCGCGTCGGTTCAAAGGGCTTGCGCGGCTCCGGGCGTCGATGAGGTCGGCCTTGTCGCGAAGTCCCGGGTTTCCGGCACCATGTAATGGACCTCGAGGTCCTCCGGCTGCCAAGCCGTCGAGAGAGAGCCGAGAGCGCACGTCTGATGAGAATTAGTGCTTTAATGAAACAGGGTCGCGTGGAGCGCGAGCGCGTGCCACCGCTCGGTCCGTGCTGGTGAAGATGATGATGATCAGCGTCTTCTGCTATGTACGAAGAGGAAGAAGTTCCTACAAACATCATCCACGTAAATGGAGTAAAAAATGGTACGGGGCAGAGCTTTTCCAAGTGTGTTCATCTTAGCTATAAAAAGTGTGCAACTAAGTACTCTACCCTGAGGAACACCGTTTTCTTGCATATACAGTGCGGATACTGCAGCCCCGACCCTCACTTTGAATGTTCGTTCAGACAAATAGCTTTCGAGGGTGTTAAGGATATTCCCACAAATACCAAAAGATTTTAGGTCCCGCAGGATGCCGTAGCACCAGACAGTGTCATATGCTTTTTCTAGATAAAAAATATGGACATACAAAAGTGCTTGTTAACAAAGGCATTTTTCTCATAGGATTCAAAAAGCGACAAGTTTGTCTGTTGTTGATCTGCCCGACGGAAAACCTGCCTGGCAGCTGTCAAGAATCCAACTGTATTCCAGGAAATACAGTAGCCTTCTGTTGATCATTTTTTCGAGCAGCTTCCACAAGCAGCTGGTCAGGGCAACTGGACGATAACTTGAAACACAGGATGCATCCTTTCCCTGTTTCGGCAGTGGCACAACGATAGCCTGTTTCCATGCTTTTGTAAAGTGCCCAGCACGCCATATTCTGTTAAATAAAAACAGGAGAGTATTCATTGTATCTGTATCAAGGTGTTTGATCATGCCGTACGTAATGTTATCTGCACCTGGTGCCGAAGGCTTGCAACCAGCCAACGCAGTCATGAGCTCGTGAAGGGAGAATGGAGAGTTATAGGAGTCGTTTGATTGCTTGTGCTCACGTATGGACTTCCGCTCAGCTGACTTTTTGTAGTGTATAAATGTGCTTGTGTAATGTGAAGAGCTTGAGACATGTTCGAAGTGTTGTGCCAACGCGTTTTGCCTGGTCCTCCAGGGTGCCACCAGTGGTGTCAACAAGGGGTAAGCCATGTGTGCTTTGTCCATTTAGTTTCTTATCCTGTTCCAAACCTTTCTTGTATCGGTGAAAGAATTTATTGAAGTTAAGGAAGGACCTCCAGGTATTGTTTTTGGCCTGACGGCGAATGCGCCTTCCCATGGCTTTGGTGCGCTTGAACGCTTACAAGGTTGTCCGCAGTGGGGTACCTGCGAAGAATGCCCCACGCCTTGTTCTGTGCCTGGCGTGCTTGTCGACACTCTTCATTCCACCAGGGCCGCCTAGGTTACTTGTGTACCAGAAGTTCTGGGGAATGAAGTTCTCTGCAGCGTCAAGGATATGTGCCGTGACAAGGCTACAAGCTTCATCAATACCCAAGTGTTCTATGGAACTGTATGCGAGTTGAGATTTCTGCTTAAATTTCTCCCAGTCTGCAGCTGTTTCTTTAGACCTTTTAGTTGAGATGGCCGTGTAGGGGTCTGTGTCTTGGCATCTCAGGAATGCTGGGCAATCGTCACTTACGAGCGGTTTTTCTCCACGTGCCACTCAACGAGTGGAAAAAGAACAGCAGAACCGATTGCCAAGTCTATGTGCGAGTACGTGTTGTGTGATGTTATAATATGTAGGCTGTTATTTGTTGAACAAACACGCACCAGATCATACTAGAAAATGTTCAATCAAGCGGCCACGAGCGTCAGTTCTCTCAGAACCCCAGAGTTTGTTGTGTGCATTTAGGTCTCCAACTGAGATAAATGGTTCAGGCAGCTCATCCACCAACAACTCAAATTCTGAGGTAGACAATTGATGTCCCGGGGAATGTATAAGGAGCATACTGTAATCAGCCGACCAAAAATGATCGCGCGTACAGCAACTGCCTCAAAGGTGGTGAATAGTCTAATGGACTGGGAAGGAATGGATTTTCCCGTCACAATGGCAACACCGCCAGGTGAATGAGCAAAGGCATCTCTATCTTTCCTGAAGACAGTGTATTGTTTAACAAAGTTACTTAGCTCTGTATTTACGTGTGTCTGTTGGAGGCAAACAATACTGGATCGATGTTTATAAAGATGTTCATATACATCATCTAAGTTTTTTATGAGACCCCTACAGTTCCATTGAACTATGTTTTCAACAGCAATTATGGATTAAAGATAATAAAGACGTAGTTGTGAAGTTGCCTATTTTGGTTCATGTCAGTGAGTCTTCTTTAGGGCCTGTGATACGAGGAGGTGATTTTTTTCCACGGCCATAGTGCTGCGGCAACTCATTTTGTGCCTGCTGGGAAGGTTGAGATGCCGAGGTGTCCATGTCCTCGACTGATAATTCAGGTTGCACCGAAATGTGTCCTTCCCGACATCCACCTCTTGGATTGGTTCCTGAGGTTGCCGCAGGCTTCTTTGTTGGAACCTGCGGTGGTGGGCAGGGAACGAGTACCTGTGGGGCCCCCTGAGTTCGTGGTCTTAGTGCCCTCGGCCAATGGAGCTGGACTGGAAGAGGCCGGACCAGTACCAACAACGCCCGTCACCAAGTTCTCCACGGGCTCCGCAGTAGTGGTGGTGTGCTCGGCTGTGGATGGCAACCCAGCAGGAGGAGGAACCACCAGGGCCTCTGCTGTAGAGGCCGGAGCTGGTGGTTGCTCGGAGGGGGTTAATGACAGCGACACATCAGCTAAGCTGCATTGTGTCGCAGTACTAACCAAACGTCGCCCCACCCCCGGCGGGGCGACGGTCTGCATCGGATGCAGCAGAAAACATCTTGTGCTTTTGGCGTGCTTCAGGGAAACTGATATTTTCGGTTACTTTGATCTGAATGATCTCTTTTTCTTTCTTGAAAAATGGGAAGGATTGAGAGTATGCAGCGTGTGAGCCACTGCAGTTCGGACATTTCATGATTGTGTTTTTGCAGTCATCAGAAGAGTGATCGTTTTCGCCATATTTCGCATAGGTGAGCTTGCAACGGCAATCTAGAGTTCAGTGACCGTAGAGTTCCATGACCGCTGACATTTAAAGCATCGCCTCGGGTTTGGAATGTAGGCGCGTACACGACAGCTAAGGAAAGCTGCTTTCACTGTTTCGGGCAGGGTAGAGCTAGCAAATGTTAGGATGATGTGTCTTGATCTCTGCTCCATCTCTTCTCATAATAATTCTACGCACGCCAACAACACCTTGGTCATGCAGTCCCTCACGGAGGTCATCATCTGTCTCATGGAGGAGTTCTTTGTCAGAAATAATACCTTGGACAGTGTCTGGTGTGCGGTGTGGCGTAACTGTGACAGTCAAGTTGGCAATTTTTTCTTGCTTTAGGAGGTTCTCGCTTTGGGTTTTTCACATAACTTCAACAAGGAGGTCTCCAGAGGGCATCTTTTTGGCATTGTAGTCTTTTCCAACAGTGTTTTCAATGCACTTGGCAATGAAGAAGACTGACAGGGTCCGGTGATAGGTTTGTCGTCGGTAGAGTGTACAACTAGTATTTGCTGAAAGCGCGCTGAGGTGGTTGGGTTCGGAGTGCTTCAGTGCGACCCCTTTAGGAGGTCGATAAGGGTATTTTGCGGGAGATCAGAAGATAGCCATACGACATGGAATCAAATTCGGTGGCAAGGCCAGGTCGTCCACCACTGAGCCCAACAAGGGAACGTGGCTGTGAAGTACACCTTAACTGTACCTCGCCACAATAGCCCTATGTTCGGGATCTAGGGTGAAGCCTTCGCACAGGGTTAAACCTCGCCGCCTGGAGAAAAAACGGAGAAATAAGAAAGAGAGAAGATGACAGGGCAGGGTTAGGAAAGACAATAGGAAAGCAAAAGAATGAAGAAGAGGACAGGAAAAGGCGACTGGCTGATTCCCCCCAGGTCGGGTCAGACTGGGGGCACCGTCTACGGGAAGCGGGGGCCGAAGTGGTGTGTTGCCTCTGCCAGGGGGCCATGAAGGTCCAAAACAACCCTGGCTTTGGCTCAGCCACCAGGATGCCCTTTTCCCCGGACACGGAAAAGCCACGCACAGCCGAGGGCGTGGGTGGGTCCAACCCATATGGGCTCGTGCTCCGCGGTGTCACCACTACCATCACCTTGAAACGCAAGGCGCCCCTGCGGCCAGCGAATTCGCTACATCAAGGTTAACCGTCGCAAAGGCTTCATTACTCCGGGGTTGCAAACACATACGTTTCAATGGGGCTGAAAATGGGCAAATGAAAAACATTGTTAAATCCAGGAATTCGTTTCGTAGAGGTTCGTTGATTCCAGGTTCAACTGTACCATAAATATTCTAGTACCTAGCTACAATTGTTCGCGAGCAAGTAAATTGAGTCCCTTATGTCGTCTGCTTCTACCGGAACACCTTGTTGAGTGGTATATAATAGTGATCCTTGTACACTACAGCACGTGGCATAAGAGGACATCGCCATAACTTATCTTTATCACTGAAAGACGCCGTCAGAAGGTGCTTCTCAGTACCGCGCAACCGGACCCAGCCATGCAGGAGTAAAACTAGTACTAGCCGCCACCAGCAGAACATGCTAAAAGATGCTATGAAAGGCATGCTAGAGAAATTCCCATTGTGCGATTTTCAGAATTTACCCTTTAGTAGCCACGTGACATTTACTTATCCACCGTGCGATGTCGGACATTCGTCATTTACTTACTTATATATTTGCGTATTTATTGCACCCTCATGTCACTTGCCATTACAGAAGGAAGTAGATTACATTGAATAGAACATGAGAGATGGTTGGGAGAAAAAAATACAGCGTTATTACGATTACAAAGAAAACGTCACCATACAAACATAAACCTGCGTTAAATTGACCCTGCGCACACAATGTAAGGTAGTGTTTTACGAAAAAGATGGTTGCCATTAATAGCAACAACTGGAAGAGATCGGTGATTCCATTCACGGGAAGAACGCGGAATGAAGGATGGAGCAGCTGTATTAGTATGATGGGTGATCATTCCAGCCTTGAGACGGTGACCGATGCGGTAAGAAAGATACTGGAGCTGTGGAAAAACTTACGCCCATCTTCCCGCGAGGGAACCCTGATGTGATGCGACGCATCGGGGGGTTCAATTGGCGTTTCCATTGGGTTGATTTTCTTGCGCTGACGCTGGTATTGTATTGTGTCAGCCCACTCGCTGAAGGGACCGTCGCTTCCATCACGTCTTCATCGGAAGAATCAAGCCAAGCAGGAAGTCGTCAAGCAAGTCACGCGGAGTGGAACGAGAGCAAGGTCTGACTGAACCGTCGCAGCGCGCTACCCGCTTTATATTCACAGCGCCTGAAGGAGAGGAGACAACGGAGGAGAGTCGCGCATGCACGCACTTGCGCGACGGGAGCGGAGCGAAGCACGCGCACGCAGCTGTTGTTTATGATAATGAGACGGAGTGAGAATGTTGCGCCCATCTGTCGGAGAGAAGAGCGGAGGAGAATCGCCCATGCACAGGAGGCGTGCGGACACCGCCGACGCCGACGCAGGAGGGACATGCCTCAGAGCAAGAGATGCGTCGCATCTAAAAAGTTCGTCGTGCAAAATGGGGTGGTGGTGCAATTAATGGAATGTTGATAAGCAAGACACTTCGTCGAAGTGACAGAGTACGCAGGGGCGGATTAGTTTTCACTGCAGATGTACTAGCAGTGTATTGTAGTTCGAGATTATAAAACGCGTGAAATTGTTAACTAGCCCAAGCGATGTAATTAAGTGAAGATGGCAGGAGTCCCCAACTGAAGAAGAATATTCTAGTTTAGGTCGTACTAATGTTTCGTACAGGGCTAATTTCAATGAAGATGGACCTCTGGAAAACTTGCTCAAGCGTCGGGTTAGCGTTGTTGGTAATCTGTTCAATGTGGAGTGCCCACTAGTACTTCTGTGTTATGTGGACGCCTGAGTACTTGAACGAGAAAGTACATACAAGAAGGATATCGTTTAAATAGTAAGCAAATTGACCGTAAACACATCGGAGAACACGCATAGCTTTACAGTTACTAATGTTTATTCCAATAACCATGTACTGCACGAGTTTGCAACAATGTTAATGTATGATTTAAGAATACACGAATCAATTCGCCTCCTGTATCATTATTGTTTGATGCCTGTAAACTCTACTTTTCTTATTCTTCTAGTAGTGTTTATTGCCTTGATTCTGTATTGCCCCACGATTTAGTGTTTTACTTGTTACTAGCTTGAACACTGTCCCGGTCGAGCCGTTATACTTGCGAAATCGAATTGAATTGCCCTACGTCTTGAGCATGTGAGTTCGGGACTCCCGACACGTCAGTTCGCGTCGGGAGTCCCACCACGTCGCCGCCGAGTTCCCTGACTGTCTGTGCTGCGTTGTTGCTTAAGATAGCGGGTGTACGCTCTCCGTCGCCGCTTGGACTGGATAAACCCATGTAAGAGCACTTGAAGGAAGTGTTCTATCAAGTTGCGCAGTGCAATCAATTGTTTCGCCCTCTTCCTTTTTCGTAAGTTCACATCCTTCACCGTCTTTAAGCATGATATTTGTATGCACCTGTGCGTGTTGCCGATCCGTGTTGCCGCTTCGTTATTCTCGATTATCTTTTAACAGCGTAGCTGCTCTAGGTATAGCCCTGACAATAGTCTCTGCTGATATCGTGTCGCGCTCTCCCCGGAGCAGCTTTCTCCACCGTGCAAAAACGGGTTCCCAGTATAGAAAGAAATTCATTAAAAATAGAAAGATGTCCTGCGGCCTCCTCGTTTTGATATAGGACGGCTTATTTTGCCTATAAAAAAACGTATTTTCAGAAATTCATTGGTACTTAGAGGTGAAGCCGCCTTTAAGGGTATTGTTGTAAGCTTGGTGCTTGTAATCTGGCTTCTCCACATTGTCTGTTGCACGGTGAAGCTTGTCCATCTACGGCGGGAGTATTACAGAAAACGGCCGGCTACAACTATTCTGTTATCAAATTATCCCGAAACAAACTATATGACAATTATCCCCTGACAACTCTGGCATTACACCGAGCCTCATGTACTTGTTCCGATTAGTCGACATTGAAATTGTAAACGCTACAGAATTACTGTCTGCTGTCAATAGATGGCAATCTACGGAAGGCGTGTGGTTACAGAAAATAGCGGTAACTGCTGCTTTACCTCAGGTATTCGGGAACAACTCGCATGACAGCCGCTATGACGACGATAACATTACGTACCACAGCTTCGCTGGCCATACTTATTCTCATAGAGGCAACGCAGGGAATTTTTCTTTTCCCCTTTTAAAGTGGAACTTTGTATAACTATAGACAGAAGGAGAAATTTTGTGGTTCTGTGCACGCAAAAGCCTCCCCCGGCGCAACCCGATACGCATGCGTGAAAACATCATGTTGGAGAAACTTAGATGCAAAAAGGAGAGAGTGTGGCTGCGTTATCTCCCGCAGGAGAGCCTGCGCACTACAAGGTACTGTGTGAAGCACAGATCAAGCGACAACGGCTGGCCGGGCGTGCGCGGTGAGCACGCAGTGCGCTCAACGTGGCAATGGGGAACCCCGGCTGCACATTATTAACGCAAAAGGGATACGAAAACCTCACCGACGTCGTAGCCTTCCCGGAAACGACATCACCAGAAAAAGTTCCACTGGGGCGGCGGCGCCATAGAGTCTCATACTGATATACACTAGAGGGAAATCTGGCGCCACTGTCAAGGGGAGCCGCGCTTGAGCGAGCTTTCCGTCATGTACCGGGGAGGCACGTTATACTTGTGCTTGGCATGGCTCATGAACAGGCTGAAAAGTTGGTTCTGGCTGCAAAAGGCAGCAATATTACTCCAGAAGGTTCATGAAATTTGTTTTGTTACCATAAAATTGAACTGCCAAAAGGATTGATACGTCAGTAGTTATTGAGAAGCTTCATACACAATGAACAGTAAAAAAATGTTACCTTTTTTTGTTGATTTTGGCTTCGAGACAAAAAAGAAGACGTATGGCTAGCTCTGCCAAGTAGGTGAGGAACGTTGCTAGCAGCAATGGCGCCGCCCACGGCGGCATGCGACTGCAGCGACAGATTACCCTCTAGTATTTAGTAGTATGAAACCCCAAGGGCGCCGCTAGGATTCGAACCCAGGATCAGTCTGGGCGCAACGGGAGATGTGAAACGCTTTGCCAAGTGAGCTATGAAGCCATGCCCGGATAGCTATACGAACGCTCCTCATGTCCTTCGCTCTAACTTCTCCATCCAGATGGCGCTGCCGTTTAGGAGAGGTGCAGCGAAGTAGTGCGTCATGACGCTAGTGAGCGCCGATAGTTAGCGCCTCGATAGGGCAGCGTATAGCAGCGGAAGCTGCTGTGTTTATGCGTACGCCGCTTATGTGGAACACGCTCAGCGTTAGGAACGCCGCCGCCGCGTTCCACAAGCTGAGCTCGTCGCTACGCAAGCGTCTGGTGTACACGCCATGGAGCAGGACCAATGTGGTAGCACCTTTGCCGAAGTGACCCACCAGTGGGACGTCGTTCGCCACCAGGACGTTGCTCGCCAAGCAAACCCACAAGGCTGCTGGCGATCCGCAAATCATGCTCTTTTTGCGGTAGCAGACGGTGACTTCAACAAACGATTCGGTGAAACCTCGTTCGGTTTCGCTCGCACCGTTTTCGAGCACCTGGGTTTTCATTGGGATTTACGCAATGCTCCGACGCGTGTAATCCGGTGTGTAATGTTGATGCGTCTAAAGGTGCCATACCGACGAAATATAAATAGCGATGTGCAAGTTCATATCGATGCACAAAAACATTCAAATGCTCTTTTGAAGGTACATTTCACTTCTATGTTTTACCGATTCCTATGAAAGAAGGATCAGCCAGATTTTTTTTAAAGATGGGTAGACCACGTGTTGTACATACTTGCGAGGAGCAGGCAGCTTACTGCCAGTGACTGCGCTAACAGAAACAAAAATGATGGTAAATACCATAAACACGGAAGCCCTAATGAAGAAGACATCAATGAACTATAAGAATTACCACTTGGGTAAACACCGGTCGAACTTTACAGGTCCGCTGGTTAGCCATCTTTAGGCAATGCTTGGGCACATTTTAAAGGTACCAAACAGTTGAGGGTCAACAGCTGCACGTTTAGTTTCGCGTCGTTCGTGCCATAGGGCTGATCGACGAGCGGGAATCAAACAAGCCCTTGACCCTGATTACGCCGCTCTTTCAGCGTATATGACCAGTTCACCAGCCCCACCACTATCAACACCAATATACGGCCCCATGGAAGTTCCACCAATTAACGGATGCACGACCTGTTGCCCGTATTCATCCCCGGACAGTTGGTGCTCCGATTCCGCCTTCTATACACATTGGTAGCCCTTCGTCTACGCTGATGCTTGTCGACGCCAGTGCTTCCGATACCTTACTTCATACGGCTCTACTCTGCCCGACTGTGGCTGCCGATTCAGTGACCTGCACTTACATAACAACGGAGAAATGGCCATCAACAGCAGGCAGAACTCCTTGCAGTGCGGGATGCCCTGCTACACACATCGTTGGAAGTCAACCATACTTCACCACAGTGTACATTTACACTGATTAGTCGGCAGCTGTTCGAGACCTTCGTAAACTCTCACGTCCAACTAACGCCTGCTAGAAATTCAGCACATAATAGACACTTATCCAAGTCGTGTGCGCGTGTCATGGCGCCAACGGAATAGCCACCCCGCAATGCAGGCTGCAGATGCCGGAACACACCCCGTGCGTGTGCAGTACCTAGCTCCTCTTGCACCTTCGTCAAACGGTGTTCGCCTTGCCCGTGCAAAAGAACGTCTACGGCGCACCGCACGCGCTCTCATACCCCCCGCGCGGTACAGACCTCCCTGCGGGTTGTCTCGCCAGATGAGGTCCTGCTAGGCCGTCTTCGCCTGGGAGTCGCCCTCACGCCAGCTGTGATGAGGTCCTGGCCTCCTCCAATACCATGCCCCGTTCAACTCCACCTGCCCCTTTTGCCCCGCTCCAGTTGACCAGGCTACAGCAAAGCACCTGGTGTGGAGTTGCCGTGCTCTGCGAAGCCTACGCGCTGTGCACATCGCCACCTGCGGCCCGCGCCGCGGACGTCCGCCAGATTTTCATGGCGTGGATACAAGGACCACATCCTGGTCCCCTACTCCAATTCCTTCGGGAATCCGGGGTGCATCTGTAGATTCAATTTCCCTTATGCTGGATAGCAAACTTCCGCAAAAAAGAAATCGGAGCATCGGAATCAGTCGGACTTGGCCCATCCATTCTGTGCAACTATTGAGAGACCATAGGTGTTGTAGACGCGACACGCGGTGCCGACACGAGGAGGTAAGGGAACGTAAGCCTCCGGTCTGTAATTAAGAGGAAAAGGCGCAACTTGGAGAAGGACTGCCGTAAGATCCGGGACAATCAAGGGCTGAGTGTCCCCTCTCACTCTCGTCCCGCCCCGTGCCAGCTTCGCTGTTTAATCCTTTCAGCCGTGCTTTTCTTCAAGCACGAATATGTGTTTTCTGTGTTCTACTAAATTTTACGGTGGACCGTAAGCCCGCAAACGAAAAAAAAACAGTTGGTAGTGCAACGTAATTACATTTATTATTAGGAAATTTATTAGGGCATCTAGCATTAGCAACGCCATGTTGAGGATACTTTTTGTGTGTTTTCCTACATTTTATGACCACATAACCTGCAAACGAAAAATGAGCTTCCCAGTGCACATATTAGAGACTTACAAGATTGTAAATAAAGCTAGGACCTTCGTTTTTTTCAGCCTCTACTACAAAATTTCCTTTTCACTCGAGCTTCTTCATCTATGTAGCCTCCAGTTCCGCTAAAACGCAGCAATGGAGGTGTATATCGCAACAGCCATCCCTGAAGGGACACTTCCGCAAAAACCTAGCGGTTCTGGTTTCGTTTTCCATGCGCTAGAGGGACTTTTATGGGGTGCCGTCAATTGGCACCACCTGGGCCGAAACGGCTAAGAGCGAAGCTGTTCTTAGTCCTGCTTTCATGGGGCGAGGCGGAGTAATGCGGGCCCAGCGATGTCGAGAGGGCCAGAGCCTAGGGGGAGGAGAGGAAGCGCCAAACGCATGTTTGTGCGACGCTGTAAGAGATTGCACAAGTAGTTTGCAGTTTGCCGCAAATAATTAACAAAAGGTATCAGTCCACGCACCGTTGTAGCTCAGATGCGCGAGGTGGGGAATAGCACACGTTCGAGGGTCCAAGGCTCGAAACGCTGTCTGGGTCTTTGTTTCACAAAGAAATTTTTAAAAACAATAACATCGGTAAGAAATGACTTGGCCTCGTATCCGCTCCTTTTGTAACAAATCACGAACGAAAGACGGTAGTCGACTGGCACCCCTGCCAAGTAAAAAGCCTCCCTTCAATTTCCCGCCCATCTCTCATGCTCTTCCTCTCCCCTCTCGAGGTAACACGGTAATGTTTGCTCAAGTGGATTTAAATTTACCGCGTTCCAGTGCTCCAGGTCGGGTTCCTCGATGCCTGCGCTGCCGTGCGGCGGAGACGCGCGTGAATCGAGGCGCCCTAGTCAAACGTTTATAAACCACGTTGCCCTACTCCACGAGTGTTCCAAGCGTACCGGGGAACCTATCTAGTGGAACCTTCCGTTATCCTTGCGGTTTAATTTCTTAAAATGCCGCCCGAAGTTAAAGTGACGCAGGCGACAGCAGGCGAAGAAATGAATTTCTTTTTCTGCAGTTGATCTAGTATTGATCAACTGCAGAAAAATGCAGTTGATCAACCAACTTTATTTGATATCGCAAAAATCAAGCACCTATGAATTTTTAAATAATTCATTCTTTTACAAATTGATTTTATGCCTTATATGTGCATAATGTCTTCTTTTTCAACTATGTCGACAAGTATGAACGTTCTCATCGGGTGTAGGCGTTTACATTTGGCTGTGGGTATATAAAACTATTGCTCAGTTTCTGTTTCCCTTTGGGTGGGGGCTGAATCTAGTCACAGGCAGACAGACAAACGGACAGTTATACAGACAGATCAAAATTTCTGCGTTTAAGTAGACCAAGAAAGACTATCATAAAATAAGCACAGCAACTTAATGCTGTCTGCATGGCTGAAAGGTAAGGCATGAGTGGAAAAACCACTCGCGTCATGCTCAAAAATTCAGGCGCGCTCGTGTCGCACCATTCTGCTTGTTCACAAGGCGCCATCTCTGAATACCCCTTGTAACAAACACAGAAAGCAAAATGCCATCAAATGTTGCAGCAGTAAACGTACGTAAACGTTCTCTGTCCAGATAACACCAGCAAAACCTGGGATTACTGAGTTCACCACTGACGTAAATCATGCGGGCAAGGGTTACTGACCCCCCCCCCCCCCCAATGCGCGGAATGTTTCTTAAACCTATAATTATCAAAACAAAGCACCATCAATGCAAGGTATGTGTCCCCCTTGTACTTTTTCTGGATTTACGCCAGGGGAGCTTACAGTATTTCGACGCTATTGCTTTGAGCAGCCCGTGCCGTACTTTTCAAGTCGCAGAAAGCGCCCAATCGTTCCCTCTGCAGCCTTGGCAGCGCTGTATGCTGTCCTGTATGAAATGAAGTATAGCGTAGTGCAGTCATTTGTAAAATATTCGGGAAAATGGATAAATCCGTGGGCTCTATAGAATAACAAGGCGCCCAAAGGGAGTGCCAGCTCGAGTTGACGGCGAACGAGCGTGAACGGGAACCCGCCTGCTGGATTTGAGCATAGTCTTGCGATTAGGTAATGACATGCAGCTTCGCTATTAAAATGAGAGTTTCGCGACGTGAAGTCAGTGAAGCTGGGGTAATTTTTTTTATCTTCCACTACACGTCCAAATAGCCACTCCTCTCTATACTTGTTTCCTCGAGCATCCTATGCAGCTACAGTGCTCTTCACTGGCACTATAGCAGCCGCTAGGCGTAGAGGCGCTATAAAGTTCGCGAGGATAGACTGTTTCAGAGTGGCATAACTCCTGTATCGGTAGTTATGTTAAGGACAGGTCGCACACTTACATATCTTCCCCATTTCCCCCTGGTCACACTACGTATTCTACTGCCAAATAAACGTGCACCGCATTATTACCCGGAATTGCTTGAGCTCACGCGGGTTCTCATTTAGCGTCACCGAGATTTCGAGAGATGCCCCAGGCGAACTAAATACTTCCTTGACGGGGGGTTTTAATGGACGTCTAGTGTCAGGAACCCCTGCACTCACCGTAGGTGCCCTCTTGAACTGGATAACAGCCCCGTGGTCGTAATCGGTGCCGAGGATTGTCACCCAAACGACCGGCTTATCTGCGGATAAAAAAATAGAATTCATTATTTGGGCATTTCGACCTCTGAGCACCGTGTTCCCAGGCAGCACAATCAGAAAGAAGCCTGGTCCTTCATCAGATTGCCCAATCAGGGGGTTTACTGAATATTACGAAATTTCTTGTTCGCAATATCGGCAGCATTTGCTGAATCTTACTTTTCTATTCTTACTCGTCCCAAAAAGTAATAATTGTGGTGCCTTTTGATCATACTTATTCATCGCTATGAAGGAAGAGGACAGTAGGTATGATCAATAATATAGCTAGTTTTGTGAGTTTCCATTTGTTTCTTAGTCTCGAGGCTTAGTGGGGACGAAGCGAGTTGAGCTATACGTAGGAAGCTAGCTTATCATCCTCAATATAGAATACTATGGTACGTTATGCAGGACCATGGGGCCGCCAATGGTTAAACAGTGTGTTGCCACAAATTTCGGCCCGCCTGCCATCAGATGTTTACCTTGAATGTTCCAAGTTCGGGTCTAACATAGCGAATTATTTCATACTTTTGCACTGAACGTGGATGGTATAGGAAGTCAGAAGCCACAGCCGAAAGTTTCTACTGCTGTCTAGCTGGTTGCCTTGGGCGAGAATTCAATTTTTATGAACTTTCTTCCGAGAAGAGGCGTAATTTACCAGGACCGCCTATTTGCTGTTTGTTTTCATCTTTATCGGCACAGCTTTTCATGCCACATGGGTGAAATATGTCCATACAGGTCGCGAACATTTATTTGTGACAATTCATGCAACACCAGATCACTCAGGAGGCCACAGCCAATATGTATATTAACGCACCTATGTCACTAGTCTTGTAGCACATGAATTTACGTAGCATTTACACGAGATTAAATGCGACATTTACACGAACTGTTCCCTACTAACTGCAATGTTTGTTCTGCCTTTATTTCGCTGCATATCCTTCGGAAGAACCTACAGGTCTTAGTACACGCTTACGTTTCTCCTGTTCATAGACGCGTAAAAAGTGCCTTTAAAATTCTTTATATCTGGTACGCAGGCTGTCAAGATCAATTTCGAAGATTTTTGCATACTTCCGTTGAGTGCAGCAATTCCTGCAGGATATGTTTACAATTTACGCCCTTTCAAGAAAAAAGAGCAAGCCCCCCAAAATGCAAGAGAACCTCGCCAGAGAACCTATTTTTACTTGTGTATGCACCCTCTGGTCTATTGTTTGTGGTTGGTGCTTTTGTTCAGTGCAAGTTATGTCGACTGATATTGAGTCATAGCTGAGAAGGCCTAGTGTGCAAGGAGGGCCTCTCGTGAAATGCAGCCTGTGAGCAAAATACCTTTTGCACCTGCCTACTTGCCCATACGTGCACTTTGTGAATACAAAAAAAAACATGCTAGCCTCTGGCACCTGCCCCAGCAATGAAACAGATGATGGGCAACCCAGAAGCAGGGTGTGCGAATACGTGATGCCGCCTTTTGTGCGATTAGGGTGGGAAAATCACGGTGAATTACCCTTTGGCCGAAGGAAGTAAAGTTCACAAAAAAAGAAAAGCCGTGGTATAGACACGGTTGCACACTGTACAATATCAGTGTACAATATCAGCCTACTTCGTTAATATGAGGGCTGCTGTAGGTGACGCGAATTTTAAATACAAGAGCAGTACTATACAGCCCGCCATTTTAAAACATACAATAAGCAATAATTTGTCCCACTGAAATTCCGAGGTTCTCACTCCTGCTGAAACTAGTAGGGACTAGAAAGCTCCGGCTATATTCACTTAATCTGTATATTTGGTATAATACTATTAAATAAATTTACCGTGATTTTTCAACCCTAATCGCACAAAAGGCGGCAGCACGCATACTCCGACCATACCTCTGTGTTGTTCCTCATCCGTTTATTACTGGGACAACGGCGAGAGGCAAGCAAAAGCCGCAGCGTCACTACTGAGGCTAAGCCCAACTACATCGGCCATCAACATTTCTTTAAGTAGTTTGGCTCAGAAGCTTTTCAATATAGTGTTTCGAAATACAACTGGTTCTTAGAGAATCATTTGTTGCGCACTGTGCAATTGCCACATTAAGGCACTTCTCGATTATTCAGTAGATTTTTGCGCACGACTTTTTCCGTAAGACATATAACTTGATAACCTATGTGCGCAAAATGTTACTTCGACCACATATTGGGCGCAATATGTTGGTCTATGCTATATTATAAGCCCCTTCTCTATGCGAAACCATGTATAGGGGGCGGAGTAACCTTAGGACCGCACAATGCCCGTCCGCATCCGTGAGAATAGCATTACAATCGCAAAAAATCACGCAGGCACCGGCACGATTCCGGGCTGTGCACATGTCTGGTAGACCAGACTGGTTTTTAAGTTATGAGAGACACGGTGCTTTTGATTTTTTTATGTTATAATTTAGCATGACGTCCGTGACTTATGTGTGTATAGAAGACGGGTTTTTACAAAAATAAATTAGTTGGTGAGTGCGGCGTTGTCCATTTGTTTCTCCCCTTTTGTGCTTGGCGTTTTGTTTCCCTGTGATCTTTAATGATGAATATTAACCAACTCTCCCAACTCACAGCCCTCCCGAAAATTGGCGGAAGCACCCATTAGATACTTGGATATTATAAGGCTGTTCGATAATATAAGTTTACTCCATCGCGAAATGCGGAGCCCTTTCTCATTCTGTAACTTCGCCAAGCGCCGAGATATTCTTCAGAGACGATGCAACGTCGTTGAGGGCTTCGAATGGCACTGACAAAATGGTGTCTAGAAAGGCGTAAACTCGCACCATTTTCGGTGTAACGTTTTACGAGTTGAACCTTCTGAAAAATTGTCGGACCTGAACAAGTAAAATGCAAATGTCAGAGAGCATCGAATGACGCGGACGGATTTTAACTGCATTTGTTGAAACATTTGGCCACATATTCAGTTAGTTGAGTAAGTTCAGTAAGTTCATTAAGTTGGCTTTAGTGGACCACTTTTTGCGCTGTAATGAATATACCAGTCTCTGCTTCAAGTGTCTTACAACGCGTTGTATTTACATGATAAAAAGTTTTCAGAACAAACAAACAACAAATTGTAACGGAAGTGAGCGCCCATCACTGCACTAGAATGAAAACATGTTTCCCATTAGCTTCAATTAGGGCCTTCCTGGGGGAAACCAGGGTGAGTAGATGACGTCACCTTCCAGGCTTCTTCACCGCGCTGTCCACGGGTTATCCCTCGCATGGAACCAATTGTAACCTGTCCGCTTCCGTGAGTGCATCTTTCAAAGAACAACCGGGCAAGTAGGGAAAGATCCAGATTCAATCCGTGGTTTGTAGCCGACCTTCGAGAACAGTGAGGCGGTTTACAAATGGCTTTATTAAGCGGAAATCATTGAAAGGAAGAAAAAACCGCTGCAAGATTTATCGTTATTTGAAGACATTTCCTGAGGACATATGCCTCAACTTACATCTAAGAAGAGCGTGCCTCCCGAGAAGATTTTAGAATGGGAGCAAGTGGACTGGTTGGTGCATGTTTAAAAATGTAAGAGACAGCGCAAAGGACAGGACGTAGATTAGACGACAAAACACGCGGCGCTGACTAACAACCAGGTTTCTTGCTTGCAGGCGGCTTTATACACATCTACACAGCAATGGAAAAAGAAAAAAGGAAAATACAGATAGCAAGGGAGGAGGAGAATACACAAGTTATTGTCACATGGTCATCGATAATTTTGGTGTGGGTGTTTTCCTTAATTCTATGCAAGGAATGTTGGTTCTCGCAAAAATTACTTCCAACACAGCCGAAACAGTTTTCAAAATCTAGCACTTTTATGGGACCGGAAAGAAAGCGTGTAGGTTACATTTAAGGCATTTATACTATGCATGTGAAAAAGACGGGATCTTAAAAGGACGATCATGCAGCACCGACAGAAGAAATAAAAACACCACGTCGCCTGTAGCCGCAGTTTTTTGAACACTATGCCCCGTATTCTGAGTACATCCTCCACTCAAGCCTCTGCTCGAGAAAACCCTGGAATGTGAGTTTCGATTCCATACACTAACCTCCACTCGAGTGTTTACTCCACTGATCTACACTTAGTGGCTGGATGGCGCTTCGGCGCTGCCGCGGCCGGGCGTGCGCACGGCCACCGGAGGTTCAACGGCTCGTCCCGGAAGTCGGGCGTCTGCTACGCTTCTCAACCGCTGATAAGCGTCCCCATTGGCGCATTTTGGCATTTTGTTCTCACTTTATTGCATTTTGGCTATACACATCGCGTTCAGATCGCAACTTATGCTCTACGGAAACATGCGCCGTTAATATGAAGCAGAATTTAATTTCGAAGGAGAGCGAAAATGTCACCTGGGTCTTGGTTTGAGAGGAGACGACGCATCTCGAACGGGATTAATGCTAGTGAGTGTACTTTATGATTCGTGTTAAGATGCACGCCTCATAATAAATTAACAGTCGTAAATAGACTTGTGTTAGTCGAAAACCATAAATTAACAGCCGTGAAAGGACTTGCATTATCCGAAAATCAACTACCTAAGCGAGTTCGACATCAACACGGAGGAAGCTGCCTGAAACAGAAGAACCGATTTGAGGTTTACTACGTGCCGACAAAAAAAAAACCTGAAAATTAATGTGCGCAGCTTGCTCCTGCTTTACCTTTGGTCAGTACATCGGAACCTTTTACAGTATGAATTCAAGCATATGTGTGTTTGGGAATTATACCACTAGCATCTTAGACAGTTATTATACCACCACTGAGATATATAACGCAGATAGCAGCATTTCAAAAATTGAAAGAAAAAATTGGGTACCTAAAATTTAAGACCACGCGGTTTGTAACGTAATGGAGATGTTTTTCCAACAACGTTTCATTGCTTACGGTACAAGGTTTTGAGAGTAAGTTTGCAAAACAATTCTTCCTCAACTACAGCTTTTCACAGCTCCATGTAGATATTGTTGTGCTCCGAGCTAATTTGTAGAACGTCATTTTTGAAGCGACTCTACAAATATACCATACCCAGCTTTCTCGCTCAAAATTACAACCTGTCGGGAACCTAGAAAAACTACTTTAGGAAAATTATATTTGGCATAAATCTCGAAGTCAACGTGAAGATTAAAACGCTGAAAGAATATTTCAGGTTTCTGAATATTTATTGTGTAATTCGCTGTGAAATCTAACTCCCCATGCATTTCTACGGGATAGTTCCCATGACTCAGGAACCCAGTCGCGCAACGTGCGCGATTTGAAACTGTGCACAAAGCAAGCATTCACCCCATATATTAGCTGTACAAAAGACCTTTTCATTTCGCTAAAAAAGTGCAGAGTAATCACTGTTGAAAGGACTGCCATGAGCGGGAAAGCTGCACATGCTACGAAAGAAGGTAGCGCCCATGCAGGCGATTTCAGTGTCTAATAAACGTAGCATCAACTGCAGGGGAAGTTATACGAACGCTAAACGAGCGAACTGTGATGGCTGAACAGTATTATTTTTTTTCAGAGCCGCTATACCAAAATTCTGAACGAGAGTGCGAAGCTGGGCGAGTCGGTAGGAATCGATTAATAAAAACAGCGCAAAGGACGGGACACGAGTGAAAACAGACAGGGACGGGCGCTGACTGACGACTGAAGTTTATTGAAAGAAACGGAGACATACAAAGGGAAATACACAGAGAAGCTTACTGCCAGAAGCCTACGTTCGCAGAGAAGCCTACTGCCGTTCTCGTCGGTTCATTCAAAGGTGGTCAAGCACGGAATTGCTCAGGTGCCCTGTGGAATGCTCCCCAGAGAGGTTGCCACCACCTTGTCCCAGAGAGCTTCAAAGAGCAAGAATCGCGACTGAAGACGGCGGGCTTCCCGGACAGTCTAATCAAGAGCCTTTCCGGACTTTTTCTAAAAGAAATCCGCGAGGGTAGGCCGCAGAAGAACCCGAACAAAGAAAAGGAAGGAATGGCCATCATTCTATTCCTGCACGGTGTTTCCCACAAGCTGATGAAAACGGGAAGAAAGTGTGGAGTAAGAGTGATGTTTCGGCCCCCAACAAGCTTTCCCGGCTCTGCAGAAAGGTGAACAGCGGTGGCCAAAGTTTTGGTCGCTGTGTGGTTAGGCATACAATTGCCTACACGGGATGCAGGAAAGGTGTTGTGTACAACGTCCCTCTGTCCTGCGACAAGTCGTACGTAGGGTAGACGGGGTGTTGTAATAATGACCGCCTGCGCGAGCATGCAAACTCGCTCAAGAATTTTCAGGGGAGCAATCTGGCAATCCATTGCGGGAAGCATAAATGCTCACCGAAGCTCGACCGCACCTAACCCGATAGTGAGCAGAAACCCGGACCAGCGCTCACATGAAATTTCGGAGGCGTTTACTATGAACAAAATGGGGGACTCTTGTGTCAGCATGCCATCAATCGCTCTGCATGCTAAAGATATTAACTATTTAGGTGGTGTGACTGTCGTGGGTGATACCACGGAACAGCAATCTTAGGTTTTCATGATGTTGTAATTCTTGTTTTCCACATGCTTTGTATTTCCCTTTGTATGTCTCCGTTTCTTTCCATAAACTTCAGTCGTCAGACAGCGCCCGTCCCTGTCTGTTTTTACTCGTGTCCCGTCCTTTCCGCTGTTTTTAATAACCAAAATTCCGAGCCATGTCGTACTCTACCTTTTCCAAATGCTTCGGGAAAGAAAACAACGTGGTCACGGCGTCAGGCTGTAGCCGAGTTCGTGCGCCCGTTCTGTCAAAACAGTTGTCAGTAAAGTGGTCACTGCGGAGTCTGCTGCCTGGGGATGGAGCCCATTTGTCCCTTCGTAAGTTTGCCTCCCAACTCCGGTATAAATCCGGCTTAGAGCAAGGGAATCTGCGTAGCAAGAGCCACAGCTTAAAAACGACACTGATTCGACATTTGCGTTTCGCTGCGTATCATGCACGTCGTACAGAATATTGTAATACTTCCAAGTGGAACGTCTTGCCAGACGACTTCTCTGGTCTGCTTGTGCATTTGACGGCGCAACAAGCAGGCATTTTTGGCGGAATGCGCGCGAAACCAGCCCATACGTAGCATGCGCTATGCTGGAACGGCGGCCCGACTTTCTGGGACGAGCGCTCGAACTTCCGGCGGCCGCGCGCCGGAGAGCTCGAAGCGCCATCCAGCAACTCTAGTGGAGATCAGTGGTCTACTCCAACGGAGGAGCCGTTTGACGACATAAAGGAGCCACTCCAAGGTGTCACCTGTGCTAAATTGAAACAGCCCTCCACTACTATTTTCAAGATGGTCACCTACGCTCTCTCGGTTCGCCGGCTGTGCTCGCTCGCTTCTTTCGCGGAGTTCGCGGAGCATGTATCCCGCATTGACGTGGCATTTAATGAAGGTTTAGGGGATTCCCTCACCGTCAATTTTCCATGTCAGCGCATAAGGTACGGGTTGAATACGCTTGAGCACTTCAGCAAGGGCGAATTCGTGTCGCGGTGCCGCTTTACCAATCGATCACTGCTGGAGCTGCCGAGGTGGCTACCCTTCAAGCCAAACGCCAGCAACCGCGGCCACCCACTGCTCCCTGCGTTGCAGATGCTGGTTTCGTTGCGATGTTATGGCGCCGGGACATTTCAAGTTGTCATGGGTGCCTTTGTCAACGTTTCGCCGCCGACAAGCCGCGTCGTCAGGCGTTGGTTGGAGCTAGTAATTCGAAGGGTCGTGATGTTTCCTGCGACGGCGGGTGAGCTCCGAGATATGTGTGCGGACTTGTCTTTATCCTCGCAATGTCAAGGTTGTCGCTGTCATGTACCACAAGTCATCACTCTCCTGTAACGACGAAATTTGGTCAAATATCTGCCGCTACGGTAGCATGCTGATCGCAGTGAAGCAGTCGAGGCGTTGAAGAAGTTTTAAGTTTAACTTGTTTACTTTACTGATGACATTTACTGATCTTTAACACATACATATTTGAAGGAGTACACTTTTTACATAAATAAGAAAGACAGTCAAAAGATTAAGAGTATTTAACAGGACATGGCTGGCTGGACTCTGGTCTCTCGGCGAAAGGGCACGATGACGGGCGGCAGAGTTTCTGAAGTGAGTCCGGGTGCTGGCCGCGCGCCGCCCTCAATAGCCGGAGGAGCCGCGTTATATCCGCGTCAAGCAGTCCGGTAGGGAACTTATTGGGGGAAAAAGTGTATTCTGGAGCGTGCAGACCGCGAGGAGTAAGGCTTTCTGCAGCCAATCGGGGAGACGCTTGCAAACACCAATCAGCCATGTTCCCGCCAAAGTGAAAAGGACCAATCAAACACAGACACAAGGTTTGAACCCGAGAACGCGCGCTTGGAGAATTATGGGTGTAAAGAAAGTAGTTCAGACAAAACACACTAAAGTAAACAGTGGAAAAGACAGAAAGGTCGTCTGAAGTACACACCCGGAGCCCGAATGCGACCAGCGCACACGCCACGGGGGGTCGGGAACGTCGCGGCCGCAGCTGGGACGATGGTCCCCCTCTACAACCGCGGCCTCCGATCAGTCAGCGCGCAAAGACACACTCCGTATGCGTTTCTTAGAAAAAAACTGGGTTAGGCGACCGAAGAGGGATGCTACAAAAGAGAAAATGCAAACTCAACCGGGGCTTCGCGACACTGTTATGAAGGTGCCACACTAACCTATGACACGGCTACCGTGGTCTGCTTACAGTGCGTAGAAGCAGACGATCGCCGTAGAGAAGCGAGCGAGCGCCTCGTCTGCTCCAAAGCGCAGTTTTCTTTTTTTCTTTTTTCTTCGCGTCACCCGCGCTGCGAGGCTCCGCCCCCTCCAAGTGCCCATCGTTTCGTGCTCGTCTGCTGCCTCGCGCTTTCGTGCTGTCGGACGCAAACATTTCTACCAAGTTTACCATGGTGCCATCCAAATTACAAACGCAATCCTTTGTAATCTGCGCATTATGTGGGCTTTTAGCAGAGGATAGTGGCGTGAACAGCAAAGAACAAAGAATTAAGCGCTCACTGTGTCGGCAATTCCGGCCGAAAATATGGGCTCGCCAAGCGTGAAAACAAAACCGCGTACACCTCCAGCCCTTCCGCTGACATCGTTATCTTGGGTGTCATCCGGAGTGGGGGCGCTGAAACTAATGGCGATCAATAAGATCAGAAAGAACGGGAGACACGACAATATACGGGGGGCAGCGTACACAAAAATAAAACACATTTATCGTCTGCTAACGAAGTATGTGTGCAGTGTGGCCACACGAAAAAGCATCTATCTCTAGTTGTGTCCACCTAGCTCATGTCATTTTTGTGCTCCGCTCAATCACAGGACGTAATATTTCTTAAAATACCTATATGGTTATTCAGCAGAAACTAAAGACGTTATAAAGCTATATTTTTTGAGGGGTACTTTCATGTCTTGAAAAGAAATTTGCAATAACCTCGCCTCCAGATGCCTTTCGCTCCCCCTCAGAAACTGCGATCTCGAGGGTCGCTCGAAATGCAGGATTTCGTCGGAGGATCGTTCTATGTAATGCGTTGAGACCTCGAGTGGAGGTGTTGCCGTATCCTCCACTCGACCGAGTGGAGGAAACACATGGAGTGGAGGAGAGATTCAAAATACGGGGTATATCTCTTTATTTCTTTATACATCTTTATATTTCATCCCTACATATCCTGACCAAATTTTGTATATCTCCATGCAATTCTGAAGAAGTCACGACTTACTCGTGACGTTTGCATGCGAAAGGGTGGCATGTTGGGCTAGTTGGTGGTTTTCAGATGCAAGGGAAGGAACAGCGCACATTCTAACAAAGTACGACAGAGTAACACACCACAAGCACACCACAAGCATCAGTTGATAGTCAGCGCTTGTGGTGTGTTACTCTGTCGTCCTTTGTTAGAATGTGCGCTGTTCCTTCCCTTGCGTTTGCATGCAGTTCCAGCACTGGGCGTGACCTGCAGCATGCCTTACCTCTTGCTGGAGGTAAGCTGTGGGCGTTGTGGAATTTTTTATTGCGAACAACGAAGAATCAAAGCAGTAAAGCGTCAGTCGGTTTTTTGTTTGTACACTATGTCACATGGGACTCAATCAAGTATATAGAAGAGGACTACAGACAGTAATTGAAAGAAAACAAAACATAAAGGAAACTGCCGCTGAAAGGAAACTGAATTATGCCGCTGCATTTTGGACCCTATTGCTGCTATTTCTAAAGCTGGCGTGCAAACAGTTTTTCCTTCTTCTGTGCAATCGCAACATCCAAATAACTAATACGGCCATTTAAAACGGTTTCTGTTTCTGTGACTTGTCGATTACAGAAAGGAGCCCTAGCCCATTATTAAGGAGCGGACATGACACTGGGCCGGAAGACGATGTGGCCGGAACCAACAGTTTTTTTTAAAAAAGCGCGGTGCTTGCTCTTGCTGAGCGTTATTTGTGCAGATGAATAAATGATCGATTCAGAGTCTTTACCTCTTGAAAATTAAAAAAAAATGTTCGCGGAATTTTCGTTTCTCGAAATTTTACTTTTGTTTTCGGAGTCTTTGAATCAACAGTAACTTTACCATTCACGGAAGCCGTAAACTGGGCAGGGTGCGCCATGTCATCCTCGAGGTCAACGGTGAGTCGGCGCTTGCGGCCACTGAAACGCACAACGTTAAAATATTGTAAATATGTCATACGAATTTTGGGAGTGACTATTAACACCAGTTGTTCAAAACGAAGATTTGTTTTGAATTCCCGGCAAAAGTGCACTGTAAACATTTTGGCCTCCAGCGTCTTCTCGGGAAGCTTGTTTTTAATAGCGTCCGAGAACTTCGTTTCTAAGTATTTTCAATGAACCTCTGAGAAAGGCTAGAGCTTGCTGCTGACAATTTCACATGTGACGAAAATTTTATCGACGAGAAAAGAGCGCTGGCTTTCATTATTGAGGAACTAGGCACACAGCTAGCAACCTATTTAAAATTACCCGCTTTGGAAATAAACGGCATCGTGTGAAGTACCGAAACCTTTTGCCGTGTACTCGCAGGTCTAGGCAAAAATGGGCAGTTAGCTCCCTCATCAGTCATGACATGCATGTAGGCGCCGTCCACCCGGACTTTGGTATCGGGCGGTACGCGGGCGTTTAGAAGTGAAAGTAGCAGCTACTTTCCTTTACGCGATTTGTAGGCCCTGCTTCCATGCTTGCTTCAGAATAAAAACCTCCAAATAAAGTTGTTATCCGGCTAGAATTCACCACCTCGAGCAGACAGCAACTCTCGTTGCTCGAATGAGAATGTTGGCAATCAGAACTCCAGATACGCCCTTCTGTTGTGATCGCGTCGCGCTGTTGTAACAACCACACATACATGGTACGGCGTCCGCATCCTTCTACAGGATTTGGTGCAATCACTTTTTGTTAATTACAATTGCGATATTGCTTTAAAATTTGGCTATTTTGAATTCTGTTCGCAAGCATTCGATTAGAATCATCCGATTCTCTTCCATTGACATTTATGTTTAATCTCATCAGCCAGCCATGCTGTACCTGTGTTGGTGTGCTACCGAGCTATTGGCGGGAGCACAACGGCCGGCACGGTAGCAACGGCAATTTTTAATATGGGAATCGGACACGACCCCGGGATGTTCCTGATTGCTGCTGTGAAACTCGTGTGGCGCAGCAAGCGTGGCCCAAAACAAGCGTGCTTTTTTGATGAAAAAGTTACATTTATTATGCAGGACTGTTTAGTACGACTTCTGTTGGCTAGATGGCAGCAACCAATCCGCGTTCGGACTGTCCATAGAATTGAGAACAAGAGCCAGGCGAGAAAGGCCCCCAATAACACGTCAGACAACACCAATGCAGTGAACGAGTCTTTGAGGAGACTTAGCATCGTCTTTTCTGTTAGGTGTCCTGATTGTGGATAAGCATGCAATTTGAGTCAGTCACTAAAAAACGGAGCCTTTCACTGGCTGAGAAGAATGCGCGAGCCCTTGGGAATTTTTCTAATTTCCTTATGTACGAGCCCAATTTCATCTAAATCTCTGCTTTTCTCGGTTGTCCTTGCAAGCGGACATCCAGAAAAAGTTCTTGCATTTCTGTAAAACCGAACTACGCTGTAAACAAAACCCTTACACTTTTAATGAAGCTTCAGCTAATGATGGAGACGTGGTGCAATGATCCAAAACGAGATAAACTCAAAATAAAACGCATTGCATGCACACCACCCAAGCCACAAGCCGAATACGAAGGAAGGCTGTCGACAGCACAACGGCTAATGTGCTCGGCAACGTCGGGCCCAAAGCACCGATGGCGACTCGCTATCGGGAAGAGTTGTCATCTGAGGCCGCGCCCAAGAGGTACAAACCTCACCTACAGCACGTTACGGGTTTCACCGGCGCGCATTTCAGATTCAAAAGAATGTTTCTGAACGCGAAGTTAAGGCTACATTTCTTTTAACTTTGTGAAGAACGTTCCTCAAACTGTACAGCTTTGGTTAACAACTTAAATAACAACGCAACACCTCTGTATATCAAAATGATCCCAAGGAGAGCTACGTTTTGTGACGTACCGCTGGTGAAAGAAGAAACACGGTTGCTGCATTCGATTCGATTCGGTGGTTTGGTTTAACGTGCCGCCTCAACGCAGGCGATGAGGCGCACCGTTGTGGAAGGCTCCGGATTAATTTTGACCACCTGGGGATCTTTAACGTGCGCCGAAATCTCATACACACGGGCGTTTTCGCTGTTCGCCTCCATCAGAAAAGCGGCCGCCACGGGCGTGTATCGAACCCGCTACCTTGTGCTCAGCCGCGCAACGCCTTAGTCACTGATCCACCGCGGCGGGTACGGTTGCTGCAGCTTTGCAGTCCGACCCCGTAAACACGTGGTCAGGAGTCAAATTTTATCTAAGCTTTGTATGGTTAGGCGAAAGGAAACTCTGGCGGTCCCGTGTGCGCAGGAAACTCCTCCGGCACAGCCCCATGTGCATGCTGGAGAAATCAGTTGGAAGAAGGGTTGGAATTGAAAAGAGATTGGCTGGCTTTATAGATGACACGTCGCTACACTTTCGCAACTACCGGCACGGGTAAGGGGGAACGGAGCATCAGAGAGGAGAAAAGTGCCTGCACCCCTCCGTCTAACGACGACGATGGTTGAACGCGAAGCCTTCTCGTCATGTATTCTTTAGTTGGCCAATCGTACACTGCGGGTATGGGTTACTCTGGAGCTACGCACCACTTTTTTAGAATACCCACAGCAACTTTCGGGTGTCCACTCCGTAGGCCTAACGCTTGGTTTAGGGGTCTACGGCGCTAATCGGCAACTCTTGCTTAGCCTTCGCTTCGACGTTTTCGAAATAGAGCAATAGGATAGACGCCGCTTCATAACGCGAGGGACCGAGTTTCGATTACGGCCAGGGGAAGCGTTTCTAAAGCACAGCTTTACTACTTCCTTCCGGCGGTTTCGCCGCGGATGCGCAAGTTAAGCTTTTGACCGGACACACATCAACAGTGACACACCAATCGAACCGCATCGCGTGATTCGCCGCGCCTGCTTTCGGCGCTGTGCACAAGGCCCCGTTTTCAGTCTTTCTGCTCAGCATGAGCGGCGGCCGCATCGCGCTTGCGGCCGATCAGCTGAAATACCGCCGACCACGCCCGCAGACTCCAATGCATGCGTCGCTGGTTCGTCGCGGGCTATGTGACTCGTCTCGCACCCGGTAAGGAGGAAGGGCTCGTTCGCCGTGATTGAACGCCGTGTTTGCCCCGGCGAACGCTGCGTTCTCCGGGCCATCTTCTGTGAGCGTTGCACCGGACCGAACAGTTTTGAGCCGTTGTCGGCAATGCAGCTAAATCAAAGGTTAACCAAGGGAAATGAAGACTCAAGCAGACTAAGCTAAGCTTTTGCTTTGCACATCCAAGGTTAGCTTCTCTAAGCCGGAGCCATTTTTACTTTCCCTTCACCCACGATCCTTCATAATCTTATGATGATTGATGTTTCTATTGGTTTCCCCTTTGTATCGGGGTGATGACATTTCATCTTACCAAAAATGACTAATATACCTATGTTTTGCACTTTTGGTTCAATACTAGCGCTGCTTAGGGCAGGCACAAAAAGCTTATTAGGCACAAAATACTTTTTTTTTTCTGTTACAGGTGGTAATTGTCCAGGCAATATTCCCCTCTCTGCTTTCGTCCACCAGCATTCTAATCTTCTTTTCGTCCCTCGACAGCTTGAAGGTAACTTCCTCTGTGATACCCTTAAATCCTAGGGCTTCTGAAAGCCCAATATTCCCTTCATGTAGATTTGGATGGATACCCTCACATTCTAACACGATGTGCCGCATAGTTTCTGTTTCTTTTCCGCAGACCACCATACCCATCATTTTGTGAATACTTCTCCACAAAACTCTTAGTTCGCAGGCAACTGCTCTAGCCTCAAAAAGCAAAGCACTGCCCTGGGAATTATCGTAGAAATTTTCTTTCTGATGTTCATCTTCTCAGCCCTGTACATCTCTAACGACGTTTTAGCTTCCATTTTTCCCCTCCATTTATTCGTTTCAATCTGCCTTGCCTCTTTTTGGTTACCTTGGCTGTTTTGGATTCCCCACTGTTCTTTCCGTATTTCATCGTTAGCCTTCTAGTCTTTCTTAAAGGAGCCATGAAGAGAAAACAAAAGTTTGTTTTATTCGAAAGATTAGGTGTTTTATAGTACCCCAAGCGCTTTCCCGAAACAAATGATGCTTTATCACTGAGAAATAAGGCAATTTAAGCCAAAATTTTAAATCTCCCGCTAAAATTGAAACATTCCGTGACGTGTACAATGGCGTCATAGAGCCGGTCCATGAAACAGATACTTAGTATGTCGACTCCATATAGCACCCACACGCGGGAGTCGATCGAGACTGCGGCCATTTTAAAAATACTACTAAAACCTAGTGCACCCGCAGCCCTAGTCATGGAATCGCCTCATCCGGAGAACAAAACTCTCGCCGAGGAGCTCGGGCTTGCATTTAACAACCTCACACCACTAAAACGCTCAATGCTTCTAAGTACACGAGTGGCAAGAGTTGTGGGATACGCGGTGGACGGGAAAGCGACCATTCCGCGATAGCCACAACAGACGAACGCCCAGCCGTCGGCACCGCTGCCTCATCAGCCCCGTCGCGACGGACGAATATAGACTGGTACGTATGTGCCGTATTTTGATTCCGGTTAATAATAGTTCAATTTCAGTAGCAGTATCGCTTATGCCAGTTCGCCGGTGTCGTGTATGGAAAGCCGTTCGCGCGAGCTCTCTGCTTCGACCAGAAAGATACGAGCGTCAATGCGCGGCGTTTACGGCATTTTTTTCCCCAAGGTCAGAGCGATTTGACGAAGTCGGCGACGAGCGCCAGCATGTTCCAGGAGTGAGCTAACGTAAGGGTCCCTGCCGTAATCACTTCTCGGAAATGAAGCGAGCACACTCGTACTTCCTTTCTCTCTCTTTTCTCCTCCGTTTGCAAAGTTCACAAAACGTAGCCACTTGCTTCGCCTAGGTTCGTCGTTGGGCAGCACATGAAAGGAGATCTCCTCTCCGGCGGGGATGTCGCACTCCCTCGACGATTTGCCCGTACTACATGGGCATTCAAAACGCAGCAACGAAATTTCATTGTAAAGTACTCGAACAAACTGAAGTTTTCAGTGGTTGTAAACTGGAAACGAGCTCGTAACGACAGCAGCAAGCCAACACCATTCGAAACTTACGCGACGACTGGCACTATCTCGTCGCTTCTTGCTGTTCCTTCTTCCCTCGTTTCTATTTTTACCTTTGCTGGTTGGCGATATGACGGCCAACCTCCTGTGAAGGGATTACGATACGAAGCAAGGTCGCGGCTGTGCGTGCTGGAACGGTTCGTTGGCCCCGAAGAGCCTCGAACCCGAAAATTCGTCTGCGCGACGGCGAGATGTCGAGCTCGGCCGGCGCTAGTTTCGCACGCATTGGCGCACACGCTTGCGTGTTCGTTCGGACCTTCAACCGTTTACTCCACCGTTCTTTGTCAAAAAAATGTGCAGTATGTTTCACGGGCATTTAGCTCGCTATGCAAACTGTAAGCCCTGCCTAACATGCGTTTGCTTTTGCCGGCCTCCGCCAATCGCAGAGCATTCCCAAGTGACATCACAGGTTCTGTTGCGGAAAATGAGCTGGTGGGTCGCATGGTCATTT
The DNA here is from genome assembly GCA_013339765.2 of Haemaphysalis longicornis. Taxonomy (NCBI): domain Eukaryota; kingdom Metazoa; phylum Arthropoda; class Arachnida; order Ixodida; family Ixodidae; genus Haemaphysalis; species Haemaphysalis longicornis. The sequence continues at coordinate 173,180,595 of CM023453.1, forward strand.
CCTTTTTTCCTAATTATGTAGCTTATTTGAGCAAAGTTTGCGTTATAAGTGGTGTCGTTATGTTCTAACGAGGCAATCTTTCGAATGAACCAAACTTGTGTTTTCTCTTCATGGCTCCTTTAACCACTGCGTGTCCGCTTTTGAAGTATAGGTACCTAAAAACTTAGCTGCCCACCTTCGTTGATCCATTGCCCTCAACCTCATCTCAAAGCATTTTTTACTCTGAGCTTCTCTCACTTCAAACGACGCCCAGCCCATAACTCCCTGAACTGCTTCGTTAGTTGTTTTTCCTTGCGCTCCTAAGGCCAAACGTCCTACCGTTCTCTGGTTTACTTTAAGGCCTGATAGAACGTCTGATTTTAAGCATAGTACAGCATTCGCAAACGTGAGACCCGGAACCATCACTCCTTTTCATATTCCTCTTACTACTTCATATTTGTTATACCCCCACAGAGCTGTATGCTTCATTATAGCTGCGTTTCGCTTTCCCTTAACCTTAAGTTGCTCCTCGTGAGTACTTAAGTAGTTACCCCCTTCGTTTATCCACGCCCCCAAAAATTTATATTCCTTCACTCTAGGTAATTCGCCTTGCTGTATCGACACTACGTCGGTTAGCGTCATTGAAAAACCATTATTCCTGATTTTTGCACTGAAATTTAATCCGAGGTCAGTGGCTTCCTGGCCGCAAATATTTATTAGCCGCTGCTTATCGGTTTTGTTATCAGCTAAAAGAACAATGTCGTCTGCGTATAAAATTTCCCCGGAATATGCTGTTGTACCACTCCGCCTTGCAGCATATGGGTTAGGCTAAACCCTACTTGACTTTCTTCCAGTTTCTTTTCAACCCTGCCATGTAAAGCATGAACAGTATTGGGCTCAAAGGGCATGCCTGTTTCAGTCCCCGATGGATGTTGACTGCTTGGCGCATTTCTGTCCTTCCCATGTAAGGTGCACTCTATTGTCTTTATAGATTGCTATAAGGAACTGTACTAACTCGTCATCTAATCCCTGGAGTTTCAGCATTCTCCACAGCCGTTCTCTGTTACGTTGTCATATGCCCCTTTAATGTCCAAGAACGTAATCCATAGTGGTCTATTCTGTGCTTTCGCAATTTCAATGCATTGCGGTATCACGAACAGATTGTCGTCCAGTCGCCTGTCTGTCTAAATCCATTCTGCAGTTCCCCAAGTATTTCATTTTCTTCCATCCATGCTTGAATTTCTGGTTTTATCGCCTGCATTACGAATCATCATCACAGAAAGTTGGCTTTCCTGCACGGCGTAATGACGTACACCGGCATCAATGAGGACACTAAATCTCCGATTCAAAGCGCAATGAGGGGCGCGCCATTGGGAGCGCCGATAGTGAGGTCGTCTCTCTCCCGCAACAGAGCACGCCAGATGCGAGCTACTCCGGGAAGCGCAGCTTTTAAGCGACTACAGCGGGCAGGGCGGCGCTGTGCGAGTGGAGCGGCTTCCACATGGCAATGACAAACACCGACCGCACGTTACAGGTTCGCTGCTTAACCATTTGTACAGAATGCATGGGCGCATTTTTTCCCTCCAGGTATTGCCTTAAAGTACCATAGATGCACTGTTTTTCGTTGATCTGCTCTATCGAGGGAGTGGCCTCCCGCAAATGACGTCAGCGTGAACCGAGTTTTAATGGCAGTCAGGAAAAGGCAAGCGGGTGAAAGCTGCTGATGTACGGACTCACCCAGACAGGCTGAACTCGGAGGTAATATTGTAGATGCGGTCCTCCTTGCGGGCCACTGTGAAGTGCGCGCACTGCTCATTTTGGTGGAACACGCTGGCTGTGAGGCGCACGAACCACCATTTTCCCAGGAACTGAATGGCACGTGGATGAAGTGCGAACGTTGAGGGGCCATAGACACAAAATACAAATTAGTTGACTTTGAAAAATCTATCATTTCGCAACTCACTGAGCACTATCCCAGCCTCAAGAAAATGGCTGATGGTTACGACACCTAATGCAAAACTTCTGCGCGAGGCGAACTGCAGTCTTCCGGGTAACTGCGCACACCTGCTGCTTCTCATGAAGTGAGAAGCAGCAGGTGTGCGAACGCACGAAGGCGCGCGATATACTCTGCCGTTGTCTAGCGTGCATACTTGGTTCGTTGGTTGTAGCCATAAAAAGAATGGCACGTACCCCCTCTGTGAGATTGGCCAAGTCTGATTGTGGTTTCATTGTTGAAGAAGCTTATGAATTAGTTTCAAACTAAGGGAAAATAGAAGTGGGATAATGGGGCTACAGTGATGCTAACAATTTGGGGATCAACAAAGTAATTCAATACTGCTGTAACAACAAGTATTTTAATAAACGATTTAGAATTGGTTGATGCGATTTATTAACAAGGCAAGCGACCAAGGCTCGACACCGCCACAAGCGCAATGTACAAGTTTCTGCTCTGCTTCCAGGCAATCGTGTCGTGGCTACCTGCCGCCGCCCTCCCGCCTTGGATACACTGCCCGTGACCGGACCTCTCCCTCCGTCCTCAACACCGCCCTGGATCCCCTGCGCGCCGCCATGCTGTCACAGCTTCTCCGGAAATCCGTTCTTGGCCGAACCAGGCGCCTTCGCCTGGCGCCTTCGCCCAACATCGACGTCATCAATCACGGGACCACAGCAAATCGCATTTAACCCACCCGACAACACCGGCTGCATGGGGCTCGACACCGCCACAGGCACAATGTACAAGTTTCTGCTCTGATTCCAGGTTAGTTATCTCGACTGTGCCAAAGAATATCGTAGCAGTAACTGTTTCATTTTCGCGGTGTCTGGCCCCAGTGCTCTGCATTGTATTGCGGTTGTGCGATTGATCTCCGATGCCGGCGCTTGTCTTGTACTGTCAAACCTGCTCTTATTGCTATCTGGTGACGTAGAACTCAACCCAGGCCCACCCAAAACTACTCCTGACCCTATCCTGTCCCCTATTCAAAAGCAAGAAGCTGGGCATACCACCCTACGTACCGAAATAGAAAAGCTCAAGCTAACCCATGGAACACATTCCAACCAGTTGTCCACTCTAACCAATCGACTGCTAGCGCTCGAATCCTAACTAAGCAACCGTAACACGAATGCCTAAATGACCTCTGACGACCAGTTAATCGGGAAATAGCAACGTTAAAAACTCAAAGCACCGAGTAAAGCAACCGCCTCCGAAGAAATAACCTGCTGTTCCTGGGTCTAGACGACACAGATAAAGAGTCATGGGAGGAATCGGAAGAAAAAGTGGTGGCTTTCTGCCAAGCAAAACTAAACTTCCAACTGAACTCATGTAACATTGAAAGGACTCATCGTATAGGAACCCCCTCTCTCAACAAAAAACGGACTATCATCGTCAAGTTTACCAATTTCAAAACAAAAGAGAGCATACTATCATGTGGGCCAAAACTAAAAAATACTGACTACGCGATTAGGAAAGACTTCGCATCGACCACACGCCTAGCCCGGTCCAAGCTACTAAAATTCATAAAACCTAAAAATTGCGCGTTCAAACTAAGATTAGACAAGCTGCTCGTGGGCAATAAATGCTACATCTACAACCCTGCCACCGATAGCATTAATGAATGCACAAAGTTGTCGATTAGCTCTGCGGGTCATGACGAACCACCCCTTGGAACTACCAATGGCGTCAAATGACGTAAACCAGATTGTTCCACCAGCTTCCCATCTCAACGGCGACCGTTATCATTCCTGCAGCTTAACGTCATGTTCACCAACATCCGAAGCGTAATCCCAAAACGCATCGAACTTAACAGTTTCATTGATGACACTGAAGCCGATCTCGTAGTACCAACCGAAACTTGGCTGCACAGCAACATCAGTGACAACGAGGTCTTCCCTTCTAACCAAAACTTTAATCTGTTTCGCCGGTATCGTGTCGGTCGCAGAGGAGGTGGCGTCCTCATCGCTGTCAAAAACACACTGTCATCATCGCTCGTATTACAGGTCGATAACCTTGAATTATTGTGCATCCTCATACAAAGCCCCGCGGTCAAAGCGATTTTCAGCGTCTGCTACCGGCCACCTGACAGCCACCGATCCTTTTGTGATTCACTCACACGTGCCCTAACTGACATAAAAACCAAACATCCTGACACTCCCGTTTTCTTATTTGGCGATTTCAACTTCCCTGAGATAAGCTGGACTCTGCTTTCGACACCGAACAGAACCACTACTAATGAAGCCAACCAATTTATTAATTTTGCTTTAGACTTTAACCTTCACCAAGTTATATCATGCCCAACACGGGGCAACAACACACTCGATCTGTTACTAACCACCTGCCCTGATGACATTAAAAGTGTAAACGTTTGGCCCGGCATTAGTGACCACAGTCTGCTCGACATCACCATAGCCCTTCCGTTTGCAAGAAGATCCCCTAGCACCAAACTGATTACAGACTACAAGCGTGGTAATTACGACGCCATTAACAATGAACTTATGCGATTTTATTCTTTCTTCTGTAAAACCTACGAAACACGCACTCCTAATGCTAACTGGGAATTGTACAAAAATGAACTAATAAACGTAAAAAATAAATTTATTCCTTGCCTACTTGTGAAATCTGATTCCAATAACCCATGGTTTAATAACTGCCTAAACGCCTTCGTAATAGAAAAAAACGCCTCTACCGATCAGCCAAAGCAAAAAATGAACCACTAGCGTGGGACCGTTACCAGTCATGTGCGACTCGATACGTAAAAAAAATAGCAGATGCCAAAGATAAATTCTTTTCAACGGACCTACTATTCATACTGAAAACTACTAATCCACAAAGTTCTGGCGCTTACTGTCCCCCAAGTCGAAGACTAATCAACTTGAACTCACAAACACGGATGGTCAACTTATAGACAGTGACAAATGGGCTACATTTCTCAACGAGTTCTTCACATCCGTGTTCACTCCCGTTAACGACGCATCCATCACAGCTCGAACATACACACCATCCAGTGCACAGCCCGACATTCAATTTAGTCCTACAGGTATAGCCGAATTAATTAGTACACTGAAGCTAACATCATCTGCCGGTTGCGACGAGATTAACAGTAAGTTACTAAAAAATACTATCCTTGTCTCAAGTGAAATCCTATGTCTAGTATTTGATCAATCCGTACGCAGAGGCCAGGTGCCAGACGACTGGAAAAAAAGCAAAATTAACCCCCGTCTTTAAATCAGGCAATCGCTCTTCACCAGCTAATTACCGCCCTATTTCTCTTACATGCATATCGTCCAAGCTTCTTGAACACATCATAGCATCTCATGTCATGAGTGATCTGGAAAGCATGAATTTCTTTTTGTCATACCAACATGGATTTCGGAAATTTTACTCGTGCGAAACACAGCTCGCTGAGTTTGCGCACGACATTCTAGTTAACATGGATAACAACCTTCAAACGGACGCTATTTTCTTAGACTTTGCAAAGGAATTTGATCACGTCCCGCATAACCAACTACTCTCAAAGTTAACTTGCCTCGGTTTACCTACAAACATAATAAATTTGATTCAGGACTTCCTTACAGGCCGCATGCAATTCACGTTCGCCAATAACAACCAATCACCGCTTACAGCTGTTACATCGGGGGTACCACAGGGCGCCAGTCTGTCCCCACTTTTGTTTCTAATTTATATAAATGATCTGCCAACTAACATAAAAAGTAAACTAAGACTTTTTGCCGACGATTGTGTCCTCTACTCTGCAATTAAAAGCCCCGCGATAACAGCACCCTGCAAGATGACCTTAACACTATCACATTATGGTGCAATAATTGGCTCATGCCCCTTAACTTATCGAAATGCAAACTAATCTCAGTCTCTCGTAAACGCTCCATCACCCACCACAGTTACAATATTAATGCTGCTCCCATATGTTCTGTAACATCGTATAAATACTTAGGCGTTCACATGTCACAATCATTATCATGGGAATTACACATCGACACAATCTGTTCCGAAGCATCAAGGACTCTTGGTTTCCTCCGACGAAATCTAAAATCCGAAGCCATAGAAATAAAAAAAAAGCTTGCTTATCTAACATTCGTAAGACCAAAACTTGAATACGCGTCATCAATCTGCCATCCATCCCAAGCATATTTGACCACTAACCTAGAATCCATACAAAATCGCTCAGCTCGCTTTATCACCTCCCAATCCTCCTCCGGTACCAGCGTCACATCTTTCAAACAGTTCATTTCCCTTCCGTCACTTGTATCGCGCCGTCATATCGCACGTTTATGCCTCCTTCCTGCGGCCTACTCTCATCCAAAATGCAGGCATGAATTGTTAAAACCAGCCCACCGCACGTCAGCGCGCCTAAATCACACCCAGCCAATAGCACACTTACCCGGTCGAACATCGGCATTCACAAGTTCATTCTTTCCCAATGCAATAACCCTTTGGAATTCGCTACCCGACAATATAGTATCATGCACTGACCGCGCATCTGTTCGTAAAAAATTGGACGACCATTATCACCACTCCGAACATCAATGCTGGTTCATAATATAGATCCTTATTAGTTGGAAACTGCACAATTGCTCTTGCTTGTCTTTTCTTTTTCTGTGCTTTTATGTCTCATAAGTGAACATGTGTATTTGGTAATTTGGTATTAGTTTTCTCTGATCTGCTTTTTTTTGTTTTGTTGTTGTTGTTAGTTGTGCTGACTGATGCATGTCAGTCACTATTTTTGTTGTTTTTTTCTTCTTTTTTGTTGTATTCCCTATATGTATTTGCCCCCCCTTATGTAACGCCTTCGGGCCCTTAAGGAATTAAAAAAAAATTAAAATGAAATCAAAGAGTGAAGAGTGCTACAAACACCCCCGTTGTATCAACCAAGCCCGACTACCCCAAATAACAATGTATTAGGCACCGACAAGGCGAGTCCCAAGCGCCGGAGGGTAACCTTTAGGTAACACTTTCGCAGGCAGGAGAACCGCCGGCAAGACAACAGGAAATGGTCCATTGTTTCCCCCTCTTTACAGAAGCCGCACAAGGCTGATGGCGCTATGCGAGCGCGGTGTAGATAAAAATTCAAATTAGGTGTTCGGCAGCGACAGCAAATCAGTGTGACCTCCCACAGACTCGAGACTGCGCAGTCACACTGCCAAAAGTACCGGAGATGCTCAATGTCAGGGCAGCCAGCGATACTGTCCGGTGGGAGGCTGACCAGCGAACTGTACCTTTGAAACCTAGTTGCAACAAGGTAGGCTATCGGGAGCACAGTAACAACCAAGAGGACCCTTCAGTGGCACTCCTGCCAGGTAATCAGCGGTTTCATTAGGTTTAATACCTCTGTGCCCTTTGATTCCTCGCTTTCCGGCTCGCTCTGTCTTCGGTGGCCTCTTCACTCTCTGGGTTACCTCGTAGAGCATAGCCGATAGAGAAAATGCCTCGCGCAGCCTTGGAACCAACCTCCCTCTCACACGTTTGCCATCGTTTCCTCCATCGCTTTCCTGATCGTTTTATCTCTTATATCTTCGGTGTTCCCTTCATTTATTCGGTTACAAGGAGGGACGACGGCGCCGCCGAACTACAGGAGTGGGCACTTAAGTGCTGCGCACTAAAATAGCTGGTAGCGAAAAAAAACCTGGCGAGAAATATTCTGGAACCTTTAAATCTTGCGCTACAAGGACGCAAAATTGGCATCAGGGAAGTATTGTGAGAATGCACTAAACATAGTTATCGGTGTGTTAACTGCATGTAGCAATTAAGTAAAATGCTATCAAATGAAAATAGCGGGGCCACTACACACTGAACACGCGTTACACCAGCTGCGACTTAACGTTGCATACACCTGAAGCTTCTTGTTTTAGCTGGGCTAGGTAGAGTTGTCATTTTGTCCAGTGTGCAGTACTACGGAGGACATCAGGCACATTTAAAGCCACTGCCCGCGCTACGCTAGTCAGCCGGCAACAGCATCGAAGGCACTTGTGCGACTCCGACGTGGAGGTCCTCGAGAGCTCTAACACTTCCGGGGACCCTGGCGAAGTCGTGGTGAGTCAGTGCTGCGAATAAAAAGTCTGCTTACTTTTCTTGCGGAAACAGGGCTAGAAGAGGTTCTGTGAACCCTCTGAGCATATGCATTTTATATATTTGTGCATCTCCCCTCCCCTCACCGAGCCCTTCCTTTTCCTCCTTTTCTTTTCCTCTCTATTTTCCCCTGTCATCTCACTGTATTTGCCCCACCTGAAGTAGCAAGCCCTACCGTTGGCGGGGCTGACCTCTTCAGCTTTCATTAAAGTTTTTTTTTCTCTCTCTCTCCTCTCTCTCTCTCTCTCTCTCTCTCTCTCTCTCTCTCTGTCACATGCCCATTCATTTTAGTGGTGGTGCCTGAGGCCGGCGGCCGCGAAATTACAAACAAGATTCTGTGACGTCATGGAGAAATCGCGAGAAAGTGATGTTATAAAACTGGTGTTATTGTTGTTGAGCCAAAGCAGTCCTTTTAATATCCCAAATTTATAGTTTCTATTCATGGCCCCTTAATGCATTCGACAACATTGGGGTACTGATTATTTAATTTTAAAATCAGCAAAGCTTCACAGCTCTTCATCCCGCAAGACTTTCTTAACTGCCGGTAAATTATAATGCATGTAAAACCACGGGCAACTAGCATTGTTGACATGTCCGCCTAAATGCATCGCATTGGGTAACTCTTTCGGAAGGTGGGGATTGATTGGAATTTTACCAGCCCAGCTGTTTAAGCTTTTAGCTACAGCCGTCGAGCGTTACCACAAATTCAGACAGGCCCAGCCCAGGTAAATGTGCGCCCCGTGAGGAGCGCGCGGCCGTCGTCAGGCTTGCGTGCGCTGTCGGCTACATATGTAGCTCGCAAAATAGTATACCAAGAAAAAATGGCGCAGCTTCCATAGTGGTGCAATGCTGAACAAATAGTAGAGGTTAGGGTCGACCTAGCTTTTCCTCACACTGGTAGCGTATTCCAGGGGAGAGGGAGCAGCTGGACCCCAGCAATGCAAAGCCACTTTTTGATGGCTCTGTAAAGCAAGGACCATTAAAGAATGTACAGTCTTTTATTCCGTACAAATCGTCATCACTCCTTTCGTCATCGTCTTCCAACGGCACAGCCGAGTATAGCAAATCCAGTTTTAGCGCGTCCTCGTCTCGGTAGGCCCCAACTCAACTTCATCAGCTGGTCCGGTGGCCGTCTCCACGTGGGGATTGTGGAGGAATGGCTTGATTCGTCGTCATTGTCCTCGGCGCGGCGGACTCGTGGCGTGGCGGTCGCTACAGGGCGACGACAACGAAGGCAGGAGTTCACATGTTGCGTAAGCCCACCGTAAGCCTGGACGACGCCCGGAGGTCGCCGGAGGACGACGCCCGGCGATGCACGCGCTAAGTGCGCTGGGGTTTTTTGTCTCCGCTGGACGAATTTGTGTCGGCCTAATCAGCTCTGCCGTTAAAATACCTAGCGCACGCGAGCGTGCGCTTCGTGAGGAACCCCCGGCGCCGGCCAGCTCTACCTTGGAAAACACTAGGCGTGGTCTTTCGCGTGCCGTTCTTCTTGCCAGTTCACGTGCGTTGGTGACCGAAGTGGTGGGCACAGACGCCGAGTTGGCGAAGCCGGTCTTCGAGGGCTCTACCGCGTGCTAACGCGCTCCACTGTTTGGAAAGCTGTGAAAGCCCGCGGACAAAACGATCCGGACCTTCTAGTCATGGCGAACTTCAGCGGCAAGTTGGGAAATTTATGTGAGGTGCAACAGCCGGGTTTCCAACGAAGACAGAGGGCTGCCAGCTGTGCTGTTTCTCCAGCGTTGCAAGGTGCGTTGCAAGGAGCAAGGTGCGCCCGTTTATTTTGTCTGTTCTGGACCGTGCAACACCCAGCCTAGTTGATACTTGATATTCGTCCATCATACTGCACCCATGAATTTTCCAGGTGAACTTTAACAGCCGTGGTGTCTTCCGGAGTGAAGTGTTCCGGACGTACAGAAACGCACAAAACAGCTTTGAAAGGAAACGTATCTCTTGTTATTTTTTTTACTTTCAACCAAGTGACTTTCTTAATGAAGAGTGCCACCCTCTGTAGCTCTTAGCCTCCGTGTGCCTCACAGGCTATCCGTTAACAATAAAAATGGACCGGTTCACAAAACTTTCGTCGTTTATAAACAGAACCTTATCCTCAATATCTTTCTTTTAAATGTTTACCTAGGGGTAGTACATGGCGATGCCCGGGTGTGCCGATGTAACAAGTGTTTTAAACACATATTGAGTAGTCCGTAAAAAGCGTGCAATAAAGCCCAAAATATCAATAACCGCACAATTATGGCTTCGTACAAATTCTGAAATTACTTACAGACATTGGCAACCATGGCAAAGACCGTTTTGGTATTCGAACGAACTCGCGAGGCAATCAACAATTTCGGGACGAGACGTACATTTTAGCCTCTTTCATTTAGAAAGAATAGCTGTAATCGTCGATGGCTTAATAAGTGGTCTGCGCCCGAAAAGAAAAGCAAGAGCACGCTTTGTGGCCAAGTCGACTTTTTCGCAGTTGCTGCGTAATTCTATATATAAGTTAGATATTCCTGAACGAAGAGAATACTCTGCAGCTGGTGTAGTAGCTCTATGTCATTAGGCCGAGTATCACTGACTTGTAATTATTTAACTGAAATTTAAAAAAAATCCAAATTTTGGAAATAGGGTAACGAAAACGGCTATGACCTATACTTTATTGAAAATATCCTACGACAAATTATAATATCTTTGATTCCTCACATGATCATATAATCGTTGGAACTTTCATATCACCCGCCGCGGTGGCTTAGTGGCTATGTATGACGTTGCGCTGCTGAGCCCAAGGACGCGCGCTCGATTCCCGAATCCCGGCCGCGGCGACCACTTCTTTTCTGACGGAGGCGAAAAGCTAAAACACCCGTGTGTTCGACATTTCGGCGCACGTTAATATCCCCAGGGGGTCAAAATTAAACCGGAGCCCTCCACTACGGCGCCCCTCATCGCCTGTGTAGAGTCGGCGCGTTTAACCCCCCAATATTAAATTAATCCTGGAAGTTTTATATCAGCAGTTGGTGTATCTCAGCGGGTATATCTCAGGCCCAGTTTTATAGCAAATAATATAAAGGCTATTACAATTGCCAGAATATTGGCTAGTTTGATCATAACTGATATAAATACTGGTCAGCTGCAATTTAACTAATTTTGATCAAATTGAACAATGTTTTGCAGTGCGTCTTCCGTCTTTGTCTGTGTCCTGATTAAATTTAGGCTGACCAGTATTTGAATCAAATAATATTAAGGCGCTGCTCCTAGGCCATTCCAGCCTTGTCACAAATCCGCTGTCGAACAGACCGTACACGTCTTCTCACTAAGAAAACACTGTTTATTTCGCGATAACGTTATTAATCTCATTTTCCGAATTTTCCGTGGGTGGCAGCCCTCCACCTTCAGCCGTGCTCACAAAGCGTCTGCGTAAGTACGTCATCGCTACTAATCGGAAACCACGACTATGTCAGCCAGATATCAGGGCTCACCTGAATATGAAATACGGCACAGTGCCCACTGGAGTGTGGAAAAGAGGACGATGGTAGTACGGCAGAGACGAAAGAAGGGATAAGTAATTTCAGCAAGTGCCGCGCTTACGCAGTGCAGTTCGATCCGCGCCTCGTCAGTTGTCGCCAAGGGCATAGTGCCTAGAATATACTTACCTAGAATGTACTTACTAGCGTGCTGGCCGCCAGGGATGTGCTGTGGGAGAGGGTGGCGCCGTTTTTAATGAAGGCCCACAGATGGCGGCCGAGGGCGCTGCTTCCCGAGAGGGTGCTGTATCAGCATACGACGGTGTGAGGGGCTGCCTCAGCAGACGACGAGCTTTTGTCGCTTCTTAATGCTTCAAGTTCGCGCTGTGTGTGCATTGTCAGACTGCTTGTGCGCGTATTTTTACGCACCGAGATGCAGCGTTTACCGTTTTGTGTGAGTGTCTACTCGTGCAAGCCATGCTGTGCGCTCCCACTAGTTCCGTGCGAAGTGCGTCGCTTCTGTGCGCGCGTGAATCCCGGCTGCGCGCTTTCACCGTCTGGTCAACTCGTGGATTGAGTTTCTGATTGTGGTATTCCGACACCTGTCACTTACATGTAACCATGCAGAAAAAAGTAAAAGCCTAAGCGACAGTGCAAAGAGAAAACTTGCTTTGTCCCGCTGTGTAAAAGCGGTTACCGCTCGAACAAGGAGCGTGGTTCCATGTTTGCTGCGCCATCCGATGCTACGTGGCTCGCAGAATGGGAGCGCAGCATCAACAGAAAAGACAGGAGGCTGACGACAGCTGCAGTTCTTTGCGAGAGACACTTTGAGAAGAGTTCCATCGAGAGTGCCAATATCTTCAATGAGTGCCAATATCTTCAATGATCTGCATGAAAAGACGAAGACCATGGATGTTTACAGTCGTCATGGTGGCCTCCTCATTGACGAAGTAAAGCTTTCGGAGCACCTCAGTGTCAAATGAGCTGGTGAGTGCAGCTTCACTCAATTCTTGGGACGTGTAAGTGAGGAAAATGCAGTGTCCTGATTCACTACGATTTCCTTAACCTCGCAGTGATCTGACAATATTCACAAAGTCTTCGATTATGTTTATTTTTATTGCTTTAGCCTCATCTGCGATAGGAGATGCCCGGGTATGAAGCAGGATTATCCTTGCGTGCTTCTTCTGCAATTCAGGTGATATTGAAGGCTTCGTTGACCTTGCAGATTCTACACCTGCTGACCAGAAAAAAACGTGCTGGCAGACCATGGCATGATTGTGCTGTTCCAGCCATTCATTGCTAAGCACTTTTTCTTCTTCGTAGATTTGAACCTTGTACGACACTCAACTGCCAGATGTTAACTGTTATCTTTGTGCAGGAAATTGGACACAAATCCTTAGTGTTTTCGCCTCAAAGGGCAATGTGAAAGCCCCACCGCTAGCAAGAATCATTTTGGAAACGACGGTGTTTGCGGAAAAAAGCTGGTCTGTTTCTGGATTCCATAACATGGGACGGCGCGAGCTGGAATAGGAAAATGTGGGGGCTGTTCGGAATACGCGGTAAGGTTTTCTACGCAATATGCAAAATTGCTCCCATCGCGTAGTGCGAGTGCAGCTATAAAGTAATATATAGGCACCCATTTTTTTAGCCTTAGCTACATTGCCCGAGGTTGAGCTGTTTCGCGTGGCTCCTGGAGAGCCCTGCTACGCAAGCGCGGCACGTGGTGGCCGGGTCCACTTGATGATCATGTGAGGAGTGGCCGGGTGTGGAATCGGTGGCTCGGGCGTCGCAGCAAAACCGGCGTACGCCTGTGAAACCAGCTTAGCTCTGGGGCGATGGGTGACGCTGCGTCGGAGCCGCTTGATAAATATACATGTCACATAATGTATATACCATGTGCATGGCATTGAAGTTGCAGTAAGCATGATAATCAAGCTACTCCTAGACAACCAGGAAAGCTAAGAATAACCAGCTCAACCTTAGCTCACGCTACGTATGTCCTGGCATGACCGAGCTTAGCCACTGCTAAATATTTGCTTGAGGGCTTTCTTTGGAAGGATGACTTGGACGTCAGTAAAACGAGGCCACCCTATTTGTTCTTCTAAAACCTCTAAATAATTTAAAAACAAGTAATTTTTTTTCACATGTTGTTTCCGGTTTCAACTATACCGAGAAGTGGGTGTGACGCCAATGTTGTGTTTAGAGTCACATGAGGTATAGAAAGCTGCAAATAATCGCTAACGCGTCGGCTTTTTGTCATTCCGCCTGTTCAGGCAGGCGTACTGAAGCTATGAAGGTAATAAAACGGCTTATCAGTGGTTTATAGTAGTTTTTTATGCTTCACGTAACGTAAACGTTCAACTTTTAATTGACTTAACAGATATGCATCGTTCGGTTTTTGAAACAGAAACAGCATCAGAAATTTTTATTTGAAGTTGTTGATCATTCGTAAGGGAATGCAGCGTAATTGCCCATGTAAGCCCATGTCTTATAGATTCGTACGAAAGCGGCAGCGCAACAGATGGAACGGAACGAGAAGTAGGCAAACACTTGCGCCTTTTCGCAGAGTTATAACCCAACACGCTGAAGTTTTCACTCTTCTGAGGTCATATGCATCGTTACGGAGTAAAAGACATAAAACCAAAATTGCGTATCTCTGTAACGTTTCCACTGTTTAAATGTGATGAAGCAACTGATACCAAATTTAATTTTCTTAAGGTTCCGCAAGCCACGTTCGGCACTAACGAGCACCCAGTGGACTCCAAGAGGCAACTTTATTTTTTGTCACATTTTTCCCACCTACTCAGGAATGTAAGATGTAGATTCGTTGAAAACGTGTTCCTGACACCAGCTGGAGATGTTCACAGTGGTATTCTACAAGCTGCCTTCGAAAAAGATCGGGAAAATGTAACACTAAAAGCGATGCCAAAAGTAACAAACGCACACCTCGAGCCACACAGCTTTGACAAATGAAAGTGGACCTCGCGTTTGAACTGTTCAGGGATCAGGTCATCAAAGCACTGTTCATTTATAGAGAACACATTCGATCCTCACATAAGACCGTGCAGCTAACAGAGGATTTCGTGAAAGAAATGAATCGCCTGATTCGTGTGATAACATCACGGACAAGCCAGACGACACTGAAGCCAGATAGCCCAAACGTGCGGTTTATGTAAAGATTCCTAGAGTACCTGCAGCAATTGGAGCAGCATGCAAAAAAAAATTGCGGGAGGTGGTGGTTTTCTGGCAGAAAACACAGCCTTGGTCTAAGGGTTACCATCACGAGCACACTGGACTTGTTGTCCTATCTGACGTCGACTTTCGGCTTCAGGTATCTTTTAACATCTAGATTGAGACAGGATAAACTGGAAAATATGTTTGGAACCATTGTACAGTCATCACGGTGTAATGACCACCCGACAGTTTCACAGTTCCTGACCACGGTCAATATGCTTCCATTCTACAACCTGGCGAAACCACATAGAGGAGGAAACTGCGCCCCGGACATGATCAAGGCACTGCTGAGCGAAAATGAGCTCCGTGAAATGACGAGCACGTCCCTTTTAGACAAAATGGATTACCTGCTTGACCACGAGAATGTCAGTGAAGCTGATGACGTAGTTCAAGCTCTCGTGTTTAGCGGGGACCATGCGTCGTACACAGACAAAAAGAGCAACAGTGCTTTGATCTACTACACAACAGGCTATGTGGCCAGAAAGGTAATTGCAAAAAACTGTTGTCCACAGGGCGCAGGCTGCCTTTGTGTAAGCAAAGCTAAAGCAAATGCCGACACTGCTTCGTAATTTACTGGCACGTTTTACAACGGGTGCCTTGTGTATCCTAGCCAGACCTTGTCAACTGCTGTTAGGGCCATGGAGGATGCATTTACCGCGTTTTTTAGCAAGAACAAGCTTGGTTGAATTTTCCAGTCAGCTGCAGATACTGTTGTCACCTCATCTTGGCTGCACAGAGCCTGCCCGGGATTACATCAAGTTCGCCAACGGCACCTTCGTGCAACCGGTCTCCACCCTGGCTGGCCTCCTGACCTGCGACGCTGGGTGCATGGACCATGTCACCGACAATTCCTGAATTTTATACGCGAAACTAACTTGTTCGTGTTTCTGTAAGCGCGTACATCTATTATGCCGCAGGGCAAACTTTCGGATTAAAAAATCTACCGTTGTAAGGTTTTATGTTCTGTTGAGATTTCGATTTTTTGTCAAGGGCCTCAACAAAGAGCGCGAGGGTAAAAGGCAACGGCAAAAGTTTCCTATAATGCGGCGCTGGCAGTAAATGTTGATCGACTGCGTGCTCTGGTAATCGTGTAATTCTAGTCATGTGCCTGCGTTTACAAAAGAAGGCAGCAAGAGTTGTGTGATCTTTCTGCGTTGTTCACATGAATATATCAATAAATGAACATTTTGGTTGCAAACTTGAAGTTGTGCTCAACTTTATAAACGTTTTCTGGCCAGCAACAACGGCTGAATATGCCGCCCCTAGCCGACAACTCAAAGCAAGCCATGGAACTTGCAATCAGCTGCCGTCATAATAGCTGCGGTCCGGATTAGATGAACCATAGCGTCCTGAATAAACTCATCAATAAACGAGATTATGGTTGAACAAAAGCAAAAACACACCAGCCCTCTTGCGGCGTTGCGAAGGCAGCGCGGCGCGGCCTGCAGCCTCCCATGGCACCCACCCTACTGACAGCGCTCCAGCGGCGGCCGGCGGCATTCATCGCTCGCGGTGCCTCCGGGAAGGCGGCGGTCGGCCTACTAGCCTGTATATTCTAGGCACTATACCAAGGGGCATGGAGGAAAGAAAAGGTTAGGAGAGGCCCTGACGTCACATTTATGAAGCCGAGTCCCGCCATGACTTGAGCCCACGGAGCCCAGCACTCTATCCCATCATCTTTTGCTGTCTCCGGTATGATTTGACTAACATGGCGTCGCCCTGCCCTCCCGCTGCGAAGCAGAAACAGCTTCGTCGCTAATTCCTCGGTGCGATGTCATCTTCTAAGCTGTTGATTTCGCCTTCAATTTGCCCATTCTAACCCGCACCCAAGTTTCAATCAAAAAACGGCCTTCGTTTTGAGATAGAAGACGATTTTTCAGCTCTTAAGCCTGGCAAAGTAGCGTTTGTCGTCGTCATAGCAACAGGCTCGCGGGATGGCGAACGCAGACGCCTCCGACGGCAGATTTTTAAAGACGATAGTCTTTCTTGGGCTCCTTAAAACCCAGAAATTTTGGTCTGTCTGTATGTCTGTATGTCGCCGGTCCGTCTGTCGTCGTGACTCGATTCAGCCACCCGGCCAAAGCAAAACAGTGCCTTCGTAATAGTCTTATATAGTCAAAGCTAAATCTACCGTCTACTGTCCGGTGTAATGTTCATACTTCTCAACATTGTAAAGAAGAACAAGATATTACGCAAATATGAGACAACAAATCCAATGCAGAACTGATATTTTGCAGCGTTCCTTATAAAAATTCAAACATGCTTGACTTTTGCGAAATTAAATACTTCATAAATTGCAGAAAAAGAATTCACTCCGCCGTCGCCTGCTGTCGCCCGCGCCACTATAGCTTCTGGCGCCATTTTAAGAAAGCAACCGGCAACAGCTACGCGAGGTTCCACTAGGTAGGTTCCACGTTCTGCTTGCAACGCATGTGGAGTAGGGAAACGCGGTTCTATAAACGTTGAAGTAGGGCGCATCGATTAACGCGCGTCTTCGCCGTACGTCAGCGTTCGCATCGAGACGCCCGGTTTGGAGCAGTGGAACGCGGGAATTTAGAATGATGTAAGCAAACATTTGGCGTCTTTACCTTGGGAGGAGCGCGACGCAAGAGGAACAACATGAGCAGGTGAGCGGTAGTAAGCGAAGGGAGGCGTTTACTTCGCAAAAGCCGATAAAGACTATCGTCTTTTGATGGCATTTGCAACGAAAGGAGCAGATACGCGGCCAATTTTTTTTAAATTGGCCTAATCTAGAAACGTTTGTCGTAGCGACTGCGCTGGTTTGCAAGCGTAGCGAAGCAGCCACATACCAAGCGCCTTAAAAATCTGTCCGTTCTATTCGCCCAAATTCCGCCGCCGCAGTTTGTAAACAAGTAAGCAACATTGTCATGGGCTCCAAGAAAAATCACGTGACTTCCTCCACACTTTTTGCAATGCATTGGGGTGCTAGGGGCCTCTCCTGAGTATTCTTTCCTCCATGCCAAGGGGGTTGTATCGTCGCATGCTCGTAGACAAGGTTTCCAGCCGTGCGTGCAACTTTACGCTATCACACGAAAGCGCCCCTCTCACCGGAAATGATGCCGGCGGCAACCTTGTGCAATTAAACTAATAGAGGGCTTAACTCCAGGCATTAAAACTAACGGAGCCCTCGATTATGACAAGAAACGAAATCATCTGTTAAAAAGAAATAAAACGAGGATGTGGCATCCAACATCTCGAGTGTTTAAAATACTTTCCAAGTTTTTCGCCGCCTTGTCACTGCTGCAGGCTCTGTCCGGCGCACGATGTATGGCACCACGTAGCAAAAGTTACAAATCAACATTTAAATTGGTCAAAATGCCACTCAAGAGTACGCGAATATTCTCATGGGTTGAGATGGGCCCTTTCTAATTTAAATAAAGAAATATTGTTAACGAGTGGACTAAGCTAAAAATATTTAAAAATATGTTTGATAAATGCGCATTTGTTGACCTTTGAAACATAGGATGGAAAGTAGGTGCCGTTCACGATATGGTAAACAATGAGATTTGTTTCGCAATACTCATTGCACATATTTCCACAGTTTGCCTTCTACTATGCGTGAACAGAGACATAAATTTCTGCTTATAATTATTAAAAGGCAAAAAAAAATCGTTCTATTAGAGTCACTGAATTTTTGTAGCCGAACATTTCGTTTCTGTCATATTCAAACATCGCCTTTGCGTGGTAGGCACATGATGCTTCAAAAATATTGAGTACCAGAGTAGAGCATACGTGTCTCAGGAGAGAATACCGATTATCAAATTTCACTTTGCCTTTTAACCGAGTGAATTCAAAACTGAAGGGTTTTCATACAAAGTATAGGTATTTTGGCAAAATAATTCATTGTCCTTTGACTTTGACAATATATGTATGCCTTGTACCCAAGCGGGGCTCGGGTTTCCTCAAGTGAAAGCTGTTCGCTTTTTGCCCGAGCCTGCCCGCATCACTGTGATGAAAATAAACTGAGTTGATTTGATTAGATGTGATTATTTTCGCGTACAGGGAAGGAATGTTGCATGAACCGTATGGCAGTTTGGTGTAATATGCGAAGCACCGTGTACGAAAATCTCTAGGGTCACATATAGAAGAGGGGGAACTTTTATTTTATTTGTATATTTTATTTCTTTTTTATTAATTGCAAATGCTCACCAAGAGCGCTGGGTAATATTAAGTGTAGCGCTATATACATTGCGAATACTGGGCACACAAAAGGACCGAATACAAAGAAAGAGAACTATTAAAAGAGTGGTCAAAGACAATAAGAAGGGACATACAAAATCCGAGTGCGAACACAGGAAATCATTGAAAAAAATAATTTTATGCAGCGAATTGGTTCAGAGTTAGAGTATAAAGAAGGCATATGTTTATAGAAAGTAGACGCTAGCGGTTGTGTTGTTGTGTCACCTGTGCAAACAGCAAAAATTCAAGTTAAGGTGCAGTAATTTTGCGACAAACCTGTTGCGATCGTACTGTTCTTAAAGGGCGCTTACGTATAACGGCTATTACAAAAAATGTACGTATAATAGAATAAAACGGTAAACAAAAACCGTCATCGGCCAGGTGTGACAGGCTATGTATTCTGTTTACCAGAAAGCAGCCGTGGGCAGGAAAATGTTCGCTTGGCATTAGAACATTGACTGTGGTCACCAGGCACGGGGATTCGAATTTACAATAAGTACATTTGAACAGAAAACTCAAGGCCTGTATCGAGCGCCCGATAGAAACGTCAACCAGAAAAAGGAGATTAAAATTCGCAGTACTCATATCGGCCACGCCATGATCACCGGCGAAATGCGATTCTTGTGAAGAGCTTCTGAATGCTTCCAGATGAAGAGACCGCTAAGGTTTCAAACATTGCCAAATGGAGTAAGCCAATTCGAGCTTAGGTAACACACGGTACGGCGATAGAGTGTGGAGAATTCGGTCGCTCTTTGAAGTCACCAGAAGCGGGGGAATCACGTCAAGCGTGCAGAGATGAGAGGTGCTTAGTTAGATAACATGTAAGTTGAAATGTAGTTTTTCTATTCGCCATTATGACTAAGTCCAGTACTGCAGTAGCGTACTTGACCACTTCGATATGCAGAATAAGTAAAAGGAAATGGGTTAGGCCGTCTGGAATACGTAATAACAAGAGTTGTCGGAAGGTTTAGGTGGAATTGGTCGTAGAATGACAAAACTTCGTTGCCGTTGATGTGCATCATGAAGCGATCATTTACCTATTCCACCAGGCTAGCCATCTTTATGTAATCGGCAGTCTCAGACAGAAGATGAAAGAAGACGGGGGGAGGGGAGGAAGGAGTAAGAGAAACGCCTTTTTGACAAACATTCGTGCCTGTCAAGAAACTGTAACATAACTCGACAAAGACGTAGAACGGACCTTCTGGGGACAATATGTGAAGCGAAAGTTCATAATCAAAAGCGTCAGAACCTTTACTACGGTCCAATCAGATCATGTCTTCTTCTCAGCATCAGATCACATTGAGGTACGATGCCGCGTAGAAAACTGGCAAAATTTACGATGTTACCCTTTTCATAACGCCTTGCTTGGGGCAGTGCATTCATGAAGATTTCGAAAGTTAGCGATATAAATCTTTTTCGAAAACTGTTAACATGCAGAAAGACTTGTGCCCTTTTGCACTTACAGACGAACGTCCCGTTTAGATTAATATGCAAGAAACAAGTCCATACCCTGGTACAAAAAAGCTGACGAAACACTCACTGCAAAAAAACCCGGTCTTGTCAAGATTTAAACCCCTGACCTTCTAAAAGAAGGTTGAGATTCCAAATTCTCAGGCAATTCTTTTCCTTATTATTATTTCTCGTGGCCATTTTAGGGGCCTTCGTATCGCAGAAGAGTTCGGCATTCTAAGCTAACTTGTCAACGAATATTGTCAGGTTGGTCTTGTTTTGGCAGTATTCATTGATTGCTTGCTTGTGGGGTTTTACGCGCCGACGCAACGCAGGCGATGAGGCGCGCGGTAGTGTAAGGCTCCGAAATAATTTTAACCACCTGGGGATCTTTATCGTGCGCCGAAATCTCGTAAACACGGGCGTTTTTGCTTTTCGCCTCCATCCGAAAAGCGGCTGCCACGGCCGGGAATCGACCTCGCGACTTCGTGCTCAGCAGCGCAACGCCATAGCCAGTGAGCCACCGCCGCGGTAGTTTTGGCAGTATACAAGAAATTCTGGCAGTCAAAATGCTTGTTCTGCGCGTGTCTTAATACTACTACTGCAAGCGATGCAGCAGAAGTCTCCTTATTTCACCCAAGAAAAGCTATCGCACATCCAATCGGGAGGTTCCCGTTTGAACCCATTCCATTTCGCCCTTCCCGCTTCTTCCGTTCCGTTTCAACCCGGCGCAAAACGACCTTCCCGTTTCGTCCTTTCCCACATGGCCCGTTCCCGTTTGAACCCATTACCATTTCAACCTTCCCGTTTGTTCCTTCCCATTTCAACCTGGGGCGAAAGAACGTTCCCGTTTCGTATTTTGCCATTTAGTCCGTTCCCGGAATAACGTACGCAGTTTATGAAACGTTATAAAAACATTTTCATATTGTTTTTCATTTGTTACAATTCAAGTTATACCAATTAACAAATATTTTAATCTTTTAAATTAACAAAGCCTAACAAACAAATTAACAATTAACAAATTAACAAACAAAACTTTTAAATTAGCAAACAAATCTTTTAAATTAACACACCAATTAACAAATTAACAACAAATTAACAAACACGTTGCTTATGAAAAGGAAAACAGCAAAATAACTAAATGCACTTAACTAAATGTATTTAGGTCGCGAGGGTCGCCCTGTGTCTGCCCTCGTTTGCACTTGTTCGGTCGACTGACTCTCGTCTCTAGCTTCTTTAGATCCACCCCCCAAAACACCAGGCCCTTAAGTTTTATGGCATTAAAGCGACGCCATCATGGCCGTGTCCCGAAAGAGTGTGAGGAGGAACTACTAACACACACGATCAACCAAAGGTTTATACACAAACATATATTTTATCCACACTCTTGAGCTAACTTTACCTCAAGCTTCAAGATATTCCTCAAAGGATGAGTAAATAACTAATAAAAACAAATATTTGAAACCCCCCCTCCAGAAAAGACAACAAATGTTAAAAGTGAACTAAATAAATCAAAACTATCTGATACTCCGTTACCAAAAATGATAAAATAAAAAAGCCCAGAAAAGCGCCGCGGAAGCACAAATAAAAAAATCGCAAAAACACCCTCACTTTGAAAGAAATCGTATTTGGCGGATTAACACATTTAATCGTTATAATAGCGCAAGTGTACATCAATGTCGAAAAGAAGCAGATGAAAACTATAAAAGACAAAAAGATGTATAAAAATAAAGAAACCCTATGTATCTGGATACATATGTCACATGTGGCTATAAAAAATCGAATTAAGGAGAAGCGGCGAAAATTATAAACTTAGCTTTGCGTTTTATGGATTCTGTTTATTCCCGTCACTCTAGTATACTCAATTTGCATAATAGAGTAAACCTTCAGAAACTTAAGCAGCGCAGGGTCGTCTCTAGCGTAATTTTTTTACTACAGAAACTTAAAATTGTCGCGGTAATACTACCTGCAAGGGCCTTTCAGACGTTTAGCGAGAAGACATCATAGTAAGAATATTAGGCAGCCAATCAGCTGAATTACTATTCAAAAGTTCTCTTTGTTTCCTCGTGCAATTTCTTACTGGAATAAGTAACTGAACGGATAGTGAACTCGGTATCGTTAGAAGAATTTTCCCCACGTATTGGAAATGTGTGTTCTGGTTGAATCGTGGTGTTTTAAAATTGGAATACATTACGAATGCATATCGTTGTTCCGACCCCTTTGCGTTCGGACCTATTTGCGTCTATTACATATTTATGCCTTTTACTTATTTGTGTTGGGCGTTTTTAAACTACGCCAACCAATACTGATGTGTTTTATGTTCACTCCTGCATGAGCCCAACCAGGCCGTAAAGAATCGGTAAATAAATAAAAAATCTGCCCATTACTCCCACAGGAAAGGCATTAGTAGCCAATTCTCAGATTTATGCACATGTTTTTGCCTTTTTTAAAGTCTTTCCTACGGACATCTTTGATCTAGATCTCTCGAACCCGAAGACAAAGCTACGCTCCAAACAATGAGCATACGAGCGGCTGATAAATAAATTTCTGCCGCACGTACGAACACCAACTGCAGAAAAATCCAATGCGTGCATTACTCAAGATATTGGGTATCTTTCTAGTACACTTTCGCCAGTACAAATTTTGTGTCAAAAGGGCAATATCGGCCTAAGGCATTCAGAAACTTTTATCGGCCGGAAATATCGGTCGATTCCGGAAACTTTCCTGCATACAAGTTTTCAGTGCATGACCCGTTGCTTGTAAGCACATTTTGGAGAACAGTTTCGAAGACGGTAACTCATATTTTCAGAAATACAAATGGGTTGGAACGATGCGGGTTCAAATGAGAAGGGCGCTTTGGGAGCGGGTTGTAACGGGAAGGGCGTTTTGGGAACGGGCTGAAACAGGAAGCGCCCAAGCGGGAAGGTCGTTTCGGGAACGGGCGCACACGGGACGGGTCAAGCGGGAAGGGCGTTTCGGGAATGGGTTCAAACGGGAAGGGGTCAAACGGGAAGGGGTTCTTTCGGGCTACACCCATCCAATCCACTATTTCTCCTGTGCAAACCACGGCAGGCCAGAATGGAAAAGAAGGCGGTTGTATAACTCTGGAGCTGACAACGGTTGTTCGTCACGCACCAATGTTTCGCACAAACCCCATCCTGCTAATTACAAGCCTTATGTCACAGCAGAGCTGTGTTCATCTCACGAAGCTAAACTCGACGAAGGCCATATAAGTTACCCAAAACCATTTATCCTGTGTACATATAAGGCGCTGGTCACCAGAACAGCTGATGGAATGAAAGTATATTGGTGATTTATTTGTACAGTGCCCTCTTCAGCTTTGGAGTACTTCATCGTTTGCCGCCGCAATGCCTTCGTTGAGTGCTCCCTCGTTGTTGAGGATCTGAACTACTACTACTTCTTCATGTTCTACTGGACGATTGTGTTCTTGCCCGGCCGCACGGCGTGCTTCATGATTCATGCTAACAGCGCGAACAGGCGAAAGACAAAGGCAAAAAGAAGACGGGACGAGTGCTTTTTTCTTCTTCTTCAGATCTTGAGATCTTTGGTCGCGGCAGCCCCCATGCACGCGGCACACAGCCGCAGAGAGTTCTGTCAATTCCCAAGAGAGCAGTAATACGGGAGCTGCAATCCCTGACCGTGGCTCCAACCAATCTCTTTTTAGTGTGGAGAATCCCAGTCATGATCCACATCAGGATGCTGTGGACAATCCCCCGCCGGTTGACATCGAGCAATCATGCTCTCGTGTTTCCTGCCATCACTTTCTGCGAAGATGGGACAGCGATGGTGCCGAACTTTCCAGTGAACTTAACAATATCAGCGAAGTGGGGAAAATTCTAATGAAAATTTGTCTGACCGTCGGAATACGACCAACGTACAAGTACGAGAAAAAGTGATGGAAATGTTTTGTGATATCCAGAGCTTGGTCATCGCTCTGTTTACACAGCTGTCTTGTTCCGAGGGTGGAATTGAAGAACTACGTGCTCAGGCGGTAGACGCTAAACACGGTGGGACACAGGGTTCACATTTGCCAACCCTGCCGCACGTTTCATATATGGACGTTCTCAGAAATGATCAAACGGCTCGGAGCACTGAGTCTGTTGGTCTCAACTTTCCAGTGGCAAATAGCACTCGTCAATCCAGCCACAGGCAGCAAACCGCCGCTTTCATGAACGACTCCAGTCATGTTCTTTTTCTTTCTCCGTATATGCCGTCTGCTCATCCCGGGCCTGGTACAATATCCCTCCTAAAGTCTACGTTTGGTAATGACCCCTCTGGAATTGCAGTAAAGAAACTAAAATTAATCCCTACAAGATCGGGGCTGACCGTCGTGTCTGCCGACCGCACCTTCATAGATAATCTGGAAAAGGCACTCGACAACCACTTTCAGTTAAAAACAGTGCTCAGAATTTCTCGCCCACCCCGCCGTATGCCTCTGTTCAAAATATCTGGAGTGGATCCAAGTATAATTCATGGAATTTTGCGAGCGAATATCAATGCTCGCAATGGTCGGGACGTACATTGAAAAGGCTTTAGACATCGTACCTACTTCAAACTCGTTCTGGCAATAATGTACACATTATCGAGGTTTCCCCATCTGTCTACAAACTACTGAAATAACGAGACCATCGTCTTTTTGGATGGACATCCTGCTATTTAAAAGAAAACTTCTATGTTGCTGTATGAAACCGGTGCCGTTCGTATGGCCATGTTTATACCTGCTGCACTTGGGATCATGCCTATTGCCCTTACTGCGCTGAAACACACTCCGCCGCAGAATGCAGGCACGCACATAAAAATAAGTTTGTATGCCGTGAGTGCCGCGCGGCGGGTAGGCGCCATTATCATACGTACAACGCCTCGTGCGTTCTACTATTGCCCTCGCGCATTACAAACAATTTAAAAACATTACATTATACATTACATTACATTAAACATTACAAACATTAAAAACAATTTGTGAGGACGCCACGCCCGCTCCCTCTCCTTCCGCAACTATCGTAAGGATCACAACGAAAATACATTACTAAATTTAACTGCACCACTTACCTCAAGCAAAAACCTTTTGCACTGTTATTATTCGCCCACTAAGCACCGTAAATATGCTATAGCTATTTCATTTTCCATTTTATTATCTCCTGTTATGGTCACCCAGACCTTCAAAAATGGGACATGGCTTCATTATATTCCTTCAAGCAAACCTGACCCCACTACCGCCACCGGTCACGGTAGATTTATAAAATCGAATGACGTTTGAGGTCACAGTGATATGTGGATCCCTATGCTCGTGGATCTAGGATTGCAGTGATACCAGAAATTTGGCATACGTTTTGTCACCCACACACACACCCCGTTCCGTGGTAGTTATTCCACGGCCCAAGTTCGACGTGTTCCCTGTTTCCATCTCGCCATACATCGTGGCTCTGCAGTTGCAACCTGACAAGCTGGCGTTGTTATTGATAGGAGTTTATGAAGCACCATCAGTACCCCTTTTTATATATCAACATCAATAGAAGGAATCTTAGGCAGCGTATCCTATGGTAAACGTTGCAATCGCCGCAAACTATAACTCGTGAAATCCGCTATGGGTAGCACCGTTTTGAACAACCGTGGAGATGAGCTCACGAAATTTATTCACGCTGGGCAATTACGGCTTTTGAACGACTCCACCTCCACACCGACATACGCAACGCCATCTGCTGATACCTGGATTGAAATTACTCTAGTTGCTGGACCTATCTGGACAAGGGAAACCTTCTGGAAGGTTCGAGACTCCCTACACTTTTGCAACACAGATATATCGAGTTTGGCCTCCGATTGTTTTCTCTTTCCCGACAGAAACGCCTGACCAAGTCTGAAGCAAGACGACTCGTGGAAGAGCTCGTCGAGAACCCTTGGCTTTACGGCTTGAACCCGCAGCACGTGGCGTCACAGGAACTACTCAACAAAACTTTAGATTGTTTGTATAAAAACATTATTCGGTTAAAACAAAAACATGAACGTGCACCTACAAACTTTAAGGGCAATATTTGGATGGACTTATGAACTAGCACAAGAAAGATCTACTGTTCGCACACTACGCCGAGGATATCAAAGATGCCGCCAACCGTTATTAAGGAATGGTCACCGTTTCATCTATTATAGGTCTCTGGCCAGATATAGATGCAGAAAATAAAGCAAGTTCAAGAAATTTCCATTCGAAGAAATTGCACAACCGCGTCAAAAAAAGTATCTTCGGTCTCCCTTTGACCCCTGATTTTCAGAAATGTTCCTCCCGATCGGCACTTCGGCCCTCTTCACTTCCAACGACGACCTAACTACCAACACATTGGAGTCAGCAGGTCTTCTTCTGGAGCGGTCTTGCCAACTGACTTAACTCAAAATGACACGCTCGCTCAACGTGTCTTAAGAATATTCGTTACCAGAAACACGTATGCAACGCCGTCTCGGGATGTTGATTTCACAATTACGGAACTTCAAAAGGCAATCAGAGATTTGAAACCTAACGCTCCAGCAGGCTTTGATTGTATCCCGACCTACATAATGCAACTGTTATTTCTTTTTGCATCGCCGTTTTTGCTTTTGATATTTAAAGGTGCTTTTACACCTCGGCCACGTCCATGGAAGAAAGCCAGGGTTACCTTTCTCCTGAAGCCTGGTCGTCCTCCGCAAGAACCCAAATATATAGGACAATTTGCATCAGCTCTATTTTTGGCAGTCTTGGAACGCATGCTAAACGCACGTCTATATTTTTTCATGCACCGGGTTCAACTCCTACAACCCAATCAATACAGGTTTACTCAAGGACAAAGCTCCACTTTGCTTTGTATGCTCTTCGATTACAGCTGGTGCAGTGTAAAGACGAGGGCAGTCTTGCGTTAATCCTCTCTCTCGACTTTTAAGGGGCTTTCGATTCAATCTGGCATCCTGCTCTGCTTTTTATTCCTCCCGAACTCATAACTACCCTTCGAACATTTACAATCTTCTGTCGTCGTTTTTGAAAGGCCGTACAGTCCATTACAGGACGTTTTCTGGAGAGATACAGGCAACGATAACAAAAAGCAGCCCTCAAGGACCTCCACTGAGTCCTTTGCTGTGGAATGCCTCTCTGTATGATTTACTAAAAGTAGAAATGCCTGAAGATGCGTACATACAGGCATACGCTGATGACACCATAATTGTAATAACGGGCCGTACCAGAAGACTATTGGAAGACATTTCTGAGGAGGCGCTGAAGAGAAGTACACCGATAGTATCAAGGTGTCAAGTTGGTACTGAATCCCTGAAAATGTGCCTGTCTGCTCGTATCTCGTCGGGAGCGAGAAGCGATACGTAAGCCTACCGTGAGATTGGGCGGGGTCAGTATTTAGCACGTCACCGAAATAAAAATATTAGGTGTCATGTTTGATCGCCACCTCACATTTGTGGTTCATACAAATTAGTTGAAAGCAGGTATGGAAAAAATTACGGCGGCCTTAACAACATTGGCTCGAATGCATACTTACGTGAACAGAGATCACGTGAGAAAACTTTATCTACACGTTGTACTTCCTGTGGCAATATATGCAGCTCCTGCGTGGTGGTACACACACCAACACGACAGCTGGAAGGCTCGCGTGCATTCTCTAATGAGATATCCTTTATTTGCCGTTGCAGGACCATACACCACCACCCGCACTGCTGCCCTCGAGGTGATTGCAAATGTTCTGCCGCTGAGCCTTCACCTGGATATTCAAACTCAATTATTCCTTCTGTTTCACCTGCAGCAAAGCATTACGCTTCACACACTTGCAGTTAACCAGTCTGAAATTGATTTTCCGACTGACTTATCTTCAATTCATCCGGCACGACGAACTAGCATTCCCTTCCAGCGCTTGAGCGTCCAACAGGTACCTCACATCATGTCACGACCGGGACTGCATGCGTATACAGATGCCTCCCACACTTCTATGTCTGCCGGTGCTGCATTTGTCGTTTTTTCAGACCACGAAACCATACAATCCGTCTAAAGATTCCGCTTAGTTTCCCCCACTAGTTCTTTCAAAGCTGAAACAATAGCCCTGCACCAACAAATCCAGTAGTTCTTAAGTAACACACCCACTTCCCCGTAGCACACATATACAGACTGCCTCTCCCTACTCATGGCCCTGAACAACCCTTTCACCATTTCAAGCAGCATCCAAAACTTCAAGGACAACATCACCTCTCTTGCATCCATCGTACCAGTACATATATACCACGTCCCCAGTCACTCTGCAGTCTGGGAAAATGAACTTGTTGACTTCATAGCAACTCACGCCGCAACGCGAGTTGTAGATGTGCACGGCAAAACCACTAAGCACATGGTGCGTTCTGCTTTACTAAAAGCTGGTCGCTTAGTGTGGCAGAGTTCCTGGTCGACCAATAACTGCAGTACAGAACTGTATCGATGAACACCCAGTGTTTTGGGTATACCAAGGTGTTTCCCGCCCCCCAGGAAACTGACCACATTG
This sequence comes from Haemaphysalis longicornis, assembly GCA_013339765.2. Lineage (NCBI taxonomy): Eukaryota > Metazoa > Arthropoda > Arachnida > Ixodida > Ixodidae > Haemaphysalis > Haemaphysalis longicornis. The sequence goes on from CM023453.1 coordinate 173,209,502, forward strand.
TTAACAGACCGTGGACGTTTCCCGCACTACTTTTACCGCCTGCAATTACAGAACAATTTCCAGTGTTTTTGTGGGCACAGTGCCTTATCTGTGGCTCATTTCTTACTGGACTGTGTTATAACAAGAACCTACATCTACAAATTGCAGAGGCTCACAAGGCACCCCCTAGAACTACACAACTGAGATCACTACGTGATGACAACGCTGCAATTAAAATCCTCACAGACCTTGTGGACTACGTAGCTGATGTTTGACTGCCTCGCCTGTCTTTCTGGAAGTCAGCTTAATCAAGAGACGAAGTCATACGCGGTCACGTGGCTTGTGTGGTGATGTGTTGTGCAGTGTAATACTGCAGTGCGGTGATCTGTGGAGACTTTCCTATCGACCTAATACGCGTTAGTAGTGGCTCCTACATCATCTAAGTGCGGTTTGGTGAATGATGAACTCTAGTTTTGGAACATATTGATCCAGGCACGGCAGCGCAGTGAAGTGTATTTAAAGTGAATGACTGCACAATGTAAAAGGCGGTGCAAAGTGTAGTGCATGATTGTGTTTACTTTCCGACCAAGAACTGTTTATTTGAACTATGTGGTTTTGTGTTACTTTTGGCTGATTTATTTCTGGTTGATCCGTTTTACTGCCATTGTTTGGTCATGGGTCTGCATGTGGCAAGAAAAGACTCATTGATGCACCAACTAATTTCGCATAGTTCCGGAACTAACTGTAATCACATTGTTAGGATATGTTTGAATGTACTTGTGTGTTCTCATTTCATAACGCCCTTCAACCTTTTTCGCATCTTCACTTTATATTGTTTGATTAAAAAAATTAGCTCTTATGTTTATCATGATTTTAGTGTGGATGTAGCCAGTAGCGCCTTTGAATGTGGAGTGTGGGTTTTTTTTAATTTTTTTGTATCAAAATCGATTCGGTTTTTTTCAGAACTATTTTTGGCCTAGTGCCTATTTTATTTATTTTGAATTGGTTTAAACCTGCGATACCTTTGTTGGTGCTGGTTTTGTCCTCAAATTTTTTTCCTGTTTTTTGGTGTGTACATTAGAGGACATGAATTAATTGGGATTAAATGGAGCCGCGGTCGACTTGCACTCCGCAACCACCAGAGGACACCGTCAGAGTTTAACCTTTGCGGAGCTTGAAGGTCAGAGTGACGGAACGAGGCGTTTTCTGGGTTTGTATCGGGAGCAGCAGAGCTATCGCTTTCACATTGATTAGACATTGATTAGGTGCAAGCACAGGCGGTTCATAGAGCGGAAAACGGCTTTGGCGGATAGAAAATTCTCATTGGCCGCGATGCATCGTGTGTCTTCAAGGATGCTCCCTGTCTCAGGAAAGCCACAAATACGCGCGTCACCTCGGTGGCTAGCTGAAGGTGAGCATGACCACAGCCACGAAGAGGAGAAACGCACCGGCACGGCATCAGGCTTCACTAATGGTTTAACGATCACAGGCCGTAATTTCAGCACGCCCCACTCTGATTTTCCCGCTTAGCGCTCTCACCTCTTCTCTGTCTGCGTCTACATGGACTAGTGGTACGTCTAAGGGTTTTTGGACATCGACTGCGGCCGTAGTTCTGCGACCGGAGGTGAGCCACGTGGTCCTCCACGCAAATATTCAAAACAGGAGGTCTACCACCACTTAGCCTGGTCAGCAGACGCCTTGAGTGAGCATAGGAACGTTTCGTGCAAGAACGGCTAGCTTGTATGCCATACATCGTTATAGTTGGAAACCTCAGGCCCTCTAGGGAAATGCGCCCAGCCACGTGGAGGCAACGGTCGGTACGCTGCCCAAGAACGTTCAGAACGATCGCTCCACCCACGTCCATTTCAAACGTCGAATGGCGAGGAAGGCACGGGGTACCTTCAAAATATGCTGCACTCCGATTGCACAATTTGGCTGCTGTACTTAATACCTGATCGCTTCAAAGTTATTCTTTTCGGTCTGTGGCGGTCTCGTTGAAAATACTACTATACAATCTTTGGGGCAGTCCAAATTTCAATATCATGCTGCCATCGAGCACCCAAGCTCTGAATCTCTTATAAACTCACTAGAAATAATACAGAACAATGCAGATTATTTTATTCTTCACAACTACAGCAGAATACCTTAGTTTAATCGTCTATCAACATTACTTGCAGTTACCTCACCTTCAGCTCATCGCAAATAATGCGGCTTTGCTTGTTTCATAAAATTCATTAAGGCAATTCTTCTTTGCCCTCCTTTCCTCGCCCTGAAAAGTTTCGCATCGCACGAATAATATGAACAAAGTTGCTGTCATGTCATGCTTAAGAAAAACTTGCTTCCAGTCATTGATTCCTCCCTCATCAGAGTTCTGAAACCGACTTCTTGGACCAATTGCTGGCATCCGAGATTATGCATAATTTCACGCTGTAATAATTATAATACCTTACGATTCTCAGCCTGCGAAATTGTCGGTGCCGCATTTTCTTGTTCTTAAAATAAATAAATAAATAAATAATAAAAAAAATAAAAAATAAAAAAATGAATAAATAACTAAATAATAAAGTACTTGCATATAAATGCCGCCTTACCCTACACGCCTGCTAAGACATCCGCTTACTGTACGCATCATAATGCAGGTTCCATCAGCCCCGCTCTACTGCGGCCGCTTCAACCACGCCAATGAAGGTGTGCGGCGCAGATGACCCGTGGTATGACAAAGGTATCGTGGGAACCGAAGACAACTTCGCCGCCGCCAACGACAGATTGTTGAGTTTTGAAAACTGCTGGGAGGGAAAGAAGACTTCGTCTAATCTCATCGACAAAACCAGGGTGTGTCTGAAATATTTCAGCCAAATCTCGCAGACACCGAGCAGCGCCCATACGCTGTCGCGTACTCACATAAACTTCAGTGTCCTCCTCGATGTCCACCCATGTTCTGAATCGTTGCCAAGAAAATTCCTCACCATGACTGTATGCCATAAACTCACCTTTTTACCTTCCTACCTTATCTTCAACAACAGGCTTTTGTGTAAGCCGACGACAAAATCTCGGTCAAAGCACAACTCGATTGATCAATGTTACTGTGGTGCACTCAAAACACGTTCAATAAAACTGCAAGTAAAATTGCGAATGCCTGTGAAGCGGTTAAAATTAACGTGTTCCTTTTTATAGCCTCAGCGGCCGCTCTGGCGGAAATTATGTGAGAATCAGGGGATGTGGTGGTAGGTGAAATGCATGGAAGAGAGTGGACCTGGCTGCACGACAGGACCACGATGCAAGAAGTTGTTTTATGCTTTCTTGGAAACGTGCAGCGTTACGAAAACACGAGAAAAGACCGCGCGTCACGGAGAGAAGGGCGGATGCTTCCTTTGGTTGCTCATTTTAACGTGCCTAAACAAATTTGTATGCAAAATAAACGTGCAGTAAGGTTAGGAAGAAGGTTTGAAAGCCCAAAGTTTTTGTGTTGGTTGCCACAGCGATTACAGGCACAATCAAAAGGTTGAGTTTCTTATCCCGGCGCGAAACTAATGCGCGCAGATGCAGCGATCCCTGGCTTCGTTTTCTATGAGGTTTCAGGGGGTTCTCTTACTATTATCGTTATACTCACTTTACTTTAAGAACTATGTTTGGCTTGCATCCCGCTCGAAGCCACTCTGATTATCTCGTGACATCCGGCACCGCCTCCGGCGACAGCGGAAGGAGGAGTTAATGCAATCGCGTTTCTTCTGAAAATTTCTGCACTTGTTTGGAGCATATAGGAAGAAAAGAAAAATGAATGCAGCTCCACTCAATGCGGAAGCTGTCGGAAGTTTGGCGCGGTGATTCGCCCGTGTTTCTTGTGCTACTGTTGTGAGTGCTTTGTGTTTATTTTTTTATTATTTAGTTTTTCTGTTGTTTTTCTGGTGTTTTCTTTCATTCTCTGTGTTTTTTCTTCTCTTTTCTGTTTCTTTGCTTTTGTTTATTTGCTTTAATCTGATCGGGCCGAATACCTCTCAAATTGTCCGACTTCTAGCCAGTCTCCCACATGGGTATGCGCCGCGAAGCGTGGAACAACCCCAATCATCGGAGAAGGCTGCTGGAGCCTAGCCTGCGACGCCTAGCACTGCCATTGTACCTTCAAGTACTTTTTATCGTGCCCACAAATAAGCTGGGCCACTTCCATAGGGATGTGTGTCACGCCATCTACTCATTCCTTGCAGAGACGGTTCGTCTACCGTGCTATTAAACATTGGGATCAAGTTTCCCTTGATTTTGTTCCTTTTGCTCTTTCCTTTTTCTCTCTTAAAGACTAAATAATTTTCCTGCTCCCACGGCTAAAGCAATTTCTTTGAGGCCAATCCCCCTAAGTGGGTGTTCGTGATTTGACTTGCGTGACACCCAGAAAAATTGTAAAAATTGTACGAATGACATCCCCGGCCCCTAAAGTACACGGACCGTAAAGCTTGTATGCGGATATTTCTTGTATGACGCAAGCATAAAAAAACTATGAAGCTAGGTTGCAACGAGCCGTTATCTCAGCTGTGTGTAGGCCATCTTTTAGAAACGTCTTGGTCATTTGCAACTGAAACTGCAAAAACCTCCCCTTTCCCTTTCCCCACCTTCCAGCTTTACCTGGGAAGGAAAGGGCACTAATTATTTGCGCTAAAACCCCCATTTCGTGATTGTCCCATATACCGCAGCACTCATTGTGGAGATAAAAATATTACTTTACATTATCCCTTATCTTATAACGTAGGAACGTGGAAATCTATGCAATAAAGGCAACGGTAATCCTAACGTCGTAATAATAGTAGGGCTGCGAATCAGGCGAATTGAAAAATGGTTATGATGGGCAGCGCCAATGAAAACGCGAGACAAGCAAAGTTGGAACGACACGAGCGCTCTCTTGCAGCTGATTTTCTTTTTCAGAAAAACACAGGAACGTTGGTCAAAAACAAGACGAGGTGTCAACCACCCACCTTTCCTCCCACATTATACAAAGAAAAAAATTGTCCGCATATAAGCTCACTCCGTTGCAAATGTCGTTGACCGACGATAGTCCTCTGCTACTCCTGCCTATAGTAAGTACATCTCGTCCGCCTCCCGCCCACCTTTCATGCTGTTCCCTACTGTTTTGATCATCTTACGATAAACACGTTGGAGGCTTGCTCAAGTCAATTCAATTTTACCGCGTTTCACTTCTCGCTCGCCCTCTACTGAAACCTTGCATTCCTATTAGACGTCTTGGGATTCCGTCTCGAGGCGTAGGCTCAGCGCGAGCTCTTTTTGTATTTCGGGGTCAAAACAATTTTTTAACGCGTATTTTTTTATTTGCTATCGCAAATATCAAACACAAATTTGTTTTCAATTAAATTAACACTAAATGTACCGGTTGTGCATCTATTTATTTCCGTCAAATATGCCTAAGCTTTCTTTTGCTGAATAAATATTGAGAAGTATGTGGTATTGGCAACTATATTTAGTGGTGTGGATCGGTTTTGCCTATATGAACTTCTCGTACAAGTATTATTTTACTTATTTTTCCGGAAGGCTGAACCGAGGGGCGCACATACAGATACACTCATAGCACATAGCATATATCTTGTGGTTGGTCGTCCCCTGTAGCAGCTAATTACACCGAATCCTAGCTGGTGCTAGATTTAATGAATTCTCTTTCTTTGGCAGGCAGACAGACGCAGAAAATTCCCAAATGTTGGGGCTTAAAGAACACTCACCTGCTCACATTATTATGAGACTTACCACTTTATGACCCACGGGCATAGAAAGCATCGTGTACCAAATAGGAAGAGTTTTACGAAATTATTTGAAATGTTTCCAACGGCCTAGGTTGCCTGTTTTGAAAATATGTTAGTTTTTTTCTGAAGTAAAAAAATAGGCAAAAACACATTTTAGTCTTATTGTCACTACCTGGAGGTAACTGCCTAGCAAGGAGAGTATTCATTTTTTTATTTGAGTAGAGAAGTGACATATCTTTTATATAAACCCGTTGTGAGCATTGATACGCATTTATAAAGCTGTTCGTATTGGTGGGCGATGGCTTTCTAATTTCATGGGTCATAAATTAGCCAATCCCATAGGAATGCTAACAAGTGGGTCCCCCTTAAGTAGCCCGAGAAACACTATCGTCTTTAAAAGTCGCACAAAGGTGTGGCGTTCTTAGCCAAGTCGTCTGTATCACTGTTTTTGTAGAATACGTTCTGACACCACAAAACGTATACTATACAAACACTTATACACACGACTTGTCTAGGAAAGCCACCTCTGACTCCGTTAGTGCAACTGAAGTGGGTCACACAGACTATTTCTATTTTTATCTGTACCTGTAAAAAATAAGTGGCCGATACACTAATGACAGACTGACTGACTGATTCGTAAACGCCCAACCAAAACTGGTGGTCCTAGGGAACTTGAAACTGCGGGAAGGACATGATTTTTGTCATATTCCTGATTATTTCGCTCACGCGCGCAGATATCCTAGATCTTTTCGCACGTGTGCAGCCCTTAAGAAAGTTGTTTCACGTTTTTCTCTAACCATTCCTGGGATACAAATCTTCATTTCGGACAAATGGGCTGTTTTTAAACAATTCCCCGATACGTTTTTTTGCCATTGACTAGTTTTTGCTGATTAATTTTACTTATACAACCCACAATACCAATTTTAAGGATTTTGCTCTGAGATGCCTGTAAAAGGGCGAAAAGGATTTTAAGATTACACCACCGAAGGCCAGAAAAGGTCTAACACGGAGTGTCGACGCCCAGCCTAATTTTTTTAAAGGCTTCAAATTTCGGAAATTCATTCTTGCTATGATTTAGGCGCTCAATATTGCTGCATTTAAAGAAAAAAACATCCCTGAGTAAGTGAGAAAGCTACAATATTTTTAGAATTTTTTATAGCACGCCCTTTGGATATCACTAGGTTATGTTTGATACCAACAAAAATGATTCCTAAAAAACTGTTTTATATGACTGTGGTATAACAGCCACTTATTAAGGACAGTAACTATTTTGGGTACATTACGTCTTTTTACAGATTTTTCAAAAATATTTAGCCCGTCTCTATACCAACTTCGTTTTAAAGCGAACAGCTACCTGAGTGGCACCGAGAACGTCCTATCAAAAAACCTAATACGTTTCCCCTAGACTGGTTGGTCGACCGAAAAATCCGGTACGATCTCTGCACACACTGCGCGCACGTAAAACCAGGCTTCCTTTGAGCCACAATTGGTTCCTTGAAAATCACGAAAAGAACGGTTCTCGATACTACCATGCACGCATTGAATCATGAAGGAGTACAGTGGTATACCTTTATCTCCTAAACCACGTATCGGTATACCCTTAGACCATTGGTAGAGGGTTTACCTATAGCACACAAATCGTCGCGTGGTTTGTTCTTCGTTTCCGATGTGTGTCTGACGATCTATTGGAGGCACTGTCAACAAAGTCCGGAAGAAACATTTAGCAAATGTTTAGGAAAAGCACTATGAACCAGTTCGGATATCAGAAAGCTTTCGCGCTCGTCTCAACTTTCTTAGGAAGGGGTAGTAAAGTGTTTTTGTTACAAGGGCTTGCTATACTGTTTCTAAAACCTAATGTGGCGATTTTGTCCTAAGAAGCATATAAACAGGCTAGCAGGATTTTACATTACACCCCCCGTTCCGCCAGCCCAGAGGAATTAGGGTCAATTTTCGCACGTTCCATCCCCGCGCGCCATCGCTTGGGACTTCCATAACTACACGCCTCCTGTATTTATATAAAACTGCGACTGACGGCTGTTCACCCCCCCTTTCCCCTCCCGCCCATCGCTTCCCATGGCTAAACAGTTCTTTTAGCACACCCTCGTGGTTCAATGCTTTTCCGGACGGTTCCCATAACGCTCGAGTTCCAGCCGTTTCCCATTACCACACGCGTGCGGTAGTAACCCATGTATTGAAAGCAGGCGGGAGTTCCCAATTCTGTACAACTCCGCGGACACACTAGTTGTAAGTAGTAGGATGTAATCAACACGCTGTTATGCACATTAGCGTTATTCGTAGAGCAGTCCTCCCGGGCATCGGCGGGCGCTACTGCTCTCGGTCTTATACGCTTCGGCAATATTCCGGGAGCACTAGCTTTTGTGCCTCATTAGGAGGTCTTCGGGATTGAGCTCGGGTGCGCATCCGCGCCGCCGAAATTAATACTCCCGGTTGTGCACTGCCACTGGCTTGGATACGTCAGCTTTTAGATCTTTGACCAGAATCACGGGCATATTTCTCTGTGTTAAATTATCGCAACGCGGGAGGGCTTCTACAGGATGGAAACGAATAGACCCTAGTTTTTTTTCTAGGAAGAAACCCCAGTACTTCGACATCTCTCGAAGTAATCACAAGGCCTCAGTCACTAAAATTACCAAATGTCCAGAACAGTAATACGTGTGTACTTTGCTACCGTGTTTATGAGTATTAGAGGTTCGCTGGTCGCTCGCCTTCACTAAGTGACATGGCTCATAATGTTTCTTTATCTTTATTTGTAGCGCTGTTAAGCACATGGGTAAAATCGAGCAGTTAAAACACTGTGCACAATATTTGTAAGTGACGCCACCATGGCCCCGTTTTTCCAACCTAAATGGGGTGGTAACCAGAAGCCATCGAAAATAAGACTGCGGAAAGAAATCTGCGGAGATAGTTTAGTACGTTTTCTTGGTTTTATCTGGTGAAACCTGAGCAGCAATCATACGGCCACGAGGGCTGGTGTTGTCCTTATTCTTTGTATTGCGCTTTCTCATGTCAATGATTTCATTTCATTTTCTTTTCAACGTGTATTCCTCTGCGTAATGACGTATTATTTTCGCAAATAGCAAGGCATCCTTCTAAGGTTGTTTGCTGTCCACGTGGAGTGTGTTTGTCCAGAAAAACTGGGTAATTGGCCAAAGAGGTAGTCCAATCTTACTTGCACTCGCAAAAAAAAAAGCAAAGCCTGGGAGGCCACTAGGGCAGGCTTTGGCTGTGTCTTTCTGCGCCTTTCCATTTCCTGCTAACGTTTAATTCCCCGATGCCCATAGACTAGAACAAGACATTGCTGTCTCCGGTTTCATTTTTGCAGAGGAAGTTGATAGCATCCAGATGTTAGTCATGGACGCTCTTTGGCGCGCACAAAAAAACACCGTTCCTCGCTCAACCCGGCTTATCAGGGCAACAGAATGAAAACACATCGTAGACGCTACAACGGTACGGATTGCCTGCCGCGCTTAATGCAGCCCAGAATGCTGCAGCCGCGGCCCCTTGGTTACAACCAGGCACATCGCAGCAGAGTAAAACAGGCAACCCTCCAGAGACGGGCCGAAATCTCTGGGGTGCCCTCGTTCCGTAAGCTCGGACACAGGGGGTTCGTTTCACTGTGATCAGGTCTTGTTTCCTTCTCGGTGTCTCTTCTCTTTTTCCTCCTGATGAAAAGATGTTGATGCGGCGCCTGCTACCCCTTGTAAGCCGCATCGATAGCTTTACGATGAAAGGGACAATCACAAAAACAAAAACCTTCGGCGTGAGGGCCGAGCAGAAAACAAGATCCGTCCGTGGGAGGCAGCTCTCATGACCGCTTCGCGTCGTGTACATCCGGCGAGGTAATATGGATCCGTTTTCCGTTTCGTTCTTGGAACCACCATCTAAGAAGCTGCAATTGGAGCCCGACAGGTAAGGAAGCGGCTAGTTTCTGGGTATATTATATTGGAGCACGGTCCCTTCGCCGTAAACTCGGACAACTGGGCACCATCACGTTGAACCGCAGCTGACTACCGAAAAAAACTTCTCAAGGCCTAAAACTTCAAAAAAGCAAATGTCCACTGAAAAAAATATTTCGCTAGGTCTGCGTTTTGCACATGTTTTCTCTCCGAAGTTTATATGCCGCGTCCGCATTGAAAGGTTTCCTGTACCGTACGCCTAGGGGCGCGGCAAAGTTGCCGTGATGGCAGTTCCGTGTTCGCAAGAGTTGGAGGATGAAGTTCCTGTTCTCTGCAGGCAAGTTTAGAAATATGGGATTGGCAGCAAGCAGAGAACATGGGCATGCCTTACTAATACAAAAATACTAATGCTTACTTTCACTGCTTTATGATTAAAGTTTTATGCCGATTTTGCCTGTTTAAATGCCGCCTCGCTATTTTTCCGGAACCATTTTATAATCTTTAATGTTTTTGAGCAAGTTTCTTCTGTCTCTATAATAAGCCCGTTACCGGGGGAAAACCCTGCGTTACACTCCAAAACTTGTCCATTGGTATCTGGCTTACCTAAACGCCCACTCCGTGATGTAGACGTGTCATATATATACGTGCAATATACGTATATATGTGTATATACGTGTATATACGTGTATATACACGCGGTATATACGTGTAGCAAATTTGTCAGGTATTCTCATAAATTATTAACGCCGTCTCGATTTTTAACAATGCTGCTACCAACAACTGTACAGCGGCCGTGACATCGTATAGCCACCAGCATTTATAAAGATTGACTAGCAATGGCCTCGCGTCCTAGAGTGCATTGTTGGCGTCATATGCTCGCCACTGATTGTAATATATACAGAGCCACTGCAGTGCTTCTACTGAACGAAAAACCCTTCATTCGGACTTTGTTTATACAACGTGACCGCTACAATAATTGGTATAGTAGTTTTGAAGAACCACCCGTGTGGCCCTTCCATTTCGATTATCTTGCTACGCACTCGCGATCTAAAACGTACCGACGACATTACTTAAATTAAGGGAGAAATAACAACGGAAAATTCCCAAGGTACCTGAAATACAATGCAAATAGTATGCAGAGGTCGCATATAACTGTTGCTCGCCAGCAAAGATTTGTAACTTGGAAAATAGGGGGAGGAAGTCAGTAAGGTTCGCTTTTTATTCTTTGATTACCATCGTCATCAACCTTCAAATATTATTACACATGCTGACTTGGGAAAATTTCAAGCAGGATTCTACCACGATTGTTTAAATAATCTTAGATTATGTACGCACGAATAATTCTTCGCGTTTATATCTATCTTGCCAACAGTATTAATTATGAGAACTCGTTTGTCTTTACCGCCTTTTGCCTGAGTCCCGACAAGCTGGGCATGCACAAAAACCAGTTATATTCCCAACCAATGTATTGCAATACCTGCCGCAGTTCTGTTTATTAACGCTTTTGTTCATTGCGTTACCCTCCTTCCTCAGTTGTCTTTTCTTGCGCAAATGAAAGCTTGTTGCTCATTAGGGGGCTATTCCATCTTGGCTGCGTGCGCTCTGTGTTTCCCTGTGTTTCGTTTATGCGCATTGCCAATACGTGCTTGTGGACCTACCCCACGTGGAAGCATGGTACTCAGCCTTGCAGTTCACTGTCAATAAATAAATAAATAAATAAATAAATAAATAAATAAATAAATAAATAAATAAATAAATAAATAAATAAATGTCAAATCCACAAGCTTATAGAAAAACAATATCAGGCAGCCATACTGCCCGGTATATAACTGTCGAAGCACGAGGCAATAAGAACGCCGAACCATAGAACTACACATATATTTTCAACAGAAGGCAGCAGCTGATGGTCCAGCGGCTGGTATTCCTGGCCGAATGCCGAAGCGTCAACGGAGTATCAACGAAGGCGAAGCATCAACGGAGTCAACCGAAGCAAGCGCTGCACTGAACGCGCGCTGCGCTCTACCCGCTTTACATTCCCACTTGAAGGAGAGGAGACTGGAGGAGGAGAGTAGCGCATGCGCCGCGAGAGCAGAAGCGAGAACGCAGGAGAAGCACAAGCAGGTGGTAGGAGAGAAGTGGAGAGAGTAACGCGAAGCTGTTGGAGTGCGGGAAGGAGGAGAGTTGCGCATGCGTAGTGTGAGTGCGGACGCCGACGCCGCGGGACATACCCCCGAGCAAGAGCTGCTCCGCATCTAAAATTCGCTGGGTGTGCAGGCGGTGTTGTGTACCGGATCCCTATGACCTGTGGTAAAAAATATACAGGTCAGAAAGGCCGATGCTTAAATGAACGATTAAAAGAACATGAGTATAAGGTCCGCAGGCTATCACAAGGCTATGTGGGGCAGCACGTATCTGACTACCTGATCTGTGGTGGTCGTATTCCCGAATTTGAAAAAAAAACAACCGTAATCTTTCAGAGCAGAAACGAAAGCACGAGATAACTTGTTGAAGCTGCAAAGATAACTGTGCCAGCGTGCCTTCGATAGCTATTACTCAAAATGAAATCGCATTCTTGGAGGCCACTGAAAAGTGGATGTGGCAATAAATTCAGTGATGTCATAATCGTTTGACAGGTTAAGCAATCTTATCCTCTCTGTTCTGTGCGCGCTTGTTGTATCTTCCCACATAAGTGTGCTATTTATTTTCCGCAACTTGTAATATACCGATCAGTTGGCAGTCAGCAGTTGTGGTGTGTGTTTCTGTCGGGCCTTCGTCAAAATGGCCGCTGTTCCTTCCTTTGTACCACACCAAAAATGTTGGAGAAATAAGCACTATTATTTGGGTACGCAGAATAGCTACTATATTTTGGAAAGTGGTAATGGCATAGGGTGAAATTAGTGGAGTTATTGCGCAGCGTTCACAGAGAAAAATATGCCGTACCTGGACGCTAGCAAGCTGGTGATAAGTTACAGTAGAACTTCGAGAACCGTCTGTTGGGAAATAGATTTATACTTAAATACCAGTCTATATAAACCCTTCGTCGTGCTAGCGTTTGTTTGCTTTTGCGTAATCATTAGTATTCTCGCCACAAAAAGTCATGGTGGTGGTTCTCCATCCATAATCCATTGGTACTCGAGGGAATGAATATTCGGGGAAGGAAACATTGCTCGATATAATTAAGTAGCAAAATAATTTCTGAAAAGTCTTCAGTGAGTTACTGTGGGCACGCGTTTTAGCAAAAGAACGGTGAATCGGTTTTCAGAAAACTTTCTGGTAGTAATGTTGGCAGAGGACGAGGGTGAGCGTAGCTGAAGATGTGTGCGCGAGTGCATGCGGCTGTAAGGTGCTGGGGAACTACCACCTAGGTGGTGGTAGTAAAAACATTTATTCAACAGATTTACGCTTGAAAGCGGGAGAAGCCCTCAGTCCAGGGCCCCTGCGGCGGCTGCGGTCCTGCGTGCCCGGTCCACCACCTAGGTATTATACCTACTTCGGACACATCTTAGTTTATTTCTGTTCATCATATGCCATGCACTGGTTGTAGAGAACATGCAGCTAATTTTAAAGTCTTTTATTCAACAGGTTATTTGACAGGTTATTCAACATTGGGGCCGCCGTCATTTTTTGTGGGAGATGCACATGGGTGCGAAGATGTCGGTTCCGGTCCCGACTGGCGACCGCGACTGTGAAGCGATGCGCAAATACTGACGCCGGAAAACCGAATTGTACTCCGTAGGCGCCACCGGCGTAAATCACGTATGATCTCCTTTGTCGCCGAGGTCTTGTTACCGTCCCCTTTTTCGCCCCTCCCTCACTCGCTGGGCCAGATTCGAGGTAGCCTCTGCACGGAGGCTGTCTCGTAGTTTCCGTTTGTAGGTGAGGCCGTCTCTTCGTGGAGCCTTCATGAGCACGGCTGGAGATAACGGCTAGCCATTGCGGGGAGGCGCGTAGTTATCCCTTATCGCTTTCGTGTTAATAATTATCGCCATCCTAGCCATAGTCATCGTTATAATGAAGTACGCAGTATGACAAAGTCACAGACATCGAACTGCTCCTTCCTGCGTCATCTGAGTTTATATTTCACCAAGACTGCGCAATTGTCATCCCCCTCATGAGTTTCCCTTCTTCTCACATTTCACTAAAACCACTGGTGGCCAAAATTTCACTCGGGTCGTCCACTCACGGCACAAGCAATATTTTTTAAAAGTGAGCCAGAATATCTATTGGGAGAGTTCTTGCTGCAACCTCAGACACTTGGTTCCTGTCCTCAAGCGATACACCTATCAAAGCTTTCTCGTGGCTCATTAAGCCGACCAGAGTTTCCTTCTACAGGCTTAACAAAACCAGAAGTTTCTGTCCTAATAACTAATCGCGATAAGAACCGACTATGTGACCTAGTGGCTAGGACGCACAGCTTTCAGCCAGAAGGCTGTGACTCCATTACGGACGTTGGAATGTTTGATTCAAGGTTTGAGGGCCCCCTAATCAGGTAAAAAATAACCTGTCTGGCAGCCAGTGAAGATATACCTCACAGGGGCAACCATGCCAGGAAGCCCCGCTGGGATACATATGGCCGCGACCATACATTGGGTTTGTTATTTGTGTTTTGCTTTACCGCCCGGCTGTGCCGTCTGTGTTATCTCTGCGCCAGAGGAAAGCGCGTGTTCAATTCTTTCTTTCTGTTCCGCATGTGTTATCTGTTGTGATAGGGGGAGAGCATTCCGATCTAACGTGAACAGCCCAGAATATCTTCTTGGGTCTACTATGTTCTCGATGCGAATCGACGTTCGAGAACCACGCGCGCCAAAAGATAAAAGCCTGCAGTGCGGACGCCGGGGCATTCGATTCTGCGACGCTCGCTGACGCAAGTCACTTTGTTGACCGCTGCTTCGCTTGCCTCTGTATTCTTTTGAGTTGTTAGGGGAGCACAAGTTCGCTCCAATAAACTTGTTTCTCCTGCAAGACAACTGCGTCGTCTTGGCTTCGTGACATCTGGTGGAGGTGGCTGGGTACGCACCCTTCATGCCCACTACAACCTCGAGAAGCCGCCAGAGCCAGTCCAACAAGAGCCAGCCCCCGCCTGCAAGATTTACCAACCCGAGTTCGGTTTGATGCCAGAAGGGCCCAAGAAAAAAGAACGCTGCAACCAACACCATGGTGCAAGAAAGAACATCGCCAATCGTCCTGCAGCAGCCCCGGGAACCGCCATCGTTCCGGGGAGCCCCCCGCTGAAGACCCCGAAGAATGGTTGGAGAAGCTGGACGCGTCCGCATCTTCAACAGGTGGACGACGAAGAAACTTTCCGGCATGTCTTCTTTTACTTAGAAGAGGCTGCTCGAACTTGGTTTCGAGAACCATGAGAGTTCTTTGACCGACTGGACTCACTTCAAAAGGGAGTTCCTGAAGACATTCACTACCGTTGTGAGAAAAGAGCGAGCTGCGCTTTTGCTTGAAACTCGGACACAACACCCCAACGAAGGGGTCGTGATCTTCGTTGAGGAGATGAAGCAATTATTTCGCGCGCGGACCCCGAATGACGGAAGAAAAGAAGTTACGCTTCTTGATGCGCGGTGTGAAGGAGGAGCTGTTTGCTGGACTTGTCCGCAACCCGCCCAAAACCATCGCTGAATTCGTGACCGAAGCCAGCACGATTGAGAAGGCTCTCGAAATGCGTGCTAAGCAGTATGACCGGAACTTTGTTGGCGCGGCCAGTGCGAACTACATCGACAACATGCGGGTTCCGGCTGATAGCCTACGCGAGGCTATCCGCGAAATAGTGAGGGAGGAGCTGCGGAAACTGCTCCCGACGCGCCGCAACCACAAGTCGCTTCTCTTACCGACGTCATTAGAGAAGAAGTGCAGCAAGCGCTGGGAACTTCAACGACGCCAGTAGCACCTCGCGAGCCGCAAGCCATGACCTACGCGGCTGCTGTACATCGCCCTCGCCCACCTGCACCCTATCGTCACGAGGCTCCGTACCGTCGTCCCCTCTCGCCGGCCCGACCACCTGCGGCGCAACCCCCTGCCCCAAGGAAGACCGACGTGTGGCGAACGTCCGACAATCGTCCGCTGTGCTACCACTGCGGAGAGGCCGACCACGTCTACCGTCGCTGCCCCTACAGGAGGCTCGGTTTGCGAGGGTTCTCCGTCGACGCACCCCGCCCCCGAACTGGCCAGCACCCATCGGAGATCGAAGAGTACCTGTCCAACACCAGCCGTCGACCAGCCCGTTTCAACCGTTCGCCGTCACCCTACCCATACCAGTCGCCGAACCGCCGTAGCAATGCTGAGTTCTCACGTGGAAGGTCCCCCAGCCCACGCGGGGGAAACTAAAAGCAGCAACTTCTGGAGGTAAAGTTGCACGATCGCGGAAAAATGAAAACCCTCCAACGACGCAACGACTCGCGGAAGACAGTGACTCACAACATGCCCTCATCCCGACGACCCCACCAGACCTGACGAGACTCCCGTACACGACGAGACGTCCGCTGAGAAGACGATGACAACGACGACGCACAGTGCCCGACCGTCAACACGCACAAGCCGAGATGCGACGCCCCGACGCACCCGGAACTCGAGGAAGGCGGCATCCGACGTCAAGGTGTCCATCGACGGCTTTGACGTAGTCGCCCTCGTAGACACGGGAGCCGACTATTCGGTAATGAGCGGACCATTTGCGTCTAAACTGAAGAAAGTTATGACCAGATGGGACGGTCCGCACATACGCACAGCAGGAGGCCACCTCGTGACGCCAAGTGGAATGTGCACATCGCGCGTCACCATAGACGGCACAACGTATCCTGCGGCGTTCGTCGTTCTGCCTAACTGCTCCCGCGACGTGATTCTCGGAATTGACTTTTTGACGGACAACGGCGCAATAATTGATCTGCAGACCAAGTCGATAACATTTTCCTCCGATCACTCCACGACGCCGCAACCGAACCCCGATCACCGTGCTGCTGTCAGGATCGCCGACGATCACATCACCCTGCCACCCCGCGCAAGCTTGATGATCGCCGTCTACTGTGAGGATGCTGCTTCTGACATCGACGCTATCGTAGAGAGTGATCGAAGGTTGCTTCTCGACCGCGGCGTCTCCGTCGCAAGAGGCATTGCGCACTTTAAGCAACGCCAATCTCATGTTTTGGTCACTAATTTCACCGAAGAGTACCAGCATTTAAACAAGGGAGCTGCAATTGCGTTCCTCGAAGAAACGCAAGAAGCAAGTGATGTGATCGCAGTCGCCGACTTTGAACGCACACCCGTAGAAACCTTCAAGCTCCCGCAGCCATTCGACGTGAATCCGGCGCTACCGCAAGAACAACGGAAAAAATTATTGGCTTTGCTGCGTCGCTACAGCGAATGTTTTCGTCGAGCGCAAAACTACGTCAGACCCCTCTAGCGAAGCACCGAATAATAACCGAAGATGGAGCCCAACCTACCAGACAGTCACCGTACCGCGTCTCTTCACACGAACGGGAAGCCATCCGGACTCAAGTCGACGACATGCTGAGCGAAGACATTATACAGCCATCGAAAAGCCCCTGGGCTGCGCCCGTCGTACTCGTAAAGAAAAAAGACGGCACATTAAGGTTTTGCGTTGACTACCGGCGACTGAACAAAATCACGAAAAAGGACGTGTACCCCCTTCCCCGAATCGACGACGCCCTCGACCACCTCTGCCACGCGAAGTACTTCTCATCGATGGACCTGAAGACCGGCTACTGGCAAATTGAAGTGGACGAGAGAGACCGAGAGAAGACTGCATTTATAACCCCAGACGGCCTATACGAGTTCAAGGTGATGCCGTTTGGGCTGTGCACAGCACCAGCGACCTTTCAAAGAGTCATGGACACTGCGCTAGCTGGCCTGAAGTGGCACACCTGCTCGTATACCTCGACGGCGTTGTGGTATTCGCCCGGAATTGCCACGAACACCTTGCAAGGTTGGAGTCTGTACTCGAGGCCATTCGTACGTCGGGGTTGACGCTGAAGCCTGAAAAGTGCCGTTTCGCATACGGGGAACTCAAGTTCTTGGGCCACGTCGTCAACGCCGCGGGAGTCCTACCTGACCCGGCAAAAACTTCAGCGATTGCGAACTTCCCAAGGCCGAAAGACAAGAAGGGCGTGCGAAGATTTCTCGGGCTGTGCGCATACTACCGGCGCTTCGTGGCAAACTTCGCACGCATTGCAGAGCCACTCACGCGCTTGACGAAAGATAGCACCCCTTTCAGCTGGGAAAACGACCAAGAAAAATTCCCCCGCATTTCCCCGAGGGGGAGAATGTGAAAGTGCGAATGCACGGTTGTCGGCCCCCTTGCGGCGCTTGCGCTCGGCCCCCGCAGCCCACCGCCTCGCCACCTTCTCTTCCATCTCTTCCATCGGGTTTGTAGTATCACGTGTACACCACGCAGTTATCAAGCCGCTATAACGCCGCTGAGTCGCCAACGCACGCCGCTGACGACGTAGTTTGAATGCGTTAAAGATATAAAGCGCGTCACTAACACTGATATCACCGTCGCGTCTGTGGCTTGGTCGGTAGAGCGTCGCGCTGCGGCCGCAAAGTCCTCGGATCGAAACCTGGCGCCGGATGCTGTTTCTTTTTAAATATAGAGGAGCACTGCGGACGCCGACGCCGACGCCGGCGGTGGATGGTTTGGGGTCGCATATAAGTGCATTCGCACTTAAAAAGCATTCTGCGAGCTGCAAATACGCCTGCAAAGCCCGCCCGTGCTCGCTCATTTCGACGAAAATGCCGAAACGGAAATGCACACGGACGCCAGTGATATCGGCTTGGGTGCCGTCCTTGTCCAAAGCAAAGCGGCTGCGAAAGGGTAATCGCCTATGCCAGCCGTGGTCTGTCGAAGGAGGAGAAAAACTATTCTGCCTCTGAGAAAGAGTGCCTGGCTATAATATGGGCGATTTTAAAATTTCGCCCATACGTGTATGGAAGGCCATTCAAGGTTGTAACAGACCACCATGCGCTGTGTTGGCTCGCCAATTTGAAGGACCCCTCTGGCCGTCTTGGGCGGTGGAGCTTGCGCCTGCAGGAGTTCGACGTTACCGTCGTTTATAAATCCGGCAGGAAACACTCCGACGCCGACTGCCTGTCCCGCGCCCCCGTCGACCCACCACAAGACGCTGATGAAGACAGCGCGTTCTTCGGGATCGTGACGGAGAGCGACCTAGCCGCCCAGCAGCGTGCCGACCCCGACTTACGCGTCATAATCGAGTACCTCGAGGGATGCAACGTTGCCGTTCCTAGGACCTTCAAACGCAGCTTACCAGCATTCAGCCTGAGAAACTCCGTCCTTGTGAAGAAGAATTTCTGCCCCGGAACAAGAGCGAATTACCTCCTCGTCATCCCCGCGGACCTTCGTGACGAAATTTTGGAAGCGTGCCACAACGACCCGTCTTCCGGACATCTGGGCACAGCCCGCACTATTGGAAAAATCAAGGCGAGATACTACTGGCCCGGCCTTACCTCTGACGTCACCCACTACGTCCGGAGCTGCCGTGACTGCCAGCGACGAAAAACGCCGCCGACAAGACCCGCCGGACTTCTGCAACCGATCGCCGTCCCATCGAGACCATTTCAACAGATTGGAATGGACCTTTTAGGCCCGTTCCCTACGTCACGATCACAGAACAAGTGGATTGTCGTAGCGACAGACTACATGACGCGCTACGCAGAGACCGCCGCTCTTCCGAGGGGGACTGCACAAGAAGTGGCGAAGTTCTTTATAAGCCAAGTTGTGCTACGACATGGAGCCCCGGAAGTCCTAATCACAGACCGCGGAACGGCATTTACTGCAGAGCTGATGCAAGGAGTATTACGCTACAGCAACACGGATCACCGAAGAACGACCGCGTACCCCCCCCAAACGAACGGACTAACAGAACGTCTGAACAAGACAATCGCAGATATGCTGTCAATGTACGTTGACGTTGAACATAAGACTTGGGACGAAGTTCTCCCGTATGTCACGTTTGCGTACAACACGGCTATCCAGGAGACGACGCAGCTGACGCCGTTCGAGCTTGTCTACGGTAGAAGGCCGACTACGATGCTCGACGCCATGCTTCCGCACGTAGAAGACGACGACCTCAACGCCGACGTCCACGGATATCTTCAACGTGCGGAGGAGGCCCGCCAGCTCGCTCGAGTTCGTATAACGGGCCAGCAGCTGGTGGATGCGGGCCGCTACAACCTCCGACGCCGAGACGCCGAGTACCAACCAGGGGATCGTGTGTGGGTTTGGACTCCCATCCGACGACGCGGACTCAGTGAGAAGCTCCTGCGACGGTATTTCGGACCCTACCAGATTCTACGACGTGTTGGCCAACTTACCTACGAAGTGATCCCCGATGGTGACGACGCACGCGGCCTGAAGTCGTCCACGTGGTTCGCTTAAAACCTTTCTACGCACGATGACGAACTTTTATTTTCATTTGTTCGGACTGTCGCTTATGTTAGCATCGGGTCGATGCACTCTTAGAGGGGGGGTAATGCCGCGAACCATACATTGGGTTTGTTTATTTGTGTTTTGCTTTTACCGCCCGGCTGTGCCGGTCTGTGTTATCTCTGCGCCAAGGAAAGCGCGTGTTCAATTCTTTCTTTCTGTGCCGCATGTGTTATCTGTTGTGATAGGGAGAGCATTCCGATCTAACGTGAACAGCCCAGAATAATCTTCTTGGGTCTACTATGTTCTCGATGCGAATCGACGTTTCGTGAACCACGCGCGCCAAAAGATAAAAAGCCTGCAGTGCGGACGCCGGGGCATTCGATTCTGCGACGCTCGCTGACGCAAGTCACTTTGTTGACCGCTGCTTCGCCGCCTCTGTATTCTTTTGAGTTGTTAGGGGAGCACAAGTTCGCTCCAATAAACTTGTTTCTCCTGCAAGACAACTGCGTCGTCCTTGGCTTCGTGACACAATATAGCACCCCCTCAGCTGACCTTATCTGACTCCATCAATGATCTGAGCACCCTGGGGTAGAATTCGGCTGCTGTCCATAAATCGATGCAAGAACTCATGGCCCTCAGTCTCCAACAGCTCTAGAACATCTATCATGGCGGCGGTCAGGTCAGTGATACATCTGAGAGTGGCCACAATCTCTGGGTCCGGGCAGAGATTGTGAAATCACAGGAAAGCATCTGAACCTGACAACGTGAAACGCCAGGACATTGTCGAGTGAGGGAAGCTTGGCAGTATACTACTAGACGTGTTTTCACGCGTTATATGGGATTTCGTAAGATTTAGCAAGGTTATGAGAGCAGGTGAGGGTTTTAAGGAGTTCAATTCCGGGCACATTTTGTCCTACCCTGGGCATGAAGGAATATGCTCAGGTTTAACCTATTAGTCAAAAAAGAGATAGCTAGGGATGTCGAAGAATTGCACCCGCTCTTTCCAGCCCCTACAGGGGGCGCTACAGAAAACGGCAATGGCGGACCACCCGGTAATCGGGCCCCCGTAGCAACATGCACGCGAGCATCACTAACGGCCTAAAAGCCGTAGTTCTGCTAGAAACAATTTATTTCTTGAAACATGAACACAGGCACACGTTGCTGAATGCGACAAAACAGTCGATTCGTTTCAGGGTGTCTGGTGCGGCGTAAAAGGTGCCGTGTGCGATGCAATCCGCCGTGCCCTGCTCACGCCACACGGAAGTGGTTTGAGAATAATCCCGCCTCATCCGGCAATCTGTTATAGGATGTGCAACGCTAAGTTTTGGACACTATTGCAGCGTGCGTCATGCCAGTGTGCGTTATACTTATACTTCAGGCGTGTTAATTTTTCTTGCCGTCTGCCTGCTAAGCAGAAGAGCACGCGCACCATGCGCGCATGATAAGTGCGTATTGCGGTGTTTTGCATAGGTGTATTATAACCTAGCTTTTACTTTGGGACATTAAACAAGAGTCCGGATACATCGGCTCTTTTCCGAATTGGAATAAAGTGTCGCCATGACGCTGGTAGCCCAGAGAAAATTCAGCAATGTTTGCATACGTGGCTTTATCTATCCAACATACGCAGTAATGAAGTAGTCATGCTACGATGTCTAGAAATAAAATGTGCTCTTGGCTATTTCCTTTTTTTGACATCCCTATTTATTTGTTTATCAATTAATTCGTTGAGCGAACCGGCGGCGCTTTCACTCTTTTCTCTTCTGCTGGCATACTGTTCGTCTGCTCTGCCGCTTTCACTGTGTGCACGTGCAGAAGTTTTGTGGTAAGCCTTGTAGGTGAAAATTGTGGTGTCTGTGAGTGCGAACGGGCCCAAAATGTCAGATCATGTGAGAACAGGACACAACCTGCTGCGCTGCTGTGTGGTGCGACAACTCGGGGAGGACATAGCGGAGTGAAGTTTTTCCGCTTTCCTGCGACGGCAGGTCAGCACTCTTGTTATTCAGTCAATGTTAGAAGAAGCGAACGCTATCCTTGTAAAAAAAGCTGGAGGGGGAACCGAAAAGTCTTCCGCTGTTGCTTTACTATTAATTTCGTTTGGTTTGGTACGACGCATTTCTCAGTAATATTCTAAGAATGTGAAGCTACTTGTCGACAGTTTCTCATAAACCGACTGATTCCAGCGGACACGCTGACAGAAATTTAGCTTCGGTATCGGTTCAGTGAGCGGTTGCTCTTCATTTTCTTTCCACGAGAGCAAAGCTTAGAAATTATGTTTGCTGAATGTGCTTAAATGCTCCTTTGAGGAACTGGTGTGGCTTGAGAGCGTTCCAATGACCAGTTTCTTATAGCGATCTTTGAATGTTTATAAACACGGAAGAAGCCCCCAAAATCATTTACGTGGCAGCTGACCGCTTGCATTTCGTGTTACGAGAAGTTCTAGTTACGTGCGCGAAGACCGAGCTGCGCTTCGCTTTTCAACGTGTGCAGGGACACATTTTTGTACATTGTTTGCACTCTGAATATTTGTTTCGATTTTAAGTGTTGTTTATAGATATCCGTGGTAGCATTTCTTCCATTTTCTAGGTATGAGGTATGGCTGAATTACGCAGAAAATTTGCTAGCTGTAATACGTTTTTGTACTAGCAAGTATCCAAAAATAAGAAATAGAAGCGGTTGTCAATGGCGTGCGAAATTGGCTGATCCTCTCACTTCAAAACCATTTTATTCTTCTCGAACGCCTGCTATTATGAAACATACTTTCTGTAGAATGGTACTGTGAACAGCGAATAAACGTGGTGACCACTGCAGCAATTTTGTGCATACGACGAATTGTACGAAGATGTCTTTTATGTTTTTTTAACCGGCACGGAATGCGGACATTTGTACTTTCTATTCGAGATACACAGCTCTATGCTATTGTGGGCATGAATTGAATTTCGTCGCTTGCAATACGTTGCTTATAAAATCTCTGAATAAATCACAATTACCGCCTACGTCTTTTTCTGCCCCAAACAAAGTGGTCACGCTTCAGGGTGTGCTGGCTCGCGCGTATTAAGCTAACAAAGATTTTCAAACAAATGTTTTGTGCACGGGCTGACAGTCCAAGCAAATTAGCAATTGAAAGTGTTGCAAATGAAGAAGAGGAGAAAGCGGGCAGGGGCACGCGGCGCATTATCATCATGGGTAGTTGTTCGAGGACAGCCAATAAAGAAACACGTATCGCTCCGTCTAGGGCTCTGGGCCGTGACTCGCGGTAGGTTCCGCGACATCTTTGGTGCCGATCAACCCGGGAAATCGCCCTTCGGAGCATCTCCGCATGGCTTCGTCGATCGACCGCCTTCGAAAGACTCGTGGCGTTGTCAGGAGCGGCGTCACGCGAGCTCTCAACCAGCTGAACGACCTGCTGCAGCAGCCCTCTCCCGACGCGGCGACCCTTAGCTCCCACGTCGACTACATCGTGCAGCAAGACGCTGAGCTCACAGCGCTCAACGAGAAGATCGCCGAGGCAACGGATGATGACGCGCTGGAGCAAGAGCTCGAGGGAGCGGCAGAGTACAACCGCAAGGTTTCGTACGCCGTCTCTCGGGCACGGTTTCTTCTCAGAAATGCCCAGCCGAACGCTCCCGTAGCCAGCGAAGGCGGGACAGCAGCTGCTTCAGCCCATGATCCGACGGGTACGTCATCACGCATCGCGCCTGCGTCACGGCATCGGACAGTCGCCCTTCCGAAACTTCAGATTCCAGCGTTTTCGGGAATTCTGCACGAGTGGCAACCCTTTTGGGATCACTACAGCGTGACCATTCATGACAACGTCGAGCTGACAAAAATCGAGAAATTCAAGTACCTGCTGACGTACTTGATCGGTGATGCCAGGCGAGCCATCGAGGGCATCCGACTCTCGGAAGCAAACTACGACGTTGCGGTGAGCGCCCTCGTTCAACGCTTTGGCCGTCCAGAGTTGCTCATTAACGAGCATATCGATCAACTGCTGGCATTCACACCGATACGTAGCTCGACGAATATCGACAGGCTCCGCGAGTTGTACGACAAGGTACATTTCCGCGTCAGCGCCCTGGAAGCCCTGGGAGTTCCGCAAGAGCAGTATGCCGTGGTTCTCAACCGCGTGCTCCTGCGATGCCTGCCCGATGACATAACCTTGATGTACCGGCAGAGGGCTAAGGAATTGGGCCAAGGGTCGACTGCTGGATCCGCGACGGAATCTGCAATAAGTCAAGGACAAGGTTGCCAGGTGAAGCGACTACTGGAGTTCTTGAGGATCCAAATTGAGATTCGCGAGGAAGGGAAGCAAGGGCAGCCTCTATCAACCGCAGCTCGTCGGTCCGTCCAGAACGCCGACTTGAACCCCCCAGGACAATCGGAGACACCCGTTCCCTCAGCACTGGCATTGACCGCGGAGACCGAGTCCCCAGCCACACCGGCGTGTCCCTTATGCGACAGCCGCGGTCACAAGGTGGCGGACTGCCGGGTCAGCCAGTCGGCGGCCGAGAAGAGGGCACGATTGCGCAACGCTCGCTGCTGCTTCCGGTGCGGCAGACGCAACCATGTGGCTCGTCAATGCAGAGCGTCGCGCAACCTAACCTGCAGTACCTGCAACGGGCGTCACCTCACCGTGCTGTGTGACGTGCTCCGGCCGTCTGACCACACCACGCCCAGACGAACGCCGCAGGTACAGGCTGGACAAGGTGCACCCCCAACTGTGGTGACGGCTTCGAGCGGGCACTCCGGAGCAACGTCAGTTCTGCTGCCGACGGCTCGAGCCTGGGCAGAGGGTGCTCGACGACGTTTGGTGCGAGTACTTCTGGATACCGGAAGCCAGCGGACGTTCATTCGTCAGGATCTGTCTAAGGCCCTTAAATGCACTGTTCTCGACACAGAAGAGCTAGCGTTGGTAACGTTCGGCAGGACAAGGGCTCACCAGATATTACGCTGCCGGCGAGTAGAGGTGACGCTGCGTGGACAAGCTCGTGGAGATCGGGTCACTTTGGAAGCCTTGGAGGTCCCTGAGATTTGCTCCGTGACCAGTCCGCAGCTGGACAGCGCGTCTGCAACCATCCTGGATGAAAGGCGGTACGACATCGCCGACGCCTTCCAGCCTAACACATGGAAGGCAAATGAAATCGGCATACTGGTTGGATCGGACGCCTACTGGAAGGTGGCCACAGGCAAAATAGACCGAATCAATGCAGATCTCACAGCTGCAGAAACGGCTCTAGGTTGGACAATTCAAGGAGCACTCAGATCTACGGCTTGTAGCTTTACTAGCGCCATGGTCCTCTCGGGTGGCACACGACGGCGTTTAAAATTTGACGCACGTGCTGTGTGGCGACGGCGGAACTGCTGTTCCAGTTCATCGCATGAACCCGAGTCGCCTAATGCCTACCCGAGCACTTGCAAGGGATTCAGTACCAAACGCAAAGTAATTGAAGACGTGACGATGGAGAAAGGGGCGGAAGGAACGGATAGCTCTAGCGAGCAAACACCGAAGGAAGAACCTGCCCAGAAGATGCCCACTTATCAATCCACACGAGGACTCAAGAAAAATCGATCCCCCGAAATGGCCCCGAAAGAATACGCACCTAAGGATCCGACGTCGAACCCGAGCGCGTTATCGAAAGAGGGCACCGTAAAGGCATGCTCGAGACGGGTCAGTTCTGGAAGTCCAGCAAAGGGGGAGACGAAGACAAACCGAACGCCCCATGCGTGTTCAGCCAAGCGTAAACATACGCATGTGGAGAAACGCCAGAAACGTAGCTTGGGCAGCAGCAGCGAAGGAACCAACAGGCAGAGCGTAGAGCGCACCAGCCGTTTCTCAAAGCAAACCGAGCCCAAACAGTGTGCACAGCCATTTGTGTCTGCGGAGCCGCAACGTCAGGTTTCGGGTGGCTGCAGGAACCCTCATACGCGGGCCTGTAACCGGAAGGTTTTCACGCTGTCGACTCCATCCCCAAGCGAAGGAAGTCACACGTCGAATACCGACGATGGAGTTGGACGCCATCGCAATCGTGATCCTGGGCGACAAGGCTCTTCAATTGCAATGGGGACTTCGCCAAGTGTTACCGCCACATGAGAAGTTTCATGTGCAATCTTCCTGTGTAATAACTGCACGTTTTTGAACTCGCCGACTGACCATCTTGGGCGCGCGGGAAGATGTTGCAAATGAAGAAGAGGGGAAAGCGGGCAGGGGCACGCGGCGCATTATCATCATGGGTAGTTGTTCGAGGACAGCCAATAAAGAAACACGTATCGCTCCGTCTAGGGCTCTGGGCCGTGACTCGCGGTAGGTTCCGCGGCAGAAAGGTGTCGAAAACAGGGCGTGCAGCACCACCACAATATGAAAAGAAAATGCAAGGGGTGTTTGTTCCTGCTTGCGACACAAAAAGACAGTCGCGCTCGTTGCGCCAAACGTAGACGGTAAGCGGCACGGCGTTTTCTCCTCGCGCGTCAACCAAAGCGTTGCCATCGCAACATCGGTGATGGTTTTTTCTTTGTTGCTTTGACAGTTTGGCCTCCCAAGCACCGGGGGACAAACTGGCGCTCATGACGCAATTCTCGCTTACCTGGGGGGTGTACCAGCTGACCTAGCCGCGGTAAAACCACGAAGACGAGGCTCCCATTACGTCGTTAGTGGTAAACAAGCGAACATGTTAGCATTTCATGAAAAAAAAATGATAATATCCTACGTATTTGCGCGTGCTTGTAGCATATATTGGCATGCGACATTGAAGCGTACATGAGAATACCGACATTACTTTACTGGTGTTCTTATGGCTTGTGATAATAAATTTACTTTTTTATAAAGGATGGGGCACAAAGCACATGCGCACGCACAGTGGCCACGATCGTGGTGTTTTTCAGTGTTGCCCATCTTAGAAATCGCCCGCTAGGCTTTTCAGTGAATACCAACTATAGTTAAATATATCCTAGGGAATGTACGCGTCTGATTTGCGGAGAGATTACATTATGATAATGAGCAAAAAATTCCGAAAATG
This sequence comes from Haemaphysalis longicornis, assembly GCA_013339765.2. NCBI lineage: Eukaryota > Metazoa > Arthropoda > Arachnida > Ixodida > Ixodidae > Haemaphysalis > Haemaphysalis longicornis. The sequence continues at coordinate 173,236,551 of CM023453.1, forward strand.
AATGAACAGAAAAGGGGACATGCAATAGGCCAATCAAATCTTATTTCGACTTTCAATCAAAGTATCATTTTGCCAGACATTGACGTGTTATGCAACGTCAAGAACCTTCAATGTCAGCGTGGTGAGGTGCAAATTTAGGCTAGATTTATCCCTGGGGGGGGGGAGGGGGAAATGGGCCCCAATCCAGGCTGCGAAGGTGGTAGGAAAGCAAAGCTGCAAACGACACCCACAACAATTGCCCCTGCGGCGTCACTTCAATTCACATATGCGGCTCTACAAAGAGCGAAACGAGAGATTCTGCCAGCCGTTACTTGGTATTCGTGGGGTGGCGTACCGAACGCAGCAGCGTCGGCCACGCCCGGGCTAGAAGGGTGGACGCCGGTGGTGTAGCCAGGCCGTGAGTCAGGAGAAAAAAAACGAAAATGAGCCTCTTTCAAAGGGTAAGACAGCACAGCCTAGCCATCCTGATGTGCTAGCTCCGGGCTACACCACCGCTCGACACAAGCGTAGACAGCCAAACAATGCGGCATGTCAGCTTAGTGATTCGAATTTATACCGATTTAAAATAGTTCGTTTAGTAAGTTTGAAAATTGCGAGGAAGCTGAGGGAACTTTTGTAATCGCTATTTATCAGCCCCAGTTGCTCCTTCTGCCTTTTGTAATACCTATTAAAACACAACCGAATTGGCATTCACCAATGTAGAAAACCGAGGTAATTGGAGAATAATGGGAGAGGCCTTTGCCCTGCAGTGGGCGTAGATAGGCTGGTGATGATGATGATGATGAAGAATGTAGAAAACAGAGTCCCATTTGTGGCAAGCAGTTCGCAAAAGGCAGCGTTTCTTGAGCGGCCGGATGTCTGTATGTGGTCCCTACCTTTTGTTTTTCCTTACCCTGCAAAACAATCCTTAACGTACCTTTGCCGTACGACCACTTAATTCCGCCGGGTCCGGGCTACCCAAGAGATGCTGTCGAACAAGTTACTCGAAGCCGTGCGAAGGAAGCGCGCAATGGACGCGAAGCAGCGCCAAAACAGGCCCAAAACAACCGTCGCTAAAGCAGACGACAAAGCCGTACTGCCGATGCACCCACCGGCGAGCAGGCACCCCCGCGCGGGGAACGCTGGGTAAATTCGCCGCGTCATCTACAGTGAAACCCTCCGTCGCCCCCTTGCGCCACCGCCTCCGCTGCGTTGGGAGTTTATTGTCCCACGCCGCAAAAGAATCCTTGGCTGGTCCAGGTAGAAAGCTTTGCTTTAAAAAGGGAACAAAAGCGCGATCATTGAGGGTCAGGACGATGGAGCTTCAAATAACGCTTCAGAAAATTTTCGCTAACTGAAAAGAAAGAAAGCTTAGACTTACTGAGTGACATACTGACTAAGAAAACCTCCTATTGAGAACCTGCCTCCAGGATAGCCGAGAAAATAGAAATCAAACTGGTAAACTCTCCGGGTAAGAGAAGGAACTGATCGAAGAAAGCAGGCAAATGGTGGCATCAGGAACGAATGCGAGAATTCGATTGGTGGAGTATGATGTTATCGGAAGTGTCTTTGGACCTTCATGGTGTCGCATTGGCTCTCTTCTCGTATTCAGCGGTTTCTTCCTATGCGCTATGTGCCATAGTCTTCATCTTCATATCCATCTTCGCCTTCCTCTTTTTCCTTTGGTCGTTTTTTTTAACTCGTTCGCCCCTGCTTCCTCGTCGCTTCGGGACTATGCCCGCTATTTGCATTACACGGGGTGTCGAAATCAATTACCGAGGCAATAACAGTGACATTTGAGCCTCCAACATGGCCACAATAGAAAATAAAAAAAAACGTTGGGAATAAGGCCGGGGCCAAACCGGCATAACAAGCAGACTGTAGGCAGAGGTCAAGGTATAATTTCAGAGGCACAACTGGCTACGTAACGAACTGAGATCGCACAAATAAAGCAGCTGGAAGGTTTTATGCCGATTTACACCCTATAAACGTCCACCCTATAAACGCTTGGTTCGCGATGTTGAAGTACAGACAAAAGGCAAGGAGGAAAAAGCGTTCAAAAAACAAGGAAAGGCAAAGCCGCTGGTGACGACGGAATATCTACTTTTCTACTAAAGCAGGGGGCTGATGCTTTATTAATAGAGCAAACAAATTCATTTTAAAGATGTAGACAGGATACATTCAGGATACACTGCCAAGAGAAAAACGCCAACGAATTTCTGATCCTAGTTGCGGAGGCGCCAGTGAACTCTCGCTTGTATAGAAACTGTTTACCAGGAGACTAGTTACCTGCCCGTGGGGCACGCTATATTTCGAACAACCGAGCGAACAAGCTCGATTTATGAAAGGCTACTCAACAATAACATTCATGTTATCAACGTGACAACTAAGAACTTGGAGAGGTATGATGAAACGACAATTACGAAAAATCCTTTGATTCAGTTCAAGTCCCTGCCGTGGCAGAAACTTTAAGAGAACACGGAGTAGATGAGACGTACATTAGGTTCTTAAATAAAGTATAAAATCAATGGAAGGGCATGATAACCCTTCAAAAGAAGGGTGGGAACTTTTTTTTTCCGCAAGGCGCCAGAAACTAAAAACTGAACATAGCCTGAGGAGATAACACCAACACAACGCTGTGTAACGCAAGTTAAACAGACATATTCTACGCCCTGTTTTTAGCTCTGTCGTCCTGATGTTCTTAGTGTGCACCAACCAGCTCGTTCCCCCCCCCCCCCCCCCATCTTGTCGTTCAGGTCGACGGAAGTTCAGATCAATGCCGTGTTTAAATACAACAGCGTGCCGTTTTTAAATACAACAGCGGCTGTTCCGGCGATAATTGGAACACTTTAAATTTTTTTCCTCAGTGAACAGCCGCTCTGTTCGCGCTCAAACGTCACATGAAAGCCGCATGTTGTGGTTTATTTAGTTTGACACCGGGAACAACGACGGTATGTACCTGTTTATCCTGAAAATAAATAAACACGATTTTCGCCTATGGTAAAATGGCGGGTGATTTGGACGTGAGCCCGAAAACCGGGTTTTCTTATCGTCTGCTGGCTCATTCCTAGGTGCATTTTCTGATCGTCTGCTGCACCATTTGGCTCCTTCCTACCGTGAATCCCAAACGTGCGTTTCGCTCTGCATACTCCAGGTGGTTTCGTCGTTCCAACATCAACTTGCGCTGGCTCGCACGTCCAAATCAGCCGCATTTTCCCATAGGCGAAAATCGTTTTTATTTATTTTAAGAATACACATGTAAGTACCATCGTTGTTCCCGGTATCAAACAAAATAGATCACAAAATGCGACCTTCGTGGCAAGTGTGAGCGCGAACAGAGCGGTGGTTCGCTCAGGAAATTTTTTTAAAGTGTTCCAATTATCTTCAAAAATTCAAGTTTGTATTATTCGAAAGATTTCGTGTTTTATAGTGCCCCCAGCGCTTTTCCGCTAGATATTAATCGATTTAGGTTAAAATTTTGATTCTCCCGCCCAATCGTGCATTCGTGACGTCTGTCATGAAGTCACTATGGCGGATATTCAAACGAACCTCCAGTGCGTCATTAGGCTCTCACAGCCTTGCTTGAGCCAGTCCTCCAAGGGGGCGCTACCAAACTGAGCCGTGGACTGTCATCTGCCATTGCTTCGATTTTGACCGGATTTCCATCTGTCTTGTTTTGTTACGGTGGAAGGTTATCCTTTCGTGAAACATGGGGTATGCTCGACAAACAGGGTCTCTTAAGACAACTTCGCTTCCGGCAATCGCCCAGTGCGGTGTAAGACAAGTCTAAAGCGGAGGACTGCTGTTCAGCCAAAACAAGCTTAGTGCGCCCAGTACCAACAGCATTGCGCATCGGTACTTCTATGTTTTCGTGTATTTTCGTAACTTTCATTGTTTACCCCACCATTCTGACTGCTGTAAAATGAATATGAAGTACATTTAGCGCCAATAGCTCTTTCGGAAAGCTTATAAGCCCCGCCTTCTTTTGCCGGCCTCAGCCAATCGCACAGATGGGCATATAGCTTCATAAGTTCGGTTGGGGAAAATTAGCTAGTGGGTGGCATGGTCATTCCCTTCTTTCCTAATTAAAAAGCTTATTTGAGCGAAGTGTGCGTCTAATGTGGTGTTAGTATGATTCTAGAATCTTTCGAATGAACCAAAGTTGTGTTTTGGATGCATGGCTTCTTTAAAGCATGGGGCCTGCACGTGTATATCCTTGGGTGAGCAATAGAAGGGGCGTAGAAGCAAAGTTATCACGTTGCTTCGTAGCTCGGTCTACAGAGGTAGCAATGGAACAGCAAAGACCGACAGACTAAAAAGGATGAGTGGAGAGAGCTACCTTTAAGAGTTTTAAAATTGGAGATTTTAGCGCTGGAGACAATGCCATGGAGGCGGCAAGTCCGAGCGCGGCTCATCAGCTGCCTCTTCTTTGACGGCGGTTGCGACTCTTCCGTCGCTTCTACGCGTTGTAGAATCGAGTCGGCAGCCACAGGGGACGGCAAGAGAAGAAACAATTATACGAAGGACGGTGACGAAACGCTTATACTACTGGGCAAAAAAGGCATATAACTTCCTTGCTAAGGCAAAGAAAATATACCAATGAGACGGTTAGAGCGCTAAGCACGGTTTGCGTAGAGTACGCTTACGGGATCCTTGCGCGAAACGCCGCGTTCTGGACTTCTCAATGAAGAGTAGGGCACGCTCGTCGGCCCAAAGCCTCAAGTATATTAGGGGGAGTGAGGGCCTGCTTTAAAATTCATCCAGAGAGCTTCGTTATTATAATTGTTCTGCACGATTTCTCAAACCAGATGGTAGAGCAATGAGAAAGTTCTCAGTGCTTAGATAGCTCCTCCTAATGAAGTCTGCATATGTTTGGATATGTCGTATCTTATATATAACGCATATGATTCGCTATCCAGAAAAACTCGGAAAGCTGCGGATACAGCTTTCCTGCAAACGTCACGAAACTGTGATGGTGACCAAAAATAAAAAAGTGAGTGTTTCAGACAAGCCGCAGGAAAGATGAATACAGGTGCTTCGCCACCGGACTAGAATTTCATACAAGCTAACTAAAAGAAAGTGTATTGTAGTAGGAAAAACGAGTTTTCCCTCAATCCTAACGTGTTTGAGTTGCACTAGGCAGAGAATAATTTCTTCTACCAAGATAGCACCCGTTTTTACTTACACTGTGACATTTCACGATCACCAGACACTCAACCACACAACAGAGTCTAGCAAAACCCCGCTGTAGGTAGTAAAGGCTGCGCGGCAGCTTATCAGCGACTGTACTTCATCACACTGTGAAATTTTTCCGTACTTCCACTCCGCGTTACGAACAATTTGAAAGCGAGGAGGACACCAAGGCCAGCTTATTTATGTAATTACTCGATGCATGCTGCTCCACTGTCTATGATGCTCCTGCATGCTGCTGGCCGTAAACAAGAAGATGCACGTTCGTTCTTTTGTTCTGTCCTCCACGACGTTGCCGCGCCTGACACGAGTGATTCCGGGCTGAGTCTGTTTACAGCCTGAGCCTTAATTACAAAGGATTGTGTTAACGAGCATGCGAGGTTAATTAACACCGTGCCCACTGAATCGGGATCCTAATACTCTGCTTGCCGCTTTGAGATGGGCCGTCGTGCAAACTTACGAGGGGCTCGGTGGATTTGCAACTGTTAGATATGTTCGCAACGTGTCTCTCCAAAGTGCCGAAAAGGTTCGAACAGGTTTCCGATTACAGCGCGACCACCGCCGGTCTTTTAACAGCGAAGCAGTTCTAGCTAACCGTAACAGTGTGGCGCGAAATGCGTGATGCGCAACGCGTTAAAAATACTAAGAAAAAGCCGAGAACTCGTGAGCGTTTGCCTGGCGGCGACCGCCACGCGTACCCGGCACGCGCAGTACCTTAACAAGAACATACAAAAAAACAGCTAGCTGTAGATAACACCGAGGAGCAAGAAAAGGCCGAGCGCTTGTGAGCGCTCACTCGATTTGACGAGCCGGGACTGGTGGAAGCTTAAAATGGTGAGGATGAGCTTGCAGAACACTTCCCCATTCCGTGTAATGGTTGGCTCGTGGAACAAAGCGATATCGATAAATATGACGGTTATCGATAAATATGACGAACATGTAAATAAACAATTTCAAACTTGTGGAAATGCGTGGTCATGTGCTCTTCACTGCTCACACAGAAAGAAATCCTGCAGCTGCGCCACGGTTCAAGCATTGCGCGACTTAATGCAAGCTTCCCTGCAGTTTCTATTATTCCGGCACGCAACACGGCGCTGCTATAGTGTTCAGACTTATTCCCAGGCTATGAAATTCGCCAGCGAATCGTCCGCGCAACGCCATGTCCGCATGCTGCAAGCCCACTCACGCTATTGCAGCGGCATCTATCGGCTACATATGCAAAAAACGGCAGTAAGGGATGACACAAATCAAGAATTTGGTGCGAGCAAGCGCAACAGAGTTGGTGCTTGAAATGCGCGAAACTTCGGACCACGCTCGTTAGCATCACAACCGAGACTGCTCACAGTTCTCCTGTTAAGCTACAGCAACGCTAGAGAATCTGAGACGCGCTCAAAGACATTCACTTCGGTCGTCCGCCGGGCTGCACCTCGGCAAGTTATCTTGAAGAACGACAGACTGCAAACAGCGAGCAAAAAACTGGCTATCCAAGCACACGTGATCAGCTCTACTCGTGTGTGGACACCAGCTTTTATCGGTTGTGGGTAGAAAGGAAAAAAAAACATTTTGTTTCCTGTTTGTTGCGACCCTTTAAACGTAACTTCTTGTTAAGACTATCACACACTTTTGCATTAATCAGTGTACTGTGCTTAGTGTTGAATAAAGAGAAAGAAGCGCGCCACGAGGCAGGCAGCGGGGGCTCGCTCCACGAGCGCGGCTCTCGCGGCAGTCGTTCGTAGGCATCGCTGATAGCCGGACGTCTGGTTTACTGGTCCTCTTTCGCTACACATTCTCTGGTGCCGAAAATCACCAGCCGTCCGGTCACGCCGACCGGCGCCATGGAATCGCTTCGTCGCCGCCGGGGAGTTCTTCGCGCCACCGTTACGAAGAAGTTGACGGCACTCGAAGCGCTCCTTCAGAACCCGGTGGCACCGACTCTCGAATTTCAGACGCTTCTGGACATGATTCTCGACAAGCAGCGAGCCTTGCACGAGCTGGACAGCCAGATTCAGGCGGCTCTCACAGAAGAGGAATTTGACGCGGACGTATTGGATGCCATTGACTACGACGAGCGCATCTGCGCCTTTCGCACTGCGCGTGCTCTCCGTCACGAGCCCGGCCCCTTCAGCCAGCGCAGATACAGCCGAGTCTGGTGAGCCTTGCGGGAGCGCAGCTTCTCAGCCTCGACTGGGCACCCCTCATACAACGCAGGGGACCCGCTTCGCCGCACTCCCGAAGCTCCAGATACCGAACTTCTCGGGCGACCGACGCGACTGGCAAGGGTTCTGGGACCAGTTCTAGTCCAGCATCCACTCGAACACGACTTTGCCACACATCGAAAAGTTTACGTACTTGCTCTCGTACTTGACCGGTCCCGCCAAGGACGCGATCGAGGGCATCAGGCTGGCCGAAAACAATTACGACATCGCTGTTAAAATCATTACAAACAGATTTGGGCGGAAAGACCTTCTCGTGGACGACCACCTGGACAAATTGCTCGCATTGGAGCCGGTGCAGAATTCGGCCGACACCGACAAATTGCGGGTCCTCTACGACACGGTCACGTTTTGCATAAACGCGTTGGAGGGCCTGGGCGTCTCCCCGGACCAGTACTCCGTCGTGCTCCATCGCGTACTGCTGCGGACCTTGCCGCACGACCTGGGCCTCCTGTACCGGCAAAGGCTGAAGGAGGAGCACCAGGACGCATCCGAGGTGTCCGCGTCCCCTTCCGCCAGATCCAAGGAAATCAAGGTGATCCTGGACTTTCTCCGCGTCCAGGTAGAGATCCGAGAGGAGAGCACGTCCGATTGCTCGGCTCCGTCCACGCGCCGCGGCCAGGGGAGACAGCAGTCTTCGCCTCCGCGCATCGATCCGCCAACTGCGATGAGTCTCGGTACCCAATCGCCGTCTTCGGGGCTACACGGGTGTGAACTTTGCAACGCTCGGGACCATGACATCGCCTACTGCAGAGCGCCAATGTCGCCCGAGGAGAAACGGAAGCGTCTGCAGGCAAGCAAGTGCTGCTTCAGATGTGGCAAGGGCAATCACTTAGCAAAGCAGTGCAGGTCAGCGAACAGTCTGGTATGCGGTCTTTGTTCACGTCGGCACCTTACGACGCTGTGCGACATTCAACGCCCGGCTGGAAGGTTCGAACCCCCCAGCAGGAGACCAGATCCCAGTCCCAGCGACAGGGCGACAATCGGCCCAGCCAACACAGTGAAAGTCCGCTTCGACCAATGCTGCAGGACTTACGCCAGTCCTTCTGCAGACAGGCAGTGCATGAGGCATCGGCACAAGCCGCCAGCTGCTCGTCCGCTTTTTGTTGGATTCTGGCAGTCAGCGGACCTTCATCCGACGCGATGTGTCCCGCGCACTCGATTGTCCCGTCGACGGGGTCGAACGTCTTACCGTTGCTACTTTCGGAAACACTCGCACGAGCGCACCTGTTTCGTAAAACCGGGTCTCCTTGACGCTCAAAAGTCAGCACGATGGCCAGCGCATCACAATCGAGGCCCTAGAAGCCCCCATATCTGTAACGTCACAAGCCCGCCCGTCAGCGAAGAGATTCTCACTTCGATGGCCGCTAAGTGTCAAGTTGCGGCTGATGCCCGGCTTTCGGCCACGTTTCAGGAGCATCAGATAAGCGTGCTGATCGGGTCGGACGCATATTGGAAGGTGGCCACGGGACGAATTTCTCGGATTTCTCCCTCGCTAACAGCCGTGGAAACAGTTCTGGGCTGGACTGTGCAAGGTGCCCAACTTGAAAGCCCAAGTCCTTCGACCGCGCACTCCAGCGCGCTGTTTTTGTCGCTTGGGGAAGTGCCCCCTGTAGACGCCGCCGCTGACGTTGAATTGTCGTCCATGTGGCGCCTGGAAGCAATCGGCATTCAGGGATCATCGGAAAACTCAGGATTCAATGACCCCGCCATCCTCCAGTTCCAGCATGGAGTTCGCAAAGCGAGCGACCGCTATGAAGTGCCCCTTCTAATTCGAGAGCCAGGGCTCGATGTCTCCGATAACAATTATCGGCTTGCAGAGCAGAGGCTCTGAATGCAGCTCAAACGCTTCCGCGGTCAGCCAGATTTACTAAGGCAATATGACAAGACCATCCGCACATACTTTGATGAGGTCCATGCGGAACGAGTGACCTGCGACAAAGAGGATGGGCAACCGAACACCTACTATATGCCACACCATGGTGTCGTGCGTCGTGATGCTGTGACAACCAAGCTTCGAGTTGTTTTCGACGCGTCGTCCCATGTTCCCTGCCATCCTTCCTTGAACAGCGTGCTACTGAAAGGCCCAAAGTTAGACGCAAACTTGCTGAAGTTGCCGGTGGAGTTCCGGTGCCATCACGTCCTTCTCGTGGCAGACATAAAGAAAGCGTACCTGCAGATGGTTATTCGCGAGGAAGATCGGGACGCTTTAAGGTTCCTCTGGGTGGAGCACCTTCCGAATGAAGAAGACCCTCTTCCTCAGATAGTCCACTGGCGCATGACAAGAGTGCCATTCGGAGCCACGTCTAGCCCATTCCTACTCGCCACAACACTTCGTCACCACCTAAAGGAATGTAAAGAGCAGTTCCCAGACACGGTCGCCAAGTAGGTCGACGCGTTTTACGTGGACGACCTTGTCATCGGGGTCGACAATGCCGAGCAAGCCAAGCGTATCTACGCCGAGTCGAGGTCCATTTTGGCGGGTGCTGGTATGGAACTGAGGAAATGGGCCTCCAACCTTTCGTCCCTGCGAACCCAATTCCTTGAAGACAACGTGGCTTTCGAAACGGAAGGAGGGGACCCTTGTAACATGAAGGTGCTCGGTATGCAGTGGGACCGCTCAGACGACAGTGTCGTGCTAAGTGCGGACAATGTCGCCACCTTCGTATCCACAAAGCCAGTGACAAAGAGGACAATGCTCCAGTCGTTCGCGCGGCTCTACGACCCTCTAGGATTTCTGGCCCCTTTCACCGTTCGAGCGAAGATCATTTTCCAAGACTTATGGAAACTGCAGCATCCGTGGGATTCACCACTGCCAACGGCTCAACTTAATGCGTGGAACAGCTGGTGCAGCGAGCTCAGCGACCTAAGACGCATTTGCTTGCCACGGCATGCCTGCACGATGAAGTACACGGAACACGACACTCGAGAGCTCCCCGTGTTCGCTGACGCAAGCCTGAGAGCCTATGGTACTGCAGTCTACGTCCGGTCGTTATCATGGGAAACCGGAAGATGCGAAGTGAACCTGCTGCTCAGCAAAGGCCGCATTGCACCGATCAAAACCACCTCTCTCCCACGCATTGAGCTCCTCGCCTGTTTGATAGCTGCCCGACTATTTGATTTCCTGAAACGGCTGCCGTGCCTGTCAGAAGTTCGGTCTTTCTTCTGGACCAATTCAAAAATCGCCCTGCATTCGATTGCGGGGGAACCGAGCCGATGGCCGCCATTCGTGAGAAATTGCGTGTCCGAGATACAACGTCTGACACAAGCCAAGGGACGTGGGCTCATTGTCGCAGCAAGGATAACCCAGCCGATTTGATTACTCGAGGCCTTGCCGCATCCACTGTCGCAGCCACAGAAATGTGGTGGCATGGCCCACATTGGCTCGCACTGCAATCTCAGGATAGGCCAACGGACAGGGAAGGAGTTGCGGACGTCGGTGAACCGCCATTTCTACAGACAGCTTCATGCGCGCTAGTAAAAACGCCAGCTGAGCCGTTGCTAAGTATCAAGTCATACAGTCGGTACTGTAGGCTTCTTCGGGTAACTGCCTGGATACATCGCTTCTTCGAAAATACGCGAAAGTTAACGCATTCAGCAAAAGGACCACTGACGAGCGATGAAGTTCTCGAAGCGGAACGCTACTGGCTCCGGTTCGTACAAAACGAAGCTTTTCCGGAGGATATACGACCGTTGTCACGTGGTCAGCGTGCTGGAACTGCAACTCGCCTCATTTTACTACGGCCGTTTTTGGACGAAGATGGAATCCTGCGTGTCGGCGGACGCCTACAGCAGTTAGGATCCTCGGTCGACACCCGTCACCCCGTCATCCTGCCTGGCCGTCACGACTTTTCCCGGCTACTAATCATCGCAACCCACCAGCGCCTGTTGCACGCGGGTGTTGACAGCACTCTCACAGAAGTGAGAGACCGATTTTGGATTATCAAGGGTCGTCAAGTGGTGAAGACAGTGCTTCACGGATGCTTGCTTTGTCGTCGACACAAACTCACACCAGAAACAGCTCCAGTTGCGCCTCTACCCCGAGATCGTATCACTGAATCCAGTCCGTTCGACGTTGTCGGTGTAGACTTCTGTGGACCGCTGTTCTGTCGCACGAAGAATCCTGCGCTAACAAAGGCCTACGTCGCCGTTTTCTCCTGTGGTGTGACACGAGCCGTCCACCTTGAGCTCACATCTCAGATGACGTCATCAAACTTCTTGTCTGCTTTCAGGCGGTTTATCGCTAGACGCGGTATTCCATCGACAATTTACTCGGATAACGCCTTAGCCTTCCACCACTGCGCACGCTCTCTCCGTTCGGCTCCGGAAGACCCCGTCCTTGATTTTTGCAGCGGCCGCAACATTTCCTGGAAATTTAACGTCGAAAGAGCTCCGTGGTGGGGTGGTTGGTGGGAACGCTTAATTCGGCTCACCAAGGAGACATTACGGCGAATCCTCGGCCGCAGTTGCCTGACTGCTCAAGAGCTGCAGACGACGCTTTGCGAAGTCGAGGCAGTAATTAACAGCCGGCCCCTTACGTATCTCTCGGCAGACGCGGCTGAGCCATACCGGCTGACTCCAGCGCACTTCTGGCTGGGAAAAAGCAACACGTGCCTCCCTCAGCAACTCGGCCTTCCAGAACCGCTGTCCACGGGCAGCGAGCTACGCAGACGAGCTCGGCACCGTCAAATCGTAACGGAGCGTCTTTGGCGTCGATGGAAACGAGAGTACCTCCTGTTGCTCCGATCCGCTCACGAGGCAACAGCGCAGCTTCCCTCCAGGCTCCAAGTGGGGGACGTAGTGCACGTACAGGACAACTCGCCGCCGGCCTTCTGGCAACTTGGGCGCATTCTTCGACTATTTCCCGGACGCGACGGAGTTGTGCGCTCGTGTTCCCTACGCCTGTCATTGGGACGGGAAATACGTCGTCCAGTGCAGCGGCTGTGCTTTTTTGAAGCAAACCCCTGATCAACTTGGGGCCTGCGGGAGTATGTTCAATAAAGAGAAAGAAGCGCGCCACGCGGCAGGCAGCGGGGGCTCGCTCCACGAGCGCGGCTCTGGCGGGAGTCGTTCGTAGGCATCGCTGATAGCCGGACGTCTGGTTTACTGGTCTCTTTCGCTACACTTAGTTTAGTAATATGAATTCAAGCCAAAATTAGCGGTCCTGTAACAGCTTGTTTTCTCACACAAGCCGATGTAAGTCCGCATTCCATCGAGTTTTGCGCAAGCGGATGCCATGGTGGCACTCTGCTATGCCACGAAACCTATCTCGCAACAGACCGCAAACCTATCTCGCAAATGTTCAAAATCGAAATATATGGCTGTTTATGCGACAAATCGGAGGCCTCAAAGTCGATGTTCCTAGCGAGGAGTATTTCCCACAAGAGTTAAGTAATAGTGAAAGGTTTTGATGTTTGATTATGGTGGTTAACGCGCTGACGCTACACAGGCGATGAGGCACGCCGTAGTGGGAGGCTCCGGATTAATTTTGACCACCTGGGTATCTTTAACCTGCTCCAGAATCTCGAACACCCGGACGCTTTCATTTTTCGCCTCCATCAGAAAATAGTGAGAGGTTTTCTAACACCCAAATAAACTCCCTGATAGTGAGTTCCACCTTTGAAGCTACGAATTGTATACCGACTTTCTTACCATAATCTCCAAATTTTTCTGTATCTCCTGCCGTTCCTTGCGCTCATACCGTGGGTTTTGGTGCCCTCACGGGATGCATTTTGGAACGTACAACGCGCCGAAGCATTGTCGGTTTCTTGCCGGCAACCCGACAAGTGGACATTATTTCCTTGAGGGAAATAGAACCCTCTGTGGCTTGTACACCACAGTGCCCCAAACCCCATCATGTTTCCACAATGATCGGCCCCTTCCGCCACACTTGCAGCATAAAAGGGAGCCTGTCAACAAATGCATATTTACTAGAAAGCGTGACTAGCCCGATTTAGTGAATACTGTCGCTCAACAAACCCCGGCGAGGAAGAATAAGTGAGCGGGAGGGGTGTCGCTGAACAAGTAAAAGGACCTTTAAAAAACGCAGGTAGACAAACTAATATTCTGGACGCACTAATCACATTCCCATGGGCAGTGCTAATTCATGAACAACCGGTACGAAAGGTTCTACGAATTCATAGAAATGTTTGTAACGGCCTAGTTTGCCTCTTTAAGAAATACATGACTTCTTTACTGAGATGAACAATGAACAAAAACGTATTTTGATTTATGGAGTCGGGCTACCCGTCTAGCAAGCAAGATATTTACTTTTTTATTTCAGTACAGAAGCTACGTATCAATAAAATAACCAAACAAGCCGTTCTGAACGTTGATATGTATTTGTAAAGCTTTTCGCATAGGTGGACGATGGATTTCAAGAACGTGGGTCATGAAGTACTAACTCCCATATGAATGTTAACAGGTGAGTCCCCCTTAAACAAGGAGAAACATAGTGAACTAAGTGCAAAGAATTATCTCGTTTGTTTATCACATGGCGTCATCTCTCTTTTACGCTGCCGAGATCGGAAACCATAATAAGAAAATCTGTGAAATAAACTTCGGCAACACTTCCGCAAACTTGTTGGTTTCGGATTTCAAGAGATTACACTTCGCGAGAAATAGACGATGTTACTAGTTTATGTCTTTGTTATTCCTTGTATTGCTTTTTTCAAAGCCCTCACTGTGGTCACACCATTGTTTTGATATATTAAAAGTAAAACGAGAAACAAAACAAGACAGAGATAGAGGGCACAAGGTATACGTTCCGCGAGCTCCATATATGTTTCGTGTTTCAGGGGTTTCCTCTTAGATTGTCTTGGCACCAGTGAGCCCAACAGTAGACGCTTCTGCAGTTTTTTAGATGTGCGTTCGCCTTTGAAGTAAATATTCCCTTAATATACAGCACCGGAGTCCGTCGCTCCTCCCTTATCTCGTCCTCTCGGTCTGCAGTCACGCATAAAACGCGCGATTTAGACGGGGTTTCTTTTTGAGGAGCGATACACGATCGTATTCAGATTGCACAGCTCACCTTGCCCTACGTTATCCCAGCTGGGGCGGCACAGCCCATGGCGCCCGGAAGTGGATGAGGTATATAGCCTCGCGATTCGTTTCACATTGAAAATAGCGATTTCCTATTTGCAATGGGAACTGCGAAAGGGCGTTCTTGGTCAATTCCGCCGGGTGCAGAAAAGTTTGCGCCACAGTCAAGGACGCAAATTTGTGGAGCCCCGATTCTCCAAGCTTCAGCGCAAAAGGGCGTCCTGGAAGGTTCTCGCGTCGCCTCGTCTATACCGCAAATCAGAGCCAGCTTTTCACCGCCGTCCTGTCAGCTCCACTGTAGCGCAACTATGACTGAACTTCGTCGCAATGTGGCCGTAAAATAGTGAGAGGTTGCTTGGGGATCTTGGGGATCACAATCACACTTAATGAGGGAGGTTTTGACAGAGCAAAGTTGCCACATCACACCGTACCCACGATATAGGATTCAGAAATCAGGACTACCAAGATTTTTGCGAAGTCCTGTGAATAGACCGCATAATGAATCGCTTCGTTCTTACATCGAGTCTTCAGGACCACTCGAAAGCTTCATTAGTCATGCATTCTGTTCATGATGCCAGTTTGGGCATGGAGATGCCGCTAGGGACAGTGATGTGGTTACGTATATATCGTGCGTACTTCTATCGATTGCCCCAAACCATGTTTTTGTGTATTTTGTTGCCTGCACCTCATGCAAGTCCACATTATTCAGTGGAAACGAAACCTCGGCAAATTACATGCCAAAGCGTACCAGCGCTTTTTTTTGACTGAGAATACCCTTTATTGATTTTTTTCAGCAGCAATGAGGACAAAAAGCAATGCGTTAAAAATGGTGTCGAAGAGACGCGAGGTGAAAGCATTCAACAGGGAAAAAAATGTTTGCTCCCACTGGTTCTAGCCCCAAAAAGGAAAATGTAAAGGCGTTCTAGCAACCTGAACGCGGCAAAATTGAATTGAGGCAATCGGCATTGCGGTACCATGGCACGAGAGAGAGGGCAGGGGAAAAGCATGAGGGTAGAGGAGTGGAGAGAGAAATTGGTATACGTGCCAGGTGCGGCAGAATATTAGCGACTTTTTGACAACATTTCCAGCTAAGCAAGTAGACACATGGCCATTTTATTACGAAAGTGTTTTATTCCCGGATACACGAAGATTTAGCTGACATCATATCCATCACGGAAGTGACGCCAGTACAAAGAAACAAGCGGCCTGTAAAGGGTGCACCCCTGCACGCAGTGTCGTCTTGCGGGGAAGCAATATGTAGTACTAAAGGACACGTTATACACTGAGGGTTGTTCGTTTGCAGGTTTTATATTTTAACACCCAAGTGTTTTATGTCGCGATACCCAAGATTTCACTGACGTCGTATGCCTCACGCAAATAACGTCAGTACACCTTTGCCGAAGCGACCCGCCAGCAAAAATTCCCCGCATTTCCCCGAGGGGAAGAATGTGAAAGTGCGAATGCACGAGTTGAATTTGCGCGGTTCGGTAATGTTCGCGAAAGAGAGATCACACACACACACACACACAACTACAAAGAAAGAAAGATGCATTTATTCACAGACACCTATTTGTGTTGTCGTTGTACTTGATTGCTAGAGCGGATCTCAGCTTTGAAATTTCGTGTCAGTACTCCTTTAAGCAGGAGCATTAGCCCTTCTCACGCCCGATTCTTGGCCAATCCCCCACGTGGGTATGTGCCATGTCAGCGGCCAGGCAGCGCGCGCCCATCTCCCCCCGTTGCCAAGGAAGACGAGGAGATTCCTGGCCAATCCCCCACGTGGGTATGTGCCATGTCAGCGGCCAGGCTGCGCGCGCCCATCTCCACGTGCGCGGACATCGCCGGTGGACGCAGGTTCAGGGTCGCTTAAGAAGTGCATTCGCACTTAAAACATCACTCGCAAAGCACACCCAAAACACAGCCGCCGACCCGCAAATTATGCTCAGCTGCAGATTTCGCTGCACATTTCACTTTCCTGTTTTACTGATTCATATGACAGAGGAATCAACCACAGTTTTTTAGAACTACCCGGAACAAAATATAATCTACCTCCGTTTGATCTGCCGAAATTGCTCCGCACCTAGTTTCTACGGATTACCGAAGATTCACAAACCTGGGTCCCCCTTCGCGCGATTGTGGACTCCACATAATCCCCCTGCAGAGCCCTTTCAAATTTCCTGCCCCGCATCCTCGCCCCCCTCGCCGAGAAAACGTCGACTCATGTATGCAACTCCAGCCACTACCTGCAACTTGCGTCACAAGTGAGCATTGGCGAAGACGAGATCCGGGTCTCGTTCGACATCGTGTCATTGCTCACTAGTGTGCCTGTACGTTTGGCTGTATCCACGACCGGAACTGTTCTCGAAAATGAAGCAACCCTAAAAGAAAGTACGCTCCTCACTGCTGACGAGCTATGCCGCCTACTGGAGTTCTTCTTGGCCAGCACATATTTTTCGCAGAATGGGCAAAGTTTTATTCATGCAAACACACACAAACATACACACACTCACATGCATGCGCGCAGGCACGCACTTCTTCAGGATTTCTTTCTTGCTAGGGTCCGGAGATGCTTTGTTGCGGATGTCCGCAAAGCAGTGGCTAGTAATTATCGTAAGTCAAATGACGTGCATTTAACAACGACCACCAATGAAAGATTCTTTCAGTACTTTTTTTTATTCAGGTGATGCTCTCATGCCTTTCGAAGTGAGCGAAGAAGGAAGAAATCGACACCGGATACCACAATGCTTTCTTTATACCCCTGTACAAGGGTATCAGTGCTGGGGAACGAAAGAAAATGGTTCAGGCTTCGAAACGGAAATCATACGCAGGGTCTAGGCCACAACTCCTTTTAGGATAAGTGTGAAAGTTTTGGTTTTCCTCCAGAAATGGTATGTCCTTAGGAAGGGCAGCAGATGATGGAAGATGCGCTGCTGAGCCCGAGGTCGCGGGTTCGATTCCCGGCCGTAGCGGCCGCTTTTCTGATGGAGGCGAAAAACAAAAACGCCCGTGTGTACGAGATTTCGGCGCACGGTAAAGATCCCCAGGTGGTCGAAATTAATCCGTAGCCCTCCACTACGGTGCGCCTCATCGCCTGCGTTGCGTCGGCGCGTTAAACCACACAATCAATCAATCAATCAATCAATCAATCAATCAATCAATCAATCAATCAATCAATCAATCAGATGATGGAAGGGTTAATCACTGTTCCCACAATTTACCTCAATAAATGCAGTAAACACCAACTCTTCTGGATATATCATTACGTTCGCATAGTGAAAAAAAAATGAGCAAACACTCCCCGGGATATCCAGAAAAATACCTTAATTTTTGCATTTCGTGCATTCTGCAGCTTACTCATGGAGGTGAAAATGTCGTTCTTTCCCTCCATTGTAGAAGGATTTCTGAAATAAAGATTTCGTTACTGGCACTGTACGGTGTGCACAACGTCTTATGGCGCCGTCCCATTTCTGCCTATTACAAAGTGAAGCCTTTTCGGGTTACTTTTGTTTACCCTCCTACTGCATGGGTCGCGCAAAAGTGACAAGTGCCTGTTTTTCAGTTGGCGGTGTGTCCGTGTTCTTTTCTGTCTTACAAAACTCCGATCTTCGCCGGGGAACATGCTTTCTTTTTTGTAATGTATTTCCGTTACGCGTCTTTGCATTGCTGTCTGAAATGGATAGACGTGGCTGGTGTGTCGTTCCCTCATGACTGCAGTCTGGCTGTGCTGTATTTGGAGTAGATTCTCCCGGTGGCAAGAACGTTATTTGCTAGGTCTTCGCAATTTCAAGCTAACCGAGGCCACGTGAACTGTCTACCAGGGATCAAAATTGAGAATCGGGCTACAGTAGATGACGACGCAGTATACAAAATCTAACCAAATGAAGTTTGTGGTCCCTCGGATATTGCAGCGTCTGCTGAGTGTTAAAAATTCTATCGTTTAAAACGGCGCAGCACCTTCTGAAGTATCGGCGTGGATGACGAAAATCGTACGGCAGATAAGAACCAAACTGCATCGGCACGTGGCTGACTTCCCCTACTAGACGCATATCAACCTAACTGTACAGTCCTCAAAAGTGTTAAAAACAACAAGTGGGTGTCAGCCTATGCACAGAGCGGCTGTTCACGATGCCGCGCGGGTTATAAGCTGAGGTAATGCGCATGCACCGGAGCAGCTGAGTGCAAAAGGGCATCCTCGCCAGCGTCGAATATCAGCCGGCGAAGATGCACCGGTGGCTATCGTAAGCTGCCGCTCTGTGCATGGGCTAGCACCCGCTTCTTTGTTAACACTTTTGAGGACTGTACTTCCGTGGCTTCGGCATCACCGCGACAGTTTCATAATTCTGATTGATTGATTGAAAGATTGATTGATTAATTGGTTGATTGATTGATTGACTGATTGATTGAGTGAGTGAGTGATTGAGTGATTGATTGAGTGATTGATTGTAGGGTTTGACGCGCCAAAGTAACGCAAACGATGAGGCGCGCCGTAGTGGAGGGCTCCGGATTAATTTTAGCCACCCAGGTGGCTACCTGTAGCCACCTGTAGAAAAGTGCACCGAAATGTCGTACATACGGGTGTTTTAGCTTTTCGCCTTCTTAAGAAAAGCGCCCGCCATGGCCGGGAATCGAACCCGCGACCTCGTGCTCAGTAGCGCAGCACCTTAACCACTTAGCAACCGCGGTGGGTTTCATAAGTTTGATACTTATTTTTGAGGCGATCAAGTAATTTTCACTGTTGCGAGTTTTTTCCAGCTTTACGAGCTATTTGAAAGCATTGAAACTAATCGACCGTCACATAAATGCGGATACCTCAAGCAAAAATACAACCTGGAGACATGTGAAGCAAAAGAAAAAAACTCGCATCCGAAAAGCAAAGAGGACATGTACTTTCTCCCGTTTTGCGATTTCATCTGCGCTGTTTAAGTTTATTACGGGGCATTTCACATAAAATAAAAGCAATATTTAATTGCGTTATAAGGCCGTATTTAGTTATGTACCATGAACAAAATACCTGCATATATGGATATGCAGAAGGTCATTTTCGAAGCACCGGTTCTATTACCAAATTTGACAGTTTTCGCCACGCGTAATGTTTCGAGTA
The DNA here is from genome assembly GCA_013339765.2 of Haemaphysalis longicornis. Classification (NCBI taxonomy): domain Eukaryota; kingdom Metazoa; phylum Arthropoda; class Arachnida; order Ixodida; family Ixodidae; genus Haemaphysalis; species Haemaphysalis longicornis. Next base: position 173,256,075 of record CM023453.1, read on the forward strand.
AATGGGCAGCGCGCATTGACAAAGCGGCGATGTTTCCTCTTCTTCCGTGCCATTAGAGAGCCCAATATCACGCCTGTGTACACTCAAACCACTGAAATTTTGTACTGACCTTTTCCGGTACGAATCCATCCATTGGTTCCACCTTGTGGGCGTTCAGCTGCTCCGCATAAGTGAGGAAGATTCCCATGACGCAGAATATATTCTGGAGATGGTATCTGGGTTTCATGGCTGCCTGTGGCCGAATTCAGGGAGGCTTCCTCTGGGACTGCTCAGAAATGTATGACCTGTGAGCACCCAAGTTCTGTTTGCTACAAAATCAGGCGGCCCTGCTGCATAAGTTATTTGCGCTGCTGGCCAGATGATTTAATATCGAAGCGAAGGACCTGTTTGCACGTGGGCAGGTGCGTGTGCTCGACATCGAAAGTAAACTTGCGACGGTATATCGATCTCAGCGTCAAGATCCCCTATTCTGCAGCACCCACACAACAGTAAGGTGATGGGATTGTAAAATACCGCTTCACAACCCTAACGCGGCCGACATGTGAACTTTTTCGACTGCTGGCTTTCCAGCCGAACCTAACACACAGCCAAAGTTATTTCACCGGCAACACCGTACAACATTTAGAAACACAACTTCTAGTGATAGTGACGTCCTGTAGGTAACCGGAAAGATAACTGCTTGAAGCCTTAGTGCTGAATCGCGGTGCTACCTGCTTGCGTTTGCACACGAGGTTAAGCAGTTGGGTTCTTAAACACGATTTAAGCTATACAAAATCAGAAATGGAGGGCACGTAAGCGCTGCTGATGGTGTCCCTAATGCCATAACATTGTGGCTCAACTGCCTAAGTGAAATTCCAGAATTATGCTGACCATCATGCTAATCATTTCCACAATGCTGCGCCCGCAGGAAGTCACACCCGCTTCATGCGCTGAAACAGCTCGTGTCATGCTGGTACATACCGGGATTCGCATCGCCTAGCACAGACGACATTTTTTTTAAATGTACTTTGGCACTGACGTACTTGTTACTTGTCGAATTCTTTACTTCTGAAATGCTTACATTACCCTTGTGGAACCCAGAAGACGTCCTTGAAACATGTTCGTAATGTCGAGACCTATGTACTAGGTCTAGCCTAGTCAGCCAGGGCCATCGACCCGGCGTGACGGGGTGAATGTGTGCCAGACTCACAATCCGGAGACCTCTGTTCGATTTCCCTTAGTTCTAAATTTAACAGTTCCGAAGCAGCTTAATTATTTCACTTATGGTTATGACACCATCGGGCATTCTGTGTTCCGTGCCTTCCTCCTGAAAACGCATTTTTGACATGTCGTTCCAGGTAATGCTTTCGTATTAAAAGTGATCAGTAGAATACCTGAGACAGTTCAGTGTCAAATGACTTAAGAACATGAGCTGGTTGGTGCATAATCAAAGCGGAACTTGGTCTGTTCTCTCTTCTGTCACATTCGCATTCGTCAGACTGGTTTCGTTGTTTTGATTAGATTTGAATATGCAACGCATTATCATTTCTGCTCTTTCACTCTGCATTTTATTCTCGAGGGTTGTGCCTACGACTGCACCGCTAGAATGCTTCGTCGAGACTGTATCCGCTAATTATGGTAGTATTCACGGTGAGCTTGACACGTCCCTCTCTGTAATGAAGCGCATCCTCCAATTCATGTGCACCTTTTTCTGCAGGATGCGATCCAATTGAATTTATGCTAAGTTGTGCTACCACCAGGAGGTTACCGGTCAAGCACATTACATGCATGAAGTGTTTTAACGGTAAGAAATTAAATTTTTCTCCTGAAAAGGCTTCACAACTCGTGCAGTACGCAAAGTTTCCCTTCCCAAGATTAATGTTAGCTTTTCCTTCACTAGCGAATAACCAGATCAATGCTGTCACTGATATAGTCATGCTTAAATATACAAACCATGAAATGCGATTTTTCTGCAAAAGTTTGGCTACAACGATTATGCTCTTTGGGGAGATAATTAAACAATGGTAGGGAGGTAGGTTTTGGTGCAAGTGCTCGAATACAGATGCCGCTGTACTTACGTTTCTTTTTTTGTAAAAGCGCGATTCAAATAAATAAGCTACCGAATATAATCCGCCCCAATGTTTCCATTTTTACACTGCACTAAAATTTCAGCAGCCTAAAGAGTTTTATGTCAATTGACGGACCCACAGGCTTAAGCCCGATGCATCGAGACCTCAATTTTAATGATTTTTATTGCTAGATTAAACTTATTTTCTTCACTTTGGCTAAGATTTATTTTCATGTTCTTGGCTGTATAAATTACGGCCTTTTGTGTCCACCGGCAAGAACGTCTTTGTGAAACTTCACTTGTCGGCGCCCTGATGACTAGAAACGGTGTACATACATGATAGTAACTGGATAGTAAAAATGTCGTGAAGGCGATGCACAGGTGGGAAATTCAGCTCCACCCTGCAATCCCCAGCCCAGTCTTCGAAAATAAATGATGGGTGGAGTAGAAACAAAAAAACACTCACGGGAGAAGCGCATCATACATGATGCCTGATCTACGTCTTTTTCCAATGTAGGCGGCGCTCGTGCTGTTGGTGGTCTGGCTACCGGCGGTCTCTCCTGACTCGGCGTGTTCGCATCTGCTCTGGCAGGTGCATTCTTCAGACGTCAAATCCGCAAGCAGTGGCGGATTTTTCAACGCAACTTCATCCGCGAGGCTCGACTATCATCTACAAACCCCAACGACGATGACATCGCTCTCGGGAAACGACAAAAGCAGCTTGCGAACCAACTCGCTCTTCAGTTGGAACGGGAGCAGCGCATCAAACATGATGCCTGATCTACGTGTTTTTCCAATGCAGGTTTCTAGAAAATATTCTCTTCACGCTAAAAAATCAAATAAAACCTGTCTTTTGCTCTTCCCGGGCCCATGTGTGTTGTTCGATACCATCTGTGAGTGCTTTTCGACTGCTTTTCTATTATTGTGTTGAGGAGATAGTGAAGTGAATCCCGGGCCAACAACGCGTTCTGAAGCGCTATTACAACTTGAAACGCTATCAGATGACCACGCTGAACAGATGAGTGTACTATTTAAGCTCACTAACGTTCATGCGCGTTCTGTGCAAAGTTCTAAGAACCATGCTGATCGATCACCTGAAGTAAAATCCATAAAAAACGGTCTAAATACGTCGAGACGAAAGTAACCGGAGTACTAAAAAGACTAGAGGAACTAGAAGACAAATCCAAAATTGCCGAAAGCGTCAAAACCGAGCTATCAAGCATGCAGAATTCGGTATTAGAAACTACTGCTCAAAATGGCTTGTTACAGGCTCGCCTGGACGACCTTGAAGATCGATCTCGACGTGACAACTTAAGTTTTCATGGGCTTCCAGATGTCAAAGAATCCTGGGAAGAAACTGAAGCAAAGTTGGTCACTGAAATTACGTCCGTCATAGGTTCATTTTCGCCAAACTCGATTCATCGTGCACACCGATTCGGCTCATTTTTACAAAACCGAAGCCGTCCCATTATGGTGCAGTTTAGTGACACCAAAACTAAGATAAAATATTGTCTGCATGCTCCCAATTTAAAGAAAAAGACATTGGCATTAGCGAGGGCTTCCCTCCCGCTACGCGCATCACCCGAAAAAAGCTTATCGACTTAGAAAAAATTCTGCCCGAATCCCCACCATTTAACCTACGTTCCAATAAGATATATGTGAAGAAAAATGCTATATGTTTGATACCAGCGCGGGTCAGGTTATTGAAGTAGAACGGCCTGGTCGAGCTTCCGAAAATGATAACAACCAGGCACGTGTCCTTTCGTAGGAACGCGTGAGGGGCAGTGCCCCTAAATCTAACTCAAGAATTTTTGTTCTGTTCACTTACATCAGAAGCTTTCTCAACTAATGCGATTCTTTATCTTCCGCAATAGATACCTGTGCTGCACAAATAATTGCATTGACAGAGATACGGCTCTGCGCGCATGTGCAGGACTCAGAAAACTTTTCACACAAACTTCGATGGTCGTTCTGTTCAAACAAACTGGGACATGTTTGCCTGTAAAGTTCACGATCTAAGAGAAAAATTCGTACCGAAACGCACTATCACGTGTAATCCTCTCGCCCCATGGCAGAACGCCCACCTGAAAGGGCTGTCTAACCGAAAGAAGCGGCTTTATCGTTCTGCCAGAAAATCGCCAACTGATTCACAATGGGGGGGCTTCCAGATTAGCATAGAACGCTTACATATCTGCACTAAAATCTGCTAAATCTTCAGTTGTATCGCTAACCTTGCAATCGTATGCTTAATACTAATTACGTGAGAAAGTTTTCGAAAGTCATAAATCCGTCTCATGATAACAGTATCTACTTAGAAGACGCATCGGGTAATTCCATTTCTTTCAGTGACTGTGCGGCTGTGCTGAATGATACAGCCACGAAAAAAATTCCCGCGCCTTCCCGCGAGGGGAACACGAGTAAATGCAGAGCATTGGGGCCTCAGTACTGATTGAAGGCAGTGTTGCTTCCATCGCTTCTTCCGTGATGCTGGAGTAGCAGACACGAGTAAACGTGGGCACGAGCGTCAACCAAGGAAGGAAGGAGCAACGCAGTGACTGAAACACGAGCGACCGCTAGTCGCTATATTTGCAGCGCGCGCAGTAGAGGGAGAGCAGTACGGGGGGAGAGCGCGCATGCGCAAGCAGCGCGCGCCCTTCCACGCCCCACCGCGCTGCTATCACGCACCTGTTACGCCGAGACCGCGACGGAGCGAACGGGCTGACTACGACGCATGTGCGCTCCAGCTGCTGTTGAGAGAGAGGAGGGAAGGAGAGGCGCACCTGCTGCGGACGCGGAGCTGTTGACACCGTCCGACGCAGGAAGAGGCGAGGCTAAGAAATGCTCTGCATTTAAAACTTCTCTGTTGCTTCCACAATTCATGCTCCTTGGGCACAGATATATAATTTTCCGGTAATGTCCTCCATCTCGATTGAACCGCCGGGTGTGGCTAGGTTAATTGCTGGCCTTAAAAACCACTCTTCTCCAGGTAACGATTTAATAGACTCAAATTTTTGAAGAATACAAGCTCTTTTAGTTCTGAAATTTTAACAAAAACATTCCCGGAATCACTTAACACATCTACGCTACCTATACAATGAAAAATAGGGAAGGTGGTTCCCCTCTTCAAATCTGGCCAAAAAAACATCCCCCACTAATTATGGCCATATTTCTTTAACTAGTACGTGCTCTAAATTACTGGAAAATATATTCACAAATTCAGTCCGTTTCCTTGAATCACATTCCTTTTTTACGTCAGCGCAGCATGGTTTTCGCAAATCACTGTCATGCGAAACACAATATCTTTTACTCACAAGTTACATCGCATTTTAGACCAATCATCAAAAGCTGACTGCGTTTATTTAGAATTTTCCAAAGCCTTTGACAAGGTGTGCCACAAACTGCTACTGCACAAAGTAAGCAAGCTGCAACTTGATGACACCATCATCAAGTGGATTCAATTTTTCCTTAATAATCGCTCGCAATTTCTTTCAGCTAATGATCATAACTCCTCATTCAGCCAGGTTTCCTCTGGGGTCGCCGAGGGATCCGCTCTAGGACCTCTTTCCTTTCTTAATTACATTAATGATTTGCCTTCTCTTGTATCGTCCAATGTTCATTTGTTGCCGATGACTGCGTAATTTTTCGGGAAATAACAATTGACAACGACTCCCACTCTCTCCAATGAGATCTAACTAGGGTAAGTCACTTGTGCAAAGAATGATTAATGGAACCTAATGTCACTAAATCTAAAGTAATGCGTGTATCAAGAACTACTAGGTGTATGCCAGTATATTACCTGAACAATATACCGCTTGAAATCGTTTTCTCTTATAAATACTTTGGTGTTCATATTACTAACAACTTAACTTGGACGCAACACATCGAATAGATTATTAACGAGGAAAACACATGCTATGTTATTTACATCGAAACGTTTCCTCAGCCCCGTCTTCTATAAAACTTCTTTTATACAAAACACTAATCAGATCAAAACTGGAGTACGCCACTCTAGTATGGGATCCGTGCCATGAAAATTTACTTACCGCACTTGAACTTGCTCAGAATAATTTAGCCCGATTCATTCTATCAAATTGTAACAGGACTGCAAGTGTAACTACGATGAAAAGTAGTAATGACCTCCCACCTTTGGCATCACGACGTCGCATTTTCCGCCTAACTTTGATAATGTTTATTGCCATGCTACTCTCCATGATGAACTGTTTTGACAGCCTCAGTACATACCACGTCGAATTGACCATAATCTTAATGTTGGAGGTTGCTGTTGGTTCATCCAACAATATTTTGCTGAGTCTATCATTTCCAAAACATCCAGAGAGTGGAGCCGCCTTCCCGGCGATATTCCTTCCATACGCGATAATCACCTGTCTCCTCAAGCATTACTTGACATTGTGTAATCAGGATAATTATGTTTTTGTATTTGAACACATGCACTGTATTTATGTTTGTGCATCTTGTTATACCCGCTCCCCTCTTCAATGTCCATTGCCTTGACGGCATAATAAATAAATAAAAATAAATCAGCACTGATATCTTATAATGAATGCATTTGCTGCATTCCTAGAGCATGCTTTGCGTGCTGTCATGTCACTGAGTCAAGCACTTGGTTTATTGTACACACTGAGGCACCCGATCTCCGATAGAAGACTGCAACCAACGCGTCTAGATTTGAATGCCATTAAACAAACAGTGAAGAAAGTAGAAAAGAAAAAACTGTGCTCATTCCGGAAGCCGATTCGTAACAACACACACTACACAAGAATGAAGTCTGGCGCTGTGTTCCACAAAAAACTACGAATGCAGCATCACGGTGTAATTTTTTTAATTGACATGCATTGTATGTTTCAAAAACTCCACCCTGTAATTTCATTCTAAAAGGCTGTAAGCAACATAACTTTTTTACCACATGATACTTCTACTGATCTTCAGGCATCGTGATATGAATAACCCGTGTCTTTCATATCGGATATCTCCTAACACTCCCACCAGTGTCATTATTTTAAACAACGAATTCACAGGCCATCGACTGTGGCAAAACTTTTTCCATGCAGGCCGCACACTCGGCCTGAGCATGCATCATCAGCGAGTTTTAGCATAGCGGCTAGGGCACGCTACGCTAACTGCGGCTAGTTCCGGGACCTCACTGAGCATGCGAGTGCGGTCACGGCGAGGAGGGCCGTCCGTCACCGGAACGAATGTGCCACATGCCCAGCCGGGTGCTGACACACACCGCATCTACTTACGTACGATATCCGCTATGCTAAAAGTCTGTATTTTGGCCTCCTTGTGTATTTACGAGAGTATACAAGAATTTATAGCCTGACGTTGCATTTACGCCGTCAGTTTGCAGAAAAAACGAGTTAATCGTAACATAACGCGTTGTAGGGATAAAAGAAAAGTTCCTCTTTGTCAGGCGTGTAATTATTTCCGGCCGCCTTTTCACGCATGGAGCGTGTTCTCCACTCCTTATTTGCCTCCAGACACACTTTATAAAACCCTGACGAACTTGTGTGCCTTTCTTGAGTCGTATCCTCATTCAGGAACTAATTCTAAAAGTGCATTGTGCCCCCATCGCTCATGACAAGCCACGCAGAGTGTTTTCTGGTCTTGTTGAAAACAAGCTACTAATGACGGTTGGCATTTTTTACCTTTCCATAATTCAAGTTTCCTTTTTCTACAGCCTATAGCATTTTGAATACGTTACGCTTCAGCCATGACTAGGCATGGATGCACGACTACGGCAATATACTCATCGTTATTGTTCATTGCGCAGTTCGCTGGGTTCGTCAAACCTGCAGCTGGGTCACGGCCGCTGAGGCTGCGCCCTCGTGCCCCTCGCCGCACATTTGCTGTTTGCCAGCAGACGACTCACTTCGGCAGTCGCCCGCTTGCATATAGCCTTATCGTCGGTGAACAGAACCGGCCCGGTCCCCCTGGTTTTTTTCCCAAGATACCCTTGTTCTCGATATCTCAGCCTCAATGTCATCGTTCCCTGCCTGGCGGACCGTATGAAATGGCACCCGAGAAGGCCACCTCACCAGTGGGCATGGATGCACGACTACGGCAGTGTACTCATCGTTATTGTTCCTTGTGCTGGTCAGTCCCCTTTTCGTTCCGCCTTGTAAAGACCTCAGGTCGGATGACCTCTGTATAGGCCTCCTGCGCTGCCCCGGGGGCGCTGCAAAAGCGGCTTCGGGGCAGTACTTCCGGGTAGTACAAAGCTGCGGGGGTCCCATATATAGGATTCCGTGTAGACATAAGCAAAACGAGCTCGATACTGCCGATTGTTTAGCTACACGGTCTGCAGCTCATCCCCGACGCGTCCGATCTCGTCCGGCGATCAACTTGGCATTAGTGGAAAAACCTTTGCAGCGCTAAATACGTTTACAGCGTCGACGAAAGTGCTGGGACGGTGACGGCGCTGCCACTCGCAGATTTACCGATCGGTGGTCGTATGAAGGGAAATTTGGAGTGAAAGCTTCTTGTTTATACTAATACGCTTAGTGACAAGGACGTTTCAACAACAGCCGATCAAACCAGAAGAGTAATGCAATCGGCGATGATCTCGCGTAAAAGACAATGAGTCTCGCGGACCGCAGGCTCCTCCGCTCCGGTGAGCCGTAATTTTGCGCACCTGTGCACTTATGCGTGCATTTTCAATAAACACTGCTGGTTTGCGTCATCGTTACGAATACATATTCAGCCCTAGCTTGCCGTTTTTTCCGTGGCTCAGTCACAAAATCCAACGAGCGTCAGAATCGTCAAAAATTACACCATGTTCCCGTAGGGGAACCCTGAGTAGTATGCGAAGCAGCCATGGGGTCGACTGAAGTTCCCATTAGTTTTCAGTTCGTCGCTTCCATTGACGTTCAGCTTGGCGTGCCTTCGTTGTATCAGTAGCTTCTTGACGTAGTTTGAATGAGTGAAGGACATAAGGTGCGTTCGTAGCACATGCTCTCGTCTCGGTTTGTAGCGCAATGGAAGAGCCCCACGTACTTCCAGTTTCGGGCAGAGAGTCGTGGGATCGAAACCGGGTGCCGCCTAACTATTTCTTTTTATAGTGGACTGTGCTGACGTCAGCCCAAACGCTGACGGGGCTGAAGAGACGCGCATGCGCGGTAGAGTGCGGACGGCGGGCAACGACAACGAGGGAGGGAGGGACACAGCCCCGAGCATGAGATGCTTCGCATCTAATATGTTTGTGATTCTGAAAATAGTGGCCATGCGAACAAAGTGGTCGGGCGAACAGAGTGGCCGCGGCGTTTTCTTGGTGCTCTCACCGTATTTAATTACGCCCGTGCATCATATATTCCAAGTTCGCTCTTAATAGACTAAAGTAAGGATCGGCAACGTTTCGAGGTGTAGTGCTGAGTTGCATGAAGTCGACACGGCGGAGGGCTGGAAGGCAAATCGGGTGGGAGAGAGGGGGAGGGGGGGCTTTGAAGGAAAAAGAAAAAAAAATCAGCGAATTGCCAATAATGTTTGACAATAACCTGACGAAGTGTGAAGATGGGGGATAATGCAACTGGAAGCGATGAATTCTGATCTGTTCTTGTCTCGCCGTCTGAAACACAGTTGGTATTTTTCACACGTAAGCTTCATGCCATACTTGATCGATCATCATCTGCTGATTGCATATATCTAGACTTTTCAAAAGCATTTGAGAAGGTGTGCCATAAACTACTACTACACAAGTTACGTCAGCCTAATATTGAACCGAATCTTCTTGCATGGCTTGAGATTTTTCTAACTACTCGCTCGCAGTTTGTTTCGATTAACAACCAAAATTCTAATAATACCTTCGTTCAATCCGGTGTGCCACAAGGTTCTGTTCTCGGCCCTCTGCTTTTCCTAATATATATTGACGATTTAACGTCGTGCGTCTCATCTAATATAAATTTATTTGCTGACGATTGCGTAGTGTTCCGAGAAATAATCTGTGACGATGACCTTACCACCCTTCAAACTGTGGCCTTGCGCCATGAAACACAAACCATCATCATCAACCCTTCAAACTGACCTGAATTCTATAACGGCTTGGTGCTTAAAGTGGCGCATGGAACTCAATGTTAGCAAGTGTAACTTTATGCGTGTATCTAGAAAAAATAACACATTACCTGTTTACTACCTTGATAGCATCACCCTAGACTCTGTTCCTTCTTATAAATATCTCGGTGTTAACATCACAAGCAACCTCACCTGGAACGTTCACATTGAACATTTTATTAACAATGCGAATTGCATGCTGTCTTACCTGAGCCGTAATTTTGCTAAGGCACCATCTTCCCTTAAACTACTCTTGTACAAAATACTTATTCGGTCTAAATTAGAATACGCCCCGTCTATTTGGGATTCTTCTTTTAACAATCTCATAAATTCACTGGAAATGGTACAAAACAATTCCGCTCGGTTCATCCTATCTAACTATAACCGAACCGCCAGCGTAACAACAATGAAATCTACCCTTAACCTTCAATTCCTAGCAGTTCGACGTAACATTTGCCGGCTTTCGTCGTTCCACAAAATATTTCATCACCAACATCTGCATGAAGAACTCATTTTGCCTCCATTGTACGTTTCTTCTCGCCTTGATCATGCTCACAAAGTCGGTATAGCATCAACCCGAACGACCGGTTTTTCTCAGTCGTTTATTCCTCGTTAGTCATTTGAATGGAATCGCCTTCCCTCTCCTACAGCAACCATTGTAAATCACACGCTTTTCAAAAATACCATGGTCAACATTGTGTAATTCATGCTTGTTGTGTGCAGTTATGCTTGCTTGCTGCGTTTCTTTTTGTTTTGCCTAATTTTGTATAAGATGTTTGTTTGATATGTATTTCTCTCGCTTCTTTTTTTGTTATACTTATGAATGTAACCACTCCCCTCTATAATGACATTGGCCCTGAGGGTATTACTAATAATAAATAAATAAATAAATAAATAAATAAATAAATAAATAAATAATACATTTTGAGGACAAAACTGGTGTGTCGGCGTTCATATTAGCGAGGACCCCTGCACCAGAAGATAACCAACACAGCCAGTGACGACCTTATGTACATATTTGGGCCGTGCACCATGTATGCGACTGTGTTATTTTACACATCTAAGCAGGCAACGGACTTGATATTCGGTGCTTGATTCGCGTCCTTTAATTGCGCTCAATTTGTTTATTCGACGGTATTGCCTCGCCTACTCGCTAGTATACGTGTACCCCACCGTTCGTAAACCGTGTGGCGTAAAGTATTAAGCAAGAATAATTTTGTTTGCGAAAAGACAAAACAAAGTTTCCACTCGTTTTCCACAAATTTTCCACGAGCAAAAATATTCTGTTTTTTGGCTTCCAAGACAACCCCCCAAAATGTTGGCAGGAAGCGGAACAGGAGATTGCCTCGCCTGTCGCTGCAAAATTTGGCTTAAAAGTCGCCGCAGAAAGTATTGCACGCACTCGTAGGATAGGCCAATATCTTCCAAATAAGCGGAGGCTCATTGGTCTAAAACTTACTTCCTACAAAAAAAAAGAGCTAGTGCAGTTAAAACGATCGTTGTTAAACGACACTGAATTTTACATGGAAAAAGAGTTCTTTCTCGCTAGCCACACAAACTGCACGCAAGAAATAGGCGGAGTACGGGAAAGGTCTTAACACCCTTAAAATCAGCGACCTTACAGACTATGTGTTGGCGGTAAGAACTACGTGCACACCACTAGTGGTGCAGTTTAGAGATGCAGCTACGTGATTGAGCTTAGAGAAGCAGCTTAAGTATACTCCACTTTGTCTCAGCACTTGCTGTTTTATCTCCACGGTCGGCTCATTCTGGATGTGTGTATCGACAACAAAACAGCAGTTACAAGAGCACAAGTGTGATGGTCCTCAAAACGAAAATGAAACGTCTACCCTCTACACAAACATTCGTAGCCAGTACACAAAATGGAAATCCTTACCGCGTTAGTAATTCACTCTGAGGCTGCTATTTTTGCATTACCGAGACATGGCTGTCAAGCAAAATAGTATCCAATGAGCTGTTCAGTGCAACAAAAAGTACATGGTGCATAGACGTGACTGTGGTTGCAAAATCGGTGGTGGTGTTTTAATTTCTGTCTGAGACCATTTGGCAACATTTTACTCCCGATTGTAATCTAAAGATCATCTGAGGTTCCCTAACGTCCAATTTGAAGGCAATTATATTTGGCGTTTGTTACAACTAACAAACCGTCCTGGTATCGCCATATTGATTTTATAACATCTAAAGTTAACTGCATGCTTGAATACTTAAAACGGCAGGTTTTCTCAACACCTTCTTCTCTCAAAAAGCGGTTATATGTTACCTACATGCGCCCCACACTACACTATGTTTCATAAACATGGAATCCTGGCTATACGACTGTAACTAACCTAATTCATGCTGTACAAAACCGTTCCGTTACATTTAAACCTGTTATCATCGTACGACCAGTTTAACTACAATTAAATCTAGCCTGCACCTACCTCCCCTCACTGAACGTAGAAAAATGCCCCGTCTGTGCCTTTATCAGAAAGTGTATCACAAAAGCCAGGTATTCAAATCATGTGCATTCAACCCACCCTTTTCATATCGAACGCTTGACCATCCTTACAAAGTTCACATCCCACCCCAATACACTCGCACCTAGTTTGCCTTTTTTTTTTGCCGGAAACGTGCCGTGACTGCAACCACCTGCCTGCTTAAATAGCTTGCATTACTCTCCGTGACCGTTTCCGGGAAGCTCCGCCAACTTCAAATTCAATGTAAGTTTTTTGCGTGTCTTACATTCGGTAGTAAGTAGTGTGTATTTTTTCTTTGTGTTTTACTGTTTTTTTTTTTCGAAGTATTGTATGTTTGTATCGATAAGTTATCTCCGTGTGCATCTATGTTGTTTCTTACTGCTAATCAAGTGGATTTACCTTGCGTTTTTATTTTCCTCCTGATCTGATAGTGTTTATGGCTATTTATTGCACCGGCTCCATCACGCATTTTTCAAACAATGCATTTCGTGTGTGCACAATCCTTGAGAACTTGTCGCGTGCATCCTACTACTTTTGCTTTTCCATATAAGGCCCTCCCCTCTACAATTTTGTATACCCTGGGGATAAAATAAGTAAATAAATACATAAATAAATAAAGTTGTAATCTGTCTTTGGGGTCCATGTGATTTACAGAGCAGCGCTGACCATTGCTTCCATTGTCAACTTGCTGATTCTGGGAAGATGCCTTATTTCCGCATACCTGTAGTACAGTCCTGAGAAGGCCGCTCTTGAGCCCTCACTCGTTAGTATACGCAGGCTCGTATGGGAGAATATTTTACTCCCATACCGATATTGGCGAGCGAATCTAACCTGAAAATGTAGTCTTCAACCTGTAGCTTGTTCAGTGTTGCTGCGAACAAAGCACAAAAAATTCGTAGTTCAAAAATACCATCGTCTCATTGTTAACAAATGGAGATGGGATGTGTGCCATCACCAATTATTCAAGACGTCTTAGCCTGATCGAACCAAAAATTCTACTATAGTAGGACCCTTTTATGTGCTTTTGAGCGTGTGTTTATGCAGTTTCTTTTTCAAATGAATTGCTCTTTTATTGATTCTACTATTTTTTACAATGCAAAAAGCAGTGCTATTGCAGTGCTCGTTTGTAGAGTGCAATATTTTGTACTGAATATATTCATATTCTATATTTCCTCTGACCGGGCAAATTATAATCTCGACGCTACATTCAAGGTTGATACGGATAGAATGACGGCAGGAATTACGAAATTTACCCGGCTGAAGGGCATGGCGTCTAATGAAATCAATTTATATTCTTACGAATGCATTCGGAAGCCACGATAGTGATGTCCGAGTATTTCTGCAGCGAAAAGTCCTCGTGAAGCTGAGTGTACTTACTGGGTTTGAAAGCGAAAGACGCACCTTTCGTGCTAAATTTTGTTTGTAACTCTTTCTTTGTCTTCGCTTATTCATCTTTTAATGAGAATTACTTCGATACGCAGACTGGCCGCAGTTCACGCGCAGCTCCCAACACTCAGAAATTTCCTCCATATGCACCAGCTCTAACCATTTGCCGTCACGCTCTCCTGTCAGGCTTCACGCACTTCGCTAATTCTTGTTCCCCTCTTTCAGGGTCCCGAGTGAGCGCAGTGGTAACGCCCTTCAACCCTGCCGCAGTGGCCCGTGTTCGAACTCCCCACCAATCCAAATGTGTATTTATTCATTCGTTTATTTATTTATAAGGATAAATCCACTTCATTTATCTCTCTTTCTCCTCACAACGGCGGCCATTCCAGTATCATTCTTGTTCACGATGGCGAGGATCTTTTTTCGCGTTTGATGAGACACCTAAGGCTTTCACCCTGAAATATCGTAACGGCAAGCAGCTGTGTCACGATATCGCTTCAACGAAATCCCCAAAAAATCATGTCACGTGCTAGCGCTAACACAAATGTATGACCTTGCGGAGTTCTGTTTCACTTGCTATCACAGGTTATTAAGAATCGCAGTTTTAAAACGAGCACCATGGAGCGACCACTCCCGCAGCCAGTCGGTAGACACTTAAAAGGCGAGAAAACTGCTTTAAAAATTGTTGTAATAACCCTACCGATTTTTAGAGCGTTATGAGAGGTATGGTAAATTGCAATTTAAAAATGATTGTATTTTGTGATGACCTCGACGGCATCCCGGTAGTTTAGGCGTCAGTTTATGGACATGGCGCAGCTTTGACTGCAACTTCTCCATCAAAGATTGGTGATGAGTTAGCACGACTGCGTTATGAACTATCAAATAACGAGCGCAGCTGGTATTTTTGACGAGAAAGACGCAGCCAGTTTACGGAACACTTCAGTCCTCGCTAGCGGCACATTTCTCATAGCCCTTCCGCCAGCTCCTTATCCCTGATGTAATCTTCTTCGTTGCAGCTCAGCGTCACGTTTCAACGGTGAAGAAGAGCATGCAAAGAATGCAGCGTAGCTCACAAAATCAAAATCCAAATTTGCTTTCGTGGCTGGGCAGTGGTAGCACGGGTCAGTAAGTGGTCAGCGAGGCAGTAAGTGGCGTGGTATCACAATTATTCGGGACGCGGGAAAACCGCGCGTAGGAAGATCCTGGCCCAATTGAAATCGTACGGTTGGGATAAAATCACAAGAAGCATAATCCAAGATGATATATGCTCACGTGTAAGGGTCTGCGAAGCCGTGTGATCCTGATCCATTTACCCACATTACGAAGTTAGTACTAAGAGAGTCAAGACTTGCAGATCATGTACCATTTATTCATCACATTTATCTCAACTTCCATGGATTGCAAAGTGTTCTTCACACATGCACAATTTCTCATAGCATCTGTTGTATTGAAGTAAAGGCGGATCTTCATGCGTCTGTCCTTCGAAGTTCATTGGACAGTATGGCAGCTAACGCTTTTTGTATAATCTATGGCGTAGCCATGACAAGGTAACAGAGTTTAAGCTTTCCTAAGACGTTATATTTCTCGGCAGAGCAGCCGTCACTATTCCGGAAGCTGTGCGCGCTTACTTTAAACACGAAAATTCCCCTTTTTAACAAAATAAATTCAGATTCAATGTAGCAGAAGGCCTATACACGCCAGGAAAGTGTACACTTCTGGTGGATAATTGCTATCGCGAGCGATAAGCTGCGAACCGTCAATGCAGCAAATTAAATTGAGTCTCCCTGATGCTGGCGTATGCGCGTATTATCACAGCGATAAGAACCATACTAAAAAAAAACAAAACGTACCAGGACGGATGACGCGCCGAAGACTAAAAATCTCTGGCCTCTCCAGAAAATTACATTTCTCTCTCGCATGCAATAATAAGCCAAAGTTTAACATGGACCTGGAAGTAAGGTTTTTTGAAGATCCCAAAACAACTTGTACATAGGAAAATACAGTTTGCTTTTGTACAAATGGTCTTTGGCCACGCTCGGGCTTGGCCTACTTCGAAACAAACAAATGCGAACCGTTGTTGCGGTTTCAAAAGTTCTGTAATATATGAAGCTCGAAAATGCAGGTTTGACTTGGTTGACCTACTTTTCTTCAGGCAGTACATTTCTAACGTTTTTAGGTTTGTTGCTCGTCGCCCAGATGTTTGCGACACAAAACGTTATTACTCCCAGAATTCGTGGGATTGGCTGAAAAATATCGCCTCCAACGTTTCGGTTTCCTAGTTGGGATATCTGCTCGCTGCCCCCCGAAGAACAGTTATGAGATTTACCCAGCTGCGTTCCTGCTGTCCAACACGACGATAGAAAAAATGCTCTTTGTTCCACACGTAAGTTCACCGATGCACACATTTGCTGTAACGCAATTCGCGGTTTCACTTCTTGGTCATTCACCTGCTGTCACGCAGTCCCGTGGAGTCCAACCGCGTTCTTTCACCACATTGCTCCTGCGCTCTCTGTTGCGTCCGGTCATGCGAGTTTAGGGAGCAGTACGGCGCTTTTCTCGCCTGCGCGGGAAAACAAGCACTGGCAGCACAGCCGTTTCCCACACCACACGCCGTCGTATTGTTCACAGGAGCGGCAGAGTTAGGAACACCAAGACGATCGGTCCTAGAGCGCACCGAGTCTCCGTCCCGCGAGTGCTTCGTCCCTTCCACCGTGAGGGTAGCGCCACCTGCGGGCGCCGTTCTGTTGGCGTGCGAGCCGGCCAGGAGCATGGTGTCCACGGCTCGCGAGGCAGCGCTGCTGTTGTACTGGCGAGAACCCCGAGACGGTCTTCTGTGGTGTCGCAGGTGAAAGACGCCGTAGATCAGAGGGTTGATCATGGCCGTGGAGCTGCCGAAGAAGAAGATGCCCGCCTGAAGCTCCTCGGTCAGCTGATCGTCCGGCTCGAGGAAGATGAATATGATCATCATGCAGTAATATGGCGTCCAGCACACGATGAAGGCAGCCACGATGACGACTGTTATCATCAGTGACTTCATCTTGGCACGGTGCAACAGCCTCCGCCGGGCATCGTCCATGGACGACTGGTTCCGCGTGTCCCCTCCACCCCGGCGTCGTCCAGAACCCTGCTTCTTGCCACCGCCACGCGCCAGCTCACACCCGGACTCCTTGGCCGGAACGAAGACGCTGCGTTGAACTGTAAAGAAGAAGCGAAAAAGCGGCGTTACTTTTGTGCTATTTATTCAGTCGAAGATAATAGCGTGCCCCTAATCGAGAATGGCCTCGATGTACATTTTGGCTAGCACGTGTAACACTAACGTTAAAAACGACTTTTATGGTTCTTTAACCCGATGCGAAATCGGCCACACGTCATAGCAGCACTTTACGGAGTATTAACTCCGAGAGCACTTAATTGTTTACTGGAGTTGGACAACTTGGTAGTGCTTATTTTATAATTTTATGACACGAGCTGTGGCAGTTATGCATGCCTGATTCGGTATGTCAAACCCTTAAATCCCCACACCAAAAATTCTCTCAGCAAAACGAATTACTCAAAGAATTCCACACTCTAACACCTAGACTAAATTTCATACTTTTAAATACAAACCATAATATCAGTACTAAGTTCTGTCACTTCTTAAAGTATTCCTGCCCTGCGTTTTAAATGAAAACTAATGTAATTAATAGGACACCGGCATCAACATACAACCGGCCGTAAGTGTGGTCTATTTGAAACGAGCAATTCAAAAATCGTAAAATTGGTGGGGGAACATGCGCACTCTGCTTATCTTCTGCAGAAAGGTTTGCACTGTGACACCTGTGCTATCAGGCACGGAATCCGGCCGTTAAATTTTGCAACGTCTGAACGGGCACAGTGTGCGATTTTAATCGCAAAAGGCTAGACTTGAAACGCGGGATCAAATGTGTTGCTTAAGGTGAAAATTGCTTCCTTTGCCAACTTGTATTTATGTGACAAATGTACGCGTTACAGTCAGAGTGAGACAGAGGAATCTTTTCAGGAATAAAATAATAAACCTGCAGAAAATGAAGGGTTAAATGGTGGGAATGGATCCCAAGTGTAATTGATGACGGTGCGGTGCTCTGTGCGCTGCTCTGTCATTTTTTTGTAATGACGATTGTCTTGAATAAATGAAAAATGAAATGAAAATGAAATGAAATGAAATAGCGACAGCTGGGCATATTAAAGCGAAGCTTTCTACGCCTCCCTGATGGCGTAGTTCGTCGCACAAAACTCACTACAGGAAAGCCAACTTTACACAATAAGTATCACAAAAAAAATTCTTCCCATGCTAAGAATTGAACCTGGGTCCCTCGTTTTTATGAAGTTGAAGTCGATCAGATTGCGTCGTTCCGACACGGTCGAAGCAGTTTGGCCGTTGGACTTCGATTGACGTTGCATCGTGAATGCTTAGCGTTTTAACCACATATGTTTTTCTTAAGGAAGGGGCCTTGATTTTTAAACGACGCACGAAGAAAGCAGATAGCTTGTATTAGCACTAAGCAAGGCAGCAAAGTAAACCTTTTCCGCTGTGGTTGTTCCGAAACGTTTCTGCAGACGGGGGCAACGTGTTTAAATGTTCGTATACGTGACAAAGGCCGAACGGACGCACGTGTACTCCTGCATACGTTCCCAAGCTTTCGAACAACAGAGCTGTTTAGCCCAACTTTGTCCATCCGTCACACCAAAAAACCTCGAAACCGAAAGAGGTCCCGACTATCGAACCCGGGACCTTTACGCCGCAACCGGCAACCTAACCACTGGGCCATCCCAAAAGCTCGGGGGATAGGGTGTTCGCAGGGGCGGAAAACAACAGCATGTGCAGCCGATCGGAAATTAAAAAAAATTTCCCGTTGTCGGAACCGAAACCGAGTTTCACACATTATGAAACCGGCGTCTATCTGATCGAGCTATCACCGCATTCCTGGCGCACAACGTTTCCTTTGGGTTCGTAGCGCGAGCGCTAGCCCGCACGGTTTCTTGCTAGCTTGAACGGATCCGCTAGCTTTCACGGCGGCGGATTCTTGCACGTGCTAGCGCGGTCCACTTTGGAATAGATGTGAAAGCCTGTGGGAAGAACGATCCGGGCCTGTCAGTCATGGAGAACTTTTAGCGGGAAGTTAGGAAATGACTGTGAGGTGAAACAGCCGGGTCTCCGACGAAAGGAGAGGGGCCGCCAGCTCTGCTGTTTCTCCAGCCTTGCACCACTAACGCAAGCTGCGCCAATTTTCGGTGCAGCTCAACTCCGCACGAATCGCCAAATTTTCCCGTGATTTTCTCGTATGAACAAAGGTTCCTTTCTTTAACATAACTACATTGCTTTAGCGAATTGTCAGGAATAATAAACAAACAAAAGCATCAATCGCAGCTTTACAGTGAGAGGCCAATTTACAGCACTAATTAGAATCGTTACCGGCAAGTATTCACCTGTACAGGACGTTCCCAAGATAATTTGCCTATAATTATTGGGCAACACCCAATCGCAGACAGACGGCGTCGGTAGGGGGTCATCAAAGGCTCAACGAAATACGTGAAGCGTCGACGCTCATGGGTTGTGCCTACCACTACGCCCATAAATTATTCGGCAAGACCGAACCAAGTAATTACGGTAGTTCTCACGGGGATATTGACACGACACGTCTCTATCTCTATATTACGTGCATCATCGACTTCGTGCGCGCGTTCCAGGCTCATGCAGTCGCCGTTGTTGGTACAGCGCGTTTCGGTGCTGTAAGTCATAAACGTTCTATCTATTACAAGGTAGAAACCGACTTCGTGTTGCTTAATACGCTGGTTACGTACGTTTAACGTGATTCCAGTATGTTAAATTTCAGCGTGCAGTCTTGAGATTGTGTGTTCATTATCACAGGCAGCATCACCAACCAGGAAGGAGAAAGGTGGTAAAACACCCCTACTTTTGAACAGTTTTTTGTGAAGAAAGCCCATGAAATATACGGAATGAATGAATGAATGAATGAATGAATGAATGAATGAATGAATGAATGAATTTATATAGAAATAGGACTGAGGACCTGCGGGGTTCTTGGGAGGCGGGAAAAGAGAGAAAGAGAAAATTCTCATGACAGCTTTTGAACGCTGAGTTGTCTGTCTCAAAGCCCTACTAAGGCTTTCAGACTTCTCTACACTGCTCTGCAAAGACCACTGGAATCCCGATGTGTTTGAAAAGACTAGTATTTGATCGCACATGTTCCAAATGTGCCTTATTCGTAAGTGGTGGCGGGCAGTAGGACATCTGCCGTAGACGGCCGCTGTCGAATGTCGGACACGACCAAAGCAAGCGACATAAGGTCGGGAGGGTACGCCTCGGTGAGAAAGCCAGGGAAGCGCCGCCATGATAAAATTTGCGAACAATATCCCGAGTGTAGACTGCGCCTGCTCATGCTTTGGTGAGAAAGAGTTCTCCCTGACAAGAGAGGGATATAGAAGCAGGAAGAAGGCCTGGGGGGGGGTAGCTTCTTGGGAACTGTTGACTTTGTTGTAACACTTGTCGCCTCGTTTGGCACCCGGCTGAAGATGCAGGTGAGGTGTGGTCAGCAGCAGACACGCGGCAGCCAGGGGAGGAGTCGAAAGAAGGCACTCGCTAGCGGCGTGGTGCACTTGCTGGTTTCCAGTCGCTCCAGCTGTGTGACCAGGTGTCAAAGTCTGACCCGCATAAATGCCCTCTCCGCGCAAGAACTGAATTGTGCTTATAATGGGGTTGGCGGTTGCATTATGGGTGCAAGCCTTATTAAGTTCTTGGAGGGAAACGTGTGCATGAGTAATGATGCGGCAATGGTGACGTTCTGGTTGCTGGTAGGCCTGAATATGTTGGAGGGCCCTAATATTCGAAATAGCTCGATATTGTTAGTAAGGCCGTACGTGTTGTTGATCTGCTGGAATCCATTTAGGTGTGAAAGAATTTAGAAAAACCGTTATTGATTAGATGCTTTGATCTGGTGATTTCTGTACACTATGTTAACATAACCCTTTATGTAACACCTCCTGTGGGGTTTTCATAGCATTTTTGAAAACACATCAGTGTATGTCAGCACACAGGGTGTTATTTTAACCTGCTTCGCTCTTGTTTTCTAAAGGGAAAAATAATTACGACGATATGCACACGCCATTCACTTATTATATAGCAACACAATTGGGCAAAACATGATAGACACGCTCGCGGGCAATGTTCACAATCAAGCCGCTATTATAATGTGAGTAAGGACTTTTATGTACACCAGGTTGGATTTTCTGCCTGTGGTGTTAGGATCCCAAGGTCACGCAGATATGATCATTATGGAAGCTTATTCAAGTTTATTGTTCAAGTTTATTCCTGCCTGTTTGTAATAGTGGGAGGAAGTGACCTATACAGAACGTTTTATGCATAGCTAACTGTTATCTCTTCAATTCCCGCGGTATTGAACAAATGCGCCTATGAACTCCGCACAGCGTACGACCGGTGTTTACGCGTGTGTTACTCCTTCAATGGTTCATTAAAGTCTATTTTATTATACATTGTGTGGTGTTTTCTTGCGCCCCGGTTCACATTCGCAGAATCGCTTATTGTAAACCGGCTGCTCCTCGGAAGTACGTATGTCGCGTGACCTACGTATTTCAACCTGCTGCGGGTATTTGCAGGCCGTTGCCCCGCCGTGAGTTGTGATTCCCGAGGTAGCTCGGTACGTGTGGGCTGGGCTGTGACGGAGGTAAGCCAAGCCAGGCTTTCTCCCCTTATTTATAACTACTGTTTAACGTGGAATTTGCACGCATGCTTATCGGGCTGCGCCGCGGAAGTTTTCGACATGCACAGGGCTCCGGGATTATTATTTTTCGCCTACCCATAAAAAGGTTCGCTTTAAAACTACGGGGCCACCATGATTTTCCTTCTCAATTCCCTTTGTCGCTAAGTTAAGCGTGGATTTATATCATTGAGTTTTTGCGTTACTGTCGGAAACGGGCGAGTCGACAAAGCGGCAGTTTAGCTCCACTCCTATGCGCTCGACTTCACGGGAGGCCACGTTCCTGTTTGCCGTTATTCAGACGAGGCTGAGACGCTTCCTCCGTTGCTATTTCTGCGTTTATGCATCTGAAACGAGACGAACAAAATGCGAGCATGCGCCATGTAGTGAGCCACCCGCGATGCAGCCACCACGCGTGCGAACAGAAGAATTGGATCGCCTGCAGGACACGTTCTGGCCACTCCGTTTGGTTACAATAATGGTGGGAACCGCGCTTTTAGCCAGATCACCAGAAAGCAGTGCGTGGACATTTTTAAGGTTACATAATTTAATGTTTCACTGATAACACCTAGCTGACATCTGGTGATGATCTGCTGATGAAACTTTAATTCAAAATTCTTATGATTGAATGACTCCGCGACCATAAGAGATGTTTTGTTGCGACAGATAAAACCCCCTGGTGGCAAATTGGTATAGCTCTTTCAAATGATTCAAGTTTTTTTAAAAAGTTGCAATGTAAAATCGGTTCTCACAACATCGCTATCCTAGTTGGAGATGTCTAAAAGTCGCTTGAATTTCAGGCAAGGGAGCTTCACCTTGATTTCGAAAGCAAATAATCAACTTTTCGGGGAGCACGTCAAAGGTACCAAACACTAATTATGGCGGACTTTTTTAATTAGCAGCAAGGAAACAAAGAAACTAAATTTTTGGGCCCGCAAATAACTAAAATTGATTGATTTTGAATAGTTAACGTGCCCAAGCTACCCCTGGGCTACGAGGCGGGCCGTGTTGGAGGGCTCCAGACAAATTTTGACCACTTGGGGATGTTTAACGTGCGCCGAAATCCGGACACACAGATGTTTCCTTTTTTGTCCTCCATCAGAAAAGCAGCCACCGCGGTCGACATTGAACCCGCGGCCTTGGGCTCAGCAGCACAACGCCTTAGCCACTCAGCCACTGCGGCGGGTAGAGAACGGAAGTACTGAAGGTGTTAAGAGATGACCTTTTGAAGCGACGCCGCTCAACTGCCTTAATGGGCAACAAGAGTGACTATAGTGAGTGATTTGCACTCGCTGTAAGACTCGGTGTTCTTGTAAAGCTGAATCGCGTATTACGCAGCCCAGGTTCATAAAGGCATTTTGACCCAAGATTATTATTTTTGGACGCACAAGGCGACGCCCACTCGGACATGAACACTAAAAAACTGCACCGACGAAGGAAAAGACATACAACAATGCAGTGACTCCCAACTAATTCGCATTTTGAAGCACAAGGAATACCCGCCTAGGTGGACAAACAGGAAAGAAAGGAAGCGTTTGCTTTCATCCCGAAAGCCGCCCACGTGTAAGAAGAGAACGATTATGATTCGAGGTCCTTGATCGCGATTTTGAACAAATCCAGTCAGGGTGAGCACACGCAGCGCTATCCCGTTTCGTAAATTACGGGCGCATAGTGATTTCTCCTCGTGAGCTGCTGGCGATAGCGCTTGAAGTTGACGACGCCATCAAAAGACGGCGAGCAGAGGCATTTAGCGCAGTGAACGACCAAACTTTCGCCTGTACCCGTCTTAAGAGGGTTTGTGTGCTCCCTGAGCCGATCGTTCGTGCAGCAGCACGTTTGCTTTTCATAACGTCTCCAGCATAAAACCTTAATCCCATAAACCACGAGCTCCCCGCATTATCAAAGCAGTGCTTCTTGTTGCATTCTTTTTTTGCTGCCGGTGGTCCATGTGTTTCACAATCTGCACGCGCCGCTGAGCATGATGGTCGCGGAAATAAAAAGCAACGCGAGCATCCTCGTGGGAGGCTGCTTTTTTTCATGCAAGTATACATAGCCTGCTGTACAAAATGAAAATAACTGGTGGTCAGTGCAGTCTTTCTCTCCGTCCGCCGGGTTTTTGCGCTGCTCTTTCCGAGTACCCTCATGTACTAACATGCCTTAGCTTACTTGTTCAGTTCTACATAAATATACCGCGACACCGCTCATTCCACCTGTAGTTAAAGACTTCGTAAGCATTATCATTATTCTATTCAAAGCCATTTAGAGTATCCTTTATTTGCTGTCAGGCTAAGCCGTGGAAGGACTTCGACAACACTTAAAATCATTGGGTTGTTTTGAGCGGATAGCGCCGTAAAAAAGACTACAATGCCCAAGTCGCGTATAACTAGATGTATATTACTTGACGGAGACGAGCAAAAAAAATGTTTAGAAAAACAAAAAGCAAACACCGTAAATAAATTAGTGGCTCTATACTCCCAACTAACGATAGCAACAAAAGAAATCAAAAGAAATGTTTTCTAGCAATACCATTTGGTTCGCAACACCTAATGCTCTTTTACTGAAAAAAATATTTAGTTGAATTTATTTTTGTTCAATCACAAAATAACTAACTGCAACAGAGAAAATGGAACTCTAATAAAGGCGGACAACTACCTGACATCTGCAATCATATCCCAAAATGGGAATTTTCACAAGAAAAGGGGTGAACACACCAAGCACAACGCGTTTTGAAAATACGCGCGGTATTCTCCGTCATTTCGGTATCACTCAGCCTGAAGCACTTTAAAATTACGGCGCGTTGTTTGACTAGTTACAATACCATGAATATGGAATAAGCAGTGCAAGCTAATACAAAGAAAAAGCAGGAAGTACAAGAACTCCGCACTTTATTTGAGAAGGAGTACATAAATAGCCGGCACTCATACCTGTTGCCAAACAGATTTTTTGCATGTAAAAAAGATGAAGCAGCACGGATACGTACAGGGCGTCTCATTCCTTAGTTTCCATTTTTCTTAGCTTTAGATCCGAGGGAAGCTCGCGCAACGACAAAAATATCTGCATAGCTCTTGTATAGACATGCATTCTTGATGTCTTTTGTTTTAATGTTTGCTTTGAATATATAATTATAAACCACCGTGATGCTTTTAGACGGGCGCAAAGCATTTGCTCACATTTTTAATAGTAGGAATACAATTTTTCATTACACCATTGTCCATTTTATCTTGATCCAGTGAGTTTTCTAATATTGGAACACATAATGCGAACACATGATGACATTTCCAGGAGAAAGCAAGTTCCTTTCTACCATGGCTACCGTGTACACACCAAACACAAGTTAGCCTGAATGGGAGATTTTTCGCTGCAATACGTATTTTAAACTCCTCGTGGCACTCGGCCTGCTCTCACGTGTGGTAGTATGATGGTGGAAAAACTGCCAGTTTACACCGGTGGCCGCGAGCCATCGTAAATAGGCGTATTTACCACGATTGTACCTCTTCCCAAAACGCAGTATCTAGCTGTGAATACTACGTTTGTCCTAATGGGAGTTTTGAAAACTCTCACGCTCCCTTCTTCTCGTCCCTCACCTCTCCCTCATTTACGCCTCTTTACAAAATGGCTGCCAGTTGGTGTCGTGTGTCGTGTGAGCTCTAGCGTCCCAAAATTTATTGTCGGTATGAACTTGCGGCCGCACGAATGGATGTGAAGTGCTTCCCCAGAACCGAAGCTTGTTGCGAACATTGTGGAACTAGCCTAGACTACCGTGCGACACACTGCAACGTCGCCTCCGAGTCACCGACCTTCGAGCCAACGGAGTACGCCAGCGAGCCGACCCGAGGCCTAAATGCAGTGATTGCTAACGGAGAGTGGCCCGTAAAAACAACGCGGTTGTGCTTCTGCGAAGTGGTTGAAGGTAAGATTTGTACGTTTTTTATTGTACCCAACATTTTGGGAAACTTCTGCCCCTTCACGTGTGAAATAAACTCAGTGTGTTTCCCGCGTCACTGCACGGGTGATTCTCCGCCACTGGAAGTGATCGTTGTGCGTGAGAGAGGGCGCCATGCTCGGAACGTCATTGGGGAGGCCGAACGGTGTGAAAGCAATGCGTATTTGCGCGGGTCTCGAGCAGAACACGCACTCGTTCATACTCGCGAGCAGAATGAAGAGTGTCCGCACTGTGAACGGATGTTAGGTGTTTTTGTTAGGCTGTCTGTGGCTTATTGGCAGGCGAAGGGGGAGTTGGCCGGTCAAACGTCGCAGGGCGGCCGCTTTTCTTGAGAAGTACGTAAGGTGCCCGCCGCGCCTGCTACA
The DNA here is from genome assembly GCA_013339765.2 of Haemaphysalis longicornis. Lineage (NCBI taxonomy): Eukaryota > Metazoa > Arthropoda > Arachnida > Ixodida > Ixodidae > Haemaphysalis > Haemaphysalis longicornis. Next base: position 173,282,111 of record CM023453.1, read on the forward strand.
AGGAGGGTGCCTGCCGCGTGCCGCCGTGGACTAATTGCTTTCACTGGAAAGGGAGAAGGTCGGGGCCCCGTGGGAGCTCTCCGTACGCTAGGCTAGTGTAACTATAACCAGCAAACGCCATTCGAGGGAGCATTCTGTGGAGTCGGCGGACGAGGACTCATTTTTATTTTATTTTATTTGAAGGGGGGCAGGCGCAGGCGTCAGACTGACGGAAATGTTTCCTTATCTTTCGGTGAGTGGAGAGAGGAGCAGTGCGAGTGGTAAAACCCGAAGCTCGCTCCCAGAACACTACACGCGAGGAAAAGAGGGAAGGAAAGCATTTTGAGAAGTTGGTCGCCACAAGGGTCGCGCTCCCTTTCGAACAGCACTTTGTTTTGACCAACTAGTGAGCGCAGGTGTCTCGGACGGAAGTGCAATTTTGCGTAGCTTTAAATAAACATTCAGACATTACGCAAAGTTGGACACAAGAGTGACAAGTGCGGCGTCATTACAATGCAGTTTTTTTATATTTTTTAGGTCAGATGCCCATAATGTTTCTGCATTTGTTGCCGTAGATTTAAAGCGTTTTGCTATCCCTCTAATGCATGTGCTACTGTGGCTTCCTGAGGAACGTGCCAGGAGGCGCGGCAACTTCAGAGTTTGGGAGGCAAGTGCAAGCAAACCGCGCACCGACGACATGTGAACCTCATTGTTTGCAAATGGCTTACGTTTTTTTTTTCGTTGAGTGTTGTAGTAGATAAAGTTCTTACCAAGATACCTTGTGTTCTCGATGTAAGTGTTTTGTTGATTGAGTGTTTTTATTGTGTTATTAACCGTGTTCACACGTATATCGTATTTATGCAATTTTTATGCAATAACTTGACTGTGTGTACAAAACAAACTTTTCACGTTTCGCCATTCAACGGTTAATGCGGGACTAGAAATTACGTAATCCTAAACGAAAAATGAAAAAGCTGCAGGTGCGCTCATTAATAACTACCAAATACAGTAATAAATTCCTCTACAGCACTTATATCAAACGCACAAAAACAAAAAAAAATACCTCGAATGCTGGTGAACACTGCTCCCAACGCGCCCCCTGAAAACTCCCAGTTGAAAGAAATACTACACTACCAATGGTACCCCTATAAACTCCATTGTAGTGGCACTACAATAGAACTCCCATATGCTACTGAAAAAACTGCGGAAATAATGGGACTAAGGCGAAATTCCCATTGGAAGGAGTTTTGAAAACTTCGAATTGGTACTGAGTTATGCGACAAGCCATTTACTCCCATTCCGGCTTATTTGTGTTCTGTGTGTAGCTTACGTTCTTCCGTGAAGCTTACGCACAGAGTTTGTTCGTCATTTTCGCATAGCTATGAATGTCAAGGATATAACGATTTCTTGTGTGTTACTTTTGCAAATTTATTTGATAAAATGCCAAAGAGAAAAAATTATTTCAAAATTAGGAAAGTGCCCCTCGTCAGATTAAAATAAAATGTATAGAATTCTAATCAAAATGGTCAGCAGAAAATTGTGTGTCTTCTCTTGAGGTGCTATATAGTGTTGCTGCATGAGGCCGGTAGAATGTAGGTGCGCTGACAAGGCCGCAAACACTGCTTAACATCAAATAACATTTTCAGATGATAAGTTGATATTCGGCAATCTATCCGTGCCGACCATATCCGGCTTCCTTGTGGGCGGCACACGCAGCATTGCGACATTTTGGAATTTCTCCACGGCAGAAGCAAATAAAACAAAGTAAAAATCATAAATACGCCACGCCACCTCCACATTTCAACGCTAGTCTTTGTTGGGCTGCCTATACACCAAGCATTTCAGTCTGTTTATCTATCTGTCTTGTGCAATCCGATTCAGCTACTATCTGCCCGGCCTTCAACAAGGCATGAAGGAGTGCGTGAGCTCGGGCACGATTCCCTTGCCCTATTTATTGCCAGATATTTTAAGCCATGAAGACAGCGAACAACTTTGCTAAATCTACAAATCTGTGCTACCTATCTGGCACCTCACTCAGAAACTCACTTCAGCTCACTCAGCTAAATCTCACGGACACTCAATTGTATTCCTCATAGGTGTAAGAGGGAAAGAGCCCTAGGATCAAGCGGGAGAGAGGAGAGTGATCAATGTGGCAGTGGCCGCGAAACATATCTTCATTCGGCGGCAATGTTTTGTTTGATAGATTTCATTGATCCCCGCCGAACATTAATTGCTGCGAACGCCACGTGAATACGATCGGGACAACCTGAATACGATGGCCCCGACTTGGGCCATCGTCACATTCTAGATTTCGTAGCCATTTGTTTTTGTGTAATTTTTTTAATATTTCATGGCCTCCCTTTTGCTTCTGTGGTTACAGATTTTCGGCTTCATCGCGGACTACCGCAAATGCTTAGACGACACTCTGTTGACTGTATTGAGCCACGACCCAATCACCGAAAGCTCCGTAACAAAGCATCATTCTGCTAAAGCTCAGCCTGCCTTGTGTAGAAAAGTCGGGGAGGGGGGGAGCAAACCGTTGCAGTTTACAAAGTTCGAGATCAGAATTAGACACTACAGGCTAGAGACTGCATAAAAAGTACCAGTGCCTTCTGATCACGTGAACTTATGAACTGAACTCTGCTCTTTTCAATACCAGTCGGGTTCAATCTGGAATTCTTGTGTTACACTCATTAAAATTTCTTTAATGCCAATCTAAGAGAATTACTACTTCATGCTTTACTTGGACACTTGTTGTTTTGTTACAGTTCCCTTAATTCATTTTTGGTAAACACCAAGAGTGACTTCTATTATCATTACACAGGGCGGATTCGTAACTTCTCCTGAATATGTTTACCATCGGCCTTGCTTCCGCTCAGCATCCTTTGTTAGCGCTACTGACTGGACCTTGTTCAGGTCAGTCTAATGAGCTTACGTTGTAAACACAGACGTAGTTGTTTAATTATCAAGTTTTTATTAAAGCAAACGTGTTATGAGACAGTGTGAAGGAAGGCGAATACCACTCACACCCGAGAAACCTCCGCTAGCGAAACATTATTGAACTGTGTATCATACATTCCTTCGACGACGTTACTCAAGCTGGTGTATTTACAACTGGGGATGATTCATTGCACGCCCTTTTCCTGTTTTGTGCCAGTTTAGATTACGCATAGGCGCGAAGATTTACGGTCCGTTGTTTTGATTTATTGCTGATTATAGCCTCGCCCTTTTCCAGAGTATTATTTTCAGTGTCACATGGGATGATGTTCTAGAACTCGAGAGCATCAATCAAGCGCACAATTCTTTTCTAGCTATTGTTCAAGAAGCGTATTGTATCGCATTTCCGATTAGATCACTACATAAGTTCCGGAGGTCTAGAAAACCATGAATTACGCGAGCTTTGCTAAAAAATCAATAGCCGAAACAAATTACTTAGAATGTTCATTAACACGAAAGATATATCGATACTTGAAGAGTTCAAGAAAACAAGGAACAATCTAAATGCTGAAATAAAAAGAGCCCGTGAAAACTATTACACAAACGAGTTTTCCGCGGCGTACAACTCCCCACAAAAACATGGGCACTTATGAAATAACTCGACCCTCATTAACGTTATATAGGCCCTCATGAACTAGCCTTTGATGGTACCATCTTTTACGGGGTTTCTTTGGCAAGCAAATTTAATGACTACTTTCTAATATTAGAAGCACCACAGACAATCTACTGTAAACTAACTGCAAACACTGCAAATTCACTCGAAACTCAGGAGAAAAAAGATCAAACCAGGTTTTTCGAGCCCCGACAACGCCCCAAGAAATTGAAACCGTTATCAAGAGACAAAGACACACGCAAGAGTGGTTATGATGGCATTGTGATCCGTACTGTGAACACGGTGTCTGATATCTTAAGTATTCCTCTTGCCCATATCTGAAATTTGATTCTCTGCCACCGCCTCTTCCCGGGCAAAATCAAAATTGCACGAGTGCGCTCCATTTAAAAGGGAGGTACTCGAAACATTCTCGGAAATTATAGCCCCATATTGATTTTAATTGTTTATTCGAAGTTTCCTGACCACAAAATCAACAATAGGCTTACTGCTTTTCTTGTTAAAAATAACATCATAGCAACACAGAAGTATGGGTTCCAAAAAGAAAAATCTGCTTAAAGTTCACTACTAAGAGTTAAAGAACAAATTATCTCAAATGTTAACTATCAACTCTACACGGTTGGAATATTCGTGAATTCAAAAAGGCTTTCGATTTCATAAAACGCAACCCACTTTTCGATATGCTGGAATGTATGGCATCTACGGTACAGCGCTTGATTAATAAAAAGTTAGCTGTATAATCGTTTTCAGTATTTCCGGTTCAGTAATGCTGAAACGAAGTTTAACGAGAATAGAATATGGCGTGCCACAAGGCTCAATATTAGGCCCGCTACTGTTCCTTCTGTTTATCAATGATATTGTAATAATATTGGCAACCCAAAACATAGCCCTCTACGCTGATAGCAGTAATGATATCATGGGGCTGTTTTATGTAATGTTTCATAGTCGTGCTCTTTCTAATGTAATGAACCAGGCTGTTAAATAGGATAAAAGAGCTTTCCCTTTGATTATATCTGAAATTAACTGACCCTTAACATAGATAAAAGAAGTTACATGATATTTAGACCAAAAAACAAACCGATCGATATTAGGACGGCACTAATATTTGTAGGGAGAACAGTAAAGCAAGTCACATCACAGACATTTTTGTGTGTTTATTTTGGGGATCACTTAAACTGGTAAGAACACGTTGATTACTTGAGTGTAGAAATTTCGAAAACCATAGAGATGCTGAACAGATTTAGGTCAATCTTGAAACATGGTTCGAACAGCAGCTGTATTATGCAATGATTTATTGCCGCTTAGACTACTGTATATAGTGTGGGGCACAATGGCAAAAGGTAATCGTGAAAGTAGTCTGGTTTCACAAAATACAACATGCCTCAGATTTATCGAAAACCTTTTGTTGCGTGAACATGAGCTGTCATTTTTCAAAAGCACGGAATTGTAATGATTTAACGCATCTATGATTGAAGGAATTGAACCCGACTAGCTCTGCGAATGTACAATGGCATAAAATATGATCATACGCAGTTCCTACGGAATTGCAAGCTGCCAGAATGCGGTTACAAATTCAGACAGCATCCATATGTTAAAAAAGAGTGCGAGCGTCCATGGATCCCAGTGAATACAATGCAGTATGCCTGAATTCCCAGGATTTCCTGAAATAGCACGTGAGTCGAAGACAACCGGTACGTTTTAAAAACATGTAAAATCCCTCATGAGAAGCCTTTAGTAATTTCCATTTACTGGATATCCTGCTCTGTATCCAGTTTCATGTTCTGTTTTTTTTATTATTTCTTTAGTGCGCAAAAATGAATCCCCTTGTTGAAGTGTGCTTCGAAGTGGCTGCGTCCTTTCAAACGCGTGCACTGAAACAATGCGTTGTTTTCTTCAAATGCTGAATAGCAATGCAAAACATCCAGGAAGCGATGCCCAGACAGGCGTCAGGTAGTAACCTTTTGTCTCGCTTACATTGGAAGCAATATGTATTTCGTTGTTTTATTTGAATGTACTATGGCTGTAAACATTGTCTGTCAAAAAATGAGTTATATCTAAATTAAACTTGAAATCTCGTGAACGATTTCGGGAAGCTGAATAATCTCCTTGCCATCACACTTATATTTGCAGCCCAGGACATATTTCTGAAATAAATATTAACGTGCGCTGCATATTTGGACGAGGGACGGGCACAGTTAAAAGCCAAACGAAGCGATGGTGCGCAAACCAGCAACTGGTTTATTGAAAGCTCTATGGTTATTTGTAAGCACGCGATGGTGAGTGTACATTCGTAGATTAAACATAATATTTTCGTGCGCGTGCGCTAAGGGCTATTGTGGGAACGCTGATACATTGGCCAGGTTCCACAGACAGCATTCTGAAGGCCTCAAGCACTTCGTTCTTTTGAGAGTGATAGCAGATTTGCTTGTTTGAGCTTGTGTTTGCATCCGCATTTTGCGCAGTGGGCTGCAAGGTGGCCTCGCGATTGTAGTTGATTGCAAGCATTGTTATGCCCTGGCAATCTGTCATTTAACCTCCCCCCCCCCCTTTGGCTCGATGTAGGATGCACCGCAGGGAAATGGAATTTCGAAAACAACTCCTACTGCGCATTTGACAAATTTGTTTACGTGTTTTACGCCACAAGATCCCCGCCATTGTGGGCTTTGGTTTGGCGAATTCACTTTTCGGCACATTGACTTTGGTTTTGAAGCCGCTGAAAACACAACTTTGACACTGTACTTGCTTGCAACTTTTTTCAATCTATGCCCAACCTAGTGGGCCACCTTTCAGTCAACTGCGCAAAACGCCGATGCAAACCAATGCTGACACAAGCAAATGTGCTATCACGCTCAACAGACCGAAGGATTCGGGAAGTGACTGAGGCTTTCAGAATGCTGTCTGTGGAACCTGACAAATGTATCAGCTTACCGACAATAGCCCTCACAGAAAAGGAGATAAATGTAATGAAAGAAAAGTTTAATGGCACATGAGCGCACGCGCACAGAGATATCATGTTTCATCTATGAATGTACACTCCCCATCACATGCTTATAAATAATCATACAGCTTTCAATAAAACAGCTGCCAGCTTGCGCACCATCGTTTGGTTTGTCTTTTCACTTTCCCCGTCCCTCGTCCAAATATGCAGCGCACGTTAATATTGAATTCAAGAATATACCAGCTAGCGCCTAAACAAGCCTTTGGTATGTTTCTGTGGGTTTGGACTGCAATATACTCCAGATACTGCTCTGTGTGCCACTACAGCGTGTGTATAGCTGCATTGACGCTGCTGTAAACACCAGAAAAAAAAACAATATACAGACGTTTACTGTTTGAGCCTCGTGATTCGCTTTACATATACAGTGAAGACGAAGAAAACAGAGCAGCTATAATAGGAGCGTAAGGGAGGTCTGAAGCGGAAACAGAAATTCACCTTGTTTGGCGGGCACTTCCGGTGCTGTTGCAATTTCTAAATTAACGCTTAACTTTGTTTTCTCTGCTCGGGTATCGCAGGGCCGGCGCAGCCTGACATCTATGAGAGAGGCGTTCATCCTGCAGTGTGCTTCTATGGGCTGATAATCATTAAACAAAGCTTGCTTTCCGTTTACTCAAGAGGCTGCAGCATATTGCATAAGCTACGCTGAATACGTAGCGTGGTGCTTACGCGCAATAATCGCCTGGCCTGTTTCTCTGTTATAGCAGTATCTTATTATTAGATTAAAAACGTATGAATGCTCAAATACATGCTCAAGGTGCATGTTGGAGCGATGTCAAATATCCGGGATTCCTTTTCACTTTTCACTGTTTAAAAAGTGCGCATGTAGCATTCTACGAGTACCTCAAGCTAACTGTAACATGTTAAGTACATTCTCTAAGAGGCGTGCGCTCATACCACAGGAAGTTTCGATGCATTCTTCACCATGAAATGATCGTGAGAAATCTTAGGACTTGCATCCAAAACTACTTTTTAGCTTCCATAATGCTATTTAAAGGGACAGTGACACAAAAATTTTGCACCTTGTTTTTTTTTGTTGCGATAAGTAGCTAGTGACCTACTTAGGACCTGTAGAAACCTCATTTGCTTCAGCGTGCGACGGTTGTTTAATTAGAGGCATTTTCAATGCGACCACTCAATGCGGCCAATGCGGCCAGCGGGTGCCGCGAAACCATGGATTTTGTGTGAACAAAGCTGACCACGTGATGTCGGTGGGATATCACAGAGCAGATCTGCTGTAGAACTGTCGAATGAGCGTCGCCGGCAGTTTCTGCGAATGCCCCCACGTACTGATCTCGTGAGCCGCTTAATTAAAAAGCGACCATGGACGTGACGCAGGCGCTGCGAGTGCAAATGCTGCCGCGGCTACAGAACGACGCGCGCTATTAGCAGCCGGCCGGTCTGCCTACAGGTCCGCCTACAGATGTGTTCGGCTTAGGACTGCGGCGGATATTCGATTGCCGCTCTCGTAAGCGGCCGTGCAGATGACAATTTTTAATGTAAACCGCCATCACATCATTAACTACTTTCTCATATGAGCTGCCATGGTTGGGACTTGGGTCCAAATTAGTGCAGCGGTAACAAGCTATCACTCGAGCTACCGCACCGGCCTGCGCCACTTCGCGGCCGTGGTCGCCGCCTGCACAGCGACCGTGCGGCTCGCTTGGTGGGCTTAATAATTTTCGTGCCTCCGGTGTGTTTTCCGTCCAATGTAAATAAAAAGTAATAACAATAGAGTTCCTGGAATCGCTGTAGAACTCTGGTCGCGGCCAGCTGCCCGATGAGCCGACGAAATCACGCCTTCTCCTCCGCCAACAATCGAATCGTTCGTCCTCGAGGGCAGAAGCTCCGCCCTCCGATTGGAGCGGCGAGCCGGCGAAAAACGCCGGCAGTGCGGAAGCGGCAAACACAAACTCGTGACGTGCTTGGATGTAGTTTATTTACAAAATATCCAGGGGATGTCGATTGCGCGAGGTCCTCTGCTGGCTGCTCGGTTGCGTTTCGCATTGATTTTAAATATGTTTTAGAATGTATTCGCTACTGATATTTTGCAGATGATGTATGTGTGTTCACACCAACCTATCTCCGAAGTTATCTTGCCTTCAAAAGTTTGTCAGCAGTACCCCTTTAAGGCAAACCACGTATATCGAGAAAAAAGGGGTATCCCGATGCTGTGAAATCAACCAAAGGTAACGTCATTTAAAGTATTTTTGCATACACGAATGAACTACATGCCTAGAGGTCCTTTGTTGGAAACAAAACACCCTGCATTCCAGTTAAGAGACGGCGTGGAATCGTATTGTTCCTACTTGGCACGATGGAAAAAAAACGCCTTACAATGTCATCCGTGTTGCATCTGGTGCGCAAGCCGACATCCACGCCCTACCGGTACCAATTTCACGCTCCAGCGCTCCATGGAGCAGCTTCTCTCGCGCACTAAAGAGCGTTACTCGCGCACCAAATCTGCGCTGCATATTTTAGTTTTAGGTTTTTTAGTCATTCGGTGAGATTTTTGCGGTCTCAATTTTTGTCAAAAAACAGAGAGAAGTCCAACGGGAGAGCATCATGGATGACAACCTCTTGTCTTGTTGCGGGGGGTGCGGAAGGAGCGTGATCTGCTTTGAAAATATTTATATTTTTTTTCATCCTTGCTCGCGCTGCTTTATCCTTTTTATGTTAGACAGTTTGTTTACCTCAGCGCAGCACAGCTTACTGGTTCATTTTTTACCACAGTCGGCATAAGAATACTTCTTGAATAACTAAAATTACGATTTCTATGTTTGAGCCCATGGATGTCGATCGCGCAGCTACACCGGCAGACAGGCATGTTTTAGATATGAGGCTTTAGCAACACAATTCTCAGCCATGGTACAGTAGGGAAGCATTGCTTCCAACAGCGTACTGAAATAATCGACCATTTGAGTGAATGATCGCTACCTAATAATTACAAAATTTGCTTTGCAGTATTGCGCATACTGTGATTCCTCGTATTCCTTTTGGAAAGAATAATTTGAGTTGCTAGACGCCCATGAAAACAAAGAAAACAGGGTCAAATAGAACTGAGTCAGCTCAAGTGAATAGATCGCTGTATTTTTTTTCGAAGCGAGCAGTATTCATTGTTTGTATCCAAGCGTTAACCCGTAGATTCCTCATAACCCACATCTGTACCAGAAACGCTGCCAAGGTCTCGCTAAATTCTACTCTTAAAAATGTGACCCAGAATAATCAAATCTCCGTTCTGTACTAATTTTCTTGCGTCAGGCGATCACAAAATTCAACACTTTCACATCCTCCATGATACATATTTACACCTTATCACCGGTAGTCGGCGTACACTACAGCCTGTGGGAAGGCATCCGCCCGTACGGACGGACGAACTGTGATGATGTAGTTTCCCTAGTTACAGCATTATTCCTTCGCTGGACGGGCATGAAGTTTCTTGAGTTTCACATATCCGTAATGTTTTACACATGATGAGAAGATCTTTGATATAGAAAACTGTCTTCAGTGATCTTTATCAACGTGTAGCGAGATCATTTTTACACCCAAACAAAGGCGCTACCTCAATAAACAGCTGTTAAAATTAAGGGGGAGGGGATATGCTTACGCAGGTGTCACATTACGACACGCAGTATCGCGTCTGGCATGTAGTCAGAGCTGTTCCACCAGCATCTAACCAGCGCCAGCAGATTCCATCACTTTACCGCTATTTCATTGAAGTCCCCCCTACATATAGCATTCTGCATCCATTTCTTTCCCTGGCTAGATACACGCTTGCCCATGTATCCCATATGCTGTTTATTATTCCCATTTATGCACTGCCGAACTGAAATGTTCTTCCTAATTTGAGCACCGGTACGCTTCACTTGTGAGTGTTGTTCCTTCCATGATGAGTTCATTCCTCAACTACGATACACCATGCAATGCTTTCGATGGCTGTCTGTGCCGATCGAACTTTCTTTCAAAGGGCTTCGCAAAGCGCTATATTTAGCGTACGTAAGGGTGTATGCATCAGTCACTCATGTTGGCTTTAAGTGACTTAGACAAGCTGCGTATCCCTGCTTGGGAGTATTGTTCAAACAAGATGCCGCCAAGGTGATTTCTTCGTACCATTTCTCGCGGTTCGGGTTTACCCGGAGTACCTTCACAAGACGATTGCACTTTGATACTTCTCTCACTCATTACGCCAACTGAAGGTGCTTTTAGAAAGCATTAACTTTTTCCGAACCTTTTTGTACTTCCATAGTAATCGTCGTAATGCAAATGTATTGCGTAACCAGGTTGGTAGAAAATGTGGCCTCAATGGCACAAAATGGACGCCTACTCAGAGTATAAGAAACGGGTCAATAAATGCTGAGAATGACGCTGTATTTCTTAGGGAAGCTAGCATGAACAAAGCATGTAGTTGAGCCAGAAAGAAAATAGGGTAAATTTTGCGCTGCATGAGATACTTTAAGATTGTGAATTAGGGCCTTGCGAAACGTGTGTGTCGTGACCCCGATGGAACCGCTGGGCTACCGCATCTCAATTATTCAAGATAACTGAAGGTGAATTGAGCGAACGCACTGTGGCTTTCGACATAAATGCGTGTGTAAGATTCATGTACTAATTAGTAGAGGAGAAAATTAAGCACAGGTATTTTTCAAGTAGAAATTAGGTGATTAGCAATAGCAAAGCACGGCTCAGTGGTAGCATCTATGTAGGGCCAACAAGGGCGATTGGCAGTCATAGCAACCCATAGAGAAGGCAACGTCGCAGAGGAAAAAGGATTATGAGGATAATGAGACGACACATGCAAATCAATGGACATATGCCACTGTAGGCACCACGTAATTACAGCGCACAGAGTGAAAGTTATGCTTTCTAAGGGATATTTCTTCTACGCATTTCATCGGTGCACTGTATGCGGTTAGGAACACAGAACCGTCAGCATCAACATCAGCGGTGAATCATGGCGCCTACACAATACTACCCGTATATCCGTTCCACAGCTGGACACTTATGCGTACTTTCTACGCTGTAAGGGGTGCCTAGATGTCCTAGAATTTTTTCCAGTATCGCGCTTTACATAAACCGTGGATAAAGTCTTTCAGAGCACATATAGATTCACTTAGTGCGGTGTGCTTGCAAAACATTAGATTCTGTAAGTACTCCTTCACCAAGTGGTATACTAAACGCCTGGCAGCTCGCAGTTTCTGACACGGCTTGTAAACAAGAACTGACTAACTTTGGAGACATCAGTTCCCCTTGCCTAAAGTCGTCCTTAATGAAAAACTGATCGGATTGCATGTAAGAAACTAGGGTGTCCTAAAAGGTTTGGTATATACCCTGGTGACTTAGGCAACCTTTTCAACACTCTCTTTATGCAATTCCTTCCTGCTTCGTAATCTATAAATGATTTCGTAATTTATAAAGGCAAAGAAATAAAACGGTCGTGTTCCACAAGTTTTTCTAACGGGTGGTTGCTTGAAAATTCGTAGTAGAGCTTGTGAGGCAAGTCAGTGGTCCCTGAAGCTGCTCAATATTCACCGTAAACTAAAGCCCCAACAAAGTGAGAGCGTTTCCACTATCTCTCTGGTGCACTGATTCTTCTGTTTGGCAACAACTGCGCACTTGTTGAACAGTTGCGCAGTTGTCGCGTTTGGCGAACAAGTCGGAAACAATGGCGCACTCCTCGAACGGTTGCACATTTGTCTCATTTGTCGAACAAGGCGTCGGCAACAAATGCGCAATTCTCAAACAAGTGCGAAACTGTTGCCAAAGATGAGAGCGTTTGTTGCAGCAGATCTCTGTCATGTTATTGGGGACGACTTGGGCAAGGTACGAGCTATGTCCTTTTGTAACCGTGACGTTTCATCAGCTTCCTCAGCAGCATACGCAGCGCCGCCCGGAGCCGGATTGTGGTGTGTAGAAACGTTCGTATCAACATCGCTGCTGCACCGATGACATCAATATCATAGGTGACGATCATCACGTGGGTGGCTCACTCTAGCTGCTTCATTTTTCTCGTAATCGCCATTAAAGCTACTGCGATCTACAAAGTCGCTCTTCTTTGCACGGAGGTCTTTGTCCCTTGGGTTTAGATTGCCAGAATTGGTGCCAAAACCCGGGAATTGACGTCGGAGACGACGAGCAGCAGGCCCGCTAACAGATTACGACGACTCCTGCTCCGGCGGACCAACTCTTGGGACCCACGATGACCTCCATTGCAAGGAAGCTACGGCAGGGAAGGACACTACGAGAGAAGCTCGAAAGCATGCCACGGAAGGTCGAAGAGGGCCTTCGGAATGGAAATCTTACCACGCAAATGGACATGTCTATTTCTCTCAAGCGGATTGAGTTTCTATTCGGACAGATACAAAGACTGGGGGAGGATATTTTTATGGATGCCGACGACGACCTCGTTCCAGCGGAGACATCCGAAGAAGCAGCCTTCAATGTCAGAATCGTGCGAATTATGGCGGAGCTTCGCGTTCGGTCACGAGATCATCCGAGCGGTGAGTCTGCTATTACACCTTCTCAGACAAGCTCACCGCCCTGCGGGAACAACCCGCCGCGGTGGCTCAGTGGCTAAGGCGTTGCGCTGCTGAGCACGAGGTCGCGGGTTCGATTCCCGGCCGCGGCGGCCGCTTTTCTGATGGAGGCGATAAGCAAAAACGCCCGTGTGTACGAGATTTCGGCGCACGATAAAGATCCCCAGGTGGTCAAAATTAATCCGGAGCCCTCCACTACGGCGCGCCTCATCGCCTGCGTTGCGTCGGCGCGTTAAACCCCAGAATCAATCAATCAATCCTCCGGAAACGTAGTCGCGCAAGCAAAGCTACCCACCCTTGAATCAACTAAATTCGATGGAGATCGACGGAAGCGGCTACAATTCTGGAACTCGTTTGAGAGTACCATTCACAGGAACCCCGAACTACCACCGACGTAGAAATTCCAGTATTTAATCAACCTTTTAATTTGTAAAGCTCCTTCCGAAATATTAGGAATGCCTCCGACTAGGGAATGCTACAAAGACGCGATAGCGCTATTGAAACAACTTTTCGGACATGAGGCGCTCCATGAGCAAGATCATATGCAAGACCTCATCGAGTTAAAAGCGGTTGCTTGCTCCTCCGACCTAGAGAGATTGTGAAACCTGTAAGATCGTGTTCAAGTTCATTGCAGGAGCCTAAAACCCTTGGGATGAGCCCTAGTACATACTGCTCCATGTTTCGTGAGATTCCGCTCCGGACACTACCTCAAGATCTCGTGCTTAGATATCATCAGTGGACAAAGATGGTCATGACGACCACCATGAATGATGATCGTTCGCAACAAATTGATGTACACGAGAAGGGCTTTGAGCTGCTTATGACTTTTTGGGGACAAGAACTTGAATGCTGGGAAGTAATGGCACCGATTACATCGAACTACCAGTTAGAAGATACCAATTCCGATCAGCAGCATACATGTCACCAACTGTCGTCCGTAGCATTCCTGCACAGTACGGTGACGCCCTCGCTAACTTCTTTCCTTTGGTGCTCGTTGCACATCGAAAAAGCATGCCGCCGCGAGCAGTGTCGGCAGGCGATCTCTCTCTTGCATCTCCTAGCAGGACGTCCTTGCATCAAACAACGAAAGCAGCGTCCCTCTCGAGAAAGTCACGTCTTTTTTTCTTGTCGAAACTTTATCATAATCATCGATGCACCTTTTAGATATCATTATATCTACTCGTCATCACGCAGGAGCAGCACTGCTCCGTCTGCCTCTCAACCCCTATCTTTGTAAATAGAACCCCCGCCGTACCACCGGGACGTCGCGGCCCTTGGTCTTTACTTTTATTTTATATGGTACATTTCCATATGATTCCAGCATTGGTAACCACTGCGTTCGTCGTTAGGGGCCACTGTACCACGAAAACTGCTTCGAAATGTCTTTGGCGTGGTTCGACGTTCCGGAAAGTTCTTTGTCACCCGATCTGACATCCCCTCTTTATATCTAGTCGTATACTATGAATTGTAACAGAATATGAACATACCCGCCACGGTGCCTCAGTGGCTAAGGCGTTGCGCTGCTAAGCACGAGGTCGCGGGTTCGATTCCCGGCCGCGGCAGCCGCTTTTCTGATGGAGGTGAAAAGCAAAAACTCCTGTGTGTATGACATTTCGGCACACTGTTAAAGATCCCCAGGTGGTCAAAATTATTCCGGAGCCCTCCACTACGGCGCGCCTCATCCCCTGCGGCGCGTCGGCGCTTTAAACCCTACAATCAATCAACAATATGAACATCTCAATTTTTTAAAATGATTATGAGCCCCTTACTATTAATACGCTAACTTTCTACGATACGGAAATTGGCGCCGAACATCATGTGCTTCTGAATAATAAATTGACTACTTATGAATTATAAACGGCTGTAGAGTGGAAGTACATATAGAAAGTCACAAATGCGCACTATGCTTTCCACTTAAACCTCTGAGAGTTTTTTCTGTTGTTAGAGAAAAAGGACTTCTTTAGAGTGGAGGTGTAATGGTCTGAAAGATTTATCTCAAAACCGCAACAAAAATCACAAATCCAGAAGAAACGCCGTTTCGTTCTGGCTGACGTGTCATACTAGCACTATAAAACAATGATATAAAACATATGTACCCTTTTCCACTTAGAAAAAAATGTCGATAAAGAACCGCCCCAGTTATGTCGACAGCAGCGTATCCCTGGAAAGGCCGTACAGAAGAAAAATATTACCACTTGGTCTGCCGTGCCAGCCCATTCTTTTACACTCTCGTGTCATCGTAAACTCTCGAAGAGCTGAACGTTCGCCGACATTCGTAAGACCAACCATGGCCAACCGTTATAAGCGAATATGTGCGGCACCATTTGAGAGTATAGGCGCAGCTGTTGCCCCGCACAACGCGAAAAGGTTTTTCGCAGTTCAGGCTCGGTTACGGTAACTAAACTTTTCCTTCGAAGCCTGTATGTTGCTGTCTGAAAGTATAAAAAGTTGACTTCCCCGCGCTATATATACCGGATTTAAGTTTTTTTTTTTTTTTTTGTAGCTACGAGGTATGAGGTTCCAATTCCTGGCCGCCAGCTGCGCATTTCACAAAATGCATTTGGTAGCTTTGCCTGAAGGCTGAAGGGCACAACCAGGGACAAGAACACAAAGATACTGCATTGAGAAGCCGACTGTACTAGATGCTGCCTGGAATTTTTACAGCGAAGCTTTGTAGGGCTAAGCAAAATAAAATTCAGGTGTTCCTGTGTACACGGAAGACTCCCCCGTCGCAACCCTATGCGGATGCGTGAAAAGAAAATTAGCAGTGGCTTAGCTCGGCTTTGCCAGGATATACGTAGCGTGACCTGAGGTTCAGCTGGTTATTCTTAGGTTTCCTGATTGCCTAGATTAGCTGATTATCATGCTTACTGATGCTAAAACGGTTTCCAATCCAATCCAATACAATCCAGTCGCGGCGGTGGCGGCTCAGGCGCGCCAGCTGTGCGCCGTGAGACATCACTGCTCCCCGCGCATGCGCAGCACGGCTCTCTAGAAGCCACGCGAAACTGCTCAACCGCGGCCAGTGTAGCTCGCGCTACAAAACCAAGTTGCAGAGGAGTTGGAGTGAGGAGAGAAAGGTTGGCTTCAGGGGTTTATCGCAGCGGAGGGGGCTTGCATCAATCAATGCGTGAATCACAACTGAAATTATAGTGGGGGCGGTGCTGTCGGATTAGCGCCGACATGCGTCAAAGACCGGGCGCGCGGTAGTTGGACGTGGCAGGCAAAGCGTCTTACGTTAAAGAGAAGCCGCACGTCACAACTTCGATGGTTAATCATCTATAAGGAGTGCACGGGCACATTGTTTTTTACTTTGTGTAATACAAGTAACAGATGAAGAGCGGCGAAAACAGTTCGGTTATTTACTCAGTTTTGTTTTCACTAAAAAGCTTGTAAACAGGAACAGAAATGAAACAATGGACACTGGCGCTTAAATAAGAGTGATGACAATCAACGCCCTTATGTCCAGAATTTGCGGCAAGCGCTCAATGAAGCGCCTCCGCTCGGCACCTCCCGCCCTGTTGATACAATAAAAATACACTTCTCCTCAGCTCCTCCGACGTGCATAACAAGAAGCTACGTCTGCAAGAATGCAATTAATAATGCAAGTGGAGATGAGCTGTTGTGTTTACTTCGGACAAAGGTGTTCTGGGTTTTCGTCAGCTTTGAGTGCGCCCATTTGACGGAAAGAAAAAAGAGAAATTGCTGTGGTGTTTACTTTATTCGCCTGTCATAGCTGCTTCTCTGCTCGATGCCTGATTGCTCCCATACTTAATTAAAATCGATCGACGCATTGCTCATTAAGAGTGCTTAATTAGGCCCATGTCACATGTTCCTTCACCGCAGATGGGGCTAAGTCAAACACGTTGCCACCGCGGAAGACCTTATATTATTACTTTTCCTAAGGCTGAATATTTTCTCCGAGTTTTAGACGAAGACTAAGTAACCACATTCTTTACATCTCGTTTGAAGACTCTGCTCGCCCGCTTTTTAAATACTGATTAATTATCTGTCTTTACACTAAGCCCGCACGTTCCTTAGGCGGTCCCTGTATTGCTCGTAAACCCGTCGCTACTGCATCGTCACCCGGGGAGAACGATGTAGGGGGCAGGGGGGCCGCAATGCTAACAAGACATGAGCCTAGTTTGATATTTGTCACACGGAAACAGTGTCTAGGACCGTACTGCTCCTCTGTTTAATGCCATGCGCTCAGACCAATGCTGTGGCCGCTGTATTTGGGATGACAGAGGAGCAGAAATGTGTCTGACTAGATTCGAACAGAACCCAAAATGTCTCCAGATAGTAGTTTTGCCGGGATCGATTCGTATGCTTGAATCCAGAATATAAAATATTTCAGGACGAATTTATGATGCGATGGAGTCGTAACCACCCTGTGTTCTGAGATCGATTGCCTCAAATTTTTACACCGCATTCTATTAGTTACGCTTAAAAGGGACGCTGCAAAGCTGTTTTTTTTTCAACTTTTTTCGAAAGCCTAAATACTTGCAGAACGTAGTCAACCAACACACCCTGTACTTAGATTAAGGGGTCACAAAGTACCTCAGCCGAAAATGACTGCTCTATGCCCATCAGATAACTTGCAAACTTGCTCTCTCCTGGTTTTGGCCTTCTTTGACCGCTGCAATTACGTCATTACAGCGACATACCTGCTATTGGCGGACCTTCTTTCAGTTGGAACGACGAACGCAGCCAATAGCCGGTCTAGAAAAAAGCCACAAAACAAAGGAGAGACTGAAGGCGTATAGGTCCGCTGCTACGATCAAATCACGCGGTTCCGCTCAGTGCTGGCGATAACTGTACCGTTCGCAATGTTTCGAGACGGGAAGCAAAGAGTGAAAGCGTTTATTGGAAGTGTTGCTGGGGCGCTTTAAGATATCAAGGAACAGCGGAGATGAAGTAGACAAACTACTTCCCCTCTGCTCTCATTGGTGATATTGTGACATTGGTGGTATTGGCTGTTGACTTTCCTTACCGTGTCAATCAACGATGGCTGCTCCTAATTATCACGAGCTTAATGCATAGTGAGGGCCTCGGTTCCGGTAAACGTGGTGCCGCCGGCTGGTATGAGAGTGTTCATTGGACTTCTCCTGACAGGCGCAGACACTCGAAAGGCTGCCGTGGGGTAAAAGGAAGGTTTCCTTCACCCGAATTCGTCAAAGTGGCTCTGGCTACCACCCCGCAAACGAAAATAGATACATACGCGTACGAAAAAACGGAAGAGAGATACGTCGCTGCGGTAGGTAGAATGCTAGAGTTATGGGCGCGTTATTCGAAGGTTGTGGCTTGGGATCCCACACGGAGAGCAAATATTTCTCCACGTCTTTTTCTTACTACCATTCGGAAATTCTCATTTTCACGCGAAAAAAAAACTGCTTTTTCTATGCTCTCATTGACGTTATTCACTGTTGAATTTCCTCAATACGTACAGTCACGGATAAATGAAATGTGAGCACGAAAATATGAACCGGAACACGGAAAAGGAAAAATGCTGTTTATAAAGCCGACTTTTCCAACTTTTTAAGTCACGCGTCATTTTGACTTGCATAGAAGAAATTACGCTATGTGTGTGTTTTGATACATATTTTCGCGTTCGCGTTTCATTTGTCTATGACTGTACATCCAACGTGCCCGTAATTCATTATCAAAACTGCGTGCGTCTATTGGGTCGCGTCAGCATAGCATCGCACCCACTCGCTCCAGCCATAGCACAAAATTCGCCGTAGCTATTAATTTATCCAAGATATCCTGCAAGAAATTATACCGAAATTGTTCCCTTGGTCGACTCCGTCATAACGCCGGCTCTCCTTTCCGTGTTATAATTGCTTCAGAACTAAGTTGTAACCGCTACAGAATTCGTGTCTGTTGTGAGTGCAGGGCCGCCTACGGTGCGAGTAGGGAGGGTTACACGAGGCGGATGTTACTCTGGTGCTATCAAAACTATGCCGAAATAAATTATATAAGAAATAATTTAGAAGGAAATAAAGAAAAGTTGTGTCTATGTCTTAACTCGATCAATATAGTAAGTCACCACCAATACAGCTCCGCTTGTATTCCATCTTCAAAGTAGATGAAGGGCTCCAAATATTTCGATACTCTGCCGTCAAAACAACTTGCGGCAAATCCATCATTACCTATCCGCGTGTCTGTGAAGCGCGGGCGTTTTATACAGTGAGGCGTTCGTGGGTGCGCGGTTTGCTTGCTTATACTCGTGCGCTTGCTCATAAGCGGTTAAATCTCCCGAGGCCCCACGTGCCTTTTAGGCGCGAGGCACACGCCGTTACACAACACGTCCTTTAACGAGGCAGTAGCGAACGGGAGCGCCCACCGGCGCAACGCGTACGAAACAGGTCAACCGCTTTCGGAAGCCTAGAGCAGTAGCGGATCGCGGCACACATTTTGTGAAGCGGCAAGCGGACGAAGCCTTTGGGGAACGCGGGCAGGAAGCAAAGCGCCTCAGGCATTCATTTGGCCACTTAATCCCTTTGATTAAGCGCGCTCAGGCTCGCACCACCTTAGGAACATAGTGATAAAACCTTGTGCATAATCATAATCGGTGCCATTATTCGCGTGAGCAGACCTAGCTCGAGCTGCTTCGTCTTTCGCACATCGCGATATTGTAATAACACTAACGCCGTACCACCCGGACGTCGAGGCCCTTGGTCCCTCATCTCATTTTACGTTTTGAAGCCAAAAAACCCGGGATTAAGGCGCTCCTACGATTCA
This sequence comes from Haemaphysalis longicornis, assembly GCA_013339765.2. Lineage (NCBI taxonomy): Eukaryota > Metazoa > Arthropoda > Arachnida > Ixodida > Ixodidae > Haemaphysalis > Haemaphysalis longicornis. The sequence continues at coordinate 173,301,969 of CM023453.1, forward strand.
AAGTGATCTGAACTTTGCCCTACTAAAAGGAGGACCCCTCGATACCGGCGACTGACCATTCTGACGGAAACAACAGCGGTTGTACTACGGAAAGCCGACCGATGTGATGGGCAGATCAGACGATGATGCATCCTCACCTCCAACGATTTCTCTTGAGTCCAGGAACTGATTTTTTGAATGGTGAGGTGCATGCTATAGCCCTTTGCTCCATGGAAGATGCACTACCCGTACCGAGTATTCCTGTGTCCCCGATCCATCTTGATCAACTGAAGGCAAAAAGAGAAAAGGTACGGCTTATCGCTCGACAACTACGCAGAGACGCAGAAGCGGCATTAGGGTTAACCACAATGACCAAAGGTGTATACGATGTGTTGAAGAGATTCATGCGTCAGCTACGAACAACTGGAGTCGTCTTGAGATTGTTAAACTAGGGAACTAACCGTTCATTGACACTGACCCCCTGGATGAGGAAATTACACTAACGTTAAATATGAAGATGACATTATTCATGCTATGATCCGAATGTACTATCGATTAAAGGGCGAAAATCTGAAACCATCAAACAGTGCCAAATCATAGGGACATTGAATTCATCGAAAAACTTCCGGGATTTCTCTAACATTGACAGGACAGTACTACTATGACTACAGTGATTTGAAACCCTTGATGAACAAGCCGTCATGACAGAAGCGTCGCCTTCATCACATTTCTCACGGCAAGCAGAACGTGAGAATGCGACACCCTCGCTGGCTGGGCTTGACCTTCGAACGAAAGATTGTATACTGTCGCGTGTCTTTGAAGTATTCGTCGACATGACCTCGTGCCAGACAGGCTGCTCATTGACATCGATACCACCAGGTCAGTTTACGTATAAGAAATATCTGAAGCATAATATCACAAATGTTTCACCCTCAAAGCTCGAACGGGAAGATGAAAAAAATGTTCGTAGCAAAGCCCCAAGCGATGCAGTAGACAAAAGTGCGAGGTCCTGACGTTTTTGTGAGTCTGCGAAAGATTGGCGTTGCATGTACGCGGCAATGCAGTCTAACGGAAACAGTACGAGTCGGGCACCAGTCAAGAACAAAAAAGCATCCCAAAAAGACAGTCCAATGTTCAAAATGCAGACCTTGACATGTTCAAAGTGGAAATCTTGAAAAGGGGGCCGAAGGTTCGAAGAAACTTTTTTCAGGACGCGGTACTTGCATGTCAAGAACTGACACTCGTGTACAGCACCGCCGAACATGGCCTCCGAATTTTGGCCTGACTGTATCGACTGCGCCGACATTATCCACGTGTGTTCAAAAGACGGCACCTGTGTCAGTCTCCCCATCTGACTGTCTCACCGGATCAAACAGGAACGAACTCGATGGAGTTACTGAACGCGGACGGACAACGGCCTCTTCGTTGCCGGGGAACATGTTGTAACTTTATGCAGAACCATCATCACTGCACCGTCATCATCGGTGCCAGTATTCGCCCGAGAATCTTTATCTCTACATTCACTCATAGCCATATTGTAAATGGAACCACCGCCGTATCCCCGGCACATCGCTGCCTCTCTCTTATTTTACACATGGGGTAGTTGCGATGACAACAACCCTGTGGTCGTAGTTGGTGGTTTAAACTTCGATGTATCGGAGATTCGAAATCGAAAAAGGAGTGGATTACGCGTTCCTTGATGGAGGGATTTGGCTTGCGGCGAAACACCTATCCAGCCCAACTGACCACCCAGCGGCATCGATTTCAGGCTACGCTGGAACGTGTGTGCAGTTACGAGCCGGCCACTTACTCCATATCATAGCGACAGCAGAAGCTATTGTGAGCGTCGCTAATGAGTGACAATCACTTTACAGCTCCAAAGGTCATCCACAGTATCATGACGCAATTATCTTGATGTATTTTACTACCTATTAAAACAAAAAAAAAGGTCTTCTGTGGTTCCACTACTGACGAAACATCGGGCACTAGGATAAAAATGTCCTCGTGTAGATTTATTATACGCGCTGGTGCGCTGGATTTCCAGCAGCATCATATTCGCCGGTGTAATCATTGATCGAGCACGAAAAAGATGTAAATGAGCCTGTGTTACGTGAGGGAAGGATTTCAACAAACCACGGATGTGAGCTCGGTGTTGCCGGCGGGTCCTCAGAAGGAAACGATTGCCGGCAAATTGCCGAAACTAGCAAAAACGTCGCCACATTATAGTTAATTTTTGAAAAGGAGCCAGAAAAGCCGCAATTTCAGCAAGGCCGATTCCAGTAAGTGTTTTTTGCATTACATTCGCGTAAAAAGTGCAGAAATTCCGAAGTAGGAAACCCAATCACACTGTTTATTCGTTGGGTGTGGTGCGGGAAAAACGATAGCGGGTGACTACTGCCAACAAAAAAGCTAAAATGTGCAAGTTTACGTAAAGCGTTCGAAGAATATGAATGACTTACGTTCACCGCACATGAGTTTGTACCGCTTTCTCTGCCTCTTTACATTCCCGGGGCTATTAGACATCATCACACACCCTTCCCGCCATTCTGGATGAAATTTCAAGCTCCCGTAAACTACCGCAGCATTACGCTTTAAACAGACGGCGTTGCTGGAAGGCTTTGACGCTATTCATAACACACCAGAGCCGGATATTAAACACAGCAGCGAAAATATCGAATTGGACCGGTACGTAGCGCTTTGCAGCGATGTGCTTGAGTGACTTATTCCTTGGGACCTTTTCTATACGTTTGCGATCCCCGCCATCTTCCTAAAAGCTGTTTTGTTTCTTCAGTTTGTCTCTACGGCTGAAATGCACTGAAAGGTCATATAAGGCCCCTTTTGTGGAAAGTGGCGCGTCGGTAGGGCCCGGAAATATATACACTTTCCAATGGTCAAAGGAGCCACAAAGCAGCCAAGTCGGCACACTGAAATTTCAGTCGCCACGAGTCACAAAAAGCCGCCAGTTTAGAGAGAAATCGCCACACCAGAACCCTAGGTGTGAATTAAAGCGGCAGTCTTGGGAATAAGGGGGGGGGGGTGCTAACGTGAGTACTTTTGCCATCGACTCGTCCTTTCTTTCTGAATAATGAGAAAAATTCATGACTTTATTCGAAATGGTTTATGAATATCGTTCAGGTCAGCTATCACTCCTTCCAGCGTACTCCCCACCTCCACACCGCGAGGCTCTCGGTCGAAATGGGCTGCTTGAATTTCCGCTTTGCTTTTGTGCGGGTAGGAGCCGACATTTTTATATCCCACTAAATGTTTATCTGCTACAAACGGCACGTCCTCAGAGATATCGGCCGCAAAATTATTCGTCTTCCTCATTCGTTATATTCCGACAACATTTCACATTTTTAAGTCACAGATAAAAACAACCGCACTGACACAACGCAGTCACGAACTGTATAGTCCGTCATGCGACGCCCCACAGCGTACAGATGGCGAGCGGCGCCTACTCATAGTCATACAACTAACAAGTCATCGACAAGAAAATTCGCTAACGCCTTAGACTGCCACAAATAACCCATTTAAATATTTCTTCACAGTACGATAACGGACTAGAAAAACTTGTCTTTGTCTTCTTTCCTCGTGTACTGATACCCCTGAACTGCTCTGGTGATGTTTTCTTGATTAGAGGTTGCTTGATTTCTATACTGAATTATTTCCTTGTCGTGGTGTTTTTAAGTTTGGTATTTTATGTTTGCCACAATTTGCTGCTACTCTCATGTGCTGTTTATTTGTTCATGTTGTACACTCTGTATCAGCCCTCCTGCTTACGCCCAACCTGGGCCTGTACTGCGTAGGAATAAATAAATGAAAGCAATACAATGAAATACGTTCTCCGGAGCGCGCAGCTTTTTCTCGGCTCATGCTTTTAGTCCTCCAGTTATAACGTCGATATATATCCTCTTGAACGCGTATGTCTGGTACCCACACGTCACTCTCAACCTGACGCCATATTCACGTTAACCAGAACTTTGTGCCTAACGTACTCGTATATCTTGCAGGGTGTTTCGCATCAAACTGAGTTCCTTCAGCGCACTGTGTACGACTTGTTGACAGGCGTCGTCTTTGTTTACGTAGCAGGCACCGTCGTTTTCGTCGGCTCTGGTGGCTCTTTCTGTCAAAACACAAGTGCCCGCCGCGTCGTCTGGACGCTGTGGCGCCGCTCAAAGCAGCTTCTGGGCAAAAAGGCTTTTGGGAAGATTGAGAGCGCCCATAACGGAGCGACACAATAGCAGCAGCACCGAGGCCGGAATCAATGACCGACATGCGTAGGCGCTGTGGAGCGTAGGTGGCGAGGATAAAAACAATCGCGTACAAAAACGCCGAGCGAAGCAAGCGCCAAGGCCACTCCCGGACTTCCAGAGCAGCGTACGTTTCAATTTGCTTAAATTACGTGAAAACGTTTTTCACTCCTGAAAAGCACAATGTGGCCGGAGAAAGAGTGACCGAAGACTGACTCCAGCGATACAATTTGTGAGCTATGACGCCACTCAAAATGTCTTCGGTAACGCCATGGTATTGTGAATGGCCCAATTGTTCATGGCGCACTGGCGTCGCGTGTGTTTTACGATGCGTATTGTGCCGCCACTTAATTTCGAGGAGCCTCTTTTCTTTCTCGGATTTCCTTTCCGACGACAAAGAGACGGAACGGGGCCGCAAGAGACACACCGACAAAGAAAGTGGACGAAAGAGGATAATTGACGCAGTTAACCGCGCTGCTAAATGATTCGCTCATGCGCAGTGATAAGATTACTACTCTCGCAATGCTTGAAAGGAGCGTATTGAAAAGCTGAAGTATATTATTTTTGTCGGCTCTTGGCCTCAGAAACGTCAAGCTCAAGGGTTAAAAAGACGCGGCGTGTAAACTGCCGAATAATGAAACACACAGAGTTGGTAAAATAGTTGCAGCAAAATGTGGTGGTCCCACAACTAGGGAGTACTAGGTTATGATATATATATATATATATATATATATATATATTAGATATTTATACGTCTATATTTATCCTTATATTCGACGAGTGTTGCAACGGGGTAGAAAAATAGAAAAACGTTCAGGTAAAAGATATGAACAACTTTGGGGTTAGCGTGTTTATTAGAAATTAGTCCAACAGTTTCGGAAGTGGAACTTCCTTCTTCAGGGACAATCTTACAATGCACACAGAACCCTTATGGCCACTGCATGCGAGGGATTTCTTTCTTCCTCTCCCTCTTCAAGGAGGGGAATAAGCCACAGAAAGTAACAAATGCGGTAACAACACGGCACTTGCGGCGCTTGGTGCTGAGTTGGAGAGGGTAAAAACTAAGGAGGGAAGAAGGAACGAAAAAAAAATACAGGAAAGGCGGTGGGTTTAGTGACAAAACAGCACGGGTGGGGAAAGGGAGCGGGATTTTGCGTCGGCCCGCTGCGGCCGTGATGAAAAGGAAACTGACAAACAAAATACAGACAACGCATGTACACTGATTGAAAAGAGCGGGGCGGTGGTGTAGTAACTAAGGACGCGGTCTTGGCCCGGCACTTGTTTCGTGGGTTAACCCAGGACAGACCATTAGGCGGAGAGGCATTGCTTTTACCAAGAAACCGCTGATAATTCTTCTTTGTTTGCCATTTGAACGTTCGCGACATGGCGACCGAGAAAGGCACTCGCGGCAGCCAGCGGCGAGCCACAGAGCGGTCACACCGCGCGGAAGACAGGGATCGTGTTACACAGGGGCGCGGTGAGTTCGGAAAAGGCGACGGGTGCTCCGTCCGTCCTCGGCAGCAGCGTAGAGCAATGTAAAGGCACACATACGGCGCGAACATGCGTGAAGTTGAATGGAGGGCGGTAGACAGAAATCCACAACGCGAAAATTTTAAGCTACGGCCAGACTGGCATCCCCCTTCCCCGTTACCTCCCTCTCTCTTCTCAATGGTCCTAACGCAGACAGCGTTTATCGCGCAGCCTGTTCAGTGCGAGGCTTAGGCGGATTTTTTGGGCGGCGCTCCCCCTCGTTAAGCGCCTGTAGTCCGAGCTAATGGTGACTGGTCCTGAATAGGAAAAAATCCCTTATATTAAGGGGGAAGGGGGCTGAAGCAATGTGCATCCACGCCCTGTTGTCAATCAATGTGCGTGTTCTCCGGAGGCACGACATGCTGCCAGCGCTCTCGTTGATACCATGAGTGAGCGTTTTGATCTTATAAATAAGATACGATTCTTTCTGTTCGCGGAACCGCTTGGTGTGAAAACCTGTCTCTAGCAGAGTGACTTTAATTTGGTCGAATGAATGTCCCGGGAGGCTGACGTGCCTTGAAATGGGCAAGTTCGGTTGTGTTTTAGCGTGAGAACGGTGGTTGTTAAAGCGTTACGGAAGGCGGTTTCTGTTTGTCCGATGTACTGCATGCCACAGATGTCACAGTGAAGCATGTAGATGACATTTTGGCTGTCACAGTTTAGATGCGCATTTATTTTGAATACGTAATCTGAGGAGCTCGCTTTAGCAGTAGTGGTGGTTGTCATGTGTGAACAGACCTTACAACGCGTGTTCCTGCATGGCTGGCATCCCCACTGAGTGCTTTCAATGGTACTCCTCTTGGCTCTGACTAGCATATCTTTCAGGTTTTTTCCGCAGCGATAAACCACTCGGGGGGGGGGGGGGGGGGGGTTTTGGAAGATTTAAGATAGCCGGCTACTTTGTTGCAGTATATTAAAATGTCTCGAAAGAATATTCTTAAGTTTAGGCAACGCAGATGAGTGAGTGAGGACAAGGTTTTTCTGGCTTTCTTCATTCCTGGACTCCCTCCATGCAGAATTTCCTCGCGATTGAGGTTACGAGCTCTGTTGAAGGATTTATCGACCACTGCTGATGGGTACTTTTGACGAATTAGGGCATTTTTAAGTTGTTGGGAGTTGTGGTCAAAGTCGGCGTTGTGGAGCACATTCTGCGGTATCTGTGGGCCTGGGAAAAGGGAATGCTAATCTTACAATGCCGTGGATGGTCACTTTCAAAGTGCAGGTACTGCTGGCGATCTGTGGGTTTTCTATATAGTGCTGTGATCGTGGTCGTGCCCTCTACCTGAACGATGACGTCGAGAAAGTTTACCGATGTCCTTGAGATATTGCGCGTAAAAGGTATGGAAGGGTGGACCGCATTGAAGTCCGAAATGAACTTTTGCAACTTGCCTCATCATGCGGCCAGGCAAAGATGTCATGCAGAAATCTCTTGTATATGAGCGGGCGAACGGGTTGAGCTTCCGAGAAGGGTCCCTCGAGTGCCGCCATGAAAGTTCGCGTAATTTGGGGCCATTTTTGTGCCCATAGCTGTGCCGCTAATTTAAAGGTAATGTTTGTTTTCGAATTCAAAATAATTGAAGCAAAGCACCCGGTCGTGTAGTGTAGCAAGGGCGTGCTCATTGATATCTAGTGCCATATCAGCGTTCCGACATGCCTCCACGGTGTACCTGATGCTGTCTGAATAGGGGAGGATACTAGTGTACAGCGATGAGACATCCATTGTAACCAGGAAGCTGCCAGGGGGGATTACCAGTCCAGACACCTCTCTCAAAAAATGGTTTGTGTCCTTAATGTAGGCCGAATTGTGGGAACAGCGTTTTGTGGGAACAGGAACTGTGGGAACAACAACGCTGGCCTTAAATATTACAATAGGGATGACAAAAAACAGGTGAAACCTTAAACGGGCGCGCTAGACGTAATAAAACATCGAAATTGCGAATACCCATACATACATTTTTTTAGCCGCGACCACCTGACAGATCTGAGAGCCTGTCACAAAATCCTTCCGGTCAGCGTGGTAAACTTTTTTATTATTTATTATTTATTTAATACTGTAAGCCTTTCTCAGGCTCATACAGGGCGGGCGTGCAAATATACACACTCGAGTAGAAACCAAGCAATATCGCACATAACGAAAGAAACAGAATCACAAGATGCTGGTGAAACTAAAACTGAACGATGGAAGCTCTTGCACAAAATCATGGCCAGGTCACAAAACATCATCGTGGCATCAGCAGGTGTTACAGTGATCAGTGTGTTCCGAAGCGCTCACAAACAAAAAAGGGCAACTTTTACTCTTCATAAAACAATCTTTCTACATTTGAACAAATGAATCTGCAGAGGAAATGTTAACGCATTCACGTGGCAGTTGGTCCCACTCTTCCACTGCTGCTGACGGGAAGAATGATTATTAAAAGTGTCACAGCGTGACATGAATGGTCTGATGCACTTATTATGGTTGGTACGAAGGGAGTGATGGTTAGGGCGGATTATATAGTTGTCCTTATCTATGTTTAAACCATTGTGATATAAAAGAAAAAGAAACTTTAAGGAACAGACACGGCGACGGGCTGCAAGGGTGGGTAAGCATGCCCGCCTGCGCAGCTCAGTGACACTGTCATGCCTCGAATACTTTGAATAGATAAAGCGGAGGGCCTTGTGTTGGACGTTTTCTAATTTGTTGGAAAGGTACTTTTGATGGGGGTTCCAAACAATGCTGGCGTACTCGAGGATCGGCCTTATTAGAGATTTATATGCTGTCAGTTTTACATTAGAAGGCGTCAATGCAAGTTTTCGACGCAGGAACCCTAGCTGGCGATATGCTTTTGTGTATGTGCTGTTTACATGTGCATCCCACTTCAGTTTACTTGTAAAGTATATACCCAGGTATTTAACAGTGTCGTTTCTTGCAATGTTTGTGCCAACCAAATTGTAATTAAAATGCTGGATTGTTTTTTCTGCGAGTTATGCTAAGGCAAGCTGTTTTCGACACGTTAATTTCCATTCCCCACTGAAGGCACCAATATGCAATATTAGCTAGTGTGGTGTTAAGTCTAAGCTGGTCATCAGTAGTGCGGATAGGGGTGTAGATCACGCAGTCATCAGCGAATAGTCTCATTTTAACGTTAGGCTCAAGGCACATATAGATATCATTGACATATATTAGGAACAAGATGGGTCCTAAAACGGAACCTTGCGGTACTCCGGAAAAAACTTCCAAAGAATCAGAGGCTGTGTTGTTTACGGTTACATACTGCCTACGATTTGATAGATACATTTTTATCCATGCTGTTATGTTACTGTTAATACAACTTCGGGGGAAAACCCGAGAGTACGGCCGCTCAGCCGACGAGAACAATGCCAAGTTGCAGCTTCGGAGGGAGCGGTGCGGGACGCTGTTTTTACGAGAAGGCACCGAAGATGTAGCCGTCATCAGACCTCGAGACACGAAGTGCGTTCACACATCATCAGTGGTGCAGCACCGGGAAATCAGTAGATCATTGACCCTGATTCCTCACCGAAAGTACTGACTGGTTGGGTTCGTCACGACTGAGGTCACTGTGGGCACAAAAGTAGGGCAACATCAAGGACTGGGGTGAATATTGCTTCGGCTGAGAAATTTCCGGGAAAAGCTGTACGCGTTTCCCTTGTAACCAATGGTTGCATCTCAGGTGGATGGCAGGTTTTCCGTTCCAGTGAAAAAGGAAACTTTTGGTGTTTTCAATTCGAATTCTCTCACAAGGGCGCTTCCACCTTTCTTCATTATTCTGGATATATTTGTGTGCGTGTGTGTGTGTAAATTATGTACTACCCTACACAGGTAGCTGCACATTTATGTGAGTGTCTGCAGTTTTGTCATCGGGAACGTGGTATGGTGGCCAAGATTTTAGGAGCCTGCCGATTGTGCGGCCTCCTGAGTTCTACACAGGGAGCACGTGGCAGATATGGCGCCGCACGTCCATGCCGTGGGGGCACTCAACATCCAGCGGCTACTCTGCGCTGTGCGGCAGTAGCACGAGCGATTTTCGTCGTTAAAGCAAATCTTTACTACTTTCGTCCAGCGATTCACGGAGGATGCGCAAGGTGACCTTTTGACCGGAGACGCACCCCGGAGACAAACCCCTCACAGCGCATAGCGTGATTCGCCGGTCCCGCTCTCGGCGCTGCGCACAACTCCACGTTTTGAGCCGTCCCCGCAGAACGAGCAGCGGTCGCCGCCGCCGCTGCGGCCGAGGTGGCCGACCACCCCCAAAGCCTCCCATGCATGCGGCGCTGTGTCGACTCGGGCGACGTGACTCGTCTCGCGCCCGGCAAAGAGGAACGGCGCGTTCCCTTGAATGAATGCAGCGTTCACCCGGGCGAGCGCCACATTCTCCTGGCCTCCTTCCGTGAGGGTTGCACGGAACCGAACGGCTTTGAGACGTGTCGGCAATACAGCTAAATCAAAGGTTAACCAAGCGAAACCAGGACTCAACGAGATTAAGTGAAGCTTTCGTTTTGCATATCCAAAGTTGGCTGAGCTAAGCCACAGCCATTTTTTTGCGAGACTCGGTGTGGGGAACACCTCAACGGCGATCGTTTCAAGATCAGTTTCAAGATTGCAGTCAGTGAAAGAATTAAAATAGCAATCATTCCGTCCTCGACCAAAGCCAACCTCCCCCCAAATTATCAACAAATAAGGTTTTTTCGTTTTCCGTGATCTTTACTATTGATTGATTGTAGGGTTTAACGCGCCTAGGCAACGCAGGTGATGAGGCGCGCCGTAGTGGAGGGCTCCGGATTAATTTTGACCACCTGGGGATCTTTAACGTACCGTGATCTTTACTAACATAAGAAGTATCATTTCGAAGCGTGAACATGTTTCTAATCTTGTTTTGTCATCCAACAGCAACTTTCTTATATTGACCGAAACATGGTTAAGTGACAGCGTCTGTGATCAAGAGGTCTTGGCCGATTTGCGTAATTTTCAACTATTTCGGAAGGATCAGAAAGATAAGAGGGGAGGGGGGTTCTTATTGCCATAAACCAAAAAAAATATCCTGCTCGTTAGTTAACCTGTCATCTGACCTTGAAATAATTTGGATTCTTTGTTCTACTAAGCCCCAGTAAATATTACTTGGCGTCTGTTACAGGCCCCCAAATAGCTGTCCTGACTTTCCTAATAACCTTAATGACGTATTAAGCAAAGTTACAAAAAAGTATCCCAATGCCCCCGTAGTTTTGTTCGGTGATTTTAATTTGCCGGGTATTAATTGGCTTAACCAAACCATTCCGTCACAGGCCCAAGGCGAAGCCGGGGCTTTCCTGGACGTTTGTTTAAATTTTAACCTTTCACAAATGGTAACTGCACCAACCCGCGTAATACAAGAGTGTGAAAATATTTTGGACCAATACTAACCAGTCATCCTGAGAGCATGGTCTCAATTACTTATCTCCCCGAAATAAGTGAACATAAGGTTATCCATACTGAATTTGCATTTAAACCGTTAATTCTTCAAACCACCCAGAAAACCATTCGGCTGTACGACAAGGGGAATTATGAAGCAATAAATTTCGAGCTTAACGCATTCTTATCCATTTTGGAAACTACTTTCTATTCCCGGTCCGTCGAAGAAAACTGGGCACTGTTTAAGGACAAGGTCAATGAATTGACTGACAGGTTTATTCCGAAACCCCACTTCCGCGCAAACTGCAAAAAGCCACGGTTCTCTAAAACTCTGAAAAGATTTGAAAACAAGAAAAAACGCCTGTTCAGATTGGCAAAAAGACTAGAAGACCCGCAAAAGTGGCAGAAATACTACGCAGCTGAAAAAGCATATTTATGAGCAGTTCAAGACGCAAAGAATTCTTATTTAAACGTTGACTTACCGAACATGCTAACAACAACAAAAATTTTGGCAGGTTTTGAACCCCCCGCATACAGCCTCAATTACTCTTACCAGTGAATCTGGTCACGTAATCACCGATGATGAATGCGCTAACATCTTCAACACCGCTTTCTCATCCGTGTTTACGAAATAAAGTAATGTGTCATTCACAATACACCCACTGTGATAGAATGTGCTATGCCACCCGTATCGTTCACTACAAATGGAATTTTGTGCTTAATCGAAAAATTAAAACTGTCCTCCTCTTCCGGGTTATCCGGAAGCGGGGGACGAAATCAACTCCAAGTTGCTTAAGAATACGAAATATATTTGTGCATCTTTCTGTGCTTGCTCTTCTCGCAGTTACTTTTAACAGAACATCTACCAGAGGACTGGAAGAACGGGAAGGTCGTTCCAATTTTCAAATCAGGTGACAAAAACTCGCCATTAAACTATCGTCCCATTTCCCTTACCAGCCTGCCCTGTAAAATCATGGAACGCGTCATCTACACGCATATCATAAACTTTCTTGATTCAAACAGCTTTTTTCATCCAGTACAACATGGTTTCCACAGAGGTTTCTCTTGTGAAACGCAACTGGCCTTATTTGTTTATGATTTGCATACTAACCTGGACTGTAACTCTAATCCCGACGCCGTATTCTTAGATTTTTCCAAAACGTTGGACAAAGTACCCCATTATCGACTGTTGATAAAACTTTCCCAGTTATATCTTCACCCTAACATATTAAATTGGATCAGAGAATTCCTTACAAACTCCTCCCAGACTGTTAATATCAACAACCGTACCTGTAATTCTCTTCCAGTAACGTCCGGAATACCCCAGGGTTCGGTTCTTGGTCCCCTTTTATTCCTTATATACATAAATGACTTGTCTTCAAGCCTAACCTGTAAAACCCGCCTCTTCGCTGATGACTGCGTTATATAAGACACTGTTACTGACATTTCAAAACAGTCATCCCTACAAGCCAACCTAAACTGCCTCCAGGAATGGTGCGAGCGCTGGCTCATGGAACTTAACCCCAGTAAATGTAAAGTCGTTTCATTCCAACGCCGCCGCATGCCGCTCGTGTATCCGTACACAGTCAATGCCATCCCCTTATAAAATGTTCAGTCATACAAGTATTTGGGCGTCACTATTTGTAGCGATCTTTCATGGAACATACACGTTACTAAGTAAACATAATTTTATCCGCAAATAAAACACTGGGTTTTCCTAAACGCCATTTACGCCTCGCTCCACAACACGTAAAATTACAAGCATAGAAATCCATTGTTCGACCGAAACTAGAATACGCATCGCCCATTTGGGACCCTCGACAGTCTTATCTTACACATACCATCGAATCACTTCAAAACCGCGCCGTTAGATTTATTCACTGTTCATACTCTTTCACTGTCAGCGTATCGAGATTGAAAGTAGAATCTGGTTTACCGGATATAGAACTTTGCCGTCGCATTGCCAGCCTGTCTTTGTTCCACAAAATTTTTCATAGTCCCTTGCATGCCCCACCTTATATCGTTCCCGCAACACGCATATCTCACCGCATGAGCCATTAGCTTCAAGTTGCTCCGCCACGTACCCGGACCTCTACTTTTTCTGCCTCGTTTTTTTTCTCGTGCAGCAGAAGACTCGAGCGGCCTGCCCAGCGAAATCGCAACCATTACCTGCCCATCATCCTTCATTAAAAACATCAATAAGTTTCTTTTCTGTTAAATCCTTGGCTTCTATGTTTGTCATTATAATTACCCACCCCTTATTTATTACCCCCTTGCAAGTCTTTAAGGAAATAAAATGACATGAAATGAAATGAAATGACTTAGACCCGCTTGGTTAGTGCACTAAAAAGTACAGCAAAACATTAAACACAGCGAGCCAAGCCGCCCTATGATAAGTACTCCCTAATACAAACGAGATTGTCCTCTTTAAAACATGGCTTTACTACCTAAAATATTCAATTTGGCGAATGAACAGTAAAATTCCGCTTAATTCTGTTCTAAATTTTTTTTTTCATTCATTACGTGTAAATAATTTCACAACCTCTTCTCATGTTTATAAGCTTCCACATCAGTGGAGCATTCCGCAGTGCTTGAAAGCCCGGTACCATCACCAAGCGGGGCGAACCGGTTTTGAAAGAGGAAGACGTTTTCTCCCCCCCTCCTCCCTTGGATCCCGCTCGCTGTTCAGTGCACCGCATTATTTGCCCTTAAACCAAGCTCTGCTTTTCAAAACTGCTTCTCTGCCTTGTGGTAATGTTAATAAAAACATTACTAACACAAATACAAAACTATAATATTGATGAAAACTGATGCCGTTTTAACGAAATTTTGTTTTCGAACAATTCTTACGCACGTATTTTGCCGCTGTACTTGTCTCCTGACCATTATTAGGGTGTGCACTTTGATTTGGAAGAAAGCCCAGTATAGCTAATATTTTAAATGCATTCGTACAAATGGAATTTTATACGTGTCATAGCGTTTGTCATATCTGTGTTTTGTTGGTGGAATTTACCCTGACTATACTGATTTTGTTTTATTTTTTCAAGGATTACTGCAGAAACTTTTTCACTGTCCCAAAAGCAGAGGGTTTCATCAAATGTTTAACACAGAAGTCGAAACTATAACCATGACATGTTGTAGGACGCAAGCAGTCGGAAGGCTGTAAATTCCATTCGTCGTCATTTCGTACAAAAACAGATTACGTGAATGTGTTATTCTTAGGAGCATATGCTCCAACATTTTTTTAAATGATGTAACCTTGCTGATCGATGGGGAGGTGGAACAATATGCGATTCTTTTTTGAAACCGGATTCTTTATTGTAGAGTTTATAAAAAGTTTAACATTGCAGTTTTTCTCCATGTTCTGAGCGATTCAAGTGCTAATTTCCGAGACTTATGACAGTCGCCTAAAATTTAAAAAATAAATCCTTAGCTTAGTCACCGGATCCTCTACTTTATCTATATCTTTCTTTAAGTATGGGCCCCAAACAGTTGACGTCTACCCTATCAGTGGTTGAATTAAGAATTTGTAGCCTGAAAATTTCACTGTGCAATCACACGCCGCTAGTTTCCTGCTTAAGAGACACAGCTTTTTGTAGGTTGATTATTTTACAGAATTGCGGAACGGAAACTGCTGCGTATATTTTCCAATTACTGTACATTGGTTTGGCAAACATGCATCATTCGTTCAAGATAGCCATTTTTTATTTACTTTTTGTACCCATTCATTGGGAAAAAGTATCCAGCAGCGTACCACTTTGGCACGTCGTTATGGAGTTTATTTATTTATTTATTTATTGGATGACGACATACACATGAGGTAGCTACTGCGTGTATTTATCTATTCATTTATTTATTTATTTATTTTGATT
Source organism: Haemaphysalis longicornis (assembly GCA_013339765.2). NCBI lineage: Eukaryota > Metazoa > Arthropoda > Arachnida > Ixodida > Ixodidae > Haemaphysalis > Haemaphysalis longicornis. The sequence continues at coordinate 173,316,986 of CM023453.1, forward strand.
AAGTTGATCGATTGATCGATTGATTGTTTGTTGGTTTGATTGATTTATGCATTGGTTGATTGATGGATTGATTGATTTGGAATTGGATTGATGATTGATTGATTGATTGATTGATTGATTGATTGATTGATTGATTGATTAGATTGATTGATTGATTGATTGATTGATTGATTGATTGATTCATTGTTGATTGATTGATTGATTGATTATTCGCAACCATTACTTGCGCAACAGCGCAAGCAACCTCGCTATAAACGCCAAGCTGACTGGCTCCAATACTCGAGCACGTTCCCGGTCGTACCCAACGAACACACCAAATAAGCAGTGAAGCAAGCAGCGTACAAAAGCTGTACCATTAAATAAAAAGGGCGCCAAATACTTACGGAGTATAGATAACCGAAAAACAAGTAGCAAGTATTAAAGCCCTGAAAGACGAAACCAAAATAATCGCTCGCAAAAGAGGGGTCCTCAAGTTTCGGCATTCTAAGAAGACCTTGATATTTCGAACTCTTGAACAATACCACCAATCCAATAACGTCAAAATGAAGAGCAGTGCTCTGGTAGGCTAGAGCAAAATAAAATTGTCCGGCCCACGAAATATCCTTTTTACGAGGGCGACATTGAGGCCTGTCAATATCGTGCCCCGCCTGGAAACAGCCAAACCAATATAATTGGGCGAGTTGTTCACGGAATCCCGCAAACTCGATTTCTCTCCCGAGAAGGGAGGGCAGAACAAACCAAGCAACAGTGCTTGCCCTTGGCGATACTTGACATGTCGCGACAAGGCTAGGTGAACGAATTCTTGTTGCCGGCGTTCAAAAAAGGAACGTCGTTACCTTAAATTTCTTTGGACCAAAAAGAGAAGTGTATTTGCAAGAAGCAAGGAAAACGTCACCCACATTTTGTCTCTTGACTGCTGAAGACCCTGATAAGATTGATTTAGGGAATGTGGGGATCCTTAACAATTTGAATTGGCATGTGAAATATACCTCTGGCTTCTTATTATGGTTACTTTTTTTAGTACGAAAACATTTGCTGGGCTACAAATCACGTGTACGCAGTCGATTTGTGTGACAAAAGCTCTAGAAGCAAGAAAGGAAAATTGCTTTCCAAACCTGCATTGCACTTTGATTGAATACATTTTTTCTGAAACTCGCACATCAATGAATCAGATAGCCTTAATTTAAAAACGCCTTAAACGTGAACTCAGTCGGAACAGAAGGATAGGGAGGACCGCGATCGCGTGTGTGCGTTAAGGATAACGACATGAACGGATATCAAAGTATCTCTTTGTGGACGAAAACGTTCAGTACATTGCCGTTTGTTTTCAATACGCGGCGGCTTCAGTGGTGTGCACAAAATCAGGTGGAAGAAAGCATTTGATTGTAAAACTATAAAAATCATCATCATCATAATCATCCCCAGCAAGTCCTCTCCTTTAGTAGTGATGGTTTTCAGCCAGGTTGTACCTGTGCCGTCCTGATCTATGTGAAAGCCGAGGATCCGTATGGAGTGTTTTCGCGGAATTTCTTTGCCGTTTAGGTGTAGCCTCATGCGTCCCCGGATATCGTTCGCGTGAGCCTTGCGGGAGTTGATGACAACCGTGTCCAATGGAGGCCGTGTATTGAGTGACTACGTCTATGCCTCGCTGCAGCGTCTCTCCTTGAATCCTCCATATGATAAATAGGGTGACCCCCAGCAATTATGGTTTAAAGGAACATGAAGGTCGCAAGGTGGTGGAAGCTCTCCTTATCTGGCGGATCATGTATGGCCTTCCTTACTACCATCTGACAAAAACTCAGCACATAAAACTCGATGTAATTCTCCGTAACGCCACCCGTATCGCGCACCCCAAGATTCACACAAAATGACCTATTATATGCCACATGCGCGCTGAATAAACTCAGTGAGAAGAATGACACGCACCACCTCGCCCAAACCCAAAGACCAAACGTCGCCTCAAGGTCGTCTCATCCTCCTTGATCTGGGCCATAACATCTCGCAGCTCCAGCATATTCTACCAGAGCCGCCACCATGGTCATGTCCAGCCAACATAACCTTGAAGCCCATACCCGAAATTATGGGTCCAGACCAGGCAAGTCGCCGCGATGACAGGGCAAACCGCTACAACAGAAAGACATTTTCCCCAGGAACTACGGTCATTTACACCGACGCTGCGTACAACAAAGACACCAAAATCGGAACGACAGCTTTTCATAGCGACGTCCTCTCCGCAGTAGCCAAGTACGCCTCCACACCGTCGTCGACATCTCTGGAGCTTGAGGCTATTGTAAAGGCCATAGAAGCACACCAAGATCAAACAAAACTGGTCATCATCCGGACAGCAAATCACTAATTCGCAATCTACGGGAGAATCACATGTACCCCCACATGCGCTAAACACTCGCCAGCATCACACGTAACCACGCCGAGCTTCATACCACTGTGATCTGGGTCCCTGGACACGCAGGTGTAAAGGGGAATGAGAAGGCCCACGCCTTAGCCCGAGCTGCTATCTATGATCCGGGCACCCCGATACCCTGGCCTCGCTTCTATGACCCAAAAGAGAACCGCCGAGAAATGCCTCAGACTCGTAGAAAGTACTTACGGGTTGTCAGAGATCAGAGAACAACCCTCCCCTACCCGAGAAAATTCGCGCGCCCTGACGCTGTTCTCATTCGACGTGCACAAACGGGCACGCTACCAACACAACACATACAACACTACACAGTCGGGCTTCCAGGCACACCAAAATGCTCACACTGCGACCAATACCCCAACAATGAACACACCCTCTGGACATGCCCAAACATACAAAGCACCCTGAGATCTTCCCTGCAACCAATTCCTGCCACAAAGCGCCCTACTTGCTGGGAGGCATGGGTCACACCCCCTAAGGAGCTTGAAGAGCTCTATTGGACCACGTTTGTTAACCACGTTAAAACACGCCAGGACTATAGATAGCCAGGACTATAGTCCCGTAACCTAACCAAGAAGCCGAGCAGTCCTTTGGACACAGGTTTCAAATTATATAAAGTTTATCTCTCTCTCTCTCTCTCTCTCTCTCTCTCTCTCTCTCTCTCTCTCTCTCTCTCTCAAATTACACCGATAATCTGCTGACAGCGACCAATTTATCCCTCCAAACTTCTCGATCTCGTCTGCCCACCTAACTTTCTGCCGCCCCCTTCCACCCTTGGTTTATCTAGGGATCCACTCTGTTAACCTTTATGTCCAACGGTTATATTTCCCCCTTTCATCTCTTGTGTGGAGCACTGCGAGGCGGTGTTAGGCAGCTCGGATCCGCGGGTCGAGCAAGGACTCGCTGAACGAGCAGCCCATGTCACCGGCGCCCTCCAAGCGCTGGTCACACGACTCCAGAATAAAGTTCTCTCTCTCTCTCTCTCTCTCTCTCTCTCTCTCTCTCTCTCTCTCTCTCTCTCTCTCTCTCTCTCTCTCATCCGCATTACGTTGCCTACCCGCCCCCCCCCCAATTTCTTCTTCCTAGTTTCAATGATTTATTTATATTTCATAGAAAATGAAAGAAAGGATCAATCACAAAAAGCTACTGCGGTGAGTAGCTTGACGAGGTGACTGCCCCCTCAGAACGACAGTAACGTTCAGTGCGTGGGACGTAATATAAAAATGATAATAAAGAACGAAAAAAAAAAAAACAAGGAAAAAAGGGGGAAAACGAGCGAGAAAGCGAGGTACACAATAAGTGGTACACAATAAGAGGTACACAATTACATAGCGGCAATAAAATAAGGCATTACACAGAAGTCGAGCACAGTCTAGCCAAAATCTGATCTTCATAAAAACCTGGCTTCGTAAAAACAATCTTCAGAAAAGCAATCTTCTTAAAACAATCCTCATAAAAACATATCACGAACATCTGGCAATGACATACTTGCAATGTCACGACGATATTTTTGGTGTAAGCTGTTTAACAATGAAGGAAACTGGTATCTGAGTATTGTTTCCCATAGTTCGTACGATTACGTGTTACTTCCCAGTGTTTTGGATTACGTGTGTTGTGTGCGACTATACGTTCTACTAGTATGTCCTTAGTACGCGTTTGTTTCCTCACCCACTCCGCTCTCTTCTTGTCCCTTGATGTTACACCTATCATCTTCCGTTCCATTACTCGCTAAAACAATAAAATAACCTTTATGAATTGCGCAGGTAGTTTACTAGAACGTGGGGTTAAAATAAAGCATGAGGGCTTTTTGCACCGAATTGCATCCCAATACGTCATCACCTAATTAACACATATCGAAACCGGCGGAGAACCTCTACGGGGCTTCTGCATGAAAAACGTACCTCTTCTTCCTGTATGTGGCCGTCCTTCATATCTTAGGTGAAAGTCTTAAGTGCCTTATTGTGCGAAAAACCGGCGTTGTTGTCCGGTACAGAAAATTTCCGCTGCTGTGGAGGGTCAGACGCTCTAACTGGAGTGACAGAATGCGTGCTAAAGTCATTATTCGGAGAGATAATTGGGTTGCATAGGAGTTCCTAAGGGGATCGAACCCGGGTTTCCAACGTAGGAGCCGAGTTCGTTGCCAGTAAGTTGCCCGCGGCTGGACAAGAATTGGCTTACTTTGTGCGGTGCTGCGTCATATAGAGTGACAGGTGAGTGTGACGACACCTAAGCAGAGGAGGTACACTCTAGCCACAGTAATCTGCTTAAGACAAATCGCAGGTACGGAGCAATTTGGGAGCAACGTTCTTGCTCCTTTTGGAGAAACATACCCAAACGGCAGATCGGAAGAAATCGAACCCTGGTCGAATAGTAGATCGAAAGCGTAGTTCCAGCTCAGGCCGCGGGTCGGTCTGAGGAAGAAAAAACGTTTCTCCCCCAAAATCGGGGAATGCGACCTGAACTCAAGGGAGTGAAGAGAAATGCTAAGAACATATGAACTGTGTGTGACGAGACGGGACAGGCGCCTGTCCCGCCTCGCCACCCACCGGTAATATCTTCTTTGTGCCAAGTATTTCTATTCTGTATGAACCACTTCACCCAGGAACGCGCTTTATTGAACCCGAGCGGCGTTCTTTTCTCTCTCGTGTGACGTTGTCGCCATTTGCTTCCGCAGTGCACTCTTCTTTTCGAGTCACCATAGCGCCCGTTCCGGCAAGTGCGCGCCGCGTCAACAAAGGGAAAATAAATGCTGCACTTCGGTTCGCGCCCGCTCTCTTGGTGGGTGAGGAAAGCGGCTATGACGCAAGCAGCTCAAGCACGGAATAAAGCAGCGAGGACTCACGCTGCGCTGACGACTGGATAGACATCGCGTAAGGAGGCGCGCCGTTGGCGTTTTTGAAAAACGATAGCCCTTGTTGGGCGACATAAACGCGAAAAGTTTGGCCTGTATGCCTGCTTGCCTGCCTGCTTGGCTGTATTTATGTCCTTTGATTAGGCCGTCATGCGAACAGTAAAAGGAAATCATGAAGAATAAGTTTATACAGGCCACACTTTTCCGAACCACCAAATACTCAAGCACACTTCATCATAAGCATGGCCATCATAAGCCCTTAAGATTAAAGGCCCTACCTCGGGCATTACGTTAGTAGAAGGGGGGGGTGGGGGGCGTACACGTCGGCTTGCAAGTGGTCATAACCACTGGGAGGAAAAACAAGATTATATAAATGTGGGGAAGTGAAAGAGATAGAAGCTTACTTATGTTCGTTAGAAACAACAACAAAACAGGAGGAAAAAACAAAGGGAACGCCAAAATAATAAGGAGAGACAACAAGGACGTTTGGGGGAACAAGACTGATCAAAGCAGCCGTTTGACCTCTTGGGTAATAAAGGCTTGAATGAAGAGACAAAAACCAAAAACGGAAGGAAACACTACAACAACAGATGGAACACCAAAAAGGAAAGGATGAGACAGCAGTAAGGACGGCAAACAAAAAGCGTTGGCGCACAACAGGGTTGGGGTGATCAGGGCCGCAGTTTGAGCGCATGCAGTCGCAAGGCCAAAAACGGAAGGAAACAACACACGGGGTACCACTAGGAGAAGGATGTGTCCACACTAAGCAATGTAACGAAACAGTTTGTCACCTAAAAAAAGGCTAAGAATCAGGTCAGCGCATGGGGCAACAGGGAATAAAAAAGCAACGGTAACAAGAGATCAAGAGACATGGGAACTACGCAGAATCATCTGGATTCGATTGCACTACATATACGCACTGTGTAGCCTGGGGACCAAGTTGTGCACGTGGACTGTTCATGATAGTTTGAATTTATTTGGGTCACGTTCAACAACTATTGATTCGGGCTCGTTAGTCACTTCTGTAAGGCAAAACGAAGGAATGATTTGCTGAATGCACTGGTGGAACCATGCAGTCGATACCTGCTCATTGCGTAATGTAGGCGGCGTCAAGTACGCAATGGCAGTAGCAATATTGAGGTGTCTAAGTCGGGGATTGCATAATACAGGTTACGAGAAAGACAGGGTCTGGCGTTTTTCGCACACAGCCGAGGCTAGGGAGACCTTGTAGTCAATATTGTTCAGAAAAAGAAAATGAAGTAATAGGCATATCTGAGGCCAACCATCAATACAACAGTGGCACGTGCGATGTTCTTTTAATTGAAAATGCATGCCCGTTTCATTTTTGGTGTAGGAAATAAACACAATACGCACTGCAAACACTGTTCACACCCACAAATACAAAAGTGCTCTTGGTGGCATACAAAGAAGCCTAACAGTAACGAAAGGTTTCAGTAATGGCGCGATCAGTGGAACGCGGGAACATTGAATTGACGTGAGCAAACATCAACTGTGTCTATTTATTTATTTATTTATTTATTTATTTATTTATTTATTTATTTATTTATTTATTTATTTATTTATTTATTTATATAGTGCAGCGATATGATAGTTTCACTCTCCACGCGCTCAACTCGATCCAAATGGGGTTTGTGCATGGTACTATTGGTACTATTGGTACCATGCATAGTACCATGCACCATGGTACATGGTGCATGGTACATGGTATGGTGTGTGCGTGGTACTATTCCGGTATACCGTGCCCGCGCTATTTAAACGCGCTACACATGTCCGGGGTGCTGCCGAGCTTTCAGCTCCACAAGAGTTTACATATCAGTGCATGCCTCAAAACTGCAGCGCTGACAAAACAGATGCCGTTTGTGGACGATAGAGTGGGCCGGGATCGTCCACGTTGGAGTTTATTAAGTCGGTCCCAGTTCGGCAGTTCAAGCATTGATTTATGCTGAGAAATAAATAAAGCGTAGGGAAGGAGACGCCAATATGCCTGCATGACCGGCTGTAGCAAAATGCGTATCTGTCACGCCTAAACCGAAGCTGAAACCGGAACGAATCTATCGGGAACAATTTTGGCGCAAGCACTTCGTTCTCGCCTCCCGCCCCCCGGTCTCTCCATTGTCACAAAACGTTACTCCGAGTATGGTTGGTACTCCGTTTAGACCGCCGTTACGCGCCGCAATCATAGTGTCATGGAAGGCTATTTTCTAGCTTCCGGGTGTCTTCGGTGGGTCTTTCTGTCTATTAATGTAAAGCACCGCCTCCCGGCCTACCGGCGTATGTAAAGTTTGGTTATGGCCGATATTACAGCTCATCACTAGTTAGTTCTCCTCCCCTAATATTTAGCATTCACGCTATACCGTATGCTCCTTTTTTTGTATGTTTCGCACATACACTCCCAGCATACCAATACTTGAACGGGTAAAGTCTGAGGAGAGGAGAGACATAAAAGAAAAATGAAGCACGCAGAACGAAACGACGCAGATGTGCTGGAAAAAAAACGCTAAGGGTGGTGACGACGGCGCAGATTGTTGTACAGTAAAGCCGACTTTGATGAGGAAGCCAGTCCTCTAGGTACAACTTATTTCTATGTGTATTTTAGCATTTTTCTTCTATTTGCCGAGGTGCGTCAGACCTCCTAAGTGTACTCGGCGCACTACAGCTTGTTCGTCTTCCTGGAAAGCGTTGCACAACCATGGTAGCTCCCAAAGAGAGCAGCCTTTACTCGCGAAGCACGCAGTGGGCTTTTATCCCGGATTGACCGTACTTATTTCGCTACCATACCCTTTTCTCCTGTTACTCTGCAGGCACTATCCAGGCGACCTTAAAAGCCTCGCGAGCGACGTACGAAACGCGACGTGCGGAAATGATACCGTCCTCGAGTAGAGTTAACGGCAGTGAAAAGCTGCTCGAAGGAGAAGTCGAGATCGTGTAAAAATAGACAGCGAGCGCGCTGACAGTGCAGGAAGAGAGTTTTAAGATATTTATGGTGCTGCTGCAACATGGATTCTGGTTATCAAGAATGCCAAAAGTGAGCAATATAGGTATTGGTGATAGCTATTTAGACACTGCGAGAAAATGGACATGAAAAAAAAAATGCGTGGCGGGTTTTCCCACACCCACTCTTCGCTCTACCAGATTTTTGGGGCATCACGTCCGATAAATAGAAAAGAAATCGCGGACCACATCCACTAACGTGAAACCTGGGGAAGGGTAAAGCAAGCAGTGTATAAATGTATTCTTGGCACCTTGGCGCTTTGCCCACGGAGATGAAACCGTTGGAAGTATACAGTTTTGCTCTAAAGGTCACTTGTTTTTTAAGCACGAAGCGTTCTTGCGCGGTACGTAAACGAGTATCCCGGTGTTTTTTAGTAGGCGTTACGAACCGTTCAAGCGCGAGGCGTAAACGAGTGCCAGGGTGGTTTTTTTATAGTACACGTGACGTCCTAGTGCGAGGCGTAAACGAGTGTTTCGGTGGCTTCGTACCATGACTACATGAGACGACGGTTATGACGACGACGACATGAGACGCCGACAGCAAGATCCCCTAAAACAACTTACTTGCAGACGCCCCCTTCCCCTATACCTTCCGTCTGCTGTGTTCCTCAACCACCCTGATCCCACGCACCGCCGAAGCAGTTTTGGATGCCTACCACACAAAAATGATTTATAGATCCACTGGCGGATTTTCAAGATTGCGTTAACCTTTCTTCCATACCCTGAGAGAACTTGACGCTCGGGCCGACGCGCACGCCTTTCTCTTACTCCAGAGGTCAAAAGCGGAGCGTTTTATCCCGCGCTTCGTACACCGCGTCAACGGTGCTTAGTGCTCTAAACGTCTGAGTGGCCACAACTGCTCGCTTTAGCAGCTGCCTGTCACTCTTTTTGTGTTGCAAGCCAGTATCGGCATTTCGCCGCTATTACTCCATCTTTAGCTGCCGCACACTGATTGCGTAACTCGATTCTACAACGCACAGAAGGGGTCTCTAGAGTCACAAGAACCAGTGGAGGCACGGCCGGCAGGAGCGCCACGCTTCCACTCACTGTCTGTGAAAGCAGCACGGCGAGGATTGCAAAGGAAGTTCGCTCCAAACAAACACGTTTTCTCACACCCCACCATAGTACACGCCACCCGCCGCACACTCTATACCGCCCTGTGCAGACAGTGCGACCAACGCGCAACTATATATCACATGGATGGGAGTGTCAGAATAACCCATACTTGAATTCGATTCCCAGTCCTACGTACGAGCAGTGGAAGTGTGAACCTACCAGCTCTTACCCTAAATGCAGGTATAGCTAGCGGAAAGGGTGAACAAAGCGGATAGAAACAACATAGTCCTAGACTAAGCACCCCGCCCACTTACCAGCTCATCATCCAAATAAAGTTTTTCTTCCTCATCCTCCCCTCCACTCTTGAAGCCATATCTCCCCACGTGCTATCCCCACTCTGCAGTTCTCTGCTCCTCTATCCCTCGTTCTGTTGACAGAATGACGCGAACACGAACAGAGCACCGAAAACAGTGGGCGATATACCCCCCATCTATTGCTCAAGGCATAACAACAACGTCTTATCGGTCTTCGTCCCGTCTACAAACCCTCTAAACCTAAAATCTGCGAAGTCCCACAGCCAAGAGCTGCCAGGACTCTCAGCGCCCCCCCCCCCCCTCAAAAAAAAAAAAACTGCTTCACACATACTTTGGAATTATAGGCTTCCACAAAGCAGTGATTTTTTTCAGTGACCCTGGACCAAAGGTCACCGCGCTTTCTCATGGCGCATTTATCTGGCTGCTAGCTTCCTTAGGGAGTTCGCGAAATCATTTGTTGAGCGTGTTCATCAGGGAAAAAAATACGGCGCATCGATAAAGTTCCGTATTTTTTTCCGAACTTTTCAAAATCAAATTTCGCGGGTTTAACGCTCCGATGCTACACCTGCGCTATGAGGCGCGCCGCAGTGAGGGCTCCAGATTAATTTTTGCCACTGGAGATTTTGCACGGCCTCTGAAACATCTACAGGAAGTTAAATGTTTGAGTACGTACAGTTGAAACCATAGCGTACTTTGCCAAAGCATTATTTAGCTTGAATAATTACGCTGACCTAGTAGACAACCGAGCAAAAGCTTGTTAAAGTAGCGCACACCGGAAGAAGAGGCACGGGAGCACAGTAGCAGGAAACAAGAGTATGAAAAATGTCGTAAACGCGAGGCCTAAGCTAATGCTTTATTACATATCACGTAACAGTCCCTAAAGCGCCTGGGGAGTTATAATTACACGAGTTGAACGATCTCTCACTGCGGGTACTTTCACCCTCAGAAACTTTCAAGGAATGTCGGGTATGTTTCCAAGCTTTCCGCAAAAGACCGTATATAAAACACCGACAAGGTCATTCATAGCAGCCGCCCCTCCTCCTTCTGGGCGAAGCCTTGGTACGTGGAAAACCTGAGATTGCTGAACAAATACCACCGGTCAATTAGAAGTGGTCTCTGAGAGACCTAAGCGCATAGAAAACCGAAACTCTGAATTGGAATTCCAAACCCTTGCAGGACTAAATTCGCAAGGAACTATTAGAATTTACCGAAATACGACAACCGGCGACCAACCGCACATCCGCACTTTTCCTGAAACTGGCGGCGCCAACTGAAAAATGCTTCTAATTTGCAATTTTAGGTTCGCTGATGCAATAAGGTAAATTTAGGCAAGCGCGAACACAAAGGAAGTCTTCTGCGGTAGTCTAGCTAACTACATAATGAACTTCTGAATGTTATCCGAACGCCTTCCCGGTCCCAAATGCCCTTGTTCGGGCTGTAGATTCCTGGTTAGCTTCTTTAGTTAGTGCCAGACGATAGGCTGACTGCCCTGCAATGAAGGTTGTACAGGATTACCTGTGAAGCTTTGGGGAAAGCAGGCATACTAGTCTCCTTTGTCGCTGCCGACTGCCTTCAAACAGACATTTTTCAATCAACCAATTATTGTTGGAGATATTTCCATCAACATTGCTGGACCATCGAGATGACCGTGGACACCGATTCGAGTCTGCCTACACCCTTTCGTGCATTCACGAGCAAAGTGACCACCTTCAACAGGAGTTGTTTGACACCCTGAATACTACGATCGAGTCGGTACCCCCGCAACAGTTGCAAAACTATTTAGTTACCACGAGTGAACGGTCTGCCTGGCTTTGTTTTGCCAAGACGACGGACACAGTGTTCCACCTAGGTTAAGCTTATTGCAAATCTGCTGATGTGTCTTTTTGTGTTTCTTAGACCGTGACGCAGACGGTCGTATGGTCCGTGTCGTGCCTTTGCTTGAGATTCCAAAGCCTGTCGTCTGGCTATATTTACTGAATGACTGGATGCAGCTGTTGTGTCGCTTGCGCTGAAGCGCATTCACAGACAGCCCAGCAGGCGCTCAAGCCATAGCCGGACTAAGGGGCGAAGTGACGGCAAAGCAGCCATTAAATTCTCGTCTGGTCACGTGGTACCCCAGCGGGGAGGCTCCTAGTGCACGCAGCAGTGACGCCCCCCGTAGCGGATCACGTCGCGTTACGTCCCACCTGTAGCGCGTGCTCAAGGTCATTGCGACGTGATGAATGACATTGCAAGACATGGCGTAGCAGAGCTTTCGTTCTGAAAAGTCGGTGCCAGCGCGAGGGCCCCCACCCACCTGAGATGGTGTAGAAGGTGCAGATGTATGTGGTGACCAGAGTGGCCAGAGGGAGGAGGAACATGCAGACGAGGGAGACGCTGGTGTACAGCTGCTCCTGCCACTGCGCCGAGTAGAAGCCGTACGTGACGCACTGGTAGAACTCCTCGACGAATGGGCCCCGCTGCACACGGAAGATGAACACCTGCGCACAAAGGGAGGGAGCGGACAGGAGTCAGCCAGGAGGACTGAATCGTATTGTTTCTGGGATTTATTCGTGCGTATATCATTACAGAGATTGTATTTTAGATAGGAGTCTGCTTTTGGATTCGTAGGGTTTAATTTATGCATGTTGTGCTCTGTTTAAAACATTACGACGGAGGATGTGGCTGTTGGCAGCTGCCCTCTACTATCACAATCACTGTGTAGCAGTTTCATCCGCCATTAAACAGTCTTTTACGTCCCGCAATCACCGCCTGTTTCTTCGATACGCTTTAATTGTGCGCTTTCTTCGCTAGTTTCTCTCTTTACTCCTTAAAGTAAAACGCTGCCAGATTTAAAATAGAAGAAAAACTACATACAGACCATTAAAAACAGTGCCCCACAAAATAGGAACGCGGGATTTGAGTGTGCAACATGCGTTCAAATTTTTACCCCTAACATCCGCAATATAGGCAATGCTTTTAATGACTCAGTCGCCGCTATTCTACAGGCAGTCACAACAACCTAAATAAACGGAAGCAGCAAAGGTATACTGTAGGGCTATCCTGATTTTACCTCGACCGCAGTATAATGATAAGCCGAGAACTGCGCGGATAGGAAGCGAGGTATACGCACTGAAACAACAGAACGTTCGACCTGCATTTTTAAAGCGCGCTAGCCTTTTCTGTGGCAGAAAACAATGGTATGGGCCACCCGAAGAATTCGCTGGTGAAAAAGAACGCTGATAGGTTGAAACACTAAAATCTATTGTAAAGCAGCACGTGTAGCACAACGCACGGTCTCCTGGAATGCGGTCATCCCATATCCCAGGGGACGTGCTTCCATATAATGCTGCTTCCGTATAATGCTTTTGCTGCTCCGTCCCTGGGGCCCCAGACGAATAACATTTACCCGCTGTTTACGTATCCTACATAGCTGTTTTTTGTGAAACTGTAGGCGTCTATACGGCTGCAAAAAATGGCCAGCAGAACAGCGGTCCGCGGGCTTACCGACCTTCAGATTGATCGGATTGGCGAAACAGGAAGTGCGAGTACTTTACTGCTACCATGGGTGGATGTTCAAGAACAAAAACAGAAACGCAGAAAATTGGTTTTAAAATGCTGAGCCGGAATGCTTTAGGGACGAAAAAGATGCGGAAAGGGGCGCTATTGCAATGCTGCGCTTCCGCAGCAAGTTCCTTTTTTTTTTGTTTTGAAACCGCTGCCCGTAGTTCGAACGTGACCCGTCGAGATGCCGAAAGGTTGTGTGCAAGCAGAAGTTCGATGAACAGTTGCAGCGTCCTCTCACTAATAAGTCTGAAATACCGATGCTCATCTCCTTGTAATGACTGATCACTAGAATACCTTAATATTACTTCTAACTTTTTTATCTTTTATATCTCCCTCTCAGTTTCTCGCCGGGCACACGCAAGCGTACACGCACGCAAGAAAACACGCACTCGCTCACGTACGCACACACTTTGTATTGGCCTCCTGATGTCCAGTGTTGGCCTGCCTCCCAAGGATGACTAATTATTTGTATTTAGCGCCCTTCCCTAGATCATCTGCGCACAAACAGTCAGGATGGATACGATAGAGTAATACAAATAGTGTTGCAGCTACTAGTACTTCTATAAAACAACTACTGCTATACTACTACTACTGCTACTACAATTACGAACAAGAATATTATTACGCTTAATTTTTATCGTCAACTGTAAAAAGTAGAATAGGCAGAATCTGAGCTAGTGGGATCATACTGGTCAGCCTAAATTTAACTGGGTACGCAGACAATGACGAGAAACGAAGCACAAACGCTGACACTACCAACTGAATTTTATTACGCCTTCCCTTGTACATTTATACCCTCTAGCCGCGTGGTCTTGGAGCAACATTGCGCTGAAATAGTTTTTCTTTATCGGTTAGCGAAACCGACGCAGTACTGATACAATCATCGGTGCCCTCTTCAATTTCCATAGCGCTTGTACTTCGTTTCTTGTCATTGTCTGCGTACCCAGTTAAATTTAGGCTGACTAGTATTAATTCATGTAAAAAGTAAGCATAGTGAATAACGAAGTAAGCAAAGGTAGGTACATAAGGCAACTGTCGTTGTGAGGCCCACACTGCCCAAGTGGTCCCAGGTGATGTACAATGAAACGCCCTCGAAGCCACCCAAAGCAGCCAGAAGCCACAGGCCAGAAGCCACAAATGCCTAATGTCATCAGTTGAGCTGCGTGAAAACGAATGCGCGAAAAACCTGTTCCCGAAGCTATTCTGTAGTAGCGTATTTTACCAATACGAGCGTCAGTTGGTCACATCACCGTAAACACTTGGTGGTCGTCCGCATTACGTTTACGTTATATTGTTGGTGTTTTTCATGACAATGATGATATTTGCCCTCCATGCGCCACGCCACGAACTACAGGCAAACACTTGATAAAATCCACCTGCACTTTATCTGCGCGCCTAGGCCGCCAGATGAGTGCCAGACTCAGTGGCCATATTTGCATGGTTCGGTGTCACCCAAACGTCAGGGAGACTTCCTCACCTTGGTCCTTAATTGTTCCTTGCTCTGTCACCACAAAGCAGCAAAAATTTGCATACAAAGGCGCGCGGAGGTGGCTCACGGGCTATGTTTCAAGCTTGAAGATTATTCAATTTCCAATTGTGGAAAGTGAATCAAGAGTTAAATGCTACGGCCTGACAGAGGCTCGTGCTTCACGGGGCAATCCGAAGCAGTACAGCGATCAGCAGCAATCAACACAATAACATTCAATTTCATAGACACAAAAATACACTCGAAGCGAGAGTAGGGTGAGGGGAGTAGGGATGAATACATATATTCACAGGCTCTCCGTACAGCTGTACAATACTTAAATACAACCAAAATAGTTAGTAGCTTGCAAACACACAACCTATTCTTAAAGGTACTTCTTGTATAGATACAGTAAAGATATATTAAATATAATAATACATTTACAGACAAAAATAGCAATAAACGGCCGATTAAAAATATTCCACACAAAGTTCTAGCAGAATTTGTTTAAATAAATTTGTTAGAAAACCGTCTGCTACAATCATAGTATTCCTCAATTTTATTTAACAGCCATGGTATCTGGAAATTGTTATGTTGTTTACCGAAATTAGTTCGGATCTGCGGTGTTTTTCTAAGCCCACCACGCAGGCAGTACCGACTTGCTGGCTGAGGTGCATAGTGGTTATGAAGGTAAATATTTTTGAAGTACTGTAGCAATTTGTAATAATATACTTGACTAGCTTTAAGCAAATCGTGTTTGGAAAACAAATCATGGGTTCTTAAATCCTGAATTATTCTGTAATTTGTACTACTTAGCCCCAGGGTTCCATCCTGGTCGCATAGTTCGTTTTTGATGGAGGCGAAATATGAAAAACATCGGTGCGCCAAAATGTCGGCTCGCATTTAATATCAACAGAGGGTCTGAATTTATCCAAAGCGCAATAAAGCATGTTGTTGGGCTAGATGGGTTTGCAGCTTTAAACGAAAAAAAGCAATAGCTGGGATGTTGGGTTAAATATACAATCCGAATTTTTATAATGGTTTGCCCGAGCTGGCTCACCGAACACTCTTCTGTGTGGGCGGCTGCTGAGGGATAAAGCTATAGAGGTTGTTTAGAGTTTGGTCATCATAATTGAAAATTTTCTCATGGCAGACTTACTTTAAGCAGCGGAATAGAATATATTCCAAATGTCTCTCATGCACTAACGCTGTTGACCGTTGCACAAGCGCTAAACCAGCGGATTCTAGCAATTTTTGACGGCTGTGCTATAAAGGGCGCCTTTGCGCGTGACGAGACTTTTTAGCTTTTGAAGCTGCTTCGGAGTAGGACTCGCAGCTCACGAGCCAAAGGTTCGGTGGCGAAAGAAGCACTGCAAGAGTTGGCGCGCTTTTTTGTGCTCTAATACAGGTGGAAAACACAGAAGGAGCAAATACTCGCCATCGGTGCGTCTGGCATCCAAGATAACGAACGCTTCCGCACTGCACTATTAACAATGTAACAGATGTTAAGTGTACATGTTTAGTTGTTGTTGCTGCTGCACTTTGTTTTATTTCTTTGTTGTATTGCTCCCCCTAAATGAACCCCCACTGCCCTCTGTAATGCCCTTGGCCTTGAGGGTAAAATAAATAAATAAATAAATAAATAAATAAATAAATAAATAAATAAATAAATAAATAAATAAATAAATAAATAAACCACTGCGGTGTTTTAGAAATAGCGCAGAGTCTGTTCGATGTCACCCCAAAAACTCGCCAAAAGTATCAGTGACGTCTATTTTATTTGTGACCATTCTTCGTGATTGGGATTCTAACTTTCAACCTAAAGTGGGCGAGCGCTGCTGTGCTCTATCGGTGCTTCCCGTATCGTACGGCTTTTTCACTCCCTCCGCTAACTATCAAGCTGCAGGTCAGTCCGTAAATTCTACCAGCAAATTACAGCCGCTTGACAAAGGAATCATTCGTTCAGTCAAAGTGCACTGGCGCTGACAAATAGTACTGCGTTCCCTGTAAAGTCTGCAACACGTGGACCCCACAAAAGGGCGCGACTCTTGGCATGTTGAAGGTTTTTCAAAAAAGCCTTGACATGTCGACAGCGGAGGTCAAGCCGTGCAAGTCTCTTTTAAAGTAATATCGTGACAGCTTCGACCGAGGGCTTAACCGAGCTCCTTGTCACGGTAAAAGGAGTCGAAACGAGGGAGAGTAGTTTGCACAGTTCCCATGCGCAGAACCATACCGCCTGTACAACCGTATGTCTGCTAGGCTGTTCCCGCAAGATAGGACGACACAACCTCTTTCCGCTGGATATCACCCGCCCTGCCATGAACAAGGCGCACGCGATATTGTCGCCGCGCTGAAATGAGCAGGATTAAAGCGGCAGGGGTTGCGGGAACAGCTCAGCCGACTACGGTTGCACTGGCGGGATCGTTCCGTGCATGCGAACTGTGCGAACTACTCTCGCTCGTTTCGCCTCTTTTTACCGTGACAAGGAGCTGACTCACCCGTCGGTCGACGCTATTTACGCATGATACAAATATACAAATTTACGCATGATACAAATGTACCAAAAAATGAAATGTACAAAATAACTACAAAAAATGATACAAATGTACGCATAAACATCGAAAGGTTCAAGAGAAGCTCTCAGAGAAGGATGTTGGAGCTGCTCTATTAGCCAGAATTTAGCCTCTCCAATTACCAACCCGGCAATTTATTGCGCTGCAAATCAAGGCTCGCGGAGGAAGCTGCTGATGGGAATCGAAAATATTTGCTCAGCAGCACTGAACCTGAGGCGGAATGGTGTCTTAGGGCACTTCTCTTCTCAGGTGGGAAGTCATGCGCATGGCCGGTCGCTGGTGCATTTTGTTGTCAATGCATGAAAGCAGTCACAATACTACGAAGAATGATAGGTGCAATCATTTTCTAAGAGCTGTTGTTGCGTAACGAACTCTTGAGGGAGTACAGTGCGCATTTTTTGCAACAGAAGAAACAGAAAGGTTCTATGCATGGTTAGTCGAATATTCTTCCTGAAGGAATTTATAAGGCACAGCGGACGACCTGCTTTCCCGCGTGTACTGTACTTTTTACGTGTGCCCCAAGGGCTGCTTAACTACATTATTCCATTTGGCATATAATAAAGTGCGCCGTTAAGACGGAAATGGGCGTTCTTTATGCTGACAGCTTTTCGTACTCACGAGCACTCATCCGGGCATTTCTTTGTTGTTTGATTTGGGATGGCAGTCCCCGCAAAGCCTGTTCTATGGCTGCATAGACGACTGCCAACGGTATGTTGCCAAAGTCAGGCTTAGAGCTTTGCGCTAATGGAATTTTAAAGCACGACGGAAGTAGTGCTGCTAAGCAGGATTGTAGCGTTATAACAGCGTAAACTGTACAAAATGCATAAATACCCGCGTGTTTCAGACCTCGGAGATTAGTCAACACTAGAATCCGAAATGTCTTTTTATTTGTAGTTGAAAAAAAACACCACGGAAGCTTCCACGCTAAAAAAATGAAAGAAGGCATTTTCGCTGGCAAAGCACCTGGAAGCACATTATTTTAGGGTGCTCAGGAGAATTTCGATTTTAAATTGTACAAATGTTAATCACTCGCCTCAAGAAACACTATGTTGCTGGCATTGTTTTAATTTCAGTGGGCTTGCGAGGAAGAGTCTTAAACGCATTTCATGCGTTTTACTACTGAAAATAATAAAAGCGAATTGTAAGCACCAATAAATGATCAAGCCGTACTACTTAACTGGGCATCAAGCCAGAATCCGGGTACGCGAAACTCGCAAATGGTGATAGAGTGGTCCTAGAGCAAGTGCTAGAGAGAAGGAGTATGCCAGAAGACGGAGAAAAGATTGTCCCAATACTAGGAGGAACTACTAAGAAAAAACAGCGCCTAAAAAAGATACGAAAGGAAGTAAAGGAAGTTATTCTTCTAAGCAAATCTCAGTTGGCAGGTCAGCTCGGTGTTTGGTCAGCTCGGTGTTTGTCTTTACTTCCTTTCGTATCGTTTTTTGGTGCTGTTTTTTCTAAGTAGCATCATGCACCAACTAGCCCGTCTCAGTTCACTAGGAGGAACATTCTTACCATCGCCAGCTCTGGTTTCTACGAGCGCGACGCTATTTCCTTTCTGAATGTCTTTTTAACGGCTTTCAAGGAATCTCGTCTTCCCATCATTGGCGACGTGGTATGCCGCATGGAGCAGCTGACAGTTTCATGTGCGCTCTAAGTATATCTCAGAGTATAATTCAAGTTACACGGAGTATCCAAATAACCCCTTGAAGCTAAACTGCCAGAATTACATACATAAGCGCGCAATATATGGGTTTGGATTTCAGAAAACTGCGCGGTGACCCGCATTTCAAATAAAGAGGGTCAAAATGCAGTAGTTTTTACTGTATTTTCCAAACGAACGCTTACGCACCAGGCACTTCCACAATACCAAACGAAGCCAGAGCGATATATTTTTAGGGCTCACCTTAAATATCGCCTGGAAACGTCCTGTCCAATTTGTATGTGCCGAACTGCTGAATGCGCTCTCCCCTCCCTGTTTCTAGGCCACCTGCGTCAGCGGTCCTCCGAAAGCCCAATAAAACGTACTTTCGCAAATGAGTAACAAGTTCTAAATAACCAAGCTAGGAGGGTATATAGACGCATACAGACTGCTAAGGCGAAAAAGAAAACGTCGACGGTGAAAATATAACGCCCAAAACAGATGCAGACAATGATTGACCGGGCTACGCATAAGCACTAGTGACGTAGGTATAACGTTGTAAGCAATAGCGTTTTCTGTGTTACGTTTTAACAAGTGACTCGCAACTCTAAGCTTCTGTAACAAACAGAAGGCTCCTGGAAGGAGGATGAGGAGGAAGTGAAGGAGGACATAAACCTCATTTCAAACAGAAGCCAGATCCTCTCATGCCCTTGGCAGTAGGCATAAAGACGAAGTGCCGTTACTTTAATGCATCAGAGGGTCGCTTAACGAGAGTAGCTGAGCGACATATTAGGTTTCCCTTCAAAGGGCCGAACCACTGGCGTGTGGCTTTTTGGTTATCTTGATAGGCGTGACTTATGTTTTGCATGTTGTTTTCCCTGTACTGAGTTATTCTTGGTTTTAATGGGCGCAGTAAACAATGACCCCATCGCGACGGTGTATACAGCATCTCGTGCGTGACATCGTGTGTATGGGCCTCGCACACTGCAGTTTCAATTAAGCACTGCGGCGCCACCTGGTAGCGGCGGCGGCGTTTTTTCCAAAGAAGAAAATAAACATATACAGCTGTTCGCTACGGGGTTCAATTAGAAAAAAACACCGGAAAATTAGTACACAACACATCACAGCGCTTTATTACGTTCACAGTTTAACAACTGTGAACGTAATATCAATGTAAATATTCCGCTTACGAGTCGTGCGGGAATACATGCTAACAGGATAATCTGCTTGCGACGCCGACGTGCACAAAGTACATAGTACCCGAGAAGAAATAAAAAGAACAGAACCATAGGTGTGTTTGCGTATCTTCACGGTACCTAGCGTGCGACTCCTGCGATGAAATGCCGTGCTATCCCACAAAACGGAGCGTGTTTATTTTGGCAGCTCCCCAAACTAGCATTCTGGTCTCAGTACAAGGATGTATATGCATCAGAAAATGCATGGTGCATCCACGTGTATGCGTGCTTCCATTGTACGTAGTCATGACGGTAAAATATAAAGAAAGCTTAAAAACGAAAATAAAGAGACGTAAATATTCAAGCTACACAGCGACACAACAATAAAAAGACGGACACATACTAGCCACAATTGGGAGACCCGCATCTAGTTTTATTGAAATAAATTGAGAGTCTCGCATTTGTTTTATTGAACTCACTCTCAAATATCCCTAACATAAGGTCCTGTACAGCCTGTAGTTTGCGTTTCTGTCCCAGTAGGTCCAAGGAAAGGATTCTAGTGGAGCTTGTTGCGCACAATATTTTTGCAGACAAAGATAACATGCAAAAGCATAACTACCTACGCTGGCATATGTAGTTACGCGAACATAGCGCACAGCTCTATCAGGTTTGAAACGATCTCCATTTTCCCAAAAAGTGGTTTTTTACAACGGCACTACGGATGCGAGAGGAACCATTTCTGAAACACTATAGCTTCCGTTCTGCGCTCCGTATCCGTTCCCGTTCAAGCAATTTCAGGGTAAACAACAAGCTAAATAAACGTATAGAGGCTTTCGTGAAAGCTTCCTCGCGGGCATATACGTCCAAAACTATGCAGCGTGTTAAGTACGCGTGTATCAACCTATGAACGCATTTCAAAAAGCATCGACCGACATTTTTTGATCCCATCCAACAAACACTTGTCGTAGGTTCAGCAATTTCAAGTGGAACTTTGCTGCGGAGCTGTATTTTCAAAAACATGCCTCGACACACCTGAAGCTTCGCGCTCTTGGGGCTGCAATCGTGGGTGTTGCAATATACATACAACGTTTCACCCCAATTCCACACACACAACGGACATCAAAAAACTTCGTGACACCGAAAGGCACACTGGACCTTATACGGGAGTAACTCACTTCAGGCAAGCACCATGAAAGTCGCGTCACCGGTCTTCTTTTCACTACGCTGTCCGCCAACTGCTGGGTTAAGCCGTGACTTTATGCCAGTTAATGTCCCTTCTGGGATCTAAAGCTGAATAAATAAAAGCCATTGAAGCGTTTCCGGCGCCATTGGGACGTCGCGCCGTCATTTTATGATCTCGAGGGGGCGCGGGGACCTAGAGAACGGAAGGTCTTCCGTTTGGTGGAAAATCGCGCCTTGTCTTTCCCATACATTACTGCTTCCTGGAGGCGACACACACATGCACACACACGCACACACACACAACACACACACACACACACACACCACACACACACACACACACACACACACAGCCACACACCAACATCACACACACACACAACACACGCAGCAGCATCACAAACAACACGCGCGCAACGCATACCGCACGCATACGCACGCACGCACGCACGCGATACGACATAGACACGACAGCACGCACCCAACAGCACAGCACGCCAACAGCAACTATACACACAACACGCACGCACGCGCGCACACACATATACGCACACACACGCACACACATTACACATACACGCATGCACGCACGCACAACGCACGCACACACACCTTCCCTCACTCCGGTGTCTTTCTTCTGGTATGTGGGCTCGCGGGTTTTCGTCTTTTTATTTTTATGTTCCATTCGGGCGCCGCCGCTAGCGTTTAGTTGAAGCAGTTTCTAAATGACAGCATGCAGCAGGAAAACAAGCCCTGTGTTTCTTCTCAGTACGAAGATCAGCCTCTTTGTGATGTTCGTACTGTGCCGAATGCGGTGTTGCGGGCCATCGTATGCTGGCGGAACAGAAAGACTATTTTTTTGTTGCCCGCAAGATGGTGCTGAACACAGCACACCAGTGGCGCCACTATACCAGCGCATGACAGCCATAGCCTCAAGGCGTTGCGCTTCTGCACATGATCTTGCGCTGTTGATTCAGGGCTTGCCTCACCGGTGGCGCAACAGTCACTATAATGAGCCCGGTTTCTGCATGGGGCAGTGGAATTCTCACCAATATCGTCCGAAAGATTCCTGTTTAAAGGCAACACGCATATCTAGAAAGTTAGAAAAATAATGAGACCACTTTATTCCCCAAACTCTAACACATATACCGCAGCCAAACTCGAAACTGTCCATCACTCGAGCTGTCCATCGCTCGCTGCGAGCTTTCCATCACTGCGAGCTGTCCATCACTCGCAGCGAAACTCGAGCGAATATTCAGCGGTACTCAATCTGGATTGAATGCTTTCGCATACACAAGTAATCAGCGCTTACGAGTACTCAAATTCTTGGTGTACTCTTGTCTTCTGCAGAAACAAAATGCAAGGGGCCGTCATCTAAGAAACAGCCATTAGGGCGCATGTGATCCTTAAATTTAGGAGGCTGTACACAGTACACGCGCCAAGAATAGCATACAATGCAAATGGATCCCTCGCAGCGTACCTCAGAAAACGTGGCGTAGCTCGGGTGCGAGGCAGCAAACAGGAATCTCTTTGAAGGTTTGGTTTAGCATAGTTTTATGCCCATGACGCTCGTAAACTCGCCAATCTGGAAATACTCTGTTTTGCGTATTTCACGCACTCGCCATACTTTTTTTTCCCGAACTACCCGCAAAAACCCCGTTCACAGGCCTTTTCCCAATGCTTGAAATGCTGTGCCAACATATTAGAGAGCCGTTGCCTGCTATAATCAGATCGTGTTGTGCTCAAAGCCTGTCGAGCTCTTCAGCGGAACTGCTCTTCTGCCGCGATATGTGTTTGGTTCCCATTTTTGTGGAGTCAGCCTTACCAGACCATATAGTTCGCGCTGTCAGTTCATATTAACGCGACAGGTGTCCAGGCTAGCTGTCCATGATTTCGTAGTCCCGAAATGCTGAAAAAGCTGAAGTTGAACAAAAAGCTGAAGTTGGAAGAGAAGGGCATCAGGGGGGAGAGGAACGACTCGCCACTGATCGTCTGAAACGGAATACTTCCGGAGGTTAACACGTGGAGGTGAAGGCGAGTGAAAGGTAGAAAAAAAAATTGAAGAGAAAGAAAGGAACACAAAAAGCTTAGTTCACCGGACCATAGAGAACGATTTACGCACCATCATACGTGCCTCGCACTTTGCCACGCGCATTTCTCAATTTAAACGCTAGGGTATTCAAATACGCTGGAAAGGTTTTGAATGACTGCATGGATGTGAAAAATGATGAGTCTGCTTTTCGAAGCCTTGGAATAGAAATTCAAAGCTCCCTTTTTAACATAACGGTGGTTCAAATGCTAGCCTTTTTCCCATGCAACCTGAGTCATAGTAAATGTTCAAAATCCAAACTCCTTCGACAATGCCGGAAGTGCGAATCGGATAGGCGTCGGATTCATAACGCGAGGAACATACGTTGGATTCCGACCACGGCAAGCGTTTCTTCTCTTGAGGCACTTCGCGTTTCTTAGTGATGATGATGCCGATGATGATGATGACATGTGAAGAAGAAGAAGAAGAAGAAGAAGAAGGCTTCTGCTGCAGTACGGTTTGGTGTTACAATCTACGACGCAAGTGTCGCATAGAAGGCTTTATTGTATACAGGACTGCACTCCGAAGTCTTGAAAGAAAGTGGCAGCTTTTCCTCCCTCCGGCCCCCCTACTCTCCAAGGGCGTTTCTCGCAGTAACGGAGGTTCAATGCTGCGTCTTTCGGTCTTCGTTGCCGTGAGGAGGAGTTCAGTTCTATTGTTTTCAGTTGACAACGACAACGAAGACGGACACGAAAGACTGCCTGGGAAAGCGCCTTAACCGCTTTGTTGCGACAACCGTTTGTTTTTCGTTTTTTTTTTCAGACCACGTCAGTCCCAGCGAAATACAACAAGAATGAAAAACACCACTTCGAATATCAGACAGGTTAAAGTAATGTGTAAAGACCAAGCATTTACAAAAAATACGCAGTGAAGATGTTCACCGATGTTGTTTAAGAGACCAAATAATGTATGTTGCCTACCCGTACTCATTTTTATTCGCGGTGGGTAAGCATCTGGGTCATATAAAATGTAGTCAGTACGCGCAGCATTGCAAGCGCCAGTTATTAAGACGGGCCTCAACTTTATATCTGCTAACGAGCAAAGTACCGGCATTCGGCAGAGCAAATATCACTGTGCGTAACCAGCAGCGTCTTCAAACAGTACGACTTAGGCTTCAATATAGTTCTTAGCATCACAAAAATGACAATACTTACGTGCGGTTCAACGACACAAAAAAATAGTTTACTTCAAAGCAGATGCACCAGACCCATAGCTACGGTTATTTCCGGCGGCCATGTTTCGGCGAAATGCAGTAATAGATGAGCAGCGAGAAATAAAGACCGTTTGCAAGCCGCGATTACAGGCCCTTCATAAGCGACTGGCCTACATAATTTCTTCCTGGTTTTCATTCAACGTGGCGTTTAAAGGTCGTGCAATTTAATAATACCATTATAGCATTCAAAAGTGCTACAGCCGTTTCCCACTGCCATACACTCGTCAGCACTTACCCACGCCATTGAATTCGGCTTAAAAATATCCACTCCATAACTACGCCAGCCTTGTTACAAAGATAAAAAAATGATAAATGATGAGAACAAAAAACGTAAGTGCAAATTGCTGCTACGCAATTGTAAAACTAGCGAAAAGTTAAACTTCAGCCACTGTATCGCACCGTTTATTCCGATGCTCTATACCTAGGCCTCGTACCTCCGATGACAGATCTTGCGCCTGTGGTTATAAAACTAGAATGTCTGCTTGATGTAACTGAAGTTTCAGATCGCATTACAGCTATGTAGTCACTGTTGTGGATACACTTTGTCATACTGTTGGTATGCTATCCTTGGTGTAGATGTCGATATCTATGTGAAGATGCAGAATACTTCTTACTGTTTATTTTATTTCCTTACCTGCTTTTTCATCATGTTTTATTTGCGGGCGATATCTGTACTCCTTAGCTGTTTAGAGCCGTGAGGCTACTTTATAATCCTCACACGAACTATCCCGCATTCCAAATTGGCGCACCTGCCTCACTCATAGAACTCTCCACCCACAAAATATCTCAGACCACAAACACCCTATTCTCCACTCTCACTTCCTCACTTGGCGTAAAGTCTTTCTGCCTAATTAAACTCTCTCTCTCCTCTCTCCATCATTTTTTAGCTCTCCCACGTACCCTTTGTGCCACGAAAGGAGTTGACAATTTACAAAAATCCCTCTAATAAATAAAGCCGCATTGCTGCAGTTCCTTTGTGAAGGTCATTTGGGATTATTCACTCGGTCCTCAGCGAGCAGTGCGTTCTATAGCTGCTGTGGCGTTCGCGGCACCGGGGATGCGCTGCCGTCGTCTGAAACTCCCGCAGAAAGGATCCCGCTTTCGTGCCACCGTGGATAGCGCGCTCGCGTGACGGCAAAGTCGTTAATTGTGCAAATTATGGGTAATTTATGCTCGGTAGTGCACCAAGAATGGCAGGCCAATCAGGTTGATCGCTTAAGCACTCACCGGCGTTGCGGGCTGACGCAATTTCATCTCGGAAACGATCTCGCAAAGGGCGCTCTCGCGGGTCGTTTTCTCTAACAACGGTTGTAAGCATTCTGATAAGCTGCACATCTCAATAGCTCATACAAGTTTCTACGGCTCAGGGCCATTTCCTACACAATAAAGTACACCAATTCGTGGGGTGGTACTTTAGAAGTACCTTACTAAAGTCTTTTCGCAGAACGTCCCAGTTACAACGTAGCGCTGCGGCAGTGAACAAAAGCTTACCAGTTGTCTCCAGTACCTGAAAAAGCCACCTATAACAAACGGTACAAATATTCCTCATTTTCAAGGCAGAGGAACCGAAGGACGTAATTAGAAGAAACAAACGGATGTTATGGTGCAACGAGACAGCGGCATCGCAAACCTCTTGAGCTTCTGACTCAGCGGGAACATCTTCAGGTAATAAAACACTAAAAAGCGTTCTCACTTGAAGGTCAAGAGGTTTGTGGCTTAAATCTAGCAAGGGAAAATAAAGTGTCAAAAGTTCCACAACCGAGTTAGTTGGTAAGCATTCTTTATAATTGAACTGCGGAATCTTTATGAGACGAGAGAAGGACACAACACAAGCGCTTACTTACAATTGACTGTTTTATTGAAAAACGAAAAAAATGCGTAAAGAAGAGCCTGCCACTAACCACTAAGCGCTCGTGATGTGCCCTTATAGTGGGTGACGTCAGAGGTAAAGCGGGGCCAGCAGTACCTCGCTTTGATTTTTCCAAAGTGCGAGCGGTGCGATGCCCGACGACGGGTCGTCGTGGCACGCTTCCAAAATTTTGTCTCGAAGGTCTACGGGGATGGCAAGAGCGTAATTCGGTCACGTTCCGGGGTTGAAATTCTTGTTCACGAGGACGGAGTGTTTCAGGCTGAAAGCTGGTAAGTTGCGTTTAAACGCTTTAGGCACGGCGACTTTGCGTCCCTCGAGGTAGTCGATCATGACGCGCAAGTCGGGGTCGGCACGCTGCTGGGCGGCAAGGTCGCTCTCCGTCACGACTCCGAAGAACGTGCTGTCTTCATCGAAGTCTTGTGGTGGTGGGTCGACGGGGGCGCGGGACAGGCAATCGGCGTCGGAGTGTTTCCTTCCGGATTTATAGACGATTGTAACGTCGAACTCTTGCAGGTGCAAGCTCCGCCACCCAAGACGGCCAGAGGGGTCCTTCAAATTGGCCAGCCAGCACAGCGCGTGGTGGTCTGTCCCAACCTTGAACGGTATACCCTACACGTACGGGCGAAATTTTGAAATGGCCCTTACAATTACGAGGCACTCCTTCTCGGAGGCTGAGTAGTTTTTCTCCTCGTTCTACAGACCACAGCTGGCAAAGGCGATTACTTTTTCGCAACCGCTTTGCTTTTCGACGAGGACGGCACCCAACCCTATACGCGGTTACAACTTAAGAACGGCAACGGAAGTTGACACTGAGCCTTGTCACCGCAGCCCGGATGTTACTGTAGTGCGTTACTGGGAGTGTTTTGAACGTCGCAAGAGCCGTTTTAGTTATTTTTTTGTATTTATAATGCCTATAAACCACTGCAGCGACGACAAACAAACTACGTGAGGAAAGGCAGACGATACCACGCATTCATAGCAGTCTCCTTTCAAAATGCGCGCGCCCGTTCACATCCGGGTCCGTCGTTTAGGCGGAGTGATACCGCACATGAGCTATTGCCGTTCTTAACTTGTTCCCGAGTATACATCACTGACGTCCATGTGCATCTCCGTTGCGTCGAAATGAGCGAGCACGGGCGGATTTCGCAGTCGTTGTTGTAGCTCGCAGAATGCTTTTTCTTGTGCGTTGTCCCATCTGAAAGGCCTGCTATCTTTCGTCAAACGCGTTAGTGGTTCTGCAATGCGTGCGAAAGTTGCGACGAAACGGCGGTAGTATATGCGCACAGTCCGAGAAATATTTGCACGCCCTTCTTCTCTGTCGGTCTTGGGAAGTTCGCTATGGCTGAAGGCTTTCGCTGGGTCAGGCAGGACTCCCCCGTAGTTGACGATGTGGCCCAAAAACTTCAGTTACTCGTACGCAAAGCGGCACTTTTCAGGCTTCAGCGTTGACCCCGACGTGCGAATAACCTCGAGTACAGACTCCAATCTTGCAAGGTGTTCGTCGAAATTTGGAGCGAATACCAAAACGTCGTTGAGGTATACGAAACAGGTGTGCCACTTCAGGCCAGATAGCACGGTGTCCATGACTCTTTGAAAGGTTGTTGGTGCCGTGCACAGCCCGAACGGCATCACCTTGAGCTCGTAAGGCCGTTCGGGGTTGTGAATGCACTCTTCTCTCCGTCTCTCTCGTTCACTCTATTTGCAGTAGCCTGTCTTTAGATCCACCGATGAGAAGTACTTCGTGCGGCAGAGGTGGTGGAGGGCATCGTCGATTCGGGTCGGGGAGTACACGTCCGTTTTGGTGATTTTGTTCAGTCGCCGATAGTCAACGCAAAACCTTAATGTGCCATCTTTTTTCTTCACGAGTACGAGCGGCGCAGCCCAGGGGCTTTTCGATGGCTGTATAATGTTGTCGCTGAGCATGTCTTCCACTTGTGTCCGGACAGCTTCCCGCTCGTGCGACTTCCCACTTTACTCACGTAATTAAAGTGCTGCGCCACGCCGCAGACAAACCCGCCGCGGTGGCCCAGTGGCTAAGGCGTTGTGCTGCTGAGCACGAGTTCGCGGGTTTGATTCCCGGGCCGCGGCGGCCGCTTTTCTGATGGAGGCGATAAGCAAAAAGGCCCGTGTGTTCAAGATTTCGATGCGGGGTAAAGATCCCCAGGTGGTCAAAATTAATCCGGAGCCCTCCACTACGGCCACGCCTCACCGCCTGTGTTGCGTCGGCGCGTTAAACCCAACAATCAATCAATCAATCAATCAATCAATCAATCAATCAATCAATCAATCAATCAATCAATCAATCAATCAATCAGTATCAATCACACCGCTAACAAGTCCCACTTTCTCCTCAATACCATATGTCATTTTTACCAGCAGGTTTACATTTCGGTTTATTTTAACACCGAGTGTAAGGTTTACACAATATCGGCATTATCTTAGGCACGTAAAGCCGAAATTTAGTACCTCGTGGTGGCTAGTGCAATTCTGCCTCTTTTATTAGAGTTATATTTAACGACCAAAAGTGTTCCAAATGTGGTTGAAAGTCGACTTACATGCCCTCCTGTCGGGACATGTAAGCTTCTTAACGAGCCTAAATAAATAAAAAATAACACATTTGTGCCGGAGAAAAACCATGGGTTGTAAAACCACCAAGGCGAATGCTTTGACCCAGGCTGGCCTTGACACATGCGTTCGATTACCATGCAGTGGAGGTTGGGCAGTCTTTTCACCTTTTCACCCAGCTTCCAAAAAGGAATGGAAACATTTCTGGAGGGATCTCTCCCACAAAACACAGCCGCTGGTGTCTCAGATGAAGCAAAAAGAAAACAGTACAAAGGACATTCGAAATGAGAACAAGCAAGGGAAGTGCAAGAGACGGATGGAGAGAGATAATGAGGATAGGTCATTTAAGGCCCACCAGAGCGGCCACCCAAGCACGGAAGCAAAAGCGCTTGGATTTTTGTATAACCAGACTGGTGCAGCAAATAGCACTCGCGGGTCTTTTCGCATGACAGCCTGCTACCACTGTTCTATCGTATGAGCTAGGTATAGCAAGAATATGTTTTTTTTACAGTGTGTAGAAAGAAGTATTCGTCTGAACAGGTGTGACGCTAAGGACCTTAACTCGACGAGCGAATCTTCGTCAGATCGCTGAGAAGAGACGCCGACGAAGCCTGTCCGGGCTAAATCGTAACGCCGCACGATTTAAGCCACATTCGGCGGAGGGAATCGGACGCGGGGGAGCAGTGTTGTTAACTTCTCACCGCTCACACAAAGTGCACCAACAAGCATCGATGTCTCCCGCAGCGACTCACAAGCCTTTGTTTCTTTTACCCGGTGTCTCGAGCGTAATGTTTCCGAGCGTGAAAACAAATGACTGCCTTTCACAGGAACCCAAACGCTGTCCGCACTGCTCCGGGCAGAGTTCATTCATCAGGATGCGGCTTGCGGCAAATCGCTGCACCCAAGCGCTGCCGCTACGGGTAAATAGACGCGGACGTTCGGAAAATAAAGCGAAAAGTTGCAATTGAAATAAAAACGAGTCAGTCACCGATGAAAGTGCTCCCTTTCACGACGGCGCCTTACTTGTACCAGCAGCCAGAAGCCATGCGTGTGGTACGACTTCGGGGCTGAACCTGATTAATGATTGCCAGACCTTGAATCGACATAGAACGACTCGTAGGCGAAACGAAGGACCGTGGTTCCTGTAACCTCGTGCGCAGCGTTGCTTAGCAAAAAAGAGGATACGGTAGTGCGCAGGGGGAAAGCTTGCTGAAATGAGCGTCTGCGTGGCTCCAGATAAAGGACATGTCGGTCAAGAATTGCCGTATCGGCATGAGAGAAAACGAACGACGCAGTGCTCTACTTGTTTTTGCTAGCTAAACTTAAGCACAGTTACCGTGATATTTTCGATATCAATGTCAATCATATACGTCCAGAAATAAACATCATTCGCGGGTTTATTCATTCTAGATTTTCTCCGAAAGCGCGTTGCTTATGTTGCAGTACGGGGAAAGTCCGCAGAAAAGTTATTACAGCCCAAGTGCAACTTAGCACTTGCAAAAACCAGTCTCGAATGCACTTAAGCACTTTCTGTGGACTGAATTAGCATCTGGAGTGGGGCCAGTTGGTTCATTCTGAACATACAAAACAGCGCAAAAAACGCGGGAACTAAGAGAAGCGCTTGTCTGTGCTCCTTCACTCTTAGTCCCCGCGTTTTTTACACTGTTTTGTACTTCCTGCGGGTTGTCAGTGCGAAAGCATTAATGTCCCATGTGAAACCGCTGAGTACGCCTAGAAGTTTTCCGCTGTGTTTGAGGTTTTCCGTTTTTCCTGCGTGGTATGTTTTGCAGTTTTGTGATTGAATTGGTGCGGTTTGCTGTTCATAGTGTCTACGTTAGCGCGTTGATTGTGCGCCGAAATCATTTTGACGGTGCTGCTTAGAATTTAAATCTCTTCGTTCTCTCGGAAAAGCGTTAGGCAACGCATTTAGGAGATCCAATCCTCCGAATCGTCTTTTTTTTTTTTTTTTTGTCGTCACGACGTATTCATCACCCGACCGAACCAAGTTGGCTGACAGGTGTTCGCGCGCAGCAATAGCTTCGGTGTGGTTGGTGGCGCCCGGCTTGGGTCGATTATTGCTAGCATATGTAGCTTTGCCATCTCGAAACTGCGTTTAAAGACACTGAATGTTGTAGCCGCGTAGGTAGGATTTCATTCCGGGGGTGGGGAAAGGGACAGGACAACCATGAAAATAGGAAAAAGTAAAATAAAGACCATAAAAACAAGACAAATTAAAAATGGAAAGGACTTCGAGGTGACGCCGTAGTCGACACGGCTTTTTACTTTCCCCCATCTGAAATTGCAAAATTGCACCAACCTCGTGGTGATAACATACGTCTAAGCCACCTGTGCTAGGTTCGTAGCTTATCCACACAAAGCAATTATCGGTAATCATTATTTGTTGACCGGCGGACTTTTTCTGTTTTTCGCCTCCCCCCTCCCCACACGAAATCGAAAATTTCGGGGGTGGCGGCGGAGGCTCCCCAGTGCCACGTTCAGCACCGATCTCTTCTTCTGGAATGCGTTTCGTCAAATCATGCACCAAGAACTTGCTCTGCGTTAGTGTCTGCGATGACTCTGCTCCCTGACAATTACCTTTGTTACCGCTAATTCGACAACTGCAGGTAGTGCCAAGAACTTACGCATGGTGCACCCTCAGTTTGGTAGTTTAAAGCGAAGCTTTCTCGGCCTCATCCTGTGGCGGTGTCGTAACCAAAACGCAGTGCAGGAAAGCTAACTTTACAGAATGAGAGGGTGCATGATGTTGATTGTGATGATAGTAAAAAAAGAGGAGAACGCTGTTACTGGTCTGGAATCGAACGCCGGGTTATGAACTCGACGTCTATTGATTACGCCACTATCGCATTTGGATCGCTCAGCATCACCTTTAGGTTCGTTGCGCAGGCGCTGGCTGTGGTCTTTGGCAGTTCAGATTTCGGACTTCGATTTGACTCAGTTTGCATGAGGCAAGGTTTGCTTCTGAACCAGTTTTCTCATAGAGAATGAGGTTTGATTTTTACGAACTCCTCAATCAGGAAGGTGCATTGGAGATTTTTTTGGCTCCCACGATTTGAAATACGAATTTCTGGTGTTTTTTGAGTTAGAATATTTTCTTACCTCCTAGCCTTAGAAATATATTATTACGGTATATACCCCTTTTTTTGATGGAGGCGAAAAGCAAAAAGGACCGCGTGTACGAGATTTCGGCGCACGTTAAAGACCTCCAGGGTGGTCAAAATTAATCCGGAGCCCTCCACCACGGCACGGCTCATCGCCTGCGTTGCATCGGCGCGTTAAACCCTGCAGTCAATTACGGTAGATATACAATACAGATTTCTGCGACATCATTTCGGAATCCCTTGCCAACCAATAATAAAGCACAGTATTTTGCAAAGATTAAGTATGTAATTAGAAACTGCGCGTTCACAGTTTCATTGTTTTGCGTGTAGGCTATATATATTTTCGTTTCCTCTGCTTGTATCTTTTTGGCTATACTTCCCTTGAGCCTGAAGGCATGTTGGTTATCAGTGGTGCATTCCTGCAGCTGTTACTTTGATATGCCGTCGCACTGTCATTTTCCCCTCGTCATACAGATCTTGCATATAATTTAGAAAATTCCCCGTGCAGTTTCAGCATCTCGGTTTCCTGCAATGAACCGAAGTGTACACATTTGGAAAATTTTGCAATCAATTTAATCTTAAACTGAATGAAATTGGCAGATCGTGGCTTTTCGACGACGTCTTGCGGCATACTGCCTATCGCTTACCACATTCGCAGTATACCGGCGGCTGACGGCCGCATTTCTCTACTGCTGAGTTTGAAGCCACCTTCGGTGCGTGTTCAGACTTCATGTACGACCCGAACTGCCACCCAGTACGGACTGGTTCGTTCGTGACTCGCAACCATAATGCCGATAGGGTGCTATGAACCGCGTCGCTGCCAATACGCGAGGCCAGGCATTGTACAGCAGCGCGTGGCACTTTGTGCTGTGTGTTGGTATTTTGTGTTGACGAATATAGCACTACGGGTATCTTCTAGCCCTCGTTGCGAATGGGCGGCGAACAATTTCGTTCAGTTACCCTGACGCCGCCGCCGCTGAATGGGAACTCGTGAATTGATCGTTACGACACCTATCATCATCATTTGCCAAAATCTCACTCAATGGACATCGGAGGGTTGTGAATGGGTACGGCGACACATCAGCCCAGTGGAAATGGGTGGAACAGCCATAAGCTTTTGACAATTTCTGTCATCGTTACTGGATAATCCACCGTGGTGGGTGTGCCGTTATGCCTATATTCACTTTTAGCGTGTGGCTCCCGTAATTATATGAGACAAACGATGCGCCAAGCAACGTCATCTAGGTTCGTAACAACAGAATGGAGCTTCATTTCAACAAATGGACATCCGATACCCAACGGAAGTGGCATAGGCAAGAAAAAGGAAGTGAAAGAGGGACCCGGGAGTTTTAAACATTACGTGGGCTGGACCAGATGGGCTGGCGGCCTTCGAAAGTATTTAACCTGTTATTAGTCAATGGCCAAACAACGTTTTAACAATTACTCAAAAGATCTAAGAGCAGATAATTAAGAACACGATGGCCGTCGCAGCCTTGAGCTCACATCAGCTCGCATTGACTGTCTATGTGCCATTGTACCGCGCCTAGTTTTTGAACAATTATGCCAGATACTTTCAGCCGCTTTTTCTGAGCTTGAGAATAGTTCCTTTGAAAACTACAACGCATTCGTGAGTCGCTTTCAGATTCTTGTCAAGGGCTAGGAAATGGCTGCTGACGGTGAAACGTCTTTCCGCGCTTTAGTCGCTTCGTAGCTTAGTGAAAGATTCTAATTCTTCAGTAGGCTAGCAAATCGGGCTAGCTAGAAGATTCTCATGATGGTCAGCGCAGAGGCAAACATGGCAGACAATGAAAGCCGATGAGTCTAAAATTTACAAAAGCAAGGACAGGTGCGTTAGCCACCCTTTCATTACGCTAACGGGCGCCCAGTTGGCTTTCCTGGATGAGGTAAGTGACGAGTCAGCTTTGCGTACTTGACTTGTGCATTTAACAGGGCAGGGCTGTTCCGTTCCGTTTTAGAGGTTTGCGTCGCCAGTTAGCCCTAATGTTTTTTTGAGGGCGACCTGTCTTGAAAGTTCCGTAGATCTTTGAATGCGCCTTTCGACCGCGGATATTGCGTGCGGGAACAGCAACAGTAGGGCTCTTCGATTAACTGTCCCGGACTCACCGCAGTGTCCCTGAGAAATTGAAATTGAAATTTATTCCTCAACAATAAAACGTTACCAGGAGGACAGGTAAAAGCTGTGGAAACAGCTTGAGAGGCCGTGACCCCCTGAAACACGGGGAGGCATGCAGAGCATGCGGCTGAGCGATTGAGGCCTTCTCAGGGAGTCCTCTGTATGAATGTTTCAGTTAATATTTTTGTTTTCTTTTCGTTTTTTTTTTCTCTCGTTTCTTTTTTTAACAGCAGAACTGTTTAAGCTGGAGCTTGGTCTGATGGCCTTGACAAAATGTTCTCGCAAAAAAACACCAAGAAAGCTGCCGAGCGCACGTGACTGTGCGCCTCGTGAGGAGCGCCCGGTGTCGTCCAGGTTAGCGCGTGGGCTTGCGCCACGTGAGGAGCTCGCTAAACATACGAAGAAAACAGTTCATGTGCGTCTGCGCTTCAAGTGGGGAACACAGGACAGCTCGCGCTACACACGCCGAGATCGCGAAGAAGGTTGCCGCCGTTTCTAGCGCGTGCTAACGCGGTCCGCTGTCAGAGAGATGTGAAAGTCGGCGGGCTAAACAATCCGGGCCTGCCAGTAATGGAGGACTTTCTGAGGAAATTTCGGAAATATATCTGAGGTGCAACAGCCGGGTGTTTGACGAAGGGAGAGGGGCCGCCAGTGCTGCTGTTTCTTCAACCAGTGGTGAAAAGCTGCGCCATTTTTTTTTTCACAGTCCTGCGAAAAAAAAAAAAAAGCCGTGCGCATGAGGATGAGAAGACCCTCGTTTCTTAAATACCACGTGTCTTCGTAATAGAAAAAACTCATTTACACAGCGCTCGTGTCGTCCCCTCTCTTCCTGTGCCGTGTTGTTTGTCTTCGCTGACCATCATCAGTGATTATAATTCTCACTACTAGCCGCATACCTGGCTTCGCAGCAAAGCTGTATACTTCGCCCAACCCCCCCCCCCCCCCCCAACGCTTTTATCGTCGTGGGCAAGAACGATCTCCGATGGCAAAAAAGCCACGGTGCCAAGGCCTAAGACGCCGAGCGCATGTGTCAGGCTAATCAGGCATAAAGAGAGCTCAGATTTAATTTAAGGAAACCACACAACAAGCATCGAGACCGCAGTATGGATAAGGCACCGGTGAACAATGGGACTCCCCCCCTCCCACCTTCGGCCTTGTGTTCCTGGTAAAGATTGTTTGCAGGATGTCTTTAACGGCTAGGCAAGACTAGTGTCACTAGATAGAGCAGTTCTCGCCCAAGACGGCGAGCGCATGCGCCAGGCTAGGGAGGATCCAGCATTTGCCGCCAGAGAAGCCGAGTGTAATGTCAGTAGAAAGGGCATTATAGAACCGCCAGTGAGGCATACAGTCAGGAACGGCGGCCATTTTGGAGTTTATCAGTGCTGCGAGATTGCCGCATCTATGGCCTCGCCGTTAACTGCGACCGGGTCGTTAACACAGTACTGCAGATGCAGCAAAATGGCATCTTTGGACACACTTCTGCTGCTGAATTGCTGGTAAAAGAGTTATCTTTGTTTCGCATTCGGAACCACGCCAGTCGCGCGCAGCGGCAGAGAAGGGTGGACATGATCAGCCTAGAAGAGTTTACCAACTAAAACGCATAAAAACCAAAATGGCGACGCCCATGCACTGTCGCAGTGTAAACAAATCTCACGAAATGTGCACAGACCAATGTCGTTGGCGGCGGCGGCAAGGAACTGTTGAAGAAAAATCCCGGACCATTTCCGCAAACATATAACCTGGGGACGGGCGAAGCGTGCAGGGTATAAGCGTAATCAAAGATTGTAAGTTTATCTGTTGCCACATGGCACGCGCTGATTGGGCGTCGGAGAAGAGCCTGTGGGAGGAGCAATCGCGCTCTTGCTTAGGCAGCGGCGCCCTCTGTTGCGTGGGACCGGATTTAAGCGACTAAATGGGAGGCAGACTGGCCGGAAGTTGTCTTTGTGTCACATGCCGCAGCATGGTAAGCCATATGCTTTACAAGAGAAAGCCTGGCGTTTGAAACCAATTTCGAGACCAATTTTAACAAATTTCTGGTATTATTGCTGTTAAATCGTGATTATTGCTGCATTTTAAATTAGTGTTAATCATGTTAGGTTATTTTGAACCTGTTTTATTCATGATACACTGTTCTTTTTGCCATCTTTTGACAATATGATTTACCGTGACGACATGAGACGACGACGACAGGAGACACCGATAGCCCGAGCCCCTAATGTACTTTGTCCCTAAAAAGTGCCGAAACACTAATCTTTTCTAGTGACACCAGCCGAGCGCATGCTACAAGCCCGCCGAGACGACGGGAGAAGTTTCATGCCCTCCGTCAGAATTTGTAGCAGTTTAAAATAGCTTTGCTGGACATCCAGAGTCGCAAGGCCGGATGGCGGCATATTTTCTTTGAAGGCGGGTTTTGAAGTGTAAGGGAAAATTAATTTCATACCTTTAAAGTCTATTTAAGAGTATTCTCTTGTCGCCATTACTCAAGGAATGTTTGGAACGTCAGTTCTCTATTGGGCCTATGGAAGGTGCAAGAAGCATTTTAAAAAAGAATTTTAATGTTTAAGTCTGTTTGAATTCCGATCTGGGTGAAACAGAATGCGCGCTAAATGCTGTTGAAGCGAGAACATTTACAGAGCTTTGTTGAGATAAAACGCGGTTCCGGAATGAGAATCTCAAGCTATAGCAGTCACTAGGTATTGTGACCTACTTTAAATAAACTTTATTTATGCGCCCCTTCCGCCAACAAGGTAACCCTTCCCCCTTTATAATACACTCCACGACGTGCCGCGCCACAAGCCGACCCCAAGGATATGACCACTTCCGACCTCGAATTCCAAACTCCGCATTTGACGCGCTCTCAAATAATCAAGGACGTTGCAGACCAATGACGTCTCACATTTGCGAGGCTTATGAATAATCAACTCGTTCTTATTTCAAAGGATGAAATTCACTTAGGCACGACAAACCCGCTTTTTCAGTGTTTTAAAGTGAACCACACACAATACCATCCTCGCCTTCGAAGCATGACGAGAGGTTTGTTTGCTAACTGAGAACATAACACTAGCTGACTTGCTTAAATGACTGCGTTATACTTCGGAGTGTCCAGACTTATTCAGAAACTTGGTGTGGAAGCAAAATCATTTGGTGTATAATAATAAATCGATATGTGAATGACACGCGATGCTGAGTTCTCGGATTAGAAAATGCTTGACTTACGTCTGAATTCAGAAGCCTAAGCACGCTGTGATTTATTACAATCTACATTGCACGGATCATTTAGGACAGCTGAAACTTGAAAGGTTACCAAGCTACAACCGCTAACTATGGAACCACGCATCAGGACTGGCGTGATCCAACACAAAGCGAAATTACATTTCCTTTTATACCAAACCAGGTTCGGCAATCTTTACACATGCGGGTAGGGCAAACGTCGGGAAGGAAAATGTTGGGCACTGACGTAATGATAGTGGCTACAGTCGAAACAAACGTCTTCTCCGTAATTTTAACTGTAATTCATGTGCACGACATTAAATTACTTTTTAAAACTGGAAATATCGGAGCAAGTGTACGTATTCTATTTTTGCTTTATACAGCAGTCCTAGACATCGCGTTCGAACCATCGCCGCCTTTTTCAGACATCTCCCCACATCATGTTGTGCTTAACAAGTCCAGCCTTCAGCCGTGCCCAAGATTTTTTATAAGGTTCTGATCACTGGTTTGTTCGGTTTGGTCAAAGTCCGTCCAAGCGTTTGTGCACATAGCGTGCATATAGTGTAAATAGTCAGTAATTTCACGGTTTGTGCAAAGCCATCTCTAGCTTAACTTCATCGAGCGAACAAACGAAAGAGTGAGCGAGCGAGCTACCGAACGAGCGAGCTGGCAAGTGAACGCACTAACGAACGAACAGACGAACGAACGAACGAAGCAATCAACGAGCGAAAGGAGCAGGCAACGCGGGAGGTTCCCTCCCTCTCTTCCCTCGAGCCAGAGGGAGACGAACCCGCTCCTGCGCGACCACTTCGCCCTCTATCGTTGTGTGTCTGGGAACCGGTTATAGCCGGCGCTTCTCCTACCGCTGCGTAACGCACGACCTACAGTAGACTTACGAAAAGCCTCGACCTACAACAGCTCCTCTTTTAAAACATACTGAATCATGTGAACGACGTGGAATCATCAATGTTATCCTGCGTGGTTCTTCGTTACTCAATAAAAAATGAACGACTTGAAAAAAAAATTGCAGTGGACGCACACAAACAAAATTAACTTGTCGCCTATCTTTTCCAGAAGAGCCCTTTTTGTGATTTTAATCGTGACGTTGCATTTCAGCTGCCCTTTTTTCCCGCAGTCGAAGCGTGGTGGTCGAATTGTTCTGTTGTATTCAGTGCGGATAATAAACGCTTTTCTGCGCCCCCAAGCGTGTCATCACTCTTCGCCTGCCGGAACAAATATATGCTCGCATAAGAAGACATATTTTTAGAAATTCCGCTCTCTTTTAGAAGGATCTCGGCGGAATTGGCCATTATGTACGACGTTCAGAGCCGTTTCTAGCTGATGTTCCCTTTCACTCACGTGTTTCAATGTTTCGTTCCTTGAGTTTAGATCTTTAAACGTTGTTTCAATGTTTTTTTTTTCTTTTCATACAAGCGTACAAAGATTGGGAACCCTCGCTTTATGTTGAGTTGTGCAAGAAAAACCGCAAATAAAGCGCCACTGAGTTTATAAGCTTAAGCAAAAAAAAATTAAAACACATTGAATAAAATAGGTAGTGGAAGCGTTCCTGCTCAAGGAACAATTGAACCAAACAAAGGCAGACTGACCCACCACAGGGAGGAACCTATACCAGAGAAATCGATGGGCCAAAAAAGGATGACATCAAGTAAAAAAAAACAACACAAGACGTACTCTCTAGATGTCGTTTGGAAGAAAAGGCGTGGTCGGCTCTGCTCGGCTGGCGGCAGACTTCGACCAGCCCGCCTGATTGCACCTTGCGGGACGAGATTTATGCCGATGGCAGACTTCCAAGCGAACACGCGCCCATGCAAACGCGCGCCGGTGATCCTTGTATTACCATTGTCGAAGAAATGGGCCGTCGACCCGACGATATGCCCATGCAATCTTCACGAGGGCCGCTTTATTTGACGCAATTATCGACCCTCGTGTCGCTTCTTGCTCGACGCTCGTTCTTGTTCGTGCATTTGTTTCCGGTACGAGTTCTCGTGACGCCACAATCCCCGGGTAGGCATCAGCGGCGTGTTTCAAAGCAATTCGTGAGATGAAGTATCGCTGCGGTGTCTCCTTCACGGTTCGTACGAACAAACGGAATCACCCCACAGCAAGAGGTTAGGGTTATAAAAGCGAACTTTACTGCCGGCAGCTCAGTTGGCCACGGTTTCACAACGGGCGAGTTCGGGCCTTGAAGTAGATCGAAGTTATGCTAACTTTCACCCTGTTGAAAAGATAAGACGACGAAGAGGTGGCAGCTGCCCTCTATTATCACCATCATTGTATAGCTTTCCCATTCGCAATTCAAAAATCACCGAAGTACCGCGGCCCGCGCTCCTGTTTATTCAGCATACGCCAAACGTGCCGCGGCTGAACCTTCGTGTTGGGCTGAGGGACGGGCCACATTTCTGAATGCAAGGAACCCAAAACGCTTTGCACGATTACACTATCATGAATATTCGGCGTTTTAACCTTCTAGATCCTGCGGCACGAATTATCATCACGGCTACCAGAACTTCAAGTCATACTTATCATCAAACCCTTACAGCCCACAACCTGTTAAAACCATTTTAATCGGTTCTGAATACAGGGCTGGTGTAGCAGTCATGTTAATTTAGCGACAATGTTCGATAGCGTATCATATATATTCATATTTACGAGTCTTACAAACGAAACACCTGTAGGTCCCTATTAGTTCGTCTTTATGTGTTCCTCGCCGGCATTACAGCGCCTGCGATGCGGAGCCCAGATCTAAACTATAAATTGCCTCAAACAATTTTTATGCCGTGGGTGCAGGTCGAACACAAAGCCCTCTCTTCCCAAAACGAGAGTCATGCCCGCCGGACGATGGGTGCGCTGATGAAAAGATAAAATTGCGGTTTTTCAATCAACGTTTATGCCCAGTTTTACGACCAAGCGGTCGAAAGAAAATTAATCACGCTTGTATATAGTGCCGGAATGGAAAAGAGCAGCGTCAAAAACAGTATAATGTTCATGCCATACACAAACAGGACACACACAGGTCACAAGCATAGGATGCAGAAAAAAAAAATTAACTCCCCAAACGGCTCCGTGCAATGTTCGCAGCCCCTTTGCGGGCCCATGGAACACACAAAACACAAGTTAGCCTGAATGGGAGTCTTTTGGCTGAAATACGTCTTTTAAACTCCGCACGGCACGCGGCTTGCTTCCACGTGTGGTAGTCTGATGGAGGAAAAACTGCCACGGTGGCCACAAGCCGTCGTAAATAGGCGCATTTACCACGATTGTACCTCTTCACAAAACGCAGTATCCAGCTGTGAACACTACATGTGTCCTAATGGGAGTTTTTGAAAACTGCCACGCCTCCTCATTCTCCTCCTTCACCCCTTCCTCCTCTACGCCTCCTTACAAAATGGCTGCCAGTTGGTGTCGTGTGTCGTGTGAGCTCTAGAGTCCCCAAAAATTTATTGTCGGTATGAACTTGCGGCCGCACGAATGGATGTGAAGTGCTTCCCGACAACCGAAGCTCGTTGGGAACATTGTGGAACCAGCCTAGACTACCGTGCGACGCACTGCAACGTCGCCTCTGAGTCACCGACCTTAGAGCCGACGGAGCACGCCAGCGAGCCGACGCGAGGCCTAAATGAAGTGATCGCTAACGGAGAGTAGCTCGTTAAAAACAATGCGGTTGTGCCTCTGCGAAGTGCCTCTGCGTTGTGCCTCTCTTCGTTTTGCCCAACTAGTGAGCGCAGGTGTCTCGGACGGAAGTGCAATTTTGCGTAGCTTTAAATAAACATTCAGTATTACGAAAAGTTGGACACAAGAGTGAGAAGTGCGGCGACATTGCAATGCAGTTTCTTTACTTTATCTTTTTCAGGTGAGATGCCCAATATGCTTCTGTATTTGTTGCCGCAGATTTAAAGCGTTTTGCTATCCCTGTAATGCATGTGCTACTGTGGCTTCCTGGGGAACTTGCCATGAGGCACGGCAACGTCTTCGTTTGAAAGGCAAGTGCAAGCAAACAGCGCACCGACGACATGCTGACCTTATTGTTTGCAAATGGCTTACATTTTTTTTCGTTGAGGCGTGTTGTAGTAGATAAAGTTCTTACCAAGATACCTTGTGTTCTCGATGTCGGTGTTTTGTTGATTCAGTGTTTTTATCGTGTTAATAACGTGTTCACGCGTATATCGTATTTATGTAATTGCTATGGAATAAATTGACTGCGTGCACAATACAAACTTTTCACGTTTTGCCATTCAACGTTTGATTGGGAAAAAGACTAGAAACTACGTAATCCTAAACAAAAAATGAAAATGCGGCCTGTGTGCTCATTAAGAACTCCCAATTTCAGTAATGAATTCCTCTACAGCGTTGTATCAAATGCCCAAAAACAGAAAAAACTACCTCGAACGCAGGTCAACACTGCTCCCAACGCGCCCCATGAAAACTCCCAGTTGGAGGAAATAACACACTCCCAATGGTACCCCTGAAAACTCCCATTGTAGTGGCAGTAAAATGAAACTCGCATATGCTACTGAAAAAACTGTTAAAATAATGGGATTAAGGCAATACTCCCATCGGAAGGAGTTTTTAAAACTCCGAATTTGTACTGAGTTGTGCCACAAGTCATTTACTCCCATTCCGGCTTATTTGGGTCCTGTGTGAACCACTATCTTGTCGCTGTCCTGTTCGTTGTACCCGAATCATGCCGCTTCTTCTTGCTTTGGAAACGAATCTTGGGACTTCAAAGTCCAGAGGGAGCAATGTTAGATCCGGGCGAAATCTAGGCTTGGAGCGAATATGCGACGAACAACGCCCGGCGGCGCGCGCCTGACGCCGGAGGGCGGAATAATCGTCATCCGCCGCCGATCTGGCTGAGTCAGCACAGTTCTCGGCGGAGCAGCGGCGGCGCAGCGGCAACGCGAAGGAACCAATCAGGTTTTTCGATTACCCCTCCAGGGCGTGTACAGACCGCTGGCGGCCGTAAAGTTTGATAGACGCACGCTTGGCTCGCGCCTACTCGAGCTAAAAACGAATTGTAAATCAGATCGTTTGAGGAAAATGAGGCTCCAAGAAGTGAAGTCCACGCGATTGTGATAGCTCAAGCCGCAAGCGATGCACGCTCACGACCCAACTTCCCTGGCGTGTGTCACCAATTTAGGCGTGTACGATAGCTTTTAGTGGGTTAAATGAAGACGATCCGGTTACTGAACTTGTATCAACAGCAACGTGGGCCCCGTCTGCAAAATCGGTGAGTGAGGAGCAGGCGGTATCCCTGCAAGGGCCTCTCAAATACAACGAAAAAGTAGGATCTCTGAAAAGCGCCTAGTTTGGCGTCTTGTAGTATTCGTACAAAACTTTATTTTAGAAAATACAGGGAAGGGGGAGGTTAAAACGATTACAACTTGTGGATTGGTCCCTATGTACAGGTGTCCAGGTTCAGCAGCACCACACCTTGCTATATTTTGCACGATGGCGACATTTTTAAAGTGGACGAGAGGTGAAATGCCGGCTGCATGTTCTGGGTTCCGCTATTTGGAATCTCCGCACGGGCGTCGTTTCTTTTATTTTCGTTTTTTAACCAGCGCAGGCCAGGATATCCCGGACTAGAGGAAACCCGCCCCGCAGGCGGGTGTCCAGACATCAGCACCCAAGGCTCGCCTAAGTTTACTCCTCCTGCTTCTCCTCTACTGCATTTAGTGTTTTTGGGAACTATAAACGAATATTTCAGTAAAATAAACGTTCCGACTCACGCAGAACCGTCAAACAACGTGCAACCCAAGCGGGAAGGTGCTTCACTTGGTCTGTATACTGGACGCCACCGTTGATTATGGGCACGGAGGTTGAGTTGGCCGCTTTGAGATCAATTAAGCGGCGGCGCGGCAGCGGGCACCGTGTCTTCGCTGTAGTTCAGCCCGACGAACATACAGCGTCCTGTCGCGGCGGATTTCCCGTACGCGAACTTCGTCGTGAAATTTCGCTCCATGTGTACTGGCCTTAAATCGTGAGCTCAGCCGACAGAAGCAGGGGCCGCGACACATTGGCCTGACGGGCGCCTGCAACTGGGACGACAAGAGTCCCATTCATGTTGTCGCTGTGCCAAAGGGCCGCCTCGCGGACCCCCATCACCCCTGCGCATGGTGTGTAAGCTCTGCATGAAGGCCATCATGTTACAATTTGAATGGACAAACTGGAAAATGTGACGTCACGCATGTGCTGCTGCGCGGGAGTCGGCAGTGACGGCTTGGGTATAGTACAAAAAAAGGTGGAGCGATGACAGGCGAAGGCACGTTTCCGTTTTAAAATGTTTGGCAGGACTTGAGAATGTCGCGTTCAGGTACACTTAGTGCGAACAAATAAGGAAAAAAATTGCGATGTTTTTTTTCGTGCTGAAAGGTCCTAGAGGGGAGCAAGTAAAATGAATTGGGCGTTGCTGCCTTCCGATAGTGGGCGGCTATATGGGCACGGCGCGTCGTCATGTCTTGGGAGCAGTGGCAAAGCACCTTTGTCCACACAAACTGTGCGACGCCAGTCGGCCCTTGCGCGCATATATCCGCAAGCGAGAACGTGCCTTAACGCGAGAGCAGGCCCACAGACACGCGAAAGGTCCAGAAACACGCACCAGTATCTTCCTGTGCCACTCGTAAAAAGTAGTTCCCTTCCGCTCTGTGAAGACGGATGACCTGCGAAGTCAGACGAAGTTCACGAAGTGCACAAAGCAAAACAGCGTGTTCACAATTTGAGATTGAGCATACTTCCTAGCCAATTAGTTCAACGAAACTTGGAAGAACCCGATCTTTATTCTAACGGACAAACATGGAGCTGTATGTTTCCCTCCCGCGTCGTAGGCATCTTATTGTGTGTATAACAAAACACACCAACCCAATCTGCTCGACCACTGAGGACACCG
Organism: Haemaphysalis longicornis; assembly: GCA_013339765.2. Lineage (NCBI taxonomy): Eukaryota > Metazoa > Arthropoda > Arachnida > Ixodida > Ixodidae > Haemaphysalis > Haemaphysalis longicornis. Next base: position 173,361,328 of record CM023453.1, read on the forward strand.
GGTAAATGGCACTGGGCCGTTTAACGTCCACGCCTAAACCACCCGTCCCTCCAGCACAACGGACATGTTATCTGCAACTTTCAATAAACCGAGCTACGAGTATAGAGCTTGTCTTGGCATCTTCTTTCTTAGTAGTTTTCCCTTGCGCTATAAGTTACAAAAAATTAAAGTAACTCCCACAGTACACCGCGCCAGTGTTGGAAAGCGCATCGGAAGTTGTTATATTTACTTTCGAGCGAAAAGATGAATTTCGGAAGTTCATATCAGAAAAGCAATAACTAGGAATATGCGCCAAAATCTAACTTCTTGGAATAACGCCTCCGTCGCTTTTACCAATTCAGCTACAGGGGCATCCAGCGACCGTTCGGTGTTTTTAACGTATATATAAATGCATCGTGCGTGCAGGGCTCGTAGCGCCACTGGATAACAGCGGCCTTCTCTTTATACCTCTCGTGTCTTGAATCAAACGACTTCGGCGTATCAGCAGCTGTCGTTTTTTGGGAAACCCTCTTTTGCTACCCAAGGCCCTTAGGCGGCCGGATTCAACGCCCTGTGCACAGCGCTGTGTTAGCTCGGCGTCACGACTTGCCCAATGAACATACAAGGGGACCGTCAATAATACAGGAACGGCCTCAATGTAGAGGTCTGTCTATTTCTGTGCGGAAAAAGTAATCTAGAAATGTAATAAAAAAGAAATTACTCAAAATAATCTGCTCCACTGGGATTGTAGCCCAGTACCTTCAGATGATGCGTCCAGCTGTCTTGCCAACCTGAGGCACAGGAACCGCTGGAAAGTTAGCATTTAGCACATGTCTATCCGGTTAGAAAGGTATGACTGAGAACAATTAATAACAAACTTCGACCAAAAATGAAGACGAAGAACCCGACCTTTCAAACACGGCTCAGTTTCTGCTTACAAAACGTAAATCGTTCCCTGGGAGCACTCCTGGCTGTATGCAGCACACGAAAAGCATGGGTTGCGCTCAACTCAGCGAGGCCCTTTGGGACTGACGTCTCGCGCTAACGACGATAAGACGCCGCTGCAACGTGATCCCAGTCACCCCTAAAGCAGGAATGCAGTTGGCGTCAAAGCTTCAGGTTCTTCGTTCGTACCTTTGGTTGGACTTTGTTATTTATTTCCACAAGAAATTTCTGTACCTCACTTTATTTTCTGGCATATTTATGCGCATGTACAAGTACACGGCTCCTAAATGTGGCCGCAGACGCCACTACCAGCACACGGTGTGCAGGGGGCCTTCTTTTTAACAACCGCTGTGGCTCCAGCGTTTCCGATATATAAGGAGCCTTGGACTGGCAGAGAATCCTCTTATGCTACCGGCCGCATGCAATCTTGCGAGAACCGGACCCTCACTAAACCTGTCCTAAGGGTTAGTTGAACCACGCCGATCCATTCAATAAGTTTCTAGGATTGGCGTTTCTCCTGCGCTAATCCGAATAAAATTAGTAATAGGCAACTTCTACGCACTTGTTGCCAACTCGTGCCCTCTACCTTATATTCCACCAGGACGTGCTTGGTCTCTGCTTTCTACTGCGCAGAATTCTCAAAAATCGACGCAGTTTTTGCAACATAATAATTTAGCGATACACAGATGTTGGCATCGGATGAAGCTTGCATACTAACCAGGACTGCCTAAAGTTGCGTGGCCGAAAGTGTTTGGCAAGAAAAATTGCATGCTTCACGCGTATACGAAGCGTTCATTACGTACTTCGCGTTTATTGTTACAGAACTTTTTATTCCCAGTCCGAGAAGCCAGACATCGACGCAAACGTCGGGCGCATGGGGTTTTCTTCAACATCTGGCAGTGACGTTGTCGGGCCATGCGGTCACATAGCAAGTAAAGGTAATTGATAAGTAAGTTAACTATTAATGATGTGATAAAACAAAGTACTTTGCAAAATACGGAGACCAGACGACGGGAGAAAAGACCAGAAGCAACGAGCAACTATGGCAGCGAGGGAGTTTGTACCAAATATAGCGGAGGGTCTTGTGCCTTCGAAGTAAGCATACTAATTCTTAGCGTTTTTCATAGCCACAAGAACTGTTTCAGTTGTTTCTGTATTAAATGTATGTAACTTTGTTGGAATTGGCATTATTTGTATTTCAGTGAAAATGTCGTTGAACTGTTCGCCTCAAAGCTGTGTCCGGGGTGTGCTGGCCCCACTGTTCGGCGCATCGGAGCGCGCTGGGCTTACGCGCACGTTGCAGCGCCAATGCGGTTACTCGCAGTCTCCGGCGTCGTCGGTCGGCGTAAAATCAGCGGTGCATGTCGTCGCAATCGCACTTCGTTGCGCGAGTACGTCGATATCACGCGTTCATGTAGTTGGGCCATAATTATCGTGGTGGGTTTTCGGTGACAATATCGCGATAAGGGTTTATGACAGCTTCTCATGCAGTTTCCCAGTAAAACAATTCTGTGAACATAGACCTAGCGCGGCTATCACCTGGAACCCTCACCAGATGTACCTTAGAAAATCTCTCGAAGCAGTACAAAATCGCGCTATTCGCTTCATTCTACGTAATTACACACGTCAAAGCATTACGATACTCCGAAACAACTTGAAATTACTCACTTTAGAACAGCGTCGCGAAAAATTTCTGCCGCAGCATTTTTTCGAGTTATACCATGGCGCATCAACGTTTCGTTATTTGCATATCAAACCGGCAACGCACATCTCCCCCCGTACCGATCACCCCGTGAAAGTATTTCTACCGTTTGCACGTACCAACATGTATTCACCACTTGTATTGGCAATAAAGTTGTTGAATGACTGCCTTGTAACACTGCTGTAATAAGTGACTACGACGCGTTTTGCAATGCCTTGTTACAGATGTAAACATCTTTTCTAAATGCTATCAGTATATCAGTAGTATTGTTTTTTTATGCTGTCTGTATATCTGTATATTTTTCTTTTTCCTTTTGTATTGCCTAACCCCTTCAGTCTTATTTCCATTTGTGAATTTCACCGATATGTGCAAATATTCGTACCATTTTGCTCTAAGTATTCTCCATGTTCGCTTTGTTTCTCGGGATCTGTATCCCTCCCCCCCCCTTATGTAATACCCCTGTTCGGCGCCTTTAAAGGTACTCTCAATAAAAAAAAATTCCAGCTAACAAGCAAACTAGCGAAAGCTGTAAGATGCAAGGAACGCATATTCTTAAATAATGCGACGATATCACAGTACATTGATAGCTGTAACTTTCGCGCACACAAAAAACGAGGACTAAACAGAGACACGAAGACCTCGTTTTTTGTCCTCGTTTTTTGTGTGCGCAAAAGTTACAGCTATGAATGGTCACCAACTAGCCCGCCTTTCAGTGTTATTACAGTACATTGACCCTTTAAGGTCCTTTATGTACCGCAGAGTCATCGTGCATACAAACGTTGCGAGTTAACCTATTGCTTGTTATTACGCGTTACAGTATAACGAACGTAATGCATTGTGACTGCTAAAGAACAAGAGCACAATGCTCATATACAGTATACAAATTCAGGTTAGTTTGCGGCGGAGAGATCTAGGGTATGAAGTGCCGTCGGGGCGATCTCCTTCGTGGCGAGTATGCCCGTGATGACATAACCTCGCATGACGGAAAAGTTGAGGACGATGCACGTAGGACATCTTGGTGCTGCACGGAACGAACAAAGTAATAATGCAACACGAAGTGAACTGTCGTAATTGGACCAGTAGTGCGACCTCGGACGGCGGCGGAATCACCATCTTCGCGGCAGACTGCCGGTTGCCCCCGTAGTCACGGCAGTAATAAAATGGCGGCCTTGTTCCGGCGGATGGAGGCGCTGACGCATAAGAATACGCTACGAAATTGGAAAGGCCAACAGGACGAGGCAGGGACAGATGGGCGAAGAGAGAGAGAGAGAGGGAGAGAGAGGGCGGAAGGAGGCGTTGTGCAAGCTCCTTCGCAAATGGCTCAGGGACGAAGGGAAAGGCGCCATCAAAGGGCCGTTACATCTTGCGGATCTCTGGAAGGCGCCAGAACGAGTAATTAAACATCCCCTGCTGGCTGGCCTGCCAAGAAGCGAGCGTGCGACGAGCGCAATTACAGGAGAGCCCAACCGAGCCCGCCTTTGCCATCTCCAGCACTCAGTGCCGGGCAGAGGAGACGCGGAGTTCGTCGGATGTGCAGCTGTTAATCGATGTGGAAAGGAGCTGAGAGGGGAGTGGCTGGCGCACCTCCTCGAAAATTAGGCATTGGATCTAGTTTAAGCTCACTTGGAAATGCATTGGGCAACAGTCAGGGAGACCGATAATAGGGAAGGTACTGGCGGTATCTCGGCCCCTCCATCATTTGGAGCCAGAACTAGGCAAGCAGCTCCTGTGCCATGGCGGACGGGTGAATAGACTCGTTGTCTTCTCATCAACGTTGGGTTGTCTCCCTACATCCCAACGTCTACGGTATAACCCCGTCCAAAAATATGGAGGACTATGGAGCCGTGGTTCGCTTCAATCAGAAATAGCCGGCAGCTTTTGCATCTGCGGCGACACTCCACAGATAACTATTTGCTATGCTTATTTGGACAATCCCTGAGCGCTAACAAATAACCAACTATATTGGGTATAGCACACAAATAAAATTGACAAATGGGCTTAGAAAAATGGCATATAGAGTTGACGAATCCCACGCACATGTTGCAATCGACGTGTAGCGAAACTTCAATCGCCTGCGTTCCGAATTCGCCCTCAGAAGGGGCTTTTCAAAGTATACCTCCGCGTCTACAAACGTGACTCACTGCTCTCGCAATGGCACGAGACCTCGTTCAGATGGCCGCTTGTGTTAGTAGTGCCCACAACTCTGCGCGTCTCCATGGCGTTGCATACGTGGCCGGCATGGTGTTTGGACGTCAGCTTTACGCACATCCCAATTCTGCTTCGGCCGGCGACAGCTCCCGTCACACCGCGAATTCCACGGCCGGCGTGGGCGACGCGAATTGGTTCGGTCAGGGACCGAAGCCCATGAGGTAGCGCTTCCGTCGATGCCGTAAAGCCTCATGATGTGCTTTCTTGAGCTTGGCTTAGCTTGGAGGTCGCAGGGATGATGCCAGGCGTTTGCTGGCTTCATACCTGGCTTCGCTTAAAAAGTAATCGACGTCATAAGCAAGTTTGCGTTCACTGCAGGACGAAGACCTTTCCCAAAGATCTCCAGGTGCTTCGATCCGAAGTATGTCGAGTCCATTCTAATCAGCACGAATTTTCCGATATCATCCCTCCATCGAATCTTTGGTAGTGCCATGTTTCGTATGCTGACCCCTGGCAACCTGGCAATTCATGGCAGTAAAAATGCATGGTTCCATAAAGGTAATTGCTCCATCAAAAACCATTTCAGATTATTTCAGCATGGTACCCGCCGTGTTGGCGCAGTGACTAAGCCTATGTGTCGCTGAGCCCCAAGGACGCGGGTTCGACCCCTGCCGCGGTGGCTGCTTGTCAGATGCATGCGAAAAGCGTAAACGCCCGCGTGGATATTTCGACGCACGTTACAGATTCCCCAGGTGGTGGAAATTATTCCGGAGCCCCGCACTGCGGCGGGCCTCATAGCCCAGTGTAGCTTAGGCGCGTAAAACCACCAATATTTAAAATTTTCGCATGCTGGAAAAGTGAACCTTTCTAGCAGCTACACCAAGCCACGCCACGCCACGAACCCGTGCACAGCCAGCCACCATTGAAGTGGACACCCCTGGCCCGTAAGACGCAGCATGTTTATCACGAAAAGGAGTGGGAGACGTAGGCTATAGAGCTAGCACCTCGGCCGTGCACATCTTCGCTGGCTATCTCCACAGGCTAGACTGGCTGATCAGTATTTGTCTCAAACAGTTTTCGAGTAATCAATATGTACGTAAGAAAAATAAACAAAATACTCCATCTCCTAGGATGATCTTCTTGCGTCGAATGCAGTGCCCATGTAAGAAAAAAACTATATTCATGTAATATAACTGATAAAACCTGTCCGCTGGCCACCGTCATTCTTCACCGTTCCCTTTCAGCACTCCTTTGTTGGTCCTTTGAGAAATGAAGTTTTAGTCCTTCTAATACCAGGATGCAAGCTTCAAGATGAAAGCTAATGTTCTGCTAAGCACAAATTGCTTCGCAGCGACGTCACTGGAAATCTCGTCACCAGCGCCAATTCTGAGACAGCCGTCGTCGATGTGGGCGTGCGCGCTAACACGTCTTGACAGCTGCCCGCTCGTGTTCCGGAAAAACGCGGAGACTAGCAGGCGATAGTAGCGCCACAAAAATTAAACGGGTACGTTAGCGCTGGAGGGCGCCCTAGAGGCGCCCAAAGGAAGGGAACCCTTTTAGGGGGGGACAATCAATTTCTCGACAGCATCACGCTAACACCCAAACAAGAGTAGTAGCAAGAGTGGCAGTTTGGTTAGTTCGTAAAGTGTAAACTAGGATAAAAAGCAGCACTAAGCAATGAAACCCATTAGACGACCACTAGTTTAGCGCTGCGTTTTCTTCTAAGACGAAATACGTAATGCTCCAAGGCCAAAGTGTAACAATCAGGCACATTCCAAAGGCAAGAAATCATGACGTATACCACTCAGCGAAGGTGTATTACCAGCAAAACTTTTTAACACACGGGAAAAATTGAGTGAGACACAACTCAGCCGAAAACTGAACAAATTATATTTCACTCGAGCGGTGACGGCGATCATCTACAAGGAAGACACATACACGTAGGCGCACACTTCTTTTATTCTACTGATCTTGAAAAATTGACAACTAAGTCACACAAAATTCATAATAAAGTGACTGCGAGATACATGAGATTGAGCTTTAAGTAATTTTCTGGCCCTGTAAAAGTTGTCTATTATTTGCTAATCTACTAAAAATGTATACAAAGGTGATGCGGCGCATATGCTTAACGTCCCAAGCTTGTCATAAACAGTGTGTGACCTTGGTTGTGGCCGCATGATAATAGCGTGCAGAGATAATAGCCATCAGGCAAGGATAAATGCAGAATAAGAATGGAGTGGAGTGCATTAGGCAGGCCTTCGCAGATAATGAATGGCAGCCTACCATTGTCCCTGAAGAAGAAAGTGTATTACAGCTGCACCTTACCGGTACTCACCTATTGCGCAGAAACTTGGAGGCTCACTAAAAGGGTTCAAGATAAATTGAGGATGACTCAGCGAGCAATGGAAGGGAAGATGATACGTGTAACATTAAGGGACAAGAAAAGAGCGGAGTGGGTCAGGTAACAAACGCCTGTTAAGGAAATAGTAGTATAAATTGAGAAGAAATTGGTGTGGGCCGGGAATGTAATGCGAATACAAGATAACTGTTGGTCATTAAGGGCAAAAGAGTGGATCCCCAAAGAAGGCAAGCGTGGCAGGGGGTGGCTGAAAGTTAGGTGGACAGCTGAGATCAAGAAGTTTGCGGGGATGGATTGGTCGCAGTTAGCACAGCAACGGGATCATTGATTATCTATGGGAGAAGCCTTTGCACTGCAGTGGGCGTAGACGGGCTGATGATGATGATGACGATATCACGCCCACCGTCATGTTCGTTTTCAAACGCCTTGCGCTATGGAACGCCTCGCGCTTCAAAGACACACACAGACTCGGTAATTTTGCTCTCCGATATAAAATAAGTACACGGAACTCTGCATATAAGATTTACTTAAACTGACGCTACATGCGGTAACAATCTTTTCTTTTTTTTAACAGTAGAGATGTTTACGCTGACCTTTCTCCGTCCGTCGCATCGAAAAAGCTCGACGCCTCAAGCAAAAAATTGGTTAGGAAGGCCCCGGGAATCGAACCCGGCATCTTTACGCCGGGAAACCGGCGACCCAACCACTGGGCCACACTAACCGCTCGGGTTGTACAGTGTAAGCAGCGGCGGCGAACAATCGCACGTGCAGCCAGCTGGAAAGAAAAAAAAAACGCTTCCCGTGGTCATAATCGAACCTGGGCCCCGCGCGTTACGAAACCGGCGGCTCTCCCGTTGAGCTATCATCGCATTCCGGGCGCACAACATTCCCTTTGGGTTTGTAGCGCGGGCATTGGCTTTGAAATTCTCCGCGGGTTCTAGAGCGTGCTAACGAGGTCCACTTTGGGAGAGATGGGAAAGCCTTCGGAAGAAACGATCCGGGGCTGCCAGTCATGGAGAACTATCAGCGGCAAGTTCGGAAATCCATGGAAGGTGCAACAGCCAGGTCTCCGACAAAGTAAGAGGGGCCGCCAGCTCTGCTGTTTCTCCAGCCTTGCATTACTAGTGCAAGCGGCGCCTTTAGTAGGCCTAAAGTGCTGGAACATTTACGTGTCCATGGGCAACAATTCTGAGCGCTATACTGAGTAAAGAGAGAGAGAATGGCCTTTATTGGTGCTGGTGAGGTTCGCCTGCTAAAGGCTCCCAGCGTGCTACACCAATCCTCGTAAAAGCAGGTCTTAGTTGCGTATCAACCATCATCAGGTTTTGACAGCGGTTAGGGCTTGGCGCGCGGCGGGTTACGAAATGGGCGCAACCGCTATGCTCGTGAAATGGCTATTTCAAAGACGATAGTCTTTCTTGTGCTACTTAAACGCGAAAAATTGTCTGTCTGGCTGTCCTTCGATTCAACCGCCCGGCCAAATGTTAAAACGTGTGCTAAAGGATACGTTTATGTAAGAAAAAACAGTTCCGTACCAATAAATCAGGAAATACACTTCACAATTGTCAGCATTGTTGAGCAAAAAGAAAGCACGACGCCTATGTGAGGTAAAGCATCCACACTGTAAGAGCTATTTGCAACTTTTCTGTTAGTTAACTATACGTGGTTGCTGATTTCAATTTAAGAAATACGTGCTGAAAACAATGTTTTCACCAAAAAATACGAAACGCGCTCGCGCACGGACCAGATTCCTGGCGAGATAGCAGGTCCAACGGTAACGGCAGTTCCAGTAAATGGATCGCGAGCAGGAGAACGCGGCAAAATTGAAATGACTTGAGCAAGCCTCTACCGTGTTTATCGTGGGAGGAAGGAGATGGGAGGGGAAGAGCGTGGAAGGTTGTGGGGGGAAGGGGGGGGGGGGGCAGAGAGGCATTTACGTGGCAGGGGCGGTAGAAGACTCCGGTCTTCTGACAACATTTTCATCAACATTTTCTACGTTTTAGGTACGTCGGCCATCTTTTTTATTGTTTACGTGTAATCCATCCCCCGGTTTAAAAAAAAACTGCGATATATACCAGGCACCCGGGTGCTTTCTACTTTCGCAAACAGGACACATCAAGTTATGCTCAATGTCCGAGGAAGAAAGGAATTGATTAGTGCAAATTAGCGTTCTCGTTTGGTTCCTGTGCAATGGTTGAAGGCACCGAAGCGCGGATATCGCTCCTGTTCGGTAACCCCGAGAATCCCTTCAAACATTCGTAATGGCTTTTCATTTCTCTCTCCGGCAGCAACACACTTTCAATGTTGGCAATGTGTGGTATAAGAATTATGAGGTGCAACTTCCACAAACTTTCAGGGTAGGACCCCCCCCCCATACGTGGCAGAGCGAGCTCGTGGTCTCTTGCTACTGGACTATATATGGCTAGTGGCAGCGGGACCTATGCCTTGGAAAGGAAAGGCCAGTGTGTCATACCGTTTGCATAACGCGCTGGTGTGATATCCATCTTCCGCTGCCCGGTAGCTGTGACCATGCAACCACGTACGCCTGGCATATTGATGTGCTTACTTTCTTGATGTGGCCACCTAAAATAGGGGCTTCGTACTCTCATTACTGATGGAAGCTGGGAAACCTGCGAGTTGATTATGGTGTTTGTGACACGTGACAAAGCTTGCCTAAAATATCAGACTGCGCATGATAAGTAGTGCATGGCTGTAATTGGTTCAAGACGAACCGGGTAGAAGTGGTACCTAGTGTATTAGGGTCGGTAATTACTGTCTTTTGCTGTTACAATACACAATAATGTCGGAATGAGCAATAGAATTGCAGATGGATGATCAGGTACTTTTTTAGTACAGTAGGCCTCCAAAAATATAGAAGAAGCTTAGTGCTTAAGCGGCAAAGTACTCCGTAGTACAATACACGAGCACACAGATTAGCTGTTTTTTCACACACCTGAAACTTAAAGAGACTGCAACACTGCCCATAAAAACGCGTTAGCTCTTTCCTTCAGCGTGGAAGCCCTTCCTGAGTTACAATTATTACAAGCACGGACCGGCTCTGTTTGATGTGATCTTCGGGCAGATACACTTTCCACTTTCTGGTTTGTTTTCGTTGCGGTTTTCTTTGAAGTGGTCATTGAGTGCCTTTATTGCTGCACCTGAATGGAAGCGGGCCAAAAGCCACGAAATACCTCGAGTGACGTCCCTCAAGCAAGCAAACAATTCTCAGAACTACAAAGCGAGAAAAACATTTTATGAAGTTTTATAAATTATCTGACGGGCGTAGAGCAGTAATTTTTATCTGAAGTTCTTGTAAACGTTCATTATAAGTACAGAATGAGCTTGTTGAGTAGGTTCTGAAAGAAATTCTGTTTTAGAAAGAAGTGTTGAACAAAGTGTTGCAAAGTTCTTTTCAATCGAATTCATTAAGTGGCTTTTCCTACATAAGGCGCGTATAGGTCGCAAATGCACGCACCAGTGGAGCGCTACGGACTAAGCTTTAGCACCTGGTGATCTTTAATGTGCGCCGAAATCACGGCACACGGGAGCACTTATCTGTCATCTCTATCAGTATAAAAACGGCTGCTGCGACGAGAATCTACCTGTGACTTCGCTATCAATGCTCAGACAACATAACGCCTTGGCCACAGAGTCACAGCGTTGGCCTTTAACAAACGATGTTGAATAAGCACGCTGTGCGATCCTGCTTAGATTATATTGAATTTATTATCTTCGGAACGATAATTTTATTTATGTTAGGATGAACGATAGATTGATATGTGAGCTATTTTGTGATATCCAAAATTTCAAACCTCTAGTGGAGAGTTTTCAAAAGCCGTGGCTAATACGATCTTTTCACAAATTTACTGCGGCTTTTGATAAAGTTGTCTGTGCGTTAGAAGGCAGGAGCGTTGCCCGCCAAGAATTCTCTCCATAATTTTCTATTTTAAATACGATAGAGTAGATTCCTTGGGTAAGCAGAAGGTTTTAGTGACTTCAGATACTTACAGGCTCTGGGAAAAAAAAGCAACTGGGGTTACAACTGCACGACATTCCGCCCTCCTACGAAAGAAAACAAATAGGTTGGTGCTTGCGTCCGCAATATTTGAGATCGCGCAGTTTAGGAGGGCTGGATAACTGGATGGAAGACAAAACATTCCCACAGAAAGAGAAGTTTATACCCGTCTGTGTCATACGTGGCAATTGAAGTCTCTGTAGTTCACGTGAAATTGAAAGGGCTCGACAACAACAAGAACAAAAGAACTGTTTGCACGAAAGCGTTATGTTGACTTACAAAGCAGAAAGATGGCCTGCTTCTAACATTGCTCTTTTTGAGTATTTATTAGCACTTAAAGAAAGCAAATGGGAATCGAAGTTGTTAAAAAAACACCCGCATAAATTATTGGATTGATTATTTCCCCAGACAAATACTGCTTAACATTTGCGATGAACAAGGCAGTGCTATTGTATCCAACCAGTGCTGTGCGTTTACTCATTCGTTACGGGTGACCCCTGCTCCTCCTTGCCTCGACGTTAGCTGGGGCTGTTTCCTCCCAACCATTTTGTTGTTATTGATTAGATAAGAGTAGTATCCCTAACAATCATATGAAGACTTCGTCAGTTGAGATGGATCGAATTCCCGCTCAATTTTAAAGCGTCGCGAACCTTATTTATTTATAATCTTGCCCTGTACTTTTGCACAGTCTTCGCAATGTTCAATTGTCTCCGTTAATATGCAGGCGTGACAAGTGGTGTAGTTGTCAAGCAAGGTAATGCTGCCGATCCCTTCATCTACAGAAATCTTACATTAAACTGTATTTCCTGCACAAATCTAGAGCATATAGGTTATACTAATCTGAGTGCGTTGCTTGAATCAAACATTTTTTAAATAAACCCCAGCATTGGTTTTGGACGCACTTGACTTGCAAAAGACGAGTATATTTATTTTTACTTTTAACCTGTAGTCGACCTTAGATCAGGCACATAATTCTAGACATTTGAGAAGAACTTGATTACGTGGCACAGCACGTTTGTCTTTACAAACAAAGAAAACGTGACCCGGACCGCAGCCTAGTAAAAAGGGTAAAAACCTATTTAACCCAACGAACGCCATTAGTCAGTGCCTATAAATACTATTGCGTATACCCAGAAGACCAGCATCACCTGGTGTCAAAGACGCGGACACAAGCTTTGGAATAACTGCCCCTATTATTTTTGAAACAAAAGCGTATTTTTGCATCCCTTAAAAAAACCGTTTTTTTCTCGCCTCTCCTGCTCCCAGTGTCTTATTTCATTTATTTCTTCACAAATACTGCTGGCCTGAGGTTAAAGAAGGAGGGGCAAGATAATATAGTTATTATACGCAACATTTGAGTACAACATCAACAAAAGAACAAAGAAAATGAAAAGTGGAAAGCGAAACCTTTTTACACAAAAGCAACGAAAGGAAAGGGGGGGGATGGAAACGCGGAGTAGTAGCAGTAGTTAGAAATACAATTTCAAATTTCGGCGTAAATAAGCTCAGGAGAGTGTAAACTGCTTGCAGGCCACTCCTCAATTGTACGAGGAAAAAAATAAACTTTGAACAAGTTAGTACGAGCAAAATACCGGTGTTAAAGAAAGTGCGTGTGAATGGCGGGTCTGACTTGTTCTTAGTAGTGTGAGGTAGTGGTCAGGGTCCAGAGCAAGCTTGCAGTTTGAAAGGAGGTACAAAAAGTTTAGCCGCTATAATCTGCGTCTTGACTGCAAAGTTGGGATACCATTTGAAAGCGTAACATTAGTGACAGAACTACCAGGCTCATAGAGAGAATAAATGAAACGAACTGCCCTCCGCTGAATTTTTTTCTAATGCATCAGTATTAGTTTTAGTATAAGGACCCCAGGCAACTCATGCATATTCTAATTTCTGGAGTATCAAGGATTGTTAAGCCAAGTGTTTAAAACTCGTAGGAGCATCCTTAAGCTTGCGCCTTAGCATACATAATTTTTTGCAGAAAGCTGCGGAGGAAACTTGTTTAATGTGGGAACTCCAGCTTAAATTATTTGTTCGAGTGACACCAAGATACTTGTATTTCTTAACTTCATGAAGACGTTGGCTAGAGATCGTGTATTCAGTTAGTACTGGCTTTTTTTGTTAGTGACACGGAGCACAACTTATTTATCCAAGTTTAGTTTCATCTCCCATTGGTTGCACCATAGACATATATTGTTTAGAGTAGACTGGAGAGCTGCTTGGTCACCAGGATTCGCTATCGAGTTAAACAGAATACGATCATCCGCGAAAAGACGAACATTAAAAGATGGGTTTACACAATTTACTGCATCATTACAGTATATCAAAAATAGAAGGGGACCGAGTATGCTGCCATTTGGAACACCTGAAGTAACCGGCAGAAGAATTGAATTTTGATCATTAATGCAGACAAACTGGGAGCGATCAGACAAGTAGTTAGAAATCCAGGCTAATAGAAAATTGGAAAGTCGAATAAGCTGTAACATAACTAGAAGTTTATCATGGGGGATGCAGTCGAAAGCTTTGCAGATAACTTGATTTTCAATTAAATGTAAGTAGTCTGGAAAAGCTACGGGCAAATAAATATTTTTGGCACTCCCTCGCGAGCGTTTTATGACAGAGTTAACCGATAGGGATAAGTGGATGGAATCACATATAATTCACTTTATTGTTCTGTATACGTTAAGAAAAACCGACTTTTTACGGTTGAGAACGATATCACGGCCTCCTGCAACATGACGTCATGGCTAACCTTTTTAGTCTCGGCAGTCCTTGCTAAACCTCATATAGAACTCCAAAGCGCCGCTAATCATATCGTAGTGAGCATTTATGAGTCATTTTTTTACTGGAAGTCGCCACCGCAATTACGGCACGAGGAAATTGGGCAGTCCTTTTGTCGCGTCATTAAAGCAAAACTTCTGTCGAGACCTACTCAAACCTGCGTTTCTTTGTCGCTTAGCACGCGGGCTTCCACTACGCTATCGGAACATTCTACTTTCAGTGCCACAGGATAACTGACAGCCCTGGTCTGCGCGGATGTGCTGCATCGGGCAGTTACGAGAGGGCCCTCCAGAGGATTGGTCAAAAAGCTTGACAGGGCCATCAGACATTCATAGCCTCCTGGCACTTTGACACTAACATCAGCGTAAGAATGGTAAGACACAATGATGTTAGTGTTCACGATGGTGCTGATAGTCAGCGACAACCGTCTCGAAAGTTATCAGCGCTCATTACACGATGACGTGACTCCACGCATCGGGTTCGCCGCGAAGCTGGTGGTTTGCGGTGAACCCGATTTATGACTTATTAAACGATTTAGATATATGTCATAAGTGATCCTACTCCACACCATAAGGATTGGCTATGATCGCATCGACACCAGACTAGTGCAGGGCCCCAAAGGAAGAGTCAATAAAGACTGAGTTTTAACGAGGTGAAGGACCTTTCGCTCCACGTGTTTGGCACCGCCAAATCTTTCTAGACGTAATCAAGCTTCACCAATTTTATTTATCCCCTTGAAAGACCAATCGTGCCCATTTAGCTAAACTAGAGCAGTGAGAAGCCAACATGTAGCCTATTATATGCCGACACTGTTGCGTAAACGTCTCTTTTTCGGCTGCACAAAAGAAATCCGCACAAAAACAGAACCATGCACAGCGGTCTTGAGTAACGTTTTCTGCAAACTCTGGTACATAATATCGCAATGCATCTGTGTTTTCTACTACTTCTACGAGTGCTGGTCTTGTAGGTTTTCCTCAAGAACTCTTTGAATGGTCTACTTTAACGGAGCCAGTGAGACGGTGAATCCAACTTTTCCCAGGAGACGGCGGTAATGTTAAGCTTTATGGGACTAGGTTTGTTGCCTTTTTATCTGCGTTGCACAAGCTTGAAGCGCGTCACTTGCTGGAAGAACGGGCACATTGAAGAGCTTCCATTGAAACAACTGCGCTATTATTTTAGAAGCGGTAGACTGCATTAACCTGCGAGAAGAATACGGCTGCATTACCATAATAGCTCCCAGCGGCTGATATATGGGACATACTGAAGAGGCAAAACAGAGCCCGCAAATGCTATTTCTGCCTCATCGTTCATCCCGGTTAGGGTACATGTCACGCGGACTTAATGCAGTGCCACGGGGCGTTAGAAGGACGTACTCTTGCGCTACATAGCCCCATACGTGGCCCGCACGTTCACACAAGATCCATATTTCTGGCTTGTAACAACCTGCACGTGTTCAATTTACTCCTCCCAAATCCATTCATCACATACACAACGTACGTAGTTTAGGAGTTTCTACACAGGAAACGTGTTGGCTGTAGCCGACACCCTTTCGTGTTTTTATAAATAAAAATGTTGCTGCCTACTGAAAGCCCATGGATTGGAGATATAATAATTTTAAAATTCAGGAGTATCGTAGTTTCTAAGATTCTCAGCACGCCCTGGTTCTAAGCACCCTCCCCTACTTGCAGGAAACAAAACGGAAAAAAGTTTGCATGCGAATCTAGCACCCCTTTTCTGCGAGGAAGAGCGCGTTGCCCAGCCACATGAGTTAACACGGCCCAATCCGCCAACCGCGCTTTCTCGCTCGGTTCTTGAGCCTTTCGTTGCACTTGAGTCATTTAAAAGAAATGTTGACGTAACAGAAGACACCCTGCTATGGGGTACTGAGAGCAGCATTCGAAGCAGTGCGACACGCCCGAGTAGTAGTGACGGTGACTGGGTATCAGACTTAAGCGGTGAGCCCATTATCTGCGCCTACGTGTTTTAGTGTTTGATGTAGAAAACAATCTTTATTGCGCCTGTCTCATCCAGCTACTGCGGCGAAACGGGTAGGATGGGGGGAGGTTAGTTTAGATTTTTCGAGTCTAAGCACACCTTTGCAAAAACGGTTAAATTGTTATACTCCCAGTAAAAATATACAGTTAAATACAAGCGTTCTTTCAACAACCAATACTAAGGATATTTTATACAACTACCTAGAGCGTTGGAGTCACAGCACGCGACCATTTTCATCAGTAATAAGGTACCCTTCCCTTGCATACACGACTCCTACGAAGCTGACTTTGTTTCGTCATCGCTGACGATCGTTTCTATCTTAAAGTACCACTCTAACCATCCTTTTTGCGAGGTCAGTTATCCACACCATCGGTTTGTTTAGACTATCCGATCATATCCAAGGACGTGCTGCAGTATCTCTGACATGACGCACGGCAGGCCCTTACGGCATTTAAACTGGGCTGACGCATTTGCGAAACAAGAAAGTGGAATGGAGATGTACGTGGATGGGTATATTTTTGAGACATTAGGCAAAAATGTCAATCTCAAGGCCAGTCTTGTTGGACTAGCCTACATGAACGGTCTACCTTAAAGACAATCCTGACCTGCGCATAGTCATACCCGCATTTCCCACTAATTTTCTGAATTCCTGCCACCCTCTTTCCGGTCTCTTTTTCCCCTCCCGCTGCCGACTGCAGCTGCCTATTGCTTATACCACCAGGACAACTCTTTTTGTTTTTCCATTAGAAAAAACTTTCTCTCTCTCTTCGCACCCACGTCTCCGTGGCTCGTTGGGCTGGCATAAATTTTCTTTCAATGTTTTAGTAAGTTCCCAAGTTTACTGCTCCAAACTACGTATTTTACCCATTATGTCATTTAGGACATGGATGACAGCCTTCATGCCCGAAAACAGACAAAGAACCGGCAGTCTTTTCGGTTACTTGCTGACATCAATCAACACGTCTGATAGCGGTGATTTCGCGTCTCATTGAAAAAGGCATCTTTTAGATGCAGAGCATCTGATTCACTCGCCTTGTCCCTCCGGCGTCGTCGTCGTTGTCGGCTTTGTCCGTCCCTCCCCCATTCTCCTCGCCGCGCCAGCTGCGCTCTGCGCCGCTCACCCCCTCTCCTCTCCGATAGCGAACACTCTCTCGCGAGGGGCATTGGATTGGATTCGATTCGATTGGCTTGAATTGGATTGGATTGGCTTGGCTTGGCTTGGCTTGGCTTGGATTCGATTGGATTTGGATTGGATTGAATTAAAGTGGATTGTGTTGGATTGTGTTGCGTCATAGCCGCGGCAGACGCGCTGGGGCCGGCGCATGTGCAGTACTTTCTCTTCCGCGGTTTCCTCTCCTTCAGGCGCGCTGCGCATATAACCGGTGTGCCGTTCTCCGGCGAAGCAACATCCACGCTTGGCTCAAACACCTAGAGTCCACGCCGCTTTACAAGTACGCCAACGTCGTCATCGACTGGGACCGGCTTACGCAGTCCCCTCAACGTTATGTGCGCTATAAAACACGGTGCCTGCGCCGCTCCGCTCCATGGTTCCAGCGCCGTTCCTCCGCTGTCCAACGCTGCAACGTGGACCCCCTATGCGTCGCATCTACACAGGGGTTCCCGCGAGGGGAGGTGGGAGTTTTTTCGACTTCAATTCGTCGTCATGCTTTTCTTGCTGCCTGCTTATAAGCTAAACACCAGCGAAAAAAAAGGCCCACTCGTGCGTTGTAATTGTATACCCTGCACGCCTAACGGCTTTCCGTGCGCGTTAAAGATACCCTGGTGGTCTGAGCTTATCCCCAGCCCTTGATTATACAAGTCACCCACAGCCCAATTGCAGATTCCTGCGCCGAAACCTAATTTTGTTCACTTGAATTTTTTAAGTTTTTTTAACTGTTGTTTCTTTCTACGTTCGACTGTGTAACTGTCGCGTTCTCGTAGATTGAAACGCCGGTTGCCCACTAATGTCAGTTTTAGAAATTTAAATTCAAAAGGCCTGAGAAAAATGAATGCATCTCAACGCTGTTGTACGCATAGGTTTTCGGTATGTTCGAAGAGATACGTTTAACACTCTTGTTATATTTTATATTTTGGCAACACGGACGGCATGCCAGCGGTAATATATGGACAAGGTTTCGATTTAGTACGTTAAGGCCTCACGAAAAAAAAATACTGATTTGTCGATGGCACTTCATTCGACGCGAGCGTTATGTTTGCAACAAAGCTGGTGGACATTACAAATTTGCGCGGGCTAAGGAATACGCCATGACCGTTGTTCGGGCGAAGGTTGAAGTGACTTTGCCACTTATCTGCTTTGGCACCAAACATTTCAAAGAGCTACTTGCCATAAGCGATGCGTGTTTGGATTGTTTGTTTGTTGTATCTTTTTCGTGCCGTAGCCATGACCTATGTAATACAAGCAATGACATTGGTGTATTCGTGGTATGTTACTCTTCTCATTTTAGACATATTAGCGACAGGCGGGAATTATTTTTACTGTAACAGGTAGATCCTATTCTACGCTGTATTCTCCTCTGCCTTTCCCCCACCGGCATTCCAATCACATTTTGCTCTCCTCAAAGGACTTATAGCTTCACCAGTCATCATTACAATCTCAAATTACCCTTTATTGCATAGACCTCACGTGCTACACCATTTGGGATGGGCTTACCCACAAATATCTTCCTCCTAAAGTAACTTGCTCTACCTGGCAAAGCCAAGCGCTGCCCTTGGATGGCATTTGTTTTCCTTTTCGGTATCACATTTATCCGCCTCGAAGATTCGCTATGAAGTTTCCATTTCATTTCTTTCTCCGAGTGCGTAAACGTGCCGCTGTGAAGGCCGAATAGAATGCTAGCGGTGAAATATATCAACAAAGTAGAGAAAGGAAGACAGCGAAGATAATTTAGGTAGAGGCAAAGCAGACAGAAATGGGTAGATAAAATACAGTGAAATGGGCTAGTTGGGGATATTATTTATGCTACAGTGAGACAAGAATCGAGACTACAGGGCGAAGGCACAAAAGCGACGGTGTGCAGCGCACAGTTTCGTTAAAGGACACGTGGCTGTCAGATAGGCGCAATCCTTGTGTCTGAGCAATGTGAACGCATCTAAGAACCACTTTCCAAGCAAAGCGGAAGTGGGAAAAACGACATCTGATATGCTTGGATAGTCGCTCACTAAAACCCGAAGAGAGCTGTCTCGCTGTATAGGACTGTTATTGACGCCGGCTTACCCGCGTGACTTGGTTCTTTTACATGTAGCACGGTTTCATTATTTCCCTGGGCAACGTATCCTTGTGTCCGAACATTGCTGTCACTGCGTCAAAAAGAGGACGGCATGACCCGCTGAGTGGGGACGGACAGCGACTTTATTCGAATATATTGCTTCCCACTCAACCGGAAGAAAATGTTCAGTGAGCAGTGAGCCCGGATGCATTCTGGAGGAATTTGGCGGCACACTGCAGGGACTGAGCATACGGGCCTCTTTTTGACAAAACGACGGGAATGTTCGAACACAAAGGTACGTCGTCTAGGGAAATAATGGAAGCGTACTACATGCAAAAGAACCAATTTCGGGTTTCCAATATGAAGCCCAAAACGAATAACATGCGAAATGCAGGCGAACATCGGGTAATGCAAGCTCAGCGCATTTAATGCCCGGTGGAACTGTTCGTAGGTCTCCGATGCTTACGCGCTCTGTTAATCTGGAAGAAAGTGCAATGCCACAGTCAACAGAAAAAAGAACCAACCTAAGCAAAAGAAACCTGCACAAGCTGCATCTTACCCGTACTCACCGATGGGGCAGAAACCTGGGGGCCCACTAAAAGGGTTCAACTTAAATTGAGCACGACCTAGCAGGCAATGGAATGGAAGGATGATGGGTGTAACATTAAGGAACAGGAAGAGAGCGGAGTGGGTTAGGAAACAGACGTGGGTTAAGGACGTATTAGTAGAAAGAAATGGACGGTTGCAGGGCATGCAATGCGAAGGCAAGATAACCGTTGGTCATTATAGGTAACAGAGTTGGTCCC
Source organism: Haemaphysalis longicornis (assembly GCA_013339765.2). NCBI lineage: Eukaryota > Metazoa > Arthropoda > Arachnida > Ixodida > Ixodidae > Haemaphysalis > Haemaphysalis longicornis. The sequence goes on from CM023453.1 coordinate 173,381,282, forward strand.
TAGAGAAGGCAAAAGGGGGCAGGGGGCGGCAGAAAGTTTGATGGGCAGATGAGGTTAAAATGTTTGTGGGGATAAATTGATCACAGCACAGGACGTTGATAATTGCAGATTAATGGGAGAGGTCTTTGGCCTGTAGTGGACGTAGACAGGCTGGTGGTGATGAATATTATTTTTATTAGTATGATGATATGTAACGAAGTGAAAAGGTTGGACCAGTACTCAGTAAGGGAGGCGGAGAACTTCCTGAAGACCGCTGTTTTAAGCCTGGGTGAGTTGGAGAGTTGGAGAAAAGTGAGTTGGAGAGCAGTAGACGTTAGCGAAAAAAGCTGAGATGTTGTTGGGAAAACTCTCGAGAAGAAATTAGGAAAAAATCTGGACAAAGTCAGACTAGCGCAGAAATACAATCTGGAGTAAACGTGTCTTTTGAAGACGAGCTGACTGCGCAGCGGCCTTATTACATAGGTCACAACAAAACGGTAGCCGCTAATCATCATCGTCACCGTAATAAAGGTCGTTGTCATCATAACACGTGCATTTTCTCTGCGAGCTGTTAGACCAGAAGCGAGGACGGTGTACTGGCGTGGACACGAAGCACAAGCATTCCAAAGCAGTCTCCTTTCCGTTACTAGGGTGGACAGGTTGCGTGGTAAGGGTGGGGAAGATTCCCTGTTGTGCTTTTGTTTTAGTGCCCAGCACTTCGGCGCCCGGTACAGGGTTTGACGGCCGAGCCATCGATATCCGCCTAACCGAGTGAGCGAACGAGGCAGCGAAGGCACAGAGAAAACGGCGGAGGAAAGTGCGGTGAAAGTTTGAGAGCGATGGCGGCGCGCGCTGCAATGGCACCATCTTTTCCACTGCCTCCCCCTCACACCTTCGCCACGCATCTTCGCTGACGAGCGCCCTCTCTCTCACAGTTTCGCCAGCCGCTCCACCGTTTGACCATCATCCGAACCACGTGACATTTGCGCGGAGGTTCAAACCCGATTCACAATAAAATGCTCGGCGGCGCGACGCGCTGCGCGATAACGGCACAGTAGCGCGCGCCGCCGTGCATTCGACGATCACGCGGCCACTTCCTGAGACGCAGCAGCTACGCGCCGTGACCGAGAAGACTGCAGTGCGCGCTGCGCAGAAATTCGCATTAGGGAGTATAGTAATCGCCAGTTTTTTACATATTTGTACTCTCCTCGGGTAAGCAACAAACAAAGAACAAAAGCGAGAGCTGGAATAGATTACAGGTACAGATATGAATTTATACTTCGCGTTCCCAAATAGGTATAATTGCACGAATTCGTAAGATTAAAAACGCCCTTGGTGTACGCTTTCACCGAATAGCAAGTAATATTGCTGATCATGTACGGCCTTGAAGAATGGCTGCAATGCTGTTCTTTTAAGAGAAGCCCTCGCATCTCTCGTCGAACTTTTTTCGTATGCTTATGGTTGGGGAAGAGGCACTTTTCTTCTGTATATTACTTATTTACGCCTTCCCTTCACGAGCAAGTACCTCCATCTGTGCTCGTTTGAAGCGCGTCTTCAACATAACGCGACATCAGGCAGAATCGTTTTAGCGTAGGTAATTGAGTAAAGCTTTGGAACGGTGCCATTAGAAACACCGAATGACGTCGAGGCTTTTAAAACGCCCTTCACAGCACCACCATGAATGCGAGAAGTGAGGCAGGATGAAACGAATGGGGTCGCACGCGCTCGACAAATTGAAGTAAAAACAGCCCACATAGTTGCTTTCTCAAAGCCCAAAGTTAAACTCTTACTGGAACGTCGTAGACCGGCCCATTAGCCTTGAACTAACGCCAGGGTTGATTGCCCTTGAAGGTTGCGCACGAAGCGTGTCGGTAGTTAAATGGCTACAGCACATAAATCTCCTTGCATTAGATCTACATTAGATCAACGTTACATCCTTTTGCTCTTGTGCCGATTGCCGGCATAGTCATTGCTATGCATAGCGCGTTGGTCCTTCTATAACTTTAAATCCTTTATTTTGAAGAATAACTGGGAGAGCTTAAGGAGAAGAAAGACGCTACATTTGGATATTAGGACGCATTTCTTTTTAGTAGTTGTATTAGTCTCCCGACAAAGGAAACACAACAATAAATCAGTTTGTAAAGCGAACCTTCGATGCGAATTTGATTCCTTACATTCAGACAAATGCATTGTAAGAGGTAAGCGTTTATGAGCGAACTTTTTTAACGTTTGGTAATCGCTAGGTTCGTCGGTTGTACTGCCGGGTCATGTCATCTACCAGGCGAGCAAGTACCACGCACGTACCCGGAGCATATACCATGTGAGATGTCTTACAAATTGCAATACATGATTGCCCTACAACAGGTGTTGAGTTAGATGGGGTTCTCTGTAAGGAAAATGACGTGAAGGGAATAGACATTTATCGTCGTTCCACAGAGAGACTTGGACATTGACGCAAGATCTGTGTGCTTGTGATGTCTTAGGCTCTTAGCTGGTTATTCAAAAAGTGATAGTTATTATGCATATGCATATACATAAACATATATGCATATCTTATGCTGTTATGCATATGATAATTAGCAAACAATTTCACACCGTCCGCACTTTGTTCTAGGTTAAGATACACAAGTTCAGGCGAAAATGACGGATGAACTGACCTGCTGATAAGAACTTCAAGGGCGCCAAAGTTACGTAAGTTAAACGAAGATTTAGTCAGATGGGGGCGAGATGAGAACGAGATGGGGCTGAAAGCTAAACAACGTGAAACTGGGTGCTAAATTTTCAGATTTAACGTAAAACGACGTGAAATTTGGAAAATGAACCCGAGTTTCAAATGAGCGTCCCGCATCATGCATGCCTACTGCAACACCCGCTATACGCATACAGTAAACGTAGAGCACTGAGAAGAGAGAGCGGAACTAGGCGGCGCCGGGCACTGCCGGAACGGTTCTGGCAGCGATAGGGACCCGTGGCGCGTCCTTCCTCCCTTTTTTTTTTTTGTCTCTCGGCATTACTTCGTTCAGCACACTAACCTTTGTGACCAGGCCCAGGCTGCGCCTAATCCTCAGGCATGGTGTGCAGGACGGAGCCTCTAACTTGGCCCTCGTGCTAACCCATTGCTATTCCTGACGCAGCAATCTGGAAATTGAATTGCGAACAACAAAGTAAACAAAACGAGCAAACTAAACAAAACAAAGTAAGCGAAAAACAAACGGCCACATGGCCGTTTCACTTCAGGCCGCATGGCACCAAAATGTTCTTCCGCCTTCATTTCAGTTTCCCGGTGACGTATACAGCTCACCGGCAACATTCCAGCGATTACCTGCGGAAATCCAAATTGATTACCTGCGCAAATATCCCTGAACAACACTCGCGTTTATTCTGAAATTCTGACTGTTAGTAAATTTCGGTGTTTATCGATAGTGTCACGGGTCCAGTAAACAATGCCCCATGGCGGCACAGCTCGGCATCGAAGACGACGAGGAAGAGGGCGCGTGCAGGCTGAGCGGACTCGGCCATGGCCGCTTGCAAATACTGTAAATAGATCGTTCCACCCCATTCCATCGTTCGTCTCATCTGTGTCCCTGCCGCCACGTAGCATTTTGGTGGAGGTGCGGGGTGCAGTCCCGACCCGACCCCGAGCTTCACCCCGCCTCGACTCATCCTGGCTCTTGGAACGCGTCGGCCCGCCCCAGCCCCGGTGAGCTAGGGACGCAACCATTCCTGAGCCCCGTGTCCCCTGCCCATGCCCCGCCGAGACCAGACGAACTGACCAGCCACGACCAGACGTAGAGCCGACGACGTTCTCCCGCCCAGATCTCTGGCGCCACGTAACAATATGGTCCATTATGCACGAATGAAACGTTTTATAGCAGAACGCACTGGCAAATCCAATTGGCGGGTTTCATTGCGGGAAACGCGAAAAAAACATGCACTTTTTTGCTACAGTACCAATCAAGCAGCAGCATCGCCCAATGCGTTTTAATAAATGCCTGTGGGGCATGATATTTCGGGATTTCAGCCCACAGCTACAAGCGAAAGCAGGCGTCAGGGCCTAAACTTATTCAGAACTGGTACTGGAAGCAGGGCAATACACATTTTCCAAGCTAAAGCTTCATGGTATGAATTTACCAACTGTGAAAGAAACGACACTTAGGGTGGAGAGCAAAAAAACAATGCCGAGGCACCAATTACAGATTAACAAGTGCTGTGCGTTACGAAACGACAGGAATATATGCGGCTGAGAAATGGAAGATGCCCATGGCGAAGATAATGGCGATCCATTGAATTCAGCAGAGTAAACAATCTACGCGAGGGCAATTTCCGTGGGGTACAGCAAGCACGCCGCAAGAACTCTCATGTTAAAAATGAAATTGAATACAATGAATGGAATTGAATAATATTGAATTTAATTCAATTGACATGAAATGGAATTGAATAATAATAACAGGAGCGGAGGCCGAGCTTCTATCGATGGCTCTGGTCCCTAAAGGAGGTGAAACGCCACGCTTCCAACGAACTGTAAATTGTAGGCGTCACTACGCGGTCATGAGGTGAAAATATCACGGGAGCTTTCACTACGCAAAACTTCATGAGACACGTTTTTCTTCCGCATGACATGCGCCAAAGAAAGTTTCGAAAAGATCTGTTGACGATCCTTTGTAGGGGCGTAAGCATGGTTATGCCGCTTTTCTCAAATGGCCTACGCGAAGACTGACCGTCGCAACGCCAGAAGATCCACGCGGAGTCATAAAAAAACGCGCCACAGCCCCCGCAGTCATCTCCTTGACTGCGCCGTTGCACGTCGCAAAGGCCGAGAATGTACGCACATACAAGTTACAACCACCTGCCCGCCATGGTGGCCAGCCGTTGACTCGACCCCTGACGTCACGTCCGCAGCGTGCAGCCTCGCCCACTCATCCTCTCCACTGTTTGCTTTCTGCACTTTTCGCGCTGCCTGCTTCGGCGTGGCGCCTGCTTTTTCTTTGGCGTCCTTGTTGATTGCGGAGGCCGGGCACCATAGAGTTTCATACTAATGTACACTAGAGGGAAATCTGGCGCCACTCTCTAGGGGAGCCGCGCTTCGGCCACCGTTCCGTCATGTTCCGGCCAGGCACGTTCCACTTGTCCTTGACATGCCGTATGAACAGGCTGAAAATTTGGCTCTGGCTGCAAAAAAGCAACAAAATTACCATAGAAGGTTCATCAAATTTGTTGTGTTAATATACAATTGAACCTCGTAAAAGATTAACTTGTCAGTGATTATGTAGAAGCTTCATGCACGATTAATACGAAAAAAATTACGCCCACCTCCCCTCGCGGGAACCCTGGTGTGATGTGACGCTGAAGGGGGTTCCATTGTGCGTTTCTGTTGAGTTGATTACTCGAATTGTGTGAGCAATCGTCGGGAAATGAGAGAGAGAGAGAGAGAGAGAGGAGAGAGAGAGAGAGAGAGAGAGAGAGCAAGCGTAGCGCGGACGACCGTCGACTGAGAGACCGGCCGGAGCGCGGCACTCCGCTTATATGCGCAGCGCGCCCGAAGGAGAGAAGACCGCGGAGAGAGAGGGCGCTGCACATGCGCACAGCGCGCTTGCGCCGCGATTGCGCCACGCGCAGTTGTTGGGAGAGTGTTCGCTATCGGCGCTATCGGAGAGAGCAGAGGAGGCGAGCGGAGGAGAGACGCAGCTGTGCGGACGCGGACGACGACGACGCAGGAAGGACAGGGCCGCCGGCAAGAGATGCTCTTCTCAGCGTCGCATCTAAAAAATGTTACCCCTTTTTGTTGATTTTCGCTTCGAGACAAGAAAGAAGCCATATAGCTAGCTAAGCTAAGTAGCCGAGGAACGTCGCTAGCGGCAATGGCGCCACCCACGGGGGTTCGCGACTGCAGCGACACATGTCGCTCTAGAATATATTAGTATGAAACTCCATGCCGCGCACACGCATGCACGCAAACACCTCCGGGACAGCTCCGCCGCGCTCTGCCACCACGGAGGCGCGGCGCGTGCTGGCACTACACGTCATTTTCATTCGCTGTACCATCGCTCGCTTTTCTACACTTGAACTGGTTCACAGTTCCTGGTCTCTGGTTGGCGCTGTCCTCACCGAGGCTTAAACAACGTCCGATGCGGATTTTTACGGTTTGAGCCGCCTATGCTTCTGAAAAAACAAATGGCCAACATGATCAACGACACAACCAAATTTTAAATAAACCAGTCCTGAGTCCAACCCCTGTAAAGATTGTGCAATTTATTGCCTATACGTATTTGGCAAATGCCTTTTTAGACTAAGCATAATCGTAATTGGAAAGCCTCAGCAACGGAACACAAAGGTTCAACGCATTTACTGAGAACCTCTATCGCCCGTTTATTTGTGTAAACTGCCAACTTATAGTGACGCTGTTCACTTTGTTGTAGCGGTAAGTAAATTCTGCTGCATATAAAAGCTCCCATGAAACCATCGGCGTCCGAATCGGGCGAGCATATGCAGATGCGTCTCCACCGAACATACGTGCACGATCCTAATCCTGCTCCTATATCACTTCTCAAAAGACAACAATCGCAGCCATCTCCTAACGAAGGAATGGGTCTCATCTCCTCCCATACCCCTTCAAGGTCCGTTGACGGCTTCTCATTGCCCTTCCAGTGTAAGGGGTGAGTGTAGAACGACAGGCATATGTTCCGTTCAGGAGCGGCATCTCTACGACGCTCTTTACTCTCGATCTTCATCTAGAGAAGAGCAGGACGCAGTTCAGTATTTTCGACGATAAGAAGATCACGCCGCTCGTGGGCTAACCTCGTTGAGGAGTATGATAAAACGCAGGCGTCAAGAGCGACAAACAGGACGAAAGGCCTCTCTCCTCCGACATAACCCTTTGTAATGATCCCAGTCTTGCGCAGCTGCTACTCTTACAAGCAGCGAGATTCTGATTTGCCCAAGAGCAAGGAGATCCAGGAATCATCCTATTGAATACGCTATCAATAAACGCTTTTTGTGCCGCTTTTTTCTGGCACTCTCATCACCTATGTCGAGGGCGGGGGGCATATCTGTTCGCTGACAGGGACGTTTTATGGGTGCACGAAATTTTAATTATGAACGACAGGATTTACTGCGTCGTTAATTTATTTTGCAGCTCAGAAGCTGTTGGGATCTTTCGAGCTTCCTCCACATATTTCTGTTTTAATCTTTCCCGTCCTCCCTCCCACACAGGCCCAGGCACACGCCTACACGCCCACGCACGCACGCACAAAACGTAAAAGGCACGTTCGTGATAAATGCGGCAGGATTCGCGCGCCCGCTTTGTTATTAAAGGCACAGCTCCGGGTTGAGCCTGCGGCGCGAAAACATGCCGCTCAGAACCTGGGAACGTGGCGCTTGCGAGTGAGGGGCTGATGTATTACCGAACAAGCGACTGTCGAGCCAGAAGCTAAACGCTCGCTCCTCTCCGGACATTTTGGCGCGTTTACGAGGAAGACGCGGCGGCGCTCCGCAATGAAACCTTGTGCAGTGCACAGTGGCACTAGTAGGAAAACATTTGTAGCAAAACTGGTGGCTGGGGGGAACTTTTCCGAAGTTTTATTCAGCGAGTCCTGCCAGCAAAGGAGTGGGCCGCACACCTCGAAAAGACACGGCAACGTTACCTTTTTTTTAAATAATAGCAGGGATTCTGGAGAACGCGAACAACTTCCTTTAGTACTCATGTAATCGTGTTTCGTTTTGCGAATCGTAGTTGGTGTCAGTGATCGTACTGCGGCAACTTAGTTTCAACTATTACAGACAACACAAAAATTACGATCGTACACGTGTTGCTAGCGTACAAAGCGACCTTCGATAGAACTAGTAGCATGGCATCTGGAATTATTTGATGTACCGATAACTATCAGGAAGAAACTATCAAGCTGTGACACTGTCAGCGCTTTTCATGACAACTGTTTTGTCGCGGCGTCTGTTGCAAAACAAAACAACTGATGTCCAGATAAAGCCGACCTTGCCTCACGCGACTTAATTGTACCGCAGCTGATAAACAGGCTAAGCCTCGCATGTGTACGCTCAACTTTACTGCACTCCCAATGAACGAGCTAAATTTCTTGCGCGAGCGCCGCTGAATCCTGAGTAGAATATTTTGTTTTAGGGCTGACGCTTTTGTATATGTGTATCCAGTATTTAGCCTATTAGTGCAGTACTGGTGTGTGTCACGAGTTATATTGTTATTTCAACTGTGATTTTTTCGTATGTTGCTTAGGTCCAGACAACCCTCCCGAAGCACCAATTCGGCGAACTTTCGCATTAAGAGTTGGCACAGCTTTCGCTTAATGTAACACAGAATTCTGCGCCAGTTTGTAGGGGCATGGGAGTGGAATAATGTTAAAAGAGAACATTTTGGTGGGTAAAGTAAACGATAGAAATGGTGAAGGGTTAAATGGCGTAATTCTGGCGTGGCAAGTACATTTATATCATTTATGTGTCGAGGCCAGCTGGCTAGACATGATTAAAACGCGCGAACAGACAAGCGCGAAGAAAGAGGGTTGATGAACAAACAGAAAGGGCACTAATGAGCATTGCTTGCAACGGATGTCTGTCTGGGACAGAGTCGCTTACATGTACAATGCACAATACCATCAATGCCCATACTCCCATCACGCAATTTCTTTTGCAAGTGCCCGGAAGCCAATTAACTCCAACGCCCCGTAAAAATGTTGCGTAAATATCACCCGTCGAGTGAGCGCTGACCTTTTCAAGGAAGGAGCATTCCATGCGAAAGGCTACAGCACTTGCAAGCTTTTGGTAAGCAGGGTCAGTATGAAATAAATTATGTACAACAAAGCTGGAAGCACTATCTCGCATGCGGACGGGAAAGGCGAAGATCTGTCTGTCTTCCTGGCATGGCTTCGCGGAGAACACAACGCCATGATACCGTTGCGACCCTGAGCTGCTCTCGTCCAGGGCTTCCTTGTTCTCCTAGCGAACTCCGGACAAGAACAACAAAAAAGAGCAAGCTTTTTCCCGGGGTAATAAGCCACACTTGTGCGGGTAGTATAAGGGTAGACGCGTGGTTCTTCCTTTTCTCCGTTCTATATTCTTCCTTCTTTTGTGCGAAGCTGAGCGCCGACACCCGCAGGCCCGAGAACGATTGCGATCGGGCCTATCGGGTGCCGCGCAGCCGGCGTCAGTAGCAGAGACGGGCTAACGCGTTCATCTCCCGTTTCAGCCGCTGCATCTCGGGGATTTGCCTTTCCTCGCTTGCAGACCTGCGTGCCGCACTTTTTGTGGTAAGCACATTCCGCGCGGCTGCGTCGATCGTCGTTAAAACTAAGCTTCTTGCTATACAAGTGTGTGACCCAAGAAGCGGAGATGCAAAGGTCGCTGAGCGCGCGAACAAACCAACGTTTCTGAAAATGTCAAATGCCCAAGGACACGGGTTGGATTCCCGGCCACGGCGGCCGCTTTGCTGATGGAGCCGAGAAGCGAAAACTCCCATGTGTTCGAGATTTCGGCGCACGTTAGAGATCCCCAGGTGGTCACAATTAATCCGAAGTCCTTCACTACGGCGCCCCTCATGGTCTTGTAGCGTCGCCACGTTAAACGCCCAATCAATCAATCAATCAATCAATCAATCAATCAATCAATCAATCAATCAATCAATCAATCAATCAATCAATCAATCAATCAATCAATCAATCAATCAATCAATCAACCTGGAAATGTCTATCGTCTTTTTGAAAAGGTAGTGCCGCCTCCAGCCATGCATGCGGCGCTACCGCTTCTTAACGAACCCATTAAATGCCCCATCACGCGAAAAATACGGCTTCCGGCGTCAGATTGGCCTAAACAAGGTCCCAAGATCGGCTCCCACCGTGAAGAAAATAAAAGTAACGGCAATAAAATAGGATCAACTTGTTTCCGGGATTCCAACCAGGGGCCTACAGAATTGCAGTTCAACAAAGCATTCCCTGCACCACAGGCGAACCTAGACTCTTGCTAACAAGTGGAGGACACAGTGAATACTTCGGGGCCTTCGACTCAGAAACGTGTGCTATCTACATGTATTGAGCCCCGCAAGAGGAGTTTAGGCATGCTAAAACAGAACTAGAAAAACACGTTTACGCTAGGAGCGTATATGTAGGACTTACAAGAGCGGAGAATAAGGAAACCAAAAAGAACGAGGCCATGGGCAAAGAATAATTGAGGTCGTATTAAGAGGACAGGGTGTATCCCTGGGTGCCTACAGGGGTAATCTGAGCATGCTAATGAAGGTGTGGTTGTACTAATAGTGTATAATACTCGGGGTGATCAAAATTAGGTCGACAGGTTTTTTAAACTGAGGCGCTTAGATTTACGTGACAACCACCTCTACAGTAAGGTTTTGCACCCATGGGGACGCAGAATTAGGTGGTAGTTATTAATGACGCTGGCTTAATTAACTAAAATTCAATAACTAACTTTTCAGTGGCTGCAGTAAGCAGGCATAATGGTATGGGAAAGTTAGACGCATTCGTGTTTCGACGCAGTTTCGTTTTGCAGAATTCTTGTAGCGAGATACTCCGAGATATCGAATTCCGAAGTTTAATTGCCGTTTGCGTGATGACGCATGCAAGACGGAGAAGACCGGCGCAAAGCTCCTCCCTTGTGTTCTGTGTTTGGATAGCGGTTCCCAGCACTGCAGATTGTGATAACGCCAGCCTATACTGAAATTATTCCAGTTATCACTTTTGCGTATGCCTCCACCCCGTTGTCAAACTAAACACCGCATACAGCAGGCAGGTTAGAAAAGTTTTTATTATTTATTTATTTATTTATTTATTTATTTATTTATTTATTTATTTATTTATTTATTTATTTATTTGTTTGTTTGTTTATTTGTTTATTTATTCATTTATTTATTCATCCGTTTATCATTCGAGTGCACTAAGGGCCCTTAAGACGTCACAGAGGTTACAGTGCCTGAAAGTGGTAACGTTGTAGAGGTGCAGGGAGTGGGTGCACAAAATTTCCCAAGTCTGGTTACTGCAGTACATGCACTGCTGACATTCAGGTCATACAATCCTGCAGTACGGGCAGGACTGACTGTCCGACTGTTATTCAACACAAATTGCGAAAGGGAATTGGTGAGTCGAAGGTTGAGCCGGTTGGTACATAACTTTTTAGAGTAGAGGGCAGTGCCATGAACGGGACGAAGCGAAGACGAGATAAACACAAGCGCTTTTTTTGTGGCCGTTGTTAGTAAGCGGTTGTGTTTGTCTCGTCTTCGCGTCGTCCCGTTCACTGCGCTTCCCTCTACTCTGAAGAGGAATTGGTGAGTTGCTGGAAAAACTATCAACAGAAAAGCTCCGCTTATTCACCTCTTCCAGTAATAACACGTTTCCTCTCAAACAACTGGACTGAGAACTCGAAAAGGCCATGTTTTTCGTTTTACAACACGAAAGCGTTATTGTCTTTAGTTCTCATCTAATGCAGGAGCTGTTAAGGAATTAGGGGCTTTGGTTTAGTACAGCTAAATTTACGACCTTCTACAAGACAACTTATTTTCAGGCCAACTTTGGCCCGCCACATCCGCTGTAGGAGAACTATGATTTGCGGTTTGGTCTTGGCGAGTGGTCAGCGAAATGGAACGGCTTTAAGAAAATCTATATATACTAAGAGCAGTGACTGACCTGCAAAGTATACAATATTCGAATTGAATCAAACACAACCCCCCCCCCCCACCAAAAAAAAAGAACTGGTATCAATTATTTATTTGGATTGCAAGTACGTTGGTTTGCAAACAATGAGCCGCCGGAATGAACCTCAGTGCCAGACGCCATGTTTTTCTGACTGTTTTAAAGGTGCACAGTCCCGCATGCAATGAACAGTTATATCGAAAGTGTCTAGACCTGTTTCCTTTCTGTTTTGTAGTATACTAGATCAAACATGAAGATCATAGCGACCTCGATAGGGCAAAAACTCTATCTTCTCAGTGTGCTCTTGAATTTGGGAATGTTTGCGGCGTACTCCTGCTCGAACATTAAATTTTAAAGGAAATAAACCAACGCTCCAGCTTCGCAGCTATTATTTTGAATAAAACTTTTTTTCACATTTTGGCGATGGTGCTGTGCGACGAGCGTTCGGTTTGTCTAGAAGGGTATATCCAATGTCTTCAGAGTCAGTTCCGGTCCTCTTTCGTAAAGCATGCTGAGGAGCAGCACTAGAACCATTTCTGGTCTATCGAATTCAGTTCGCTCCCTGTTATCCCGCGCTCGATCTTTCCTCCCATCAAAGAGCTGCTTTGTCCATACTTCCAGAGTCTGGCGTTCATCCGGCTCAGTGGACACTTTTCCCCCGAAATCCCCGTTCAGCAAAGCTTTGAATCATTTGCAATGTGATGCCGAGCAGGCTTATTTAGGCTCCCACCGGGTGTATATTTCCACAATAGCGGGGCAGCTGCGTATTCTGGAAAATTGTCCAGAGAACGCTTCTATTTTTATTGTTCACGCTTACGCGAACGATTCCCGCATCCTTCTACGCGAGATGGATTTGACGATAGCTTGAAAATTCACGCTAGTGGAAGAAACAGAGAATCCGCCATTTGAAGATGGTGGCTGAATGTGAACATTTGTTCGAATAATCAGCTGTCTTTTTTTTCGTATATTGCACGGGGGTCTTTTTGTGTTGAATGTAATAAATGAGTTCTATCAGCACGCTTGCTGTTTCGTAATGGCCGAATGGAGACCTCTCGCCGGGCGAGGTGCCGGGATTCCTTCGAACTATTTCGTGCCAGGCAATCAGGCGTGAGTTTAAAGAGCCCGATGGGGGAGTTTTGTTCGCTCCGTCTTTTTTTTTCTCTTTCCCTCCGCCAGCGGCAAACTTCCCCTGGTCCCCCTCTATCGAGTCCTTGTCAGGCGTCGGCAGAGGCGAGTGCCTCAATTATCGACGGGATCGTTCAGCAGAGCCACTCGCTAACTAAGTGGCCCCCATCGTGCCCTCCCATTCCATTTTGTAGAGAGGAGCGGGGCCAGTTTCATTGCAAGCAAGACTGCTCTCCGCAGGCGCTCGTCGCCAAACTTCATTAGCGCCCCCCATTTTCGAGCGTTTCCGAGACAAAGTGTGCAATGCCGAGAGATGCGCCTTGCATGCTACAAGAGCTCCGTGACACACGCACCCGCCCACGCGGTCGAAGAGTGGCCGCACGGGCGAGCCAATAATGGATGACAAAATCAACGCCAACCGGCCCCTTCCGGACAAGAAGGGTGCATTTCGAACAGCGGCCGCCGCTGTCCAGGCTACGCGGGCGTCGGAGGCAAGCTTTCAGAGCTCGAAACAACGGTTGGCCGAGATCGAAGTAGAACCACAAGCCTTCCATTACAAAGCACTCTCGTACTTCTGAGAGATCAAAGCACATGCCTTTGAGTTAGTTGACCTATTCTACGAGGGTTTCTTTAGTTGCTCACTTGCCTTATAGAATGAGACGGAGCGAGATACTTAAAAGCGAAAACGAAAGGAAAAGGTTAATAAGTAACCCCAAATATGGCGGGTTTATTACGTGTCCTTGGGAAAGCATATATGAACATAAAAAGGACCACAAAGGCAAGTGAAAACGCAGTAACAACACGTACAGTTTTTTTCTATCTTAGACGTCTTAAACGCGCAGTCGCACATCCCTGCATATTTTAAGAATTAACGGAGCGCTTTAATGGCTCCTTGCGAGGATGGTAGAAAAGGGCAGTGTTTGAAAATTTCCATCTCGTTGAACGAGAGATTGTCCAGTCTGCTGTGTGGAAATCCGCGTTCCCCTTGGGTTTCCTGAGTTGTGGCCCGTCAAAAAACAAAAACAGGAAGAGGGCCCTCGGGGCCGCCGCATGTTCAAGAAATGGCGTTTCTAATTGCGGGTACTAAGTTTCCTGGAAGAGTTCCTCGCATGACAGAGGAAGTCCTCTAAGGAAGCCCTTAAGCACTGTGCTGAAACGAAGTGCTTGGGTAGCGGTACAAAATTTCGGAAGCATGTTTCAGACGCGTTTTTCAGCAGCCGTCGAAGGAGGTGCGAAGTGGGGGCAATTTTAATTCGATAGCTATAAATAACCATGCGGGTCAAAAACCACATGTCTATGGTACGCGAAATGGCCGACGATAGCGACAAAAAATGGCGCCCTGCTCGAAGAACAAAAAAACAAGTCAATGAATGACGCCACAGTTCTCGTGGAAGCTCATATAAGCAAGCTAACTAATTGAGTGAAAAAGAAAGGCAAATTTTGCACAAAGTGGAATTCTAACCAGGGTAATTGGGGATGCCAGACAAGAATGCCAGTTCGCTCATTCTCTGCGCCTAAATGTGAACGCAGTGAAGCAGCTATGCACTTCGGAATAGAAATGTCTGGTTGAGATCTGCTCAGAACCACAGGAAAAACTTGAGCATTGTAGTTACCCAAGAAAGCAAATAGCTGTGTAGCAAAACACGTTCCCGGCAAAAACATGTGTGTACATAAACAAGGGCGATGGGCCAAACCTCTTGTTATTGTTGTAAAAGATTCACTGACGAAAGAAAGTCACTACGCCTGCGACGAGTAGTGGGTAGCTTTTGTGAACAAACACGGGTTTTGCGCGAAAAAAGACAGCACGAAAAATACGGAATAAAAATGATATTCTCAGCCCCGGTTAAGCTTGCAGGCATGTGCTCACGCATTGCAAAAGAAACAAGACGCGTAAATGGCGCGGCAAGAAGCACGTCCACCCCTATGTGAAGTGCAGTAGGCGTGGTGTATCAAATACCATTGAAGTGTGGAAAAGTCTACATAGGGCAGACCGCACGCTGAATCAACGACCGCATGCGTGAGCATATTATTGCCATTAAAAACAGGACTTCCGCACCCTCGCCCGATCACTGACCGGCCTGCACGAGTGCTGAGTGTGTCCCACTACTGAAAGAGGTTAAGGTTACTGCGCAGGTTCAGCGACACGATGGCACGGGAAATCTTAGAGGCCTACCATATAAGAAAGACGGGAGGAGAATTCCTGAGTGATACATGAGTGTTCCTTCATAAACAAGAGCTTGTATATCTTGACACGTGTCTGTAGAGAAGTGTTTGAGCTGCTTTTACAGATTGCTATGGTTTGTATTGGGTGCCCATGAGCTACCTGATAATAAGTGCGCTTATATGCGTGTGCTATGTCCAATAAAAGCTATTTGAGAGTTTTCGCTTGTCCCGCCCTAACTGTATGTGCTGTCGTTTTTTGTGTTTGTTCACAAAAGATGAACCATATCGCCCAACAAGTTCAACACTAGTGGGAAGGCAGGAATGGGAAAGAAGGTGTATTTATGTTATTCATAAGGGAGCACCGTGAAGCAAGTGTTGGGGTACTTTGAAGAGGGGATCTGTTTCGGAGCAGACCAGTGGCTATACCACACGTGTTAAGATGCTCTTGATGTTACATTGTGCAAGAAAAGCAAACTGTCTGGTGCTTGCCTCTTGTTCTTCTGTGGCCATCTGCAGTCGAACGCACGCATCAACTTCACACGCGAAACACTGCATTTCATGTATAGTATTTCGACACGTTCCGCGAACAAGCCTATTTGAAAATCAGTATGGTTGGTTCTTCGTTCAGTACGCGACCTAAGTTATCAATATTTTGGTATCAGGTAGCAGAATAGAGTCATCTTCGGTACTGATCACTTTCGCGCGATAACGTCCCCGTACCGGGAACTAATTCGGCACAAATACAAAAAAAAACAGGTGGAATCAGGATTGCGAAACAAGTCATGTAAGAGCAACTGCGCATTTCGTGCACAAGAGTTTTCCCTCTCAAACTTCGCCGACTTCCCCGTCACTATTTACCATGCTTCTCAAAGTTGAAAACTACGCTACAAAAGCTTTTCTTGCGTTTGCTGCACGTTAATTGCATAAAACGACAAATCAGTTGCCCACGCGGGCTGGGTCGGTGAATCGCGAGTCTAGGCATAGAAATTTAGTTGAAAATAGGGCATTGGCAGGGACAGGGCACAATGCAGAACTTCATGCACCGCATGTGTGCTTTTGCTGCGGAAACATGTCTCGTCATTTCCCTAGCCTAGCACAGTTGATTGCAATTATTAACTCTTGTGGAGCATCATGGTAAAGCCGATATACACGGAAGTTCTAGAGTGTACCGCAGACCGTTAAAAAAGTGTTATCAACCTGAGTTACCACAAAAGTTTGTGCTAACCAATTTCAACTTTACTTCGCATTGAGGACTGAAGCGTCATGAGCCTGAAAGCATAATCAGCTGAGAACTACCGAAAAGTCCGAAAGCAAAACCCGGTAACCTGGTGACTGACTATCAAGTCACAACTTGGTACATAAATTCAAGAAAAAATGGAGGAAGTTTTATGAGCGAACAGAAAAGGGCATGACAATAAGTGGTATAAAACGCGAAGTGTAAAGGCCAGACTTCGTGCGGCCACGTGGTCATTGTGTTGTCAGTAGCACCCCAATTTATGTAACTGTTGAGGCCTTGTACGCACATGATTTAACATGAGCACAACTGGAAGTGAACATAATTTTTAGTTGTCCTACAAGTTTGATTTTTGCCTGTCAATTACGCAGACTGTGAAATCTTTGTGTTTTTAATGGCTCACACCCTTTCAAATGGTAACATTTAGGGTGCGACGCGAAGCGGAGGTGGGACGATTCTGTAAAGAACATTTGGCGAGGTTAGAAATTTAGTTCACATGAGCATGATAAAGCAATAATTCTCGTGGAATGGATCTGGCGGTCGACAAAGTTTTAAAAAAGAAACTCCCCATGACTGTGTCTGGTGGAGTGTCATGTACGGAACGCCAACGTGTGTACGGCATAGATATATGCTGCGATGGCTCTACATCGAGCCTAACATTACTCGGGACTCTTACGACGGACGAGAAGTGTACCGAGGCACAGTACACTAAAGCTGCGACTTTAGGCTTCTGAACTTTCATAACAAAAAATGCCCACCAAAACATTACAACCATTCTACCCTTGCGGGCGTAGGTTTGGATTAAAAAATATTTGCTTTTGTAAGATCCCATGCGGTACTATTTATGAGCGCAACATTCGTTAAAGGGACCCTGCAACACTTTTTTCAACTTTTTTTTTTAAATCTTAAATGATTGCTGAACGTAATCACCCAACACACCCAGAACTTATATTACTGGGTAGCGAAGTACTTAAGCCAAAACTTACTGCTGTATGCTCATCAGATAACTTGGAAACCCACTCAAAAATATTTTTCTCCCTTTCCCGGTCTCTACGTTCTTCAACGGCCCGAATTACGTTACTGAGGCGATGTAGCGGCTGTTGGCCGCAGTTTTGCTTCAGTTGCAGCAATGAACGGCTTTCGATAGCAACATTGAAAATAAAGCCACAAAAACAAAGCAGAAACGGAAGGCGTATCTGGGGCCCTATTCTCGACTACACAAATTGCCGGCAATTCAGGCAATTTTCCGGAAGTCTTTTCTGATTGGCTTTCAATTTCGGTCACGTGCTTCCGGTTGACAAAGCGGTTGTGTGTGCTGTCGTCATTTTGACGTTTCATGTCGTCTACGGACACCAGTTCTAAAGTTTGCCTTATTTCTCGTTACTAAAGGCGCATAATTCTTGGCCGGCAATGAGAAACCAGACTAAATGCAGCGGACATGACAACGTAAGCCTGTCTTTGCTATTCAACAACAATACTGCTTGTAATGCACACTCCCTCTGTGATTGGCTGAGAAGGCGTGACGTAATTTAAACAGTTGGCGGGAACGATTACGTCATGCATTGGCAACTTCAGCCTGCGTAAAAGTGACGTAATGCTACGTACCAGCTTGAAGATGGCGGCTGTTTTTGTCGCAAAATACAAGCAAAATAGGGCACAATATTGCCCCGGCTTACGGCGCCGCGAAATGTGCGGAAATTTGCAGCAGGCGCAGTTTCGCATGCGCGCTGTTTAAAGCATGTTTCCTACAGAAACAAATTATAGTTTCAACTGCTTCCAAGTCAGCAATCATGGAACATACAAATAACATGCAGTATTTTGCTTTTATGTTTGGCAATGAAATAAAAATTATTTGTTTGGCGTAACTGCAACATAAGAGGGCAGTACAAGCCTCTCCACGACAAAGAGAACCCAATGCCTGGCATTTGTCCATACTTGTCCTAGTAAGCTGTTGGGTCACATGATCGAACTCAAGAGAAAAATAACAATGAAAAGTGACTATTTAGTTCATTACAGCGCTGATTGCAGTCGAGCTTGACGAATGAGTGAATCGGCGACATCGGTGCGCTCCACGGTTATCAGGCGTAGCGCTTCGCTGCTCTTATGTGTCATAGAAGCGATGGTCGCGGCCGTCTTCTTCTGTGATCACGCCATAAACTTGTAACATAGCAGCAGACGATGGCGTGGCGGCGGTGGCGGCAGGGAAGGTGATAACGCAACAAAGCTTGCATTGAAGCAGAGAGCCCAGCTATGTTAATAGAAGCGATTGAAAGAAATAAATAGATACGGTAAAAAAATTGTGTGATGTTCTTTAGCTCGACATCCGCCTTTCGCTCGCTTTTGGATCAACGTTACTCGATCGCCTTGTGGCGTTGGCGCCAAATTTGACCTCCAGAAATGTGTTTTTATTGTCAGCCTCAGCTACCGTCTTAATTTTTATAGTACATGCCAAGTGTTTTTGTACCTTTCTTGCACAATATTTGATACCTTGGTAGCGATCTTTATGAGTGACTCGTCAAATTACACTGCATGTCGTCATAGCTATAGGTGCAGCACGTCACTGATTGCTTACGTCGTGCTTACGCAAAAAAAACATGGGCGAAATGCCGGCAATTTGTGCAGTCGAGAATAGGGCCCCTGGTGCGACGAGCAAATCACGCAGTGCCGCTCCCTGCTGGCGATACCTGTAGCTTTCGCAGTGCTTCCAGACGCGAAGGAAAAAGTGAAAGCGTTTATCGAAAGTGTTGCAGGGTCTCTTTATTGTGTGCCACAAATACTGTGCGCAATTTGTCGATATCTTAAGCACAGCGCAGAAATAGTTTCCGTGTCACACTATCTACGGGATATTTCTTATTTTCTCGCAACTGAAAGTCGTGACGGAAAACGCATCGCCTTCAACGTTTGCATTAACGATTTTTACGCCGAAGTCTTCATTTGGACCTAAACATCCTGGTAAGCGAAAGTGAGCTGTAGGAAGAAGTGTACAATCTGAGCGTGATAGTGAGACGGGCCGCGTTGGCAGTGCCATGGTTGTGGTCCCCGAAAAACTCTTAGTTCTATCATTGTTTATGCACTCTAAATTTTTGCACTTGTGTTTGCGAATCCATTTTTCTAATTGCTTGTTATGGCTGTTAACGGGACCCATAGACGTTCTCTACACTAACATGATGTCCTGGAGAACTCACGAGGCGTGTTTGTTTTCCCCAGATGCATTCCGGCTGTCATGAAAGCCTGACCTTATTGCCACATACCGCTATTCCAACATGAAGCATCTTCTTAAATGCAAGAGGAGGTAAATCGCACCTGAATTAAGAGCCCATACAGGTTCGTTTACTCATAGAATGTGATCTGTCCCAATGATTGACAAGTATAAAGAGTAACTGCGTTATCTTATTTGCTGTCACGAATACGTCGACTCATAAACGCCAGAGTACTAGGCGGTTGAGGAGACCCTGTTAGGCTTCTAATACTATGAATTCCCATTGTTCCTTCAAGCATTCCGAGTGATCCGAAAAATTGCCTGTGCCTCAATAACGTATTTGATGGCTTTTTGTTTTTAATTTGCTTGTTGATGAATGCGACATTTTGCAGTTTGAGGGTTAATATTATGCGTTCGGCGCAACGTTGCTCATGTTTTGTTCCTGAGCT
The DNA here is from genome assembly GCA_013339765.2 of Haemaphysalis longicornis. Classification (NCBI taxonomy): domain Eukaryota; kingdom Metazoa; phylum Arthropoda; class Arachnida; order Ixodida; family Ixodidae; genus Haemaphysalis; species Haemaphysalis longicornis. The sequence continues at coordinate 173,401,088 of CM023453.1, forward strand.
TGAAAGTTGGAGCTATTCTTCAATATCTGGGTCGCGATTTTGTGTACTGATGTTAACAAGCGGGAAATTGATTTCTGTATATTAGACTAAAGTGCTTAAAGGCGCAAAACACGCGGACACGAGAAGAGTGTGCGCGCGTTTCGCCCTACTAAAGCATTTTCACTCATGTCGAACCAAATTGCCCGCATCTACCAACTGACCCATTACCGTTGTCATTAAAAGAACACGTTTGGAGAGCAAAAGTGGAGCGATAATTATATTGTATAATACGAGCTTTAACATGAAGGTTGTGTGCCCTGAGCAACAGCTGGCGTTGAAAGGGGCGATTGCGGAGGGCGAGCTTGAGCATGTCGACGTGTCCCGAAATATCGTACAGAGTGCCTTTGTGCTTGCCTTTATAATAACAAAAAACAAAAGAATACAGCCCAGGGCCCAGAATAACGCCCGGCAGCCGCTGTAAAACCCTGAAGGCACAGGCAATATTTGTGGATTTACTCGCCTACATTCGCCTTCCGGCATTTTAGTTGGGACATGTCGGGCCCAAAGAAGCACTATGAGGCTCTATCACGGTGATTATTAAAAAAAACATTCTCCACTTAACCGCCCCAGGGAACACGGCGCACGTGCTGTTGACAGCGCAATGCCGAAATTTCTGGCGAACAGACCTCCCTAAGCAAACATACCGAACATTGTTTTCAACTATACCCCCTGTATGGGCAACATATGGCGGCAACTGTTCTTCTCCAAAATTAAGGCAAATGTAAATGTGAAAGAACTATTGCAGCCCCACATTTCCGACGACACCTTGCACACATTTTGCACTTGTTAATAATAGCTGCAGTCATGTTTTCCTTGTTTGCACTTTTATAGACTCGACCATCTAACAACCTTACCGTACATGTATTCATTCGAGAGTGTGTTTGTATAGTTCACTAAAAGTTTAATGTTGTATCGGAATTCGCAAATTGTTGCCGTGTTAATCATTGATTGCTTGCAAGCATTTGGCGCTATGTGTATTTTTTGCACGTCTTGAGTCACTTTACACTCAACCATACCAAGAACATTTTTTAATCAATGGACCAGTTTAAATACCACCAAGATAGACAGTGCCGCATTTAAAACAGAATCAAGCTCACCTGTGGTGTTGCACTTACAGGCACCTAACACCAATTAGGATCGTTAATTTTCCGCAGATACCGCTATTAAAGGCGTAGTAGAGCTAGAAACTGTCATCCTGTCAACTATTCATATTTCCTACAGTACATTACCATTTCCCACGTACAAACCCATACACATTCATACAGATAGTCGGGTAGCTTTTTGGAACCGCTGAATCAACTACCACGACGAAATAGAATACGGCTCCAGAGGATTCACGCAATCATGACTATCGCTTCTCAAAACGACATGGACATCACTATCCCGGGTAGCCCGGCCATGCTGAATCACCAGAAATGAGGCATACCGTTTGTGAACACGTGAATCGCTCACAACCGAGCGCCAATCAAACTGGATGCCTCCAGATGGAGATTATGATCCCGAAGAACACAGGACGCCCATAAAACGGCAACCAGAAACACATTCTGGACTGCTAGATAATCACACTCGGATGCTCCCGCCTTAACCTCACTCCCAGCAAGTCCGCCTACGACAGCTAATGACGCTTACGAACCTTTCCTTTGGAAAGCCGCAAAACCCTTTCTTACTTTTTTTCGCCCGCTCAAGGCATACGTATCACCTCCGGAATTCCGGACACCGCTGAACACATTGTTTGGGCATGCTCTCGATATCAAAACAAAAGTAAGTTAAACCTGGACACAATTCCCGTTAATTTACGACCAAACTCCTTAAATAATCTCCGTCATACCCACTTATATTGCAAAAGCAATATGGCAAGCTCTCCTGTAGTTTTCTTTCCCAAAATTATCCCACAGCACACACACATGTACGCAAAAGCACCCCACCACCTCCCAGAAACCCCCCCCCCCCCCCCGCACACACACACATACACGCGCGCGCGTGCACTTACCTGGCATTCATTCGCATATGTCGGTGATAGAAAGACCTCCTGTGGCCTTCCGACCGACCAACCGACTGACTGACTGACTGACTGACTGACTGACTGACTGACTGACTCATCATTGCCCAGCCCAAACCGCTGAGCCTGAAGACATGAAAAAATGGCGGATCCCACCCTAGTCTAGGAAGCGATGCAAAGCGCAGCTTACATCGTACCCCGTTTTGAAATGAACTAGCTTGTGACATTGTTTAGGGTTATTGTGTTTAGTGTAATGGTTGATTATTAAAGAGAAACTTTCTTTGGTTCGCTGATGGAGACAATTCGCAAAAAATTAAGGAAGCTCACACAAAAGTGCAACACCTGAAGGTAGCGAAGGTGAACGCAACCTTCACGACCATTGCGACGGTTTCAGTCCGCGATTGCAGCCGATTTGCTTCTTCTTCACCGCTGCAACTACCTTTACTTCATGTTTGTTGCTATACGTGTGATATTTCTTCGTTTTATTTGCAAGAGACCATAATTAGACCTTAAACGTATGCATCATCACGATTGCGATGGCGAAAGTGTTGCCATGATTACGGCGAATGCTGGAGTTTGTATTTTTTTTTGGGGGGGGGGGGCAATCTTGGCCAATCTCCCTAGGTGGGTATGCTTGGCTGGACAAACGCGCGCCAGGGACGCTGGGCTGTCGCCACGTGGCACGCACACATGAGCGCTCGGTATTTTCTTTGTTTGTTTAACTACCGAGCGATCGCCGCGAAGCGCGCGCTAACGTGCGCTCGGCGTTTCCTTGGTATTTGTAACTGCGGACAGGAACCTCGAGCGATATCCTGAACAGCTCCGCTGTTAGAACACATTGCAGGAAAGCCAACTTTACACAACGGATTTCACAAAACGATGATGACAATGGTAAGCGAATGCCGACCACGCGTCTCAAGAAAAGAAACTGTTCCCAAGGTCGGTATCGACCCTATGTCCCTCGCGTTATGAAGCTGACACGTCTATCCAATTTCGCCATTCTGACACGTTTGAAGCAGTTTTGATTTTGGAATTTGACTCAGGTTGCACTGGTGAAAGCTTTGAGTTTTAACCGTCTTTCTCTTAAAAAAGGGGCTTTGAGTCGTGGCGAGTGCGCCGAGAGAAAGGAGACGTAAGACGAAACATTCAACGTCAATCTCCCTGGCGAGGAACCCACCAGCGCTAAGCGCAGAAAACGAGACAGACGAAGGAACCGACGCCCCACCGTTCCCCAGCGCGGGACTTCAAGCGTCCCGCGAGCACGAAAGCAGAGGCATGGTAGCGTTGTTAGGTGTAAGATAAAACCAAGTGACATGCGATGCCAGAAAGCAACAGCGGCCTTCTCCAAACGTAGCTGAGGAGACAAAAAAGGCTTCCCTTTCATACCAACACTGCACTAATTCAGTCTGGTAGGGACTCAAGTAGGCGCTATGTCCGTGTCATTTGAACCCCATTGGAAAAAAAAGCACTAAACGTGTTTTGAAAACTTTCTACCCATACACTATGCGCGTTTAGTATTGTCCTGGCTTTTGCCTCTGCACAATAGCCCTTAAATGCTTCAAACCAAAACGCTATCCATAAATGTTTCCCACTTTCTCTGCAGGGTAAACCACTAAAGCCCCAATAAAATGTGCTTTTCCCTACGCCACAGTAACACTTTGCCCGGCGATTGTATTGCATTAATTTTAAAAAAGTTTAGACATTACTCATGCAATTTAATACACAGGTTTTCGGAAATGTCTCTCCTAACGATTTTATATGAACAGCAAAACTCCTGCAAAGCGGTTGAGACCCGAACAGTTGCTCATTTCGGTAACGCCCGCAAAAACTGCGAGTAAAAACGTATGCAAACAAATGTCTGAAAAGTGGTCAATCACTTAAGCATATTTTTGCTATGTTAAAATTGGTTTTCAATCATTTTTTGTCTACGTAGAGTTGTTTGAATAACGGGCAGATGTTGCTATGGTCTAATTCTGCAGGTACCAGACGGGAAGCTCGCTACCTCATTACTGCTTTGTACGGATCTGCTTCTAGCGTCTTTTTTATCGTGGAAACTACCAGTGAGGCTGCGCAGAAGTTATAGTATTCCTTATAAAGCAGGCATAATGACCTTCGCTTACGATCTGGACGGCCAAATCAATTACGTGGTGAATCACTACAAGCCCTACAAGAACGTGACGTCTGGCTGCGTTATCTTGCGTAAAGCCATGCTTGGCACTGCTTCGTGCTTCCCATCATTTTTAGATTGCCAAACCTAAATATTTTGGCCTTCCTTTGCGTTCCTTAAGTTTACGTAATTTGATTTTACATAACCTAACCAATACTAGCGTAACTTAGCCTAAATTATCCAACGCCACCAAACCTAAGGTAACCTGCACTACCTTGCAGAAGCAATCATTTAAAGCTGTTAAGACCCTGAAAATTATAGCGAAAAAGCAACAACTGCAACTTTTCTTTCATGGACGCAAAATGCTTCCGGAGCCCTGTCTGAGATTTTAACTGGCCGATTAAGAGCAAATTTGTTGTGAAAACACACGCGTGACGGTTCCCACTTTTCTTTTCTCCTTTTTTTTGTTCTTCTGCTCTCGCCCTGGTGTTTTTTGTCTCTTTTTGTATCAAAATATCCGCGGTATGGAGTGTTGGCCGGTCCGGAAGTAAACAACATCCCGGATACCTTTAAGGCTATACTAGATAGGTGCAATCATGTCAGGAACGCTCTTTGGGACACAAACAGCACTCCCTCACCAGAGAAGGATCTAGCCACCCTGGTGTAGTAGTTGGCCCAACCTCCTCATGAGTGACAAACCCAAATCTCGGCTCTGAGTCCCCAGCAGCTGCACAACACCTGAACACGGTGGCGGTCAGGCCATCGATACGGCAGGGGGTGCTAACAATCTCTGGGTCCGGACAGGCCGCCTCTGGTACTTGAACTTGGCAACGTTCAACGCACGAACCCTCTCTAGCGAGGGAAGCTTAGCTGGGCTACTGGAGGAGCTTACAGACATTAAGTAGGATATTATTGGGCTAATTGAAGTTAGAAGAACATAAGAAGGCTGCATAGAACTGACTAGCGGGCATATTTTGTGCCATAGGGGAGCTCACGAAAGGGAAGAGCGCAGGGTAGGATTTTTGATCCACTGGGAGTGGGAGATAGCAAGGAACGTGGAAGAATTCCTCAGTATTAATGAAAGGGTCGGAATCGTAGCGATGAAGCTTAACAAGCGTTACAGGTCAAAGACAATGCAAGCCTATGCACCTACAACTAGCTACGAAGATGAGGCCGTAGTTAGTTTCTATGAATACGTGGAGTCAGCAATGAATAAGGGAACCGCACAGTTCACAATTGTAAGGGGAGACTAACGCGAAAGTAGGTGCAAAGATTGTAGGAGAAAAATCTTGGAAATTGTAGAATAGGTACTATGAACTGTCGAGGTGGTACACTGGTTGGGTTTGCAGAGAGAAATGGCCTCAAACTACTGAAAACATTCTTACGCAAACAAATGAGTAGGACATGTGCGTGGTCCAGAAGGGATGACAATAAACAAAATTGACGTCATTTTGAGTGACAACCCAGGTATTATGCTGGTATTAAGCAAGATTCGGTGCAGTCATCATAGAACGGTTATGTGCGAAGTAAGGCTAAATCTTAAAAAGGAAAGAAGGAAGCTCGTAAAAAGCAAGAAACCCAGCATCAAGTCAGTTAGATGACAGGACGCAGGAGCTTAAAATAACCCTTCAGAACAAATTAGGGCTTTTACACGGTAACAACGAGGACAGTGTTGACACCCTAAATGATAACCTTACAACAGAAATCACTGAGTCAGCAGCGACTAATGGAAAAGCAGCAGGTAGGAAACAACTTGGAAAACTAACTCAGCAAACAAAGGACCTTATTTTGAAGCATCAGGATATGAAATAGTCGAGTACGGTAGATCAAATTGAATTAGAGGAGCTATCAAAATTGGTAAACAGTAGTAAAACAAATGAAGTTTGTGCGTATCAACATGGCGGTCATCGAGGAAACCTTGTAAAACGGAGGAAGCTTGAAGGCAGCAAGGAGGAAGCTGGCAATTGAGAGAGACAGAATGTACGCACTTAGAGATGAAGAGGGTACAACTACGCACAATATAAATCAGATAATAAAAATCGCGGGACGATTCTTGACCAGCCTAGGCGCGAGTGGCTTTGGCCCGGGGGACACTACCACGTCTACAAGCTTTGCTTGCGATGTTCCACCAGTATCGAAAGAGGAAGTAGAAAAGGCACTTAAGGGCATGAAAAGAGGGAAAGCGGCAGGCGACGATGGCATAACCATATACCTTCCAAAAGAGGATGGAAATATAATGCAAAGTACCACAAGCCTGGAAAAACGCCAGCATAGTTTTATCCACAAGAAGGGAAATAACAAAGATCTTAGGAAATATATACAGACCCATCAGCCTTCTGTCGGTGGTATACAAGCTGTTTACCACGGATAGTAGTTCGCCGCGTAACCACCAGCTTAGACTTCCAACAACCCAGGAACAGGCTCGGTTTAGAAAAGGGTACTGTTCTATGAATAACATCCATGTCATCAACCACGTAATAGAAAAACGCGCAGAGTATGCTAAAGCACTTTACATGACATTTATAAACTATGAAAAAGCGTTCGATTCAATAAGCACCGCTACAGTGATGGACCCCTAAAGGACCAAGGAATAGATACGACCTAGCAAAGACTCCTAGACGACATATATGAGGAATGCACGGGCAGAATTACCCTTCACAAGAGAAGTGATAAATTCCCGATCCGAAAGGGAGCGCTGCCCGGAGATACCATCTAGCCAAAATTGTTCACAGCATGTCTGGAGAGTTTCTGGAGGATGTCGAGTGTCTTGAGATCGTTCGCAGCACGTCTGGAGGAGGGTTGACTGGGAAAACTTAGGTTTACGGATAAGATGGCGAATACTTGAGTCATTTAATGTTTGCAGACGGCATAGTCTTGTTCAGTGTGATTTGCAGAACAACTTCAAAAAATGCCTGATGAACTGTAATCAAAGCGCTTCGTTGTGGGGCTTTATTCACATATATCAAAGATATATGTGAATAAAACAAAAGTAATGGTAAATAAACATGCTGAACGCTGACGAGTAAAGCGCAAAAAGTACACAAGGCACGAGAGAAGGACACAGAGGCCGCGTGCGACGAGTCTGCGAGTAGCGCTTGTCTCAGTGTCCTTCTTTCGTCCCTTGTGTACGTTTGGCGCTTTACTCGTCAGCTATGGTATACGAACTTGCCCAGAAGTCCGCATTAATGCTGAACGCGCCTTTTCTATCATAGGGGTCGAAACACTGGAAGAAGTACACGAATAAACATACCTTGACCAGATCGTCCGTGCTGACCCAAACCACGAGAAAGAAATCCGGCGCAGAATAGGACTGGGTTGGGGTACATTCCGCAAGCACTCGCAAATGATGAAAAGTAAGATACCTCTATCCCTAAAAAGAAAGGTATTCAACCAATGCGTCCTGCCGGTGATGACACACGGAGAGGAAACTTGGAGACTTACTAAACAATTAGAAAGCAAGCTTAGGTCCGCTCAACGTGCCGTGGAGAGAATAATGTTAAAAGTAACGCATGGAGACAGAAAACGAGCTACCTGGATTAGGGAGCAAACTCGGATAGATGATATCCTAGTCCAGGTTAAGAAAAAGAAATGGACTTGGGCTGGCCATGTAGTACAACGAACGGACAACAGGTGGACCACAAGGGCAACAGAATGGGCACTGAGAGACGCGACTAGACGAAGAGGAAGGCCATTAACTCGATGGAGAGATGAAATAGGAAAATGCGGAGGCAAAGAGTGGACTCGGGCAGCACAGGACACAGAGGGTGGAGGTCAATGGGGGAGGCCTTCGTCCTGCAGTGCACCTAAGTAGACGGTTGATGATGTGATGATATGAACACAAAAACGGATCAGAATAAAATGTTCATCAAAACAACGAAAGCCAAAGGAGGAAAACCATTCAGGGGCCAGCCCGGACTTTCCATCCCTTTGGATCAGGAAGCTAAGACGTAACGGCTACGGCCTTAGGCTACACATTGCGCACCGTGCCAGCCAAGACTTCAAACTGCGAATGTTGTCGGACGGCACTCTAGCCACGGCTGTAGCGCTGAGCTGTAGCCCTTTCGGACGGAACTTTAGGCAGTGCGGAATTTTAAACGCTCAGTGCTTGCATATGCTGTATATTTACAAGAAAACCACCCATGACTACCCTTAACTTTTACGGATGAATTTTCGTTCAAAGTCTTTGTCATATGTGATTCACAGAAAAACCATATAAAGTTGTTCAACGTCATGCAAACGCTCCTGAAAAATACTAGTGTGTACCCGGCTTGACCTTACAGCGCAGCCTTAGTAAAACAAACCAAAAATAGGGATCTTTGTTGATGTATCAGTATGTGCTTACGTACAGTCGAAAGCTTTATGACAGTAAACACGGGAGCGCGTGCCACTCATTACATCCAGAGCGCTCCGATGAGAGGCTGGCGTGCTCTCGCAGTTTGTGCGGTTGGCGGGCAAACTCCCTGAAAGCTCTTTACCTCGCGGCTACCTGCTGCGTTAGTTAGGTCGCGGAGGATAATCCCTTTTTTTATCACCCAGTCGGTCTGCGAAAAAGCAAACGTTTAATGCGTGCGCTCCGCTTCGCGCTGGATAAGCGGTACATGTATTCTCATCGGTACATGTATTCTCTGGAATCGTTTCCAGATATCTAACGTAGTTACCGCAGAAGACAACAACGCAGCCAATCGTTGTCATAGAGTAGATCCGCCAAATGTAGGAACTACGGCAGTTCGCCATCACATGGCTAGATCGCCCTGCATGCACTGAGTGTCACGTGCTCCCGAGTTTACTGTCATAAAGCTTTCGACTGTACAGTCGTTGTCCAAAGCTCCCGGCATCGTGGATCAGCGGCTATAAGGTGTTGTGCTGTGGAACATGAGGGCGCGGGTTCGAATTCAGCTAGGTGGCAGATTATCTGATGGAGGCCGAAAACGAAAATTCCCGTGCATCGTGATTTAGGTGCACTTTAAATGTTTTCAAGTAACCTAAATTATTTTCGTGGACTTTAATGTGGCGCACCTTATAGCCCGGATGTATTCGGTACGTGAAACCAAAACGTTGGATTTCTTTGTGACGTGAAAGTCGTGATTCACTCCGCTTCTCCTCTGTGCTAGAAAATTGTTTCAACAAGGTCGTGTTGCAGTTTCAGAGTATTGGTCTTCGATAGAAAATTAATTCTTCCAATGAGATATATGCCCAGCATGCGTCGTCTGGAAACTTTTTACAAAGGCTGGACGCAAAGTTTTCTTAGAACTGCGTCGTTCATTTCGAGAAATTTTATGCTAATCCCGAGTAGTGTAAGAAAAACATTAGTTCGTTAAGCCTGCGACGACGTTTTTCGATTATTTTGAACAATGAGCTCAACAACGTTTCAATGCCTCTCTGCGCACTCGCACCCGAATGACCATTTTCGAAGGATCGCAACAAGAAAACTAGCCTAGACGGAAGAGCGCGAGATAAATATCCTGAGATATTGTTCTAGCAAATTATGCTTTAAACGATTTTTAATCTGGGCAAGACACAAGTCTACGGTGATTGATGATCTCAAGAATTAGACTCGCCGATATTTATTCTTCCATGCGCATTCAGAAGATCATAAATCGTTACCCGAAGCAATGGTAAGTGATTAACGAGTCATTTATTAATAAAAGGATCAAACGAAATCTGTTGGAATACATAAAAAATATAAGGTTGAGATAAAAGCCTGTTTTGTTTCATTTGGAAATAAAGTACGGAAACCTTCTGACGCAACAAATCACAGTCCGGGACAAAATGCGGGCTTTCCTGGCCACCGGCACGCCTCCGCAGAACTCAGTGCATTGGCATGCCGCATAAAACGGAGCGGCTCTATGCACAGGCCGCCAATTGACTGCGGCAACTTGGCGTGTGTCGCAACGACAGGGACACAGCAGCACACCGATGCAGGGTGCGCTCCCTTCTTGCCCTTACTTGTGTGGTGAAAAAGAAAAAACGACGATGTCCTTTTCCTCGCTGATTTCGTATAAAGGAACGGGGTGGCCACCACTGCATTTTCACCGTGCCGCACGTCTGTTGAAATTCAGCCGCGGCGTTGCCAGTTGTCTGCAGCGGGATATTAGGACGATATGCAGCAGCTGTTTGCACACGCCCATTCCGCCCAAATCACCTTAGGAAAGAAAATTGGTAGCGTGTTAAAAAACGAAGAAATGGAACAAGAAACAAACGCTTGCGTGCTCATCACGTTGCAACGGTGGCTCCTGGCTAGATAGCATCCGTTCTTCCAAAATGCCGAGAATTGGTAAACGCACTCCCTAAAAAATGATACAGAAAGATCTGAGAATTGTCTGCTATTGCGTAAGTGCCGTTTATACTCGCTGTGCAATACACGAAGCTTTTTAAGGTTGGCTTCTCTACTGCACACTGCTGCATTGCTGAAAAAACCTTTTACGACGAGCAATGTGAACAGCCATATCAAAGTAGGAGGTCCCCGTAAGTTCTTACACAACGCATTTTATTCAGTCGCTTTGAAGTCGGGTTCACTATCGCATACAAACGCGTTGCTTGCGCTACTCGTCACACGATGTTCCCTATTTTTCGGTTGTGGCAGAATTTGAAGCTACAAATCATATAAATTTACATCATACCAATGCTAATTGGCATATCATGTCTTTATATTGCAGATAATAGGAGTACTGATTTCTCGTGTTACGGACAGACCTCGTTGGGGTACTCACCACGCTGGGGTACTCTCCAAGAAGCTTACGCATGAAAACCGTAAAAGCCGCTTCCACAATTCCTAAAAACCGTGTCGGACACACTGCTGGACTAGGTGGCGAATAGGACCAACTGTATACTTTGCAGGGCGAACAGGCGAAGTACACAGGACAGACGCCTACTTCCAACTCTTTTGCGTTTGACATGCATTGAGGAGGAAAAATATAGGGCCTTAGAAATACACACGTGATACTGTGCTCGTACGAACTAAGTTAAAGGATCTTCACAGCACTTCTTCTAGAAAGCCCACTTCGCTAGCATATAATGCAATTTTACGAGTTACCCGACGCGGTGGCTCAGTGGCTAAGGCGTTGCGCTGCTGAGCACGAGGTCGCGGGTTCGGTTCCCGCCCGCGGCGGCCGCTTTTCTGATGGAGGCGAAAAGCAAAAAAGCCCGTGTGTACGAGATTTCGGCGCACGTTAAAGATCCCCAGGTGGTCAAAATTAATCCGGAGCCTTCCACTACGGCGCGCCTCATCGCCTGCGTTGCGTCGGCGCGTTAAACCCTACAACCAATCCAACAATTTTAGGAGTTACTCCCACATACGCTTGTTTTTCTTTTTCAAGTGTTGCGCTTCAACAATTTCCTGCGCAGCCATGTTCTTGCTGCTGTTCTTTAAACCGTGGTTCACAAGCACAGGGATGGCAATGCGTTACATAACCGTGTTGCGGCAGCCGGTGTGAAAAATATTTTGGTAAACATCTTTCCTGTGTTTTTGCATAACGTTCTTAGATGCACCGAAAATTCCTGAAAGGTATGTTGTACGTGCGGATTAATTTATGATTCTTTTGGATTTAGTACGGTACCGCTCATAGTGCGAATGTGCATGGCTCCCGTGCCTTACATATGCATGACGTTCGCAATCGCATCCTCCTCAAGGTCGCTTCTACCGCCCACTACCTGTAAAAGATGCGCCGAGTTGCCTCCCCTTACTGTCACGTATGCAGTGTTCGTGAGGACATAGAACATGTACTGTGTGTGTTCCACTGTTGCGACACCCCGCGGCTAACCTTGAAGACGACCTTGAGACTGCGTGCTGATGCACCACTGAAACTTTGCGTCGCCCTTGGGCCCCATGGCAGGCAACTGCCGCGGGAAACACAGGGTACACGGGCCTTGGTGACATTTCTCCGCGACTCCGACCTGAACAAAATCCTGTGACCGTTTGCCTTAACTATATCACTGTGCGTGTGCTTCGGGCGCGAACCTGCGTCGGTCAGGTCATGTGTGCTTATTTTTGTTTGTAGTGTCTGTATGAGTTTTTGTGTCTTCGCTTCCGTTCACTTTTGCACCTCTCATATTCATGTGGAGTAGCAAGCCAAGCTCGCTGCCAGGCTGACGTCTCCTCATCATTAAAGGCATTCCTCCTCCGCCTCCCTTCACTCTTTACTGTCTGGAAATTATTGCCATCTCCTTATAAACAAACTGAACGACTTTGTTTCAGTTGCAAACTGTGGTGCCGTGTTCCTCAGTGAGAAAATACCTAAAATAGTCGCACGATTTCCGGATAGTAAATAAATTTCTAATCTTTTTCGTGATTGCGTTTTGTTTTGAGTTGAACTTAATAAGCGGAGGTTGTGTTTACGTGCTTTCTTAGTCCCTTTTTTTAAAGTCACAGGTTTATGGATACGCTGCATCGACAACAGTGCCAGCAAACGAACAGCATTTAACGGCTGGCCAGAGTTCCTTGTACATGATCATCGGTGCAAAAGTTCATATATTTTTCTTTTTTGATTTGGTGGCAAATAAATACCGGTTGCATTTTCTGGGTGCAAATAAATGAACGACGACTACAGAAGCATCAGGCCGCTTTTCTGCGTCGGCTTGGCGTCAAGCCACTGCCACCGAGCACACGTTATCTCAAATTATAATCAATTATTAGTGTAGTAAGCATAAAAAAAGATCGCAATAATTTATGGCCAAGCCTGTAGTAGATATGCCCTCTCTATTCGTCTCTCCTCTCTATAAATCTGTCATCCCCTCCATAACACCTGCGGGCGTTCCTGTGTTCACTCCTACGCGTGACAAATGGCGCCTTCTGGCGAATTTTCCTTTCAATGTCCCTGTCTATAAATAAATAATTATTTTATTCGTACATTCATTTATTCCCGCGTCCCCGCGTTCCTTCCTTCACCCTATCACAAGCTGGCTTGTTGTGGAGTACCTTTTAGAGTCAGCTTGGTGACCGATTTCAACTATCCCGGTTTCACGCCGGGAAAACATAAATCTAGCTTCGTAGGCGCTTCCTACTACAAACTCAGACCGATCACAATCAGTACGTTGGCGCAGACGTAATGTTCAAGACAGGACATTCAGAGCCGACGAGACTGCTACATGTCACTGAAACGCCCTTGCCTACGTCTCTTATCCTCTCGTCTTTCTCGAGCCAGGTTACACAAGTGAAACATTTCGTTGACTGTGGTCCAGTCGGCCGGCTGGTTCATCTTCCGAGGAACAATAAAACGCTACGCGTCGCTTCGTCGTGTTCTGCTCTCTCCCTATTTATTATTCCCAGTCTGTTTCTCCTCAAGCCGGCTTTCATTAATACTGCTAAGCAGTATACCTCTAGCCAGCCAGGAAAACTTTCGTGTCCGCGTTAGCAGAAAACTCCCAGGCTACTACTCTCTACACAAACACACATCCCAGACTACTTCTGGCTGCTGGCTACATCCCGGCTACACAAATGATGCTGCTGGCACCACCAAGGATCGAACCTGGCCCTCGTGAGAAGAGGAACGAGAGCCCGTCGTCTTGCCGACTAAGCTACGTCCAGACGTATAGAAGGAGGAGGCAGACGGTGGTATGGATTCAGCGTTTGGGAGGGGGACGGCGCTCTTTGGTGGCGACGCATTAAACAAGAGTGAGGGGAAGCAGTGAGAGAGTTGACGCCAAAGACGCGGGTGTCACCCTCCTCCTCACACTTGCAAAGACGAATGAAGTGGCCGCCACAAAAGGCGCGTTCCCGAAACTGCGCAGTAAGGTGCCGGAACGTCCGACATAAAAGCAAGCACAAAAAAGAACATAACTACCGCCGCTCGCGTTGTTCCAGCCAGAGGCCGCGCGCGGACATTGAGAAGGCGGGAAATTTGAATTGCCCTCTATAAACCTCCGTTCAATTCCTCAAGAGAGGAGTGAAAAGGCAGCCGGAGAGCGTTATGGGTGGTAGCAGTGAGCGGATGCTACAAGTGTGAGTTGAAGTGACGCCGCATGGCTAATCGTTACGGGTGTCGTTTACAGCTCCGCAGTCCAACCACCTTCACAGCGTAGATTGGAGCCATTTTTTTTAGCTCTGGCCGCTTTTCTGGTGTGCGGATGCTACATTACTATATATTAAGCGCTTTGCATCGAGCCAAAGAATAAAGCGAAACACAGACGTGAAATCGAGGAAAGAAAGACAAGATATACCTGTGCGGTTGTAATTAAAGGCATTTGACTTCCATCTCTGATCATAGCTGTAACGCGGAAAGCACATATAATAAAGGGCAGGACGCAGCGCTAACTTTAGCATTATTTTCATGCTCGCGCATCTAGCCACCCACAATGTGGCCTACGTAGGGTTTTGCAGATGAGAAGGAGATCTTGTAAATACTGCCTTCAGAGCGTTCTACGTATCACTATGGACACCTGACCTAACAGCCTTTGGTTTCCTAGGTGGGTTTGTTTATGGCACTCCAGAGGCCAGAAATCTGCATGGTGCAGAACACGCGTGGCGTACCCGTGTGCCTATACAACGCCATATAGGATTAGATTTGCCGATGTATTATATATAGAAGTTTGTTATGTAGATAACGGTTTTTGCAATGACAAATATTTAGTATAAGATTAGTGCTTTGTCTGTTCCAGTTCTTGTTCTTTTGTGCGCTTTCTGGGTAATAATCATGATCATATTGACTGATTGGTTTTTTAATTGATTAATTGGTTTAGTTTATTTAGGCAGGGTACAAGTACAGCGCCCAAAATAGTACAATTTTCAATCTCCTGCAGAGGCAAACAGGGCAAAAGGCGTTTGAGCCCAAACGCCTTTTCCACGTGATTGAATCACATATTTTGTCCACAGTGAACCAACTAACCTGAACATCAGCCTTGCTGTATTTTTCTTACGGCAACCACCTACATGGAAAGGGCTGCCTAGTTGAAAAGGCTAAGGAAACGCGTATTTACTTCGCTTGCGAGCGTAAAATGGAGAGAGTTGCTTTTATATCCCCATTTTCTTGATAGAACAAAAAAGAACCCCTAAAATGTGTACGTGAAAGAGCACACATAGAAAGAGCCCCCACGGTTGTTGTTCCTCGTTTACTTTTTCAACATTTTTATTATGTAGCCGGCAATATAAGTTAACCTACAGTAAGCTTTGAAATTTACTTTTTGAAAATAGTGAGTAATGTTCATGACGTCCGCCAAGCTTTCTAGGCCTCGGCCACCAGTGTGTACATTTGACTGTTTCTCTTTAAGCGCCGTAGTAGGCAATGAAAGCCAACTTCAACGACGTTGATAGAGCTTAACAGAAAAAAAAATTTGCGTAAGAAGATTTCAAAATGAAAGCCCTCCAGTCGTTATCGTACTCAAAGAACTCTAGTCACGCATAGCTTCCCATCAATTGACCGAAAAGCTCTATGCAAGCCAAAACAAAGTTGTAACATTAGTCGATTAGAGTAAGTTTTGTTATTGCCCTTGCGTGACACAGTGTGTCGGATGGGAACAGGAAGGACAGAAAAAGAAGGAAGGAAAATGCACTGAAAAACCATTTTGTGCTTGGGTCGTTTATACGGAAAGGCCGAGCTAAATGTTCGATTTGGCGGCGTTCGATGCAGGCTGCAGGGAAGCTGCAATCGAAAAACAGCGGCTGAACATTACCAGCTATCCCTAACAATCACATCGTGCCCCGAGCAACCATTTAAGCTGATTCACTTTGTTTCAAAACACATTACAATCCCCAATAGATGGCGCATTGATTTTCGCTTATTAAAACGATTTAAGTGAGCGTTCCTCATTTTGAAACCTCTATTTACGACAGCAGAGATTAGGAAGAACTTGGCGGTTCACAGTTTGGCAAAGTTATCCTCTACGCAATGCTGTTCTAAAATCATCAGCCGCATGCATTCGTCAGAATGACTTGAAGTAGGGGGCATGGTTGCGCAAAAAACTAGGGATTCTCTCTGTCATCAACGCACCCTAAAAAGAATACATCACGGTGCCTACAGCGAAAAAGAAACCTACTCCTCTAAGACTGCAGATGTGGAGTGCATATTATGTCGTGTTATATAATGTGATTGTGTTTCGGTATTTTTATTATTACGTTAGAATTGTCTTAGGCCACCGTTCTAAACATGGAAAGTTGGACTTGTTGGTCCGCGGTTGGTAAACATACAAAACCAATGTTGACAATGCGCTGCATGCAGAAAGAAAACACAAGGACCGCAAGCGGCTTTCCTTGTGTTCGCTTTCCGAGGTTGCAAGTCCAGTGGTTGTCCTTATGCTTTCTGTGTGCCGAGTCTTTTTTTCCTTGGTTTTGTATATGCGGAGTTTAGGCTCCCGAAAGAGATGAAACGGCGTGATTTCGGTGATCTGTGAACGCAAGCATCGTCTGGACGTCCTGTTTGATAGCAGGGATGCACTAGAAGACCGGAAGGAAGTTCCCGTATTCCAGTCTGTCTCTTAGATAAACCATCATCACCAGTCTATCTACGCCCACTGCAGGGCAAAGGCCTCTCCCATTATTCTCCAATTACCTCGGTCCTGTGCCAACTGCGACCAATTTATCCCCGCAAACTTCTTGATCTCATCTGCCCATCTAACTTTCTGCCGCCCCCTGCAACGCTTGCCTTCTCTAGGGACCCACTCTGTTACCCTTAACGACCAGCGGTTATCTTGCCTTCGCATTACATGCCCTGCCCACGTCCATTTCTTCTTCTTAATTTCTACTAATATGTTTTAACACCAGTTTGCTCCCTGACCCACTCCGCTCCCTACTTGTCCCTTAATGTTACACCTATCATCTTCCGTTGAATTGTGCACTCAGTCGTCCTCAATTTTGGTTGAACCCTCTTAGTGAGCCTCTAAGTTTCTGCCCCGTAGTCGACGAGTACCGGTAAGATGCAGCTGACACACACTTTCTTCTTCAGAGACAACGATAGGCTGCCATTCATTATATGAGAATGCCTGGTGAATGCACTCCACCCTATTCTTATCCTTCGAATTTCCTCTGCCTCATGGTTGGGATCCGGGGGTCACAACTTGGTCTAAGTAGATATATTTGCTTACCACTTCCACGGCTTGGCCACCTATCTCAAATCCCTGTGGTGTCCCGAGGTTATTGATCATTACTTTAGTCTTCTGCATAATATTTTCAGGCCCACGGTTCTACTCTGTTTATCCGGTGCGGTAAGCATGCTTTGCAATTCCTCCCCCTACTTACTTAACACGGCAACATCATCTGCAAATCTGAGGTTACTGAGGTATTCTTCATTTACCCTTACTCCCAGCTGTTACCAATCAAATGTTCTGAATACTTCTTGTAAACATGCTGTGAATAACATGGGAGAGATCGTGACTCCTTGCCTGACGCCCTTCCTTATAGGTATTTTAGTGTTCTCCTTATGGAGGATGATGGTAGCTGTAGACCCACTGTAAATATCCTCTAGTATTCTTACGTAATGCTCGTCGACACCCTGGTGCCATAATGCCTGAATGACTGCTGAGGTTTCGATCGAGTCAAATGCTTTCTCATTATCTATGAAGGCTATATATAAGGGTTCAGCATACTCCGCGCACTTCTCTATCACCTGATTGATCGTGTGAATACGGTCCATTGTTGAATAGCCTTTACGAAACCCTGCTTGTTCTTTAGGTTGACTGAAATCTAAGGTGGCAGAAATTCTGTTAGTGATTACTTTGGTAAGTGCCTTGTAGACGATTGAGAGTAAGCTGATGGGCCTGCAATTTTTCAAGTCCTTTATGTCACCTATCTTATGGATTAGTATGATGTCTGCGTTCTTCCAAGATTCTGGTACACTGGTGGTCATTAGGCGTTGTGTGTACAGGTTTGCCAGTTTTACTAGTACAATGTGCCCGCCATCCTTCAAGAGGTCTTCTGTTATATGATCTTCACCAGGTGGAGCATCCGCCTCGCGCGCAAAAGGACCGTAGTTCGAATCCCGGTGCCGGACAATTCCGACCAGATTAAAAAAATCTACGTGTTAAGGGAATTGCAAAATTAGGCTTGGGGTGCGGCCTGACGCCGGCGACCATTGCTGGTAACGCACTCCCTCACCCGAGAACGATTGGCCGCTCTGGTGTAGTAATGGCCACAACCTCCCATGAATATGCCAATTGACGTTAAGATAAATACGAATACCCGTCTTGATAAACACCATTATCATCAGCTGCAGAAGCTTACGCATCATGAACAACTAACATAATCACCAAAATTAGCCGCCTGTTCATGTCCCCGCCAGCATGAAAGCCGTCCCAAAGGTTTCCAGCAACTTCTAAGCTTGGTTTCCCGAGTCAACCCTTTGCTCCAAGGTTTTTCTTAGTTCATCTCACCACGACCTATATTTCATGGCACTATAAATTTTCGGCACTATAATACATGGCACTATACAATTCAGGAGTTATAAAGACACCGCAACCTATAATTAAGGCTGATATATCAAGTTCAGGCATAGGAACGAAAGGAACAAAAGAGGCATTTTTTTAAAATCCTGGTCTATAGTTACAAGCATCTACTTATACGGTTATGTGATTATGATTTTTAACCTTTCATACACTATAACAAACATATGCTTCTTATCCCAACAGCCAACTGTTTAGTATCTGCGCTAGAAAAATCATGTAAACGTTTATTAGGCGCAAGCTTTGCGAAGCAAGTAGCCCGACTACAAGACGCGGGTTTTCCTTCTAGTGTACACGTGGCTGTCTCCGATAAGTTAATAAAAGTTGTGAAAGGTCGTGTGCTAAACGTAACTCGAGTGGTGATCCTTCGCCGAGGAAAAAAATTTTCAGTCATTCCTTACACGCACAGGATTGCCCACGGGCTTAAAAATGTAGGCTCCCGTTATGGTATTAAGCTGCTGCTCAAAGCTCCAAAAATATTATCAAAAATTTGTCCACTGGTTGCCAAAAAAATAGTTAGCAAGAAAAAGTTCGTAATTAATAAATGCACTGTCAACCACAAGTACAAGTACGTTGCGTGTGCTGTAGACGTTGTCAATCGCATCGTGTTGTCTTGTGGCTTTTGTTACATGGGTAAACCCGGTCGTTTCGTCAAAAAACGCCGGCACGTGCATTATCTGTCCACCCAGAACTTTTCCCTTTTTAACATGCGACACGTGTGGTAGTACAACGATGTTGTCTGACACACCGTGTTGTTCAAACACAAATCAGCCTACCAGAGAGGTGTCAGAGGCTTCTTACATATCTAAAAATTGTAAAACTTGGTAAGTCAACCTTCTGTGACCTTGCACAAAAGCAAAGTCTGTTAACTTGCAGAACGTGTGACTTGACTTGCGTACTGATCCGTTCTTGAATTCAACTGCTTTGGCATGCGAGGTGTTGTGTATATATGATTACTTTTCCAATAAAAAAATGAGTTGTGAGTAGCAGCGCTGTGTTTTAGCCTTCCTCGTCCTCGTCTGTCTTGCGCTGGTGGTTTCTTCACCGTGAACCCGTACCAACTCGCACAGCTTGCCATCTTGGAGTCAACTGCAGTTGGCGTCCATTCATAGATCATAAACAAATCGCAGAGGTCAGTTCACCGTAACGACTAAGATAATTCAAACTTTTAGCTATAGATACATTCAATAGTGAAAATACTTCAAAAACATCTGTGCATGTGAGCAAGCTGAGAGCCGTTTTAAAACTTAATGGTTTGTATATTCACTTAGCGGAGTAGGTTCCTTTATAGCATAAATATTTGGTCTCCAAAGCTGAAACATGTGTACAGTTGGCGGCAACACGAACAAACTACAAAGACACCCGCAATCTTTCAATCTGTCAAATCAAATATCGTACCTAGCAATTACGTTCCGGTAAAAGCAACATTTGGGAGTGTCAATTTTGGTACACAATTATTGCATGAATGCCTCTAAGTTGTACGTCGTAAATGAAAGAAAAAGTCATATTTATGGAGTGAAGACCAAATCAGCCAAACGCCCGTGGAGGTGACTTGTTGTACTAGCATTCGAGGCTTTATTTTTCTGCGTCCGTCTCCTTGGACATATTTTTCCTATACCTTGCACAGTTATCGTGAGCGGGTTTGTTAGTTTTGTCCTCCTCGTTTGCAATGAGCGAGTCGTGACGATCATGGTGATTTTGATAACTGTGAAGATAATGCGTCGTTACATACGTGCGGAAAAACCCCTGCGCGGGACCAGATAAGCATACATTTTGTTTTGTTGTGAAATGTTAATCGAAATCATCATCCTCATCACCACCATGGTTATCGTTATCTTCGTCCTCTTTTGAGTTCACTGCGTTGTTTTATTGGGATTCACTTGGATCCACTGTGGGGCGAAGGCCTCTTCACCGCTCATTGGTCCACTCGTCAAATCCGAACATGCTTAAATCCTCCCTGCATTGTGTTAATGGCATTTCCATACTTTTCGCCCAGACTATCGGCAGCCACTATGCCACAGTGATGCATGATGATCCACCAGGCGTAAGTTTTTCGTGTTACTGGCATACGCCGAAGCCCCTTCTTAATATTTGAACTACAATTTCTAGCTCCCGAGTTTGATCACTGATATAGGATGCCCTTTCCCTATCCCCAAGGGTTGCTCCTGGCATCTTTCTTTCTGTTTCTCGTTGTACTGACCAAAGTTTTCTTCAAGACGCGAAGCTTCAGCCCTGTAATTCATCTCTAGCAGTGCGCACTGCCTTGCCAAAGGTTTTTACTGAAATGCTAGGCCAGAGGTGTTTACCTATCGAGGTCCCAACTCTATCGCATGACTGAAGTGTTCGTCCGCCCGCGTGTTTATCGGCAGTCACCAATATTAAATTGTTGCTGCATTTGTGCCCGCACAAGCGCGTGTGTTTGTTGGCCTGTCGGTAATTAAAGCATAGCGACACTCGCCGTTCTATAATTGTAGGTTGCTTCAATTATGTTTCATTTACTGGCGGCTGCGTCATTCGATGAGACAGATGTGTGGAGCGATGGATATTTTCGAACGTTGGTGCGGACCTTTAACAGCTTCAGTACCTTTCCTTCAAAAAAGAATCCACACAAAACTTTCAACCAGCGGTGGCATTTCAGCAAGTATCAAATTTGCATGATCTGATTTTATTCCCTATTTCAGCATCTCACTGGCGTTGTTTAGTGACTTTAAGAAATGCACGATCGATTGTGCAAATCCTGCGCAGCTTATTCCGGTCGAGGCGAGCGCCTACCCCACACGCTTCCCGGCTCCGCGCTCGACACACGCCCGCGCGGGGGTGGCCCGCAGGGCTGCATCTTGTCGCCATTATTCTTCGCGTATTTCTTGAGGACGCCGCACTTTTCATCTACACGCAGGCGGCGGTGATAAACGACGCAGCAGCGCAGGCCGTGCGTGCTTATAAGGAGATGTAACTGACGCAGCGCAAGCTTCTTTCCCCGCACGACGAGGCCACTATTGGGAAATAAATGGACCCCATCCGCGCGTGCCCTGGGAGAAAAAAGGCGAGAACACGACGTATCGAAGATGACAGCCCCTTCCGAAGAAACTCGGCGTCGGGGTAAGAGAAATCGGAGCGACAAAAGACGGAGAAAACGGTGTGCAGCGCGAGTGTTCTCAATGGGCACTCGGAGCTAAAGAAATGCGATGCTTGTAAGGCCAACCCCATTTAATGCAGGCCCGCCTCCTCACGCCCGCAGGCAGGCGAGTATGCCACAATGCGGAGCTTGTTATTGGTCCTCAAGTCTCACCTAGCGCGTGCCACACATGAATATCAATCCCGCCTGTTCATCGGGAGCAACCGTGTTCTAAGTACAGAAATCCCCACTAAAAACATTATCGGTGTTTTGTGAGGCAATACACTAAGCTACATTGTTTGCGTATAAAGTAATATAAGTAAAATAGAACCCCAGGATCTCAATAATTTGCGTTCTTTAAAGTTCTCCTCGTTTGTTTGTAAAACGTGGGCGTCATCGTGATGTTTTCTTGTACTGGCAATCACTTCTTTCTATTAAAAAGTGGCATTCAGGCAAAATAGCTGCCCCTGGCTGTGGTGTAACAAAGGTCTTGGTTAGTTAAAGTTTGCACTTGGTTTTTGATTTTTCGTGCACCTTAAAACGTTCGCAAGCCAGGCCACTTGCATACACTAACTTCCCGACTTTCCCCCCAAAAATTGCCTTTACTGACCGCGAGAACACTCCCTTAATTTTTCTTTGGCCCTTAAGGGTGCTGATAGCGTCTTATAAACCCTCATCCCCCTCATCCCACCAAGACAAAAACAGAAGCCAGAGCAACTGAGGGTGTTTATTAGCAGTATAGACACATCACATGACAGGCCTTTCATCTACTGTTTTTGGCCTCTCTATGCTTACATTTTTGAGCTACAAAGCTTCACTCTTTGACGAGCACCCTTTCAAAGCATAAAGAAGTTTACGTGCACGCACTGAAACACTCACCCCCTTTTAAAAGGCTTTCATCCACTATGCCGCAAAAACAGGCACGTCCACTCCTACCTATGTTTCTAATCCAAACCACATCTAGCACACTACTCGCTGATTTGTAATTTACATGGAATAAGTACGTCCAACTGTGGCAGCAGCACACAGATGTCAGAATGCACAGTATTATGCGGGTCGTGGGAGAAGAAAGCGTCTTACAAAATGTAGAAAGCCCCCCTTGACCGTCCCCATGGCCCTTTGACGGCGGGACTTTTCACTAAACTTTTATGATCACATTACTCTCCAAAAATTGACCGTCAACTCTTTCTGCTCGTGTTTTTCAACTTTTCTGTCTCATCTCTTACAGCTCAACAATAAATCTTACGCTAGAATGCTTGGCTGCGATAATGTGCATACACAATTATGAAGATAGTAGCAGCCGAAAAAAAAAAACAATTAATTATAACAAGATGTCATTATATTCACAGGTACAAGTAATCGTGGACACCTAAAGTATTAGATGTTCGGCCTACAATACTCACAATACTCCGAACAAACATAAAGGCGCGAGGTTAATGCTCGAAAGCTGTAACACCGATGATACTGTAGTTGCGAGATTACACTCTGCCTGTTTTGTGTCTTGCGCAACAAACTAATCAAACGTGAAACACAGGACCACAACTTTTTTTATAGGAACGGAGATGTTTGATGCTCATCGAACCACAGTCGGACCCAAAAACCTGTCTTCCAAGTTCTCATTGAACACTGCACCTCGGATGACTACATCTATAATTCACAAAAAGCTTCCAGCGTTCGGCTTTCACAAACTTGGCGCAACCGCAGAATTGTGCTCGACGGGCGCCGTACCAAGGACGTCGCTAACAGGCTCACTGACTTGGTTTTGAAATCATCTACCCGGGTGGTGCAATAAAAATCCGCGCACTTTACATTTAGTACGACTCTTCTGTGCGTGTTTTTTTTTTTCGTCTTCCCAGAGTCGCAGGTATTAATGGGTTTTCTTTTGACAGAATATTCTCGCTCTCCTACAATATATATATATATATATATATATATATATATCTTACACGGCGCTCCCATCTTCCTTCAGGAAGCCTCGCGAGAGCTCTCGCTTTGCTCCGGAAATATCAACGACCGCAGTGTTCTCGTGGTTGCGCCGTCCTTGCGCCGTCCGTGCAACAAAACCCATCGGCAACACCATGCTTTAACTTTGCCTTCGTTAGGCGCTTTCTTTCTGCAGCGGAGGAACGAGGTAGGAATCAGAAAACACTCAACGTAGATAAGCAGAATCCAAATAAAGAGAGGAACACATTAGAGAGCTACACGCAAGAAGGAAATCAATCACTCTGTGTGCACGGAGGGACAGTAGAAAAACGACGCTGATTTCAAAGCTGGCGAGAAGCAAGCTCGCAGAGAAATATGCTACCAAGGAAGCACGGGGATTCCGTGAAAGTTACTCTTTTTGGTACCGAACGTATTTCAAGCCTCGACTGCTTGTTTGAGCGTACGTAAAAAAGCGAGCTCCTTTCCCCAACCCAGGATCGCCGAAGGTGATTAGCGGTGAGTTACGGGGGCTTTGATTTATTATACGTTGGAACGGCGTTACGGGCGGTCTAATGCTTCGTGGGAAGATTTATAGAAGCTGCATAACCGAATTTCGACAGAATATTGACTGGGACGCTGAGCACGCGGTTTATGAAAGGCGTAATTTTCTTTGCACTTGGCCGCAAAGAGTAATGATACGCGTTAAGAATGGTGCACCGAAAGATGAGTACCGACCGCTCATTTGAGAAATGAATATTGTCGCCAGCGTCCCCACATTCAATGTTCTCGAAACAATACGTCAGCTTCATGTTCATAATGGTGCGGCGGCATAAAAAGAATGCGTAGCTCCCACGTTACGTGACTCTTCTCAACCTGTAGGTGCTCTGTACGCCTCTCTCCGTAGGCTCTTCAATGCGGATAGACAGCTTGGCAAGTCAGTGGACCTTAATTACAGTGGTCGCTCCTTGGAGACCATAAAAGGGATACGAAAGATAAACTTTGAGTAGTGGGCTTGCGTGGACGTCTTCTGTATCCCGCTTTTCATGCACCTATAGCCGCGACGTGCGAGTTCCTGCTGCTCATCATATTCAGCCTCGTGAACACGAAACGACCACTAACGAGGACACTGGTGCTCTGATCCTGATAATCAAGTTCCTTCTCAAGCGTTGTGTTTGATAAGAATAGACAATCGGCGCGAATATTTAACACCATACTAAGAGAAACGTGCTCATGCTATGCTTTCAAAGGGAGAAAACTTTTTTACGTAGAGTACACAAGGTTCGGATGGAGGTGTGTTTGTCTTGCCATACGAGCTTTGTTTATATAACGGTGAAAAATTCTGCAATTATGGGGTATGTGGGAGGGGAAGCCTGTCTTGCACAAATCTGGACAGAGAACTTTTTTATTTCTTTTTTCGGTTCAGTTCCGGTTCGGGTTCAGTTCCGGAAAAAATTCAGTTCCGGGTTTCGATTCGGTTTCGTGCCGGTTCAACCCCCTGATATATATATATATATATATATATATATATATATATATATATATATAAATCTAGAGAAAGATAAACTCACAAAGCGCGCAGAAATAGTATAAGTAAAAAGTCGGATACACAGCAAGAACAATAACAAACAAGGTTTACTTACGTAGCGGCAACGGGACTTGCCTTCATCAGAGTAAGTTACATGATTTTGCTGTCGCAAACATTTCGAACACGTTTCTTATATAGGTTTGCAGAAAACTGTGAGAAGGAGCGGAAAATGTTTCGGAAACGGAGAGTGTGCATACAGTCGGGCTACGCCTATGTTACAACAACAACAAAAAAGAAAAAAAAGGGGGGGGGGGAGCGAGAGAGAGAAAAAGGGGTCGTGTTAACAAAGCAGCGTTCAAGGTTGCACCATGACGGGTCAACGTATGCCGCGCGAGGTTGCAAGTTTAGACAATGCGGGAAACTGGACAACCACGGTTTCAAAAGAAAGGGAAGAGTATACAGTAAGGTATTCAGTGGCTGGGGAGACTGGTTGGGGTGGATGCGAAAATGGGTGTGCCCCCCGCGGATGAGGAGAATAGATAGGGGGCACAAAAGAGCATTTCACAGAAGCTAGCAACTGAACAGGAAATAGGCAGGGTCACAAAAGGTTAAACATGAATAGATCACAAAGAGTTAAACATTCTTAAGTGGTGGTGGGAACGAGGCCTCCTTCCCCAGGGACAAATGGCATTGTTGAGCCGCATTAGGCTAATAAGCTGCTGCTGTATTAGGAGAGTTTCTGCGAATTCTGATGGGAAACTCGAGGGTAGGAATACTGAACATAGTTATAAAAATTATGAAGCCGCCGATTTTAATCGAGGGATAAGCACGTTAGTTTTCCGTAACTTTCATTAATTCCAAGTGTGGCTGACCCAAACTAATAAATGAGATAAGATTCCCGAACCTCGCGGTCGTGGTGCGTTTTGAAGGCGGATTCTAAAATCGTTGCTTTAAGATGTTCAAATGCATGGCCGGGACTGTTCACATGTCTTGACAGGGGCAAATAAGGGCAGCTTTTTGCATGAGAGCGGTGATTATTGAACCGTATTCGCAAGGGCGTTTCAGTTTGGCCGATATATTGTTGCCTACAAACAGTACACTATAGAAGATATACGACATTAGCGGAGTCACAGTTAAAGTTACCTTTTTTATTTACGTAGTAGTCTGAAGCCGTGCTGGTGGCGCGCTGTGTAGTGGTCATGTGTGGGCATACTTTACATCGGGGTTTATTGCAGGGCATGCAGCCAGTAGTTGCCGGTCGGTTGATACGAGAGTTAGTAAGAAGTCACCTAAATTCTTATTACGCCAGTAGACAACGCGTGGTGGTTCGGGAATATGCTTTTTAAGCGGTCACTTGCATTAGGATATTGTGATATTTTTTTAGCACGGTTGACACTCTTGGAGCAGAGGATGAGTGGGTTAAAACTAATACCCCTGCTACACTGGGGTCCAAATGTCATTTGAACCAAATGTCATTTGACTCAAATGGGTTGCTTCGAATGCCATTCAGAATCCGCCGTGCTACACTACAATTTCGATGGCATTTAAAAGCTTTCACAACTGTTCGCTGGGCTGTAGTGGCGCTGTTGTTGCCCCGTTCCGTTTTCGTACACTAATACAACAATAAAACTTAGGAGCAGTCCGAGGCAGTAAAATGATATGAAATTAGAAGAGACACCAGTTTTGACTCTAAATATGGCTGCCTTGCGTTGTTTTTTTTTTTTTTTTTGCAACTGACCCACTGGTTTTGAGAGTATGAAAATTAAATATGTTGATTTCGTATTTTAAGTAGATAAAAAGTGAACAAGGTTTCACAAACAACAATATTTTGTTTGTTTTACGTACGGAAGTATTATATTTTTTATTGCCGATCGAAGACGCTGCGTCCGAGAGTGCTGGAAATGGCATTTGAAATCTTAAATGTCTCTCTCGGTGCTCATTTGGCTCAAATGTCATTTGAGCCAAATGGCATTAGAAAACCTAGTGTAGCAGCACAACTTGGCATTTGAGTCAAATGACATTTGGTTCAAATGACATGTAGACCCCAGTGTAGCAGAGGTATAAGTTAGTTTGCGGGTTCCCGTTCGGGGCTTTTTTCTTACAGATTTTGTTGCGGTCTAATTGGTTGGCTCGCACAATAGCGCCGTCGATAACTTTTTCCGGGTATTTTTTATTTCAAGAGGGCAGTCTTGAGTTCTCGACAGTTTGAGTCAAAGTCGGCTTGGTTTGAGCAAATTCTCCTAAATCGGTGGGCTTGGCTGTAAGGTATTGCTGTCTTGCAGTGTCTGACATGGCTACTTCGGAAGTGCAAATACTGCCGCGTGTCTGTCGGTTTTCTATACAGTTTAGTTTGAAGCCGACCTTGGAAAGTAGTAACGGTGACGTCCAGAAAGTTTACACTGTGTTCCGAATACCTAGGAATGAGCAAGGAAAATACTAGGATGGGCTAGGTTAAATGCCTCAATGAAGGTGAGGTGCTCCCCCTCACCGTGTTGCCAGATCATGAATATGTCATCAAATATACCTTTTTATGTACATTGGCTTTAAATTTTGGGTGTCAAGAAAGTTTGATTCGAGGTGAGCCATAAAGATATTAGCGTAGTTAGGGTCCGATTCGAGTTTCCCATTGACGTTCCGCGTGCAAGTCAGCGGAATTGCACGCGAACCTATATAAGAAATGTGTTCGAAATGTTTGCGACAGCAAAATCATGTAACTTTACTCTGATGAAGGCAAGTCCCGTTGCCGCTACGTAAATAAACCTTGTTTGTTATTGTTCGTGCTGTGTATCCGACTCTGTACTTATACTATATATATAATATATATATATATAATATATATATTATATATATATATATATATATAACCGAGCAAGCCGCAGAGTTGCAAAGTCGGAAAACGTACTGTGCCCTCCCCCCCGCATTTCCTTGCTTCGCGGCAGAAGTCATTGAAAGACGATAGTCTTCCGCCAGTCCTGCCTTACAACACCCTTTACTCTCCCCCTCATGCTTTTATCCTTCTCCTCCCTCCTCCCGTAATCGGTGTAATGCCATTTTTTGGTCCATTCGATACAATTTTCCCGGGTTCGCACAGCTGACGCGCCATTTGTTAGGCCCTTTTCTTTGCATTGTTCTAGGAAGAACTGAACGTTACTGCTTCTGCGGCGTTTTTTTATTTTCTTTTGCAAAAACTAATCCCAGGTTTTTTTAATTAAGACAAATGTGTCGGTGTCAGATATGTACTGATATTGTGCCTCAAGGATGCGGGGTGTTTCCATTTTGCTTAATATTCTGGAAATGTAGCGCGCCTTCCACCGCTTTTGCTTCTTGCCTAAGTACAATTTCTTAATGAACCAATATTTCTATATTTGGCCTGTTAGATGATTCGAGTAACCTACTGGCCACACATTCGTGTTTAGGAAGCCCGTCCATTACAAATGCGTTTCGTTGTGCTGCATAACAACGATATGAGTTTCAAGATTTTTATAGCTTGAACTGGAACTACTCCTTGTACTATTATGAGCAATATTAAAGGGAACACAGGAACGCGCAGAAAACACCCTCAGACCCAGCTATCAGTGATACGCAGCGGGCGTCGTCAGAAAGAAAGTGGAAAGGGGGACGCTGTTCTAACAACTGTTCCCATTCCCGCCGTGCGTCTTATCGGCTGTCGGACGATGCCATATTATCGGCGAAATGAGGTAAACTGCTGCTTTGTAGAAATGCCAGCGTGGTGGAAGTGCCAACAGTTAGTGTAACAGCTCTTCCTTTCTCCCTTTGTTTTTCACAGCGCCATCCGCGTATCGCTCCGAGCCTGTTTCGAGGCTGTTTTCCACGCGTTCCTGTGTTCCCTTTCATATTGCTCATAATAGTACATCTTGAGATGATTGTTACAGGCCGAACTGTGAATGCATAACGAATGCTGGTATAAAAGTGCGAAGTATGAATAACAGCATACCATAAAGCAGGCTCTTGGGAGTTTGTACTAAATAAAAAAAAATACAATTGACGGCAGTGGTTGATGTTTCCATATGCTACACATTACCTGTTTTTATAAATAAATAAACTCATATAAATGATAGCAACGCCGCACCAAAGTTTCGTGTTCTCGCTTAGTCTTGTCCTCAAATGATATCGTTAGGTGTTTGTATTATTTACGGTATGACGTCGTGAAAAGTGCTGCAATTTTAAATTAATTCATAAGAAATATTACTTAGCATATCTTTTTTTTTCTTTTACATGCTCCCAAAGCGCCTGGTCCTATCGGAGAGTGCACTGGGGGCATTGCGAATATAGGCCACACAAAACAGCGCGCCTACAAAGAGCGGTAGTAATTGAAACAGTTGTAACAAAACACGTGTTCGAATTTAAAGAACAGGAGCGTGAACAAAGGCAGAAATTTAAAAAATAGGTTTGCGCGTAGTAGGCGAAAGGGAGGAATAACATACAATGGGAGGCTATAATTCCGAACTGCAGTAGGAGGATGAGTAAGAATTTACAAAAGAGCAGCGCGAAGAAAACAAAAATAGACACACTGCGAAGAGCGAGTGGCTGCAGTTTGAGTATAGCATATGCATACGTCGATAAAAGTGTATTCACGCGGTCCTGTCTTTTTAAGAGAAACAGAAAACAGAGGAAGAGGCACAGGTTCAATAGTTCCACAACAGCAATATTTAGGTGAAATAGGACTGAAATAAAACTCAAACACTGAAAGAAATGTCTATTGAATGTAAAAACACTGCTAAACGCACATTGCACCGGCCGGATCCTGATGGGATTTTTATTCTGCATAAAAGAGCCATGAGGGCGCAGAGGTCTGCTTGGAACTCGCAAATGAATTCAGCTCACCAGACAGGGGCATTGAAATTTAGAATAAATACAGGGGATAAAAAACCAGGTCATGCCTCGAGTCCCGGTAGAGACCTCATCGAGATTCAAAAGTTTGACTACCAGGTCGTACACATATTGGCCCAGGTATTTTTAACGACAAAATGCAACACCTGTAAAGCGCTTATGAACCCTTTCGAGACGACGACTGGTTTGATCAATTCCAAATTGGACAAACGAAGCACAACTGAGGCAAAATTGGAGCACGGTGAAGTGCGGCGAATCGTGATCGCTCTGTGAATTCGCCGGTCGTCCGGGAAATCACGAAAAGCGTGAGGAAACACGACTTGCCCAGGTCGTCCACGTGCAAGGGAGGAGTTTTTCGTCTTGCATTATCCCTAAACCAAGCACTATAGTAGCGCGCTTTGCTTCACTGCAGTGTAGAGATTCTGTTAAAAAGCGGGTTAGTCTTTCGAGTGTATGTTATAACAGTAGTTTTCGAAAGGTTCTGGTCTAAGTAGTTGTCGCAGCATGCCAAACTTCCGTTACAACCTATTTGCATCATCAAGTGATTTTCCGGCGATTAACCCGCACTGTACAGCTTCATGTCATCCGCATTCTGAGAGCGAAGAAATTTCGGGAACCGTAGAATGTATGGCATGGGGCGGGAGCTCAAGCCTTCATATCAAACACAGTATGAAATTGAATTCGGACTCAAATTTTGGTTCAAAATTAACACATGAAACTAAAAACAGGCTATAAGGTCCCGAGGTTATAATCACCGGCGGGACCATCAATCATGATAGTTAAAAACATAAAGCAAGTAGCAATCCATTAGTTATTTTACAAATTGCAAGAAAAACCACTGACCAAAAAAAAACGAAAGAAACAACGTGTACGCTATGGTGCCCGAAAGGAAAAAATAAATACAATAATTACAGATGCATCCGTGCATAACGATAAGCACGAAGTCAAAACATAGTCCTAAAAATTGAAGAGGAGAACACAATATTATTAACACAAATAAACACAGATTACTCAAATTATCTCCAGCGCAAAATGTTAAACAGCCTTGTATTATTCCTGCGTTAGCGAGTACTGCCTTTCAAGTAATATTGAAAACAGGAATTTCAGGACCATTTAGTCAGCGAAAAGTCATGATTAAAGCATCAGAAGACTTGCTACAGACACAAACGGCGATTTCGTTTAGATAACCGACATGGTTTGTGTTGAATCTCCAGATGGGTATGCGTCAGTAATCATCAACATCATCATGTAGATTGCCCGTGCGAGTAAATCTGTCATCCCCGCTAAGGGCAGCCATGGGTCAGGTATTCCTTACGTCGTTCTTCCGCTACAGTTTGACTTCTAACCTTGCAGTCATACAATGGGCGGAATGTGGCCGAGACGTATCGATGTATGACCGTTGTGAAACTCAGGAAATAAAAAAAAAGGAAAATGTATACTGAGGCTGCGGCCTTTCCGGGCTGATGCAGAGGAACGATAGTAGAGCCTGATTTGAGGTAAAATGCTTCATGCTCTACAAGTTACAGACGTATGATATGCCGGAGAAATGGTGCAAAAGCATCAGAACAACCTCTTACGATGAAGCAAGCGATGCTGTCGCATCCGGGTGACTTATTTGACTGCAGTTCGCGAACAGCAGGCACGACGTTTATCCTCAGTTGTGTTACAGATTTGCAATTCATACCCCCTGAGACTGGAAACCCAGCTCACGGCCGCTGTCGCAAGAGGTTGAGTGTTTCGAAAAATAACTGACATGACAAGAGTTCACACACGGTTCCTTGGTGGAAGGCGCACGTGTCACCGTCCTGAAGGATTAGGCGCTCGCGTGCGTGACGTGTGCGGGATTTCACACACCGCCAGAACTCGCCGGCAGCGGGTAAGAGCGGGATACAGTGCAGTTTCTGTAGACCTTTCTGCCCCGATAAAACAGCTGTTTTCCCTAAGGGCCGGTATTCCTTAAAGCTTGAGAGGGAGGACGGGTCGTTTCGAGCCTTGAACAAACCATGGAAGCGAGCTTTTCTACGAAGCGCGGCGCGCAGCTATGAATAACACAGAATGGAAATTTAGCCGAGAGACATCGCTACTTATGTCTGTACTGGATCATAGGGCTTTGTACGGATTGGTCGGCACGTGGACAGCCACGTCAACGAAGGGCGCGTTGTACACACTGTTCCAGTCGGCGTTGGCAAAAGACGGCATAGTGCGTTATCATCGCCACGGGCTAAATCATGTCGCTCACCGTTTAAACATGCAGCGATCGCGCGACGTGGGTAAATCAGCTGTGAGTGCACAATTTGGAACCGCCGCGTCAAGGACCACCATATCAGAAAATTGTTTGACAACGACTGAGCTGATGCTTGCGAAGACAGTCTATAGAACGTTTCTAATGGGGTTTCGGTGCAAAACAAGGGGCTTGATGCTGTTAAAGAACTAGACATCAAATGAGCGCGCTGCTTGATAGCCTCCGCTTTTTAATTGTACACCCGAATGAACTATTTTTACGCCTCTCACTTTCACCTGGACCTGCAGACATTCATTATTGAGCTGCAGATCTCCGCGTCGAACCGCGCAAAAGGATATTGACAAAGCGACAATGACTACTACGCCATAATTCTGCCCATCGTGTCCTAACTACTGTGAGGGTGAAAACAGCGTACTTCTTTCTAAAATACACTGCTGAAACAATTTGGTCAGGTAAGCATGCATTTATAATGCAGCACGCGTCGCCATTAGTCTGTAGAACGTTATCGTAGAAGTGCTCGGCTTTTGTGCGCAACCCACGCACACTTTCTAAACGTAGACTGCGGCGCCAATTTTGAACTAACGCTAGCACTCGGTCTCTTCTTGGAAACACTCTAAGCGGGAGGAACAGTCGGCCGTTTGGCCACACAGAAGCGGCAAACATTGCAGCGATTGAAATGGTGCTCACGCGGGCATGGAAGGAGGCCTATGTAGAACGGTCGCTTTTCGGTCGGGTGCGTGCACTATGCTATTGTCAGTAGCAACCTACTGAACAAGCTTAAGAGTATTTGAAGTAGTGTCCGGGGTGCCAACGCGACGCAAACAGGGTCCTATCGACGAATTGCCACGGTACGCCTGTGAACGCCCGAGTCGTCGTTCGCTCAGGCGGCTGCAAAATGAACGCGTTTGCACGTGTCGTATTAGAGCTGTTTATCCAAAGACGCCCAGTCACTCGCAGTAGGAAAGAGAAGGGCAGGGGACTCAGCATTATCGGAGCGGCCGTCGCCTGTGCGTTGTTCCGCATAGAGGAAGCTTTGGCCACTCGGCCAGCGACGACATTGTCACGCAGGACGAGTGCATCACCGGTGGACGGTGCCCTTCCCGTATCAGCTGAGACGAATTTGCATACGGTAGATGTAAACCATCGGCGGTCTCCCTATGCGACACGCGTTCTCCTGCCGCAGTGCATTCATCTCGTCAACGAGGACGGAAATTGCTAGGAGCGCTTCGTGACTAGCTGGCTTATCCTGCCGAGATGTTTGTCAACGCCGCCGGTTGGCGAGCAAAGATTTCACAGCCACCGGGCTGGTGGCCGTGGGCTGCTGAGGTGGCGCCGGAGGCTACGTAAGATGCCGTCGCTAGGCTTGCATCGCTTTAGGCTTCCCTGCAGCCCACATGGTTGGAAAGACAACTTAGAAGAGATTAGGCCTTTCTCAGGTACCGAGCGTCTCTAAAGTTGGCTTCACTGATTCACAAATTGCATTGCTGGAGAGACATTTTTCAGGGGCGACGGATGGATTCGTATAAAAATATGAAGGACTTAGGACCGCTCTTGAATCGCCCGCCAGGCAGAACTTAGCAGCATGTAGTGGCCACGGTTTTTTTTTTTTTCATCTGAAAGCTTACGGACTCGCTGTTTGGTTACGCCAGACTGAAGACGCCGTGTTTTTCACCAAATGAGCTTAGTGACGCGTGAATGATGCTCACGCGTTAATGTATACATATCCCAGCACCGGAAGTTACTTATTTACTTAACAAAAAATGCGAAATACGCGGGAATGGGTATTGTCGCCCAGTTCACTTTCCTTCAAGGCGATTTGCAACAATAAAGGGCGGAAAATCTTTTGTGGACCCTTCTTTCGAAGAAAAAAATAGAAGCTGGGACGTGTAAATTTAAAGTAAATGTATGCGGGAACTTTAGTGCGCACGGGATTTTTAAGCAACGCAAGGCTTTAGTTTTCAAGATCACAATATAAGCTTCCTCACCACCGGTGAGATGTTACGTTTCAGTTACAGTTTCATTTAAGTGTTTCGCGTTGCGGCGCAAGCGGCATGAAAAGGTGCATGCGCACGAACGCGAGAGCAGCCTACTTATTTGGCGCCAGCACACATGGCACTGGGTTGTGTTATACCTAGTGCAACAGCCAGCGGCCAAAGTCAGATATTGTTAGCGCATCGCTGCCGTCAACGTGATTTCTGGCGAACTGCGCACGCGTCCAAGGTCAGGGGACCACAGGGAAGAGAAATGGGTTGGCTAGCTTTGTTATCTATTTCTTAGTGAAGAAGACATCGTTGGCCGCCGAACGAAAGCCAAGAGAGCTAAGAAACGTGTGATCTTTGCGTTTGCTCAATAAGTTATTCAGCCTTTAGGGCCCCCTTATGCAGTTTTTGTGAGTTGCA
The DNA here is from genome assembly GCA_013339765.2 of Haemaphysalis longicornis. Taxonomy (NCBI): domain Eukaryota; kingdom Metazoa; phylum Arthropoda; class Arachnida; order Ixodida; family Ixodidae; genus Haemaphysalis; species Haemaphysalis longicornis. The sequence continues at coordinate 173,435,652 of CM023453.1, forward strand.
ATGTTATTTTAAAAATCTTCAATTTATATACATCTTGCTTACCGTAGGGTGCAGAACAGCCTGCGTTGTTCTCACGTTTTGATTAAACCGATGATCCATAGAGCCAGCTTTTACCTGGTTTTCAGTAATACTTTGTCTGGCCCTTCGTGTCAACCCGTATTCGAAAACAGCCGACAGGAGGCTGGGTAAGCCAACGAAACGCCATTTACAAAATGAGACGAAAGAGGTAGGTACAAAATCTAAAGTACAAATACGGGTGTTGGGCCCACATATTTAAAATTTACAATTTGAGGTCAATAGTAAATCAGCAATTCATAGCTCACCTGAAAGCTTGTGCCAAGAGCTTAGAGGGTCTTGGTTACAAGTATGTTTGGTTTTCTTGTGCGCTACGAAAGTTGTCCCATTAATGTGTGCACCGCGACTACAGCGCAAAACAGAGAGGAAAACACGGGAAAGGAGGACTTTCCCGTGCTGCGTGTTTTCATTCTGTTCTACGCTCTAGATCCAATTGAACCGGCCAAGCATACCACGCTTCTAAAGGTGTCCGGGCCAGAAACCCATGGCACCTGTAACCTTGAACTCAACTCAAATCTGAAATTGAATCTCAAGCTTACGCAACCTCAATTTTGTAAGTTAGGGCATGTCCAAAGCCTTCAATCTCATTCGGCAAGCTGCATCCGCTGACGCGACGTCCAACCTAGTTCACAAAGTGCGACAATCCAGGTCCAAAGTTGTGGATATTGTCAACTTCAGCCGCGGAGCGATAATCGCGGAAGGGGGCTGTGCCTATTGAGAAAGCGTTTTCCTCCCCACTCATTGCTACTCCGAGGCATTAAGCTCACTCCTTTGTGTGTGTGCGTGCGGTTGGGCGTGCGTGTGTGGGCGCATATGAGGGGCGAATTCGGACACGAGCACTCGGAAATCGAGTAAACCCTTTCTCCATTGCCATTTCTTCCTCCTATGGTGACCTTTAATTCACCACCCACCTGCCGCTCGACATCTCAGCACCGCGTGATTGATATCCCCGAATGTCTGACTGCATTAGTGTTTATCCAAACACGATGGGAGCCTGCACGAGACCTTATGAGATGCTTTAAAACGTTACAGACGGCTGCAGCGCTCGTGGGATTAGCTAGCCAGGTGCATGTCGACTAATGAATAGGTGCTGGGAGGGAAAAAATGTCTTTAATGACACGGGGTTGCGGGTAATTACATACCACTGGTATACGTAAGAGTTACTTACTTGGGATAAGTGTGAGTTTAGATAGATTAAGGTGTTGGTCGGGTAAATTAAGTAGAGTAGCTGGAATAAGAAGAATTAATAAAATGAAAAGTAGGGAGGGGAATAGGCGATTGATGAGTGATTGGTGTTAATTATTAGTAACTTGAAAATACGTGGACTAGCACGGACTAAGTGATATTAAGGTGTAACATATGTTAAGTTTGGATAACACAGGTTAACGTGGATAAAGATGGATTCAGATGATTAAGGACGGAGAAATAGCGTAGCAGCTGTATCGACGAGTGGAGGTGTGTAGAATATATACCCGTCACGATGGTCCGCTGGGCTCTCGCCTTCGAAGTACGTAAGCAGACTTCTGTGTCCCGAGAAAATTTTAAATGGAGAGCATTTTAGTAACTCACGATCTCACCCTCGTTGACGTCCGTAGTCCGCACCGTCGTTGTCCCTACTATGTAAAAAAAAAAAATACTATTTCAGTAACTCACGATGTCACCCGCGTTGACGTCCGTAGTTCGCATCGTCGTTGTTCCTACTATTAAAAAAAAAAAACTATCCGGCGCCAGGTTTCGATCCCTCGACCATGCGGGCGGAAAGCAATGTACATGGTGCTCTACCCACTGCGCCACAAAGCCGACACAGAAGTGGAAGCTACTAACGCGCCTTATATCCTTGACTCATTCCAATTACTTCTGACGCGCGCTCTCTCGTCAGCAGTTGCCACAAGTGCAACAACATTAACGTAACGCGAACTACTTAACGTCGTGCGCCCCCGGAAATGCTCTGCATTTGATCGTGCCCCTCGCGAGGGGGATGTGTCACTGCGTCTTCGTACTGGCCAGTACACTCGTCGCCATCTGTCGGATGTTGTGCGAACCCTTTGCGGCTGATAGCGCGCGATTTGAAACATTTTTATTCTTCAATTAGGTGGCCCTTTATGACTACTTTTTTATATTCTTCTGCAGAGGGAAAAACAAATCGTCCAGATTCGCTGCTGGATACATTTCCTCTGTTTGAATCAGTAAGCAAAAGTGGACCCTTAAACATAATATCCCCAGATTCCCATAAATTCCCGCGGTGAGTTGCGCCAGAACGCCCCCTGTGCCACTTCAGTTGACCGGGTAATCGAGTTCTAAAGACGCTATCACCATATAAGCAAATCTTTTTTCATACCTTGCGACTGGAAAGTAGAGATAGCTTTCTACTCGCCTGTCCTGTTTCTTGCACATGAACATGAACAATATTGGCGCAGCTTGCATTAATGATGCAAGGCTGGGGAAATTGTAGAGCTGGCCGCTCCTCTCCCTTCGTCCGAGACCCGGCTGTTGCACCTCGCACTTCTTTTCGAACATTCCGCTGAAAGTTCTCCATGACTGACAAACCTGGACCGTTTCCACATCTCTCCCAAAGTGAACCACATTAGCACGCTCTAGAACCCGCTGCCAATTCCTGAACCACCCAACTTTAGTTCAATAAAATGTTTTGTCTCTCTCTCTCCAAAGCCACCACCCGCTCTACAAACCCAAAGGAAATACTGTGCGCCCGGAATGCGATGATAGCTCAATCGGAAGCCGCCGGTTAAGCAACGCGCTGGACCAAAATTCGATTACGAACACGGGAAGCATTTTTTAAAGGCGATAGTCTTTCTTGAATTACTTAAACCCAGAAATTTTGGTCTGTCTGTATGTCTCTCTGTCTGTCTGTCCCTCTGTCTGTGACTCGATTCAGCCACCCGGCCAAAGTGAAACAAGGCCTAAGCAATAGTCTTATATAGTCACAGCTAAATCTACCCGTCTATGTCCCGTGTAATTTTCATACTTGTCAAGATTGTTGAAGAAGAACAAGACATTACGCAAATATAAGACAACAAATTAATACAGAAGTGATATTTGCAGTGTTCCTTTATAAAAATCATACACGCTTGATTTTTGCGAAATAAATACTTCATCAGCTGCAGAAAAAAAATTCACTCCCCCAGCGCTTGCTGTCGCCCGCGCCACTATAGCTTCTGGCGCCATTTTAAGAAATCAACTGGCAACACTTACGAAAGGTTCCACTAAATATGTTCCACGTTCTGCTTGGAAAGCACGTGGAGTAGGGCAACGTGGTTCTATCAACGTTGAAGTAGGGCGCCTCGATTCACGGGCGTCTCTGCCGTACGGCAGCGTTGGCATGGAGACACCCGGCCTGGAGCAGTGGAACGCGGTAAATTTAAAATGATTTGAGCAAACCTTCGGCGTCTTTACCTCGGGAGCAGCGCGACGCAAGAGGAACAACATGAGAGGTGAGCGGGAAAGTGGAGGGAGGCATTTACTTGGCAAAATTTAATAAAGACAGTCGTCTTTTGTCGACATTTGCAACGAAACGAGCAGATACGCGGCCAATATTTAGGGGCGAAACCCCGTAGGAGCTCGGGATGTGGGCATCTACTGTCGTCGTCGTCTTATGTAGTCACGGTACTAAAGCGCCGGGACACTCGTTTTCTAACGTGTCGTGCTAGAACGCTTCGTGCTTCACAGAAACGAGACTTCTAGAACAAACCTGTACACCACCTATATCCCCTCAACCCTCCCCCCAGTGGCTTCACCTCCGTGGCAAAAACACCAAGGCGCCAAGAATACACTCATACACTGTATGCTTCGCCCCTCCCAAGGTTTATTAATTGAAAATTACAGTAGCGGTTTCTTTCCATTTGGCTGCACATGTTATTGTTCCCCGCTGCTGCTAACCCAGTACCCCTCGCGCCTTTGGTATGGCCCAGTGCTTAGGTTGCCGGTTTCACAGCGTAAAGGTTTCGGGCTCGATTCCCGAGACCGATCCCTAACCACATTTTTTTTTTTGAAGCTTGAAGCTTCTAATATTTTTGGTGCCAAGAGGACAGTAACGGCTCAGTCTAAACAGCTCTGCTGTTACAATGGAGGCCGCTTCGCACTAGTTGCGTGAAGACTGGGTATATCTCGCAGCGGCGGCCCATCTAGCTTAGTCTCTTTTTGGCGAAGTTTATGCGTGGTTTTCATTCGAGACTCGGTCAAAGTTTCTGCGTGGTCCGCCCCTTCCACATACAATGGGGTAACGAAGTACTGTCTCCTTAACCGCAGGATTTGCGGTTTGCCGCATCCTAAACTATATCGGGCTCAGGCACTTACATTACGCTTACTTCAGACTGTCCCCTATCCTTGCCCGCGGAGGCTCAACATGTTTTATCCTGAGACGTACACGGAGCCTTACTTCATGGACTGCGGTGATTTACCCAAACCGGAGCACATGCTCTGGTCTTGCGAGCGAATTGAAGACCCGGCTATCAAGGACGCGTCCAGGTGGGAGGCTGAACTTCGCAGACCGGACCTGGACGATCAATTCTGGGCTGTCCAGCAGGCTCACGACGTGCCTGCGAGACTTGGCCTTCCGGTCCCGACGTGGGAGCGGCCCGCTTAGTGGTTAATGGTCACTACTTGCAGGACCAAATAAAGTTTTCCCTCCTCCTCTATCTCTTCTTCTCGTCGTTAGCCCCCCAAAGAGATATGAAGAAGTCATTAAAGTATATACCATGTATGGGTGCTCGCCGGTTTTGTGGTGAAGTTCCAAAAGTAGCGAAGGGCGCACATGGACGATCGTTCGCTCAAAACATTTGAACGCGTTCGTTGGCCCCGTTAAGCGTGAACCGCATGGAGCGTTTTCTGCTTGCGAAAACACGCCGCTCACGCCACAGGCGCGCTGACGCTGCCGCGTAACCACCCGCACGCTGCGCCGCCGCGGCCAGCGGCGGCAACATGGCGGCGGCTTCGGCAGCGAAGTGATGTCGGGAGCTCGAGCGACCGCTTCTAAGCGCTCTCTAAATGCCGCTCAAGGCACGAACGAAGTTGCTTGTGCGGTAAAGGAGCTTATAATGTGGGTGAAAACGGTACTATAAAACATCATCCGCGCCGCTAGTGAAAGCCCCATTCAATATCTGCTGGGGTGGTAAGCCTAAACATCCCGGCGGAGCCAGCCGGCTGTCTCACGCGCTTCGAAACCGCCGCCACGAGGCGCGCGCCTCCCCATTGGCGCAAGTCGCAAGGCTCCTCCCACTGCCGCGAGCGACGCGCGTCAAAATCTAGCCAAGGCAGATGCTGCCGCCGACGCGGAATCGTCGACGCGGGTGTCGAAAAAAAGCACGCGCAACGCCGACGCGCGCTAATCGCGTGAAAAAACGCTCCATGCGGTTCGGCCTTTAGGCTTCTGTCACCTGGCGTGCGGGACGCTAATTAAGACGTTGATTAATATTAAAGCTTCTCCGCCTTTTGGCTTGCTTTCATTTCGCATTACATTTTCAGTCTTAACCGTCAAAACTGCACCACTTGTAGCAAGAGCAATAGATCGCGCCACCCCGCGAAGCGTTTCCAAAGTCGTAACCAGTTGTATCGCGCGTCCCCGCGACGCTCTTGCAATGCCGTTCTTGTACCTGTTGTACCGCGCCCCCACCTGGTGGCGACAAGAGTCCATTTCGAGCGCGGCCATGCAAGCCTGCGATTATGGGGCCCATGTAGACAAAATACAAGTTTGTTTTACTCAAATGATTCCGTGCTTTGCAGTGCCCCAGCGCTTGTCGAGCAGCAAATTATGCCGTATTCACTAAGAAATTATTCAATTTAAATTAAACTTTTGATTCTCCCGCCAAATCGTGTGTTTGGGTGACGTCTGCCATGAAGTCAAAAGAGCGGGTATTCAAATAAATCTCCAGTGCGTCATTGGGCTCTGCAGCCTTGCTTACCGTCAGTCGTCCAAGATGGCGCTCCAATACTCAGCCGCAGCGTCAGTCCGCCGTTGCTTTGTTTATGACCGCATTTGCACCTGGCTTGTTTTTGGTTACGGTAGAAGGTAATCGTTTCGTGAAACATGGGATATGTTCGACAAACAGTCAGTCGGTCACTGTCGTACAAGACCACTCCAGAGCGGCGGCCTGCTGTGCAGCTAAAACAAGCATAGTGCGCCCCGTACCAACAGCAATGCCCATAGGCGCCTTAATGTTTGGGTGTATTTTCGTAACTTTCGGTGTTTACCCCACCGTTATGACTGCTGTAAAATGAAGGTGCATTGGAATTAAACGCAAATAGCTCGTTCGGCGAGCTTTTATAAGCCTACCCAATTTGCATTTGCTTTTGCCGGCCTCAGCCAATCGCAGAGCTGGGCATACGACATCATAGGTCCTGTTGCGGGAAATGAACCAGTGGGTCGCATGGCCATTCCCTTTTTCCCTAATTATGCAGCTTATTTGAGTGAAGGGTGCGTTAATTGTGGTGTCAGTATGATTCTAGCGAGGCAATATTTCGAATGAACCAAACTTGCGTTTCGTCTGCATGGCCCCTTGAAGGGGTGCGGACGCGCGCGATGTCGTTATTGCTGGGCGAGGCATCCCTGCCCACGTTCGCTGGCCCTACCACTTAGCTTAAACAGCATGGCTGGTAAAAAAAAAATGTGCAAATCTTGCAATAGTGGTGCAAGGCTGGAGTCCACAGCGCAGCTTACGATCACTTAGGTTGTTTGTGCTTGGCTAGGTTTTTTGTAGGTTTTGCAAGGTTATGCTAGGTTTCGCGGTATCCGGATCAGCTCGGCGACGGCGCACCGATTCTCCCTTGGCAGTGCGGCGCTCTTCCCGGTAAGCCGCTTCTTCTACGGAATAATTTTGGCCACCTGGTGATCTTTCACGTGCGCCAAAATCTCGACAAACGGTCGTGTTCGCTTGTCGCCTACATCAGAAACGCTGCCACTGCCGCCGGAATCAAACCCGCGTCCTTGGGCCCAGCAATCGACGCCAGTACCAATTGAACTCTTATTACCTGTATTGTATTTAATGACGATTGCCTTTTTTGGTCTACTTGAACGCACAAATTTCTCCCTGTCTGTAATTCGATTCCGCCACTCGGTCAAAGTCAAACAGAATGTGCGCAGCCAAATCTAAACGTCTAAATCCGGCGGCAATGTTCATTTTTGTCAACATTGTCGAACAAGAAAACGACATTACGCAAATATAAGGGAAAACTCAATACATAAGTGATATTTGTAGCGTTACTTTTTTTAAAAATTCATCGATGCTTGGTTTTTGAGATAGAAAAGAAAAAAAACTACACCAACAGCAGAAAAACGTTCACTTTGTCGCCCGTGCTTCTATAGCTCCTGGCGGCATTTTAAGAAGTCAAACGGCGACAGTAACGAAATTTTCAACTAGACAGGTTCCACGTTCCGCTTGGAACGCTCGTGGAATAGGGTAACGTGGTTTTATAAACGTTAAAGTAGGATGCCTCGGTTCACGCCCGTCTCCGCCGTACGGCAGCGCTGGCATCGAGGCAGCCGACCTGGAGCAGTGGAACGCGGTAAATTTAAATTCACTTGAGCAGGCATCTAGTATGTTATCTTGGTGGAAACGAGACGGGAGTGGAACAGCTTGAGAGGTGAGCGGGAACGAGAAGGGAGGCATTTACTTGGCAGGTGCGCCAGTCGACTATCCTATTTCGTCGGCATTTGCAACGAGCAGATACGCGGCCATTTTTTTATGTCCGGCGCTTTCCTTAACACGTAGGCGTGAAATGTGTTCGCGAGGACCAGGGCGAAACATTATTAAGCAACCCGGAAGAATAATCTTAGCTGTATTTTGTTCCGAGATGGTGCTTTTTAGCGTTTGTGTGGGTTGCAGAAGTAAAGCTGCCATCGGATGAATCCAATTAGAGCCTTTCTATTTCGTTTCGGTTGGTGTGTATCAGCAGACGAGGAGGCGCGTCTTTTAAACATAAACCCTTCTGCACTTGACGAGCCGTCTCAATCAATAGTGGCAAAAGAATCTGTTAGAATACTGCCGACAACGTTAAGATTTTTGGTCATTCTTGCAAAATGGATATTTGGTATACCGGTCGAGTTTTTCTTTGATTTCTGAAGACATGCGCATTACTAACAAAATGTCTTTTTCACACGAGGCTCAAACTGCTGGTTTATTCTAGCCCACATACACAAAAAAAAACTTATCTCTGAATTAGGTACATGGCGTTTAAGTATAAGTGTAGGACAAATAAAAATGTATGCTGATGTGTTTGAAGAGTTGCCGTGGGATGAGGGTAACTCAAAAGATACGAATAGCAAACCTTAAGTCTACAGGACAAGCCCCTAACGTGCAAATAACTTCATTACGTCTGACACGAGCTCATATTTCAGACGACTTTTTTTAACAAATTAAGGAGAAGGGGGGTATGTTGGGGCGTAACAAATGCACACAAAAACCGGGCCTCGTATGAACCTCCGCTTGCGCATACGAAGTAAGCAAAGAAGGAAGCAATGCTCAAATCGCTATGTCGATAGCACCGCCTATGGTATCCCGCTATCTTGGGGAAGGTCGTCCGTTGGCCAGACGGGCCGTTGCATTAACGATAGAGCCGGGGTACATGAATTATCCATCAGCAGTGTACATGGCGTGCCTTTTCCTACTCACTGCTCTGCCTGCGTTTGTGAACCGCGCTTTAAACAAGTACAGGTACAGAACAGGAGAGAGCGCATGGCGTGTGTGAGCAGCACGTCAATTGCATTATACGCCATCGATATGAACTTCCTGCAAGAACTGCTGTATTATCTTTCAGCTTTATTCGTACGATTGCGATACGGTGAATGTAATAGCTACGCGTGCCAGCCCAAAAATTGTTGGGAGCATAATTGCTCTTACCAGACGCAGTAAAGTTCGTTGGAACTTAGCGCTCGTTTTTCTTTTAAAGGTAAGTTGATCGCGTGGTGAACACAGAGACGGACACGGGAAAAAAACGTATACTCTCACGAGAACACGGCGCCATCTTCTCGTGAAAGTATACATTTTTTTCCCGCGTCTGTCTCTGTGTTCACCACAAGAGCAACTTACCTTCAAAAGCATGTAACACCAACTAGCCCGACATCAAGCTTTACTTAACTTTATCGTTCTGTCTACTCTGTGTTCTGCCTACTCTGCGTCTTTTTCGTTTACTTCACAATATGGCAACTGATTAGCAACTGTGATATCGACCGTTCAAGATGCGCTGTCTCCGCTGGCATGAGCATGGTGGCCTCTAGGGCAGAATTCAAGGAAACGCCGTTGGGGTGTCACAAAAGGAAACGTCCGTGTGTACGCGGCATTAACTTTTAGCGCCACTCTCACTCTGCCCCTGCAAGAAATTGCGCTCCAGCCATGCGGGAAGACGTCGGAGTCAGTGCTTGGTATCTCTATGGAGATCCGTAATAAGGTTTCAATAGACTCACCGCGTGATTTGTCATTGCCCTACTTAAATAGGCCTTTACAGGCGGCCGCCATACCTTGTTCATCAGGGAACATCATAGACATTTGCTACGCGCCCGTCCAAAGCAAGGTGGTCATAGTGTCTGCGTCGTCATGTGAAAGCGTAGTGCGTAGTTCGTAAGTAGAATACAATGGCTGCTCGTAAGTTCACCCCGGGTGATGTGGCTACTGTCACTACACTCGTTACTAAGCTGGCGCCCTTTCGCGTTCCAGCAACAACATGCAATCCTGCAACAAAACTTTCGGCTTCACCCAGCAATGGCGGTGTAAAATGGCTGCAACTAATAGCACCGAGCAACCCCTGTAAAATGCTTCGCCGTTGCGGCTTTTAGGTTCAGAATTCAGGTTGTTGTTTGGCCGTAACGAATAGGTATATTTCAGTGTGGATCATTGCAATTATGTTGACATATGAGATACTGAAATACCGAAGAACATCTCAAGCAAATAATTACGCTTTGCTGTGGGGAACATTTTCTGAAAGAGTGAAAGAAAGTTGACTTACACCTCTTAATAACATCGTCCGCAATAGAAGTACATCGCTCGTAGCAACGTCACCTGGTTCTTATTAATACAGAAAATGCGTAACGAATGAATAATGGTACCGTCGACCTATATATATACTTTCTATCGCATAATTTCTAACTTCACGAATAATCTTGAATGATGAAATAGGAGTCGTGAAACTTTGTTAGCAGTTTTCTCCAGGAAACACTGCGGCAGTGACCGGTAGAAAATAGATTTGAACAGGAACTCTTGCAAAAAGGGTGCCTTTTAAATCATGCAAACCGCAGTTAGCAAACTCTAGGAGGTCGGATGCCGCACCGTATGGTGAAGTCTTAGATATCGTTCGATAATTCGAAGCTAAAACCCATTACATCGGTTAATTGAAAGGTATTTCGAATAAAAAGCTTCGAGGCCTCATTTCTAAATACAACTGAAAATGAATGGAACCCAAACACAACACCCCCGCACTACGCATTTTGTCCCCGCCACCGCAAGAGAGGCAGCGCACTGTCCATAAAGCGGCAGTTCGGTTGAGACTCGCGCTCTCTTATCAGGTCCCCAGTTTTCTTTGTTGCGCACAGCACCGTGTAAGCAGTTCTGGGTGGTGGCCGCTTCAGGCTTAGATTTTCGCGGTTAGTGTTTCAGCTGTATCAGGGCAATCCGGGTCGTACGCTAGAACTTGCGACGACAGTAGAGATTCTGAACAAAATGAAGAAGGGAGACGTGCAGCGCGACTAACAACAATGCTGTTTTTTTTCTTTTTGTTAAATTCGAAACTAAGTTATTGGACGTTTTTTGTGGTCCCCGTCGACTTCGTGTTAATGGGAGCCGACTGTATAGATATTTACATTTCATCCAACCGCTAAGCCCTGCTTGCGGCTTTTCTCTCAAGTCGCTGAAAAGGATGACGTTACCTGCAAATCTCAAGTGGCTCAATTATTCGACATATACCCGCACCCCATACTTCTCCCGGTCAGCCTCACTAAATGCCTTCTCTAGGGATTCAGTACAAGATTTTCGTGCTCTCAGAGTCCCCCTGTTTGACGCCCTTCCATTTCTGAAACTTCTCACTTCTTATTACGAAGGGTGATCCTCCTAAAGCCTCAAGTATGTATGTTGTAATCCCTGGTATGTCAATGCTTTCATGACTCCTACTTTTAAGTGAATAGAACACTCTTTCTTAACCTAAAGTTGTCATGTAAGGGAGTTTATTTTACACCTTCTATTTGTACATCACAGGCTTTACGGCATAAGTCTGGTCACTCCCTGAGTAGCCTTCCTTAAACCTATATAGCCTGTTTTGTCAGTTCAGAGACAGAAACACACGAGAAGAACATTTCAAAATAAAAAAATAAAAGTTTACTCACTTTCAGGAAGAGGACTTCCTTTCGTCATAGTCCTCTTCCTGAAACGGCAGTAAACTTTCATTTTTATTTTTTAATGTTTTTTTTCTGGTGTGTCTCTGTCACTACTTACCTTATTTTCTCGCGCTCTGTGTGAGTTTTTATGTTTTCAGATTATGTATATATGTATATATACGATCTCTCGGCACCTTGTGGGGTTGCTTTCTAACCCTCGCTGGTTATCAAAAAGTTCTACCTATCAAGATACTTATACCAAATCCCTCTTTGAGCCAAAAGTACGCATATTTTTCTGAATTTACAGCCTAGGCCGATCAAGTCAAGTGATGCTATAGAACAGACTCAACGCACCCTCACTGCACTCCAAGCAGATAACGGAATACCGTAGCACCGCGGAAGAAGAAGAGGATATTCTCAGAAAATCAACAAATGTGTGAGGTAGCACATCACGGTGGCCGATATAGGAGCTTCTCGTTTGAACCCATTCCCATTTCGTCCATCCCGCGTAATCCCTCCCGTTTTAACCCGGCGCAAAACGACCTTCCCTTTTCTCCCTTTCCCAATTCGCTTGTTCCCATTCGACGCTTCGTGCTTCACAGAAACGAGACTTCTAGAACAAACCTGTACACCACCTATATCCCCTCAACCCTCCCCCCAGTGGCTTCACCTCCGTGGCAAAAACACCAAGGCGCCAAGAATCCCTATACACTGTATGCTTCGCCCCCCCCAAAGGTTTATTAATTGAAAATTACAGTAGTGGTTTCTTTCCATTTGGCTGCACATGTTATTGTTCCCCGCTGCTGCAAACCCCACTAGTACCCCTCGCGCCTTTGGTATGGCCCAGTGCTTAGGTTGCCGGTTTCACAGCGTAAAGGTTTCGGGCTCGATTCCCGAGACCGATCCCTAACCACATTTTTTTTTTTGAAGCTTGAAGCTTCTAATATTTTTGGTGCCAAGAGGACAGTAACGGCTCAGTCTAAACAGCTCTGCTGTTACAATGGAGGCCGCTTCGCACTAGTTGCGTGAAGACTGGGTATATCTCGCAGCGGCGGCCCATCTAGCTTAGTCTCTTTTTGGCGAAGTTTATGCGTGGTTTTCATTCGAGACTCGGTCAAAGTTTCTGCGTGGTCCGCCCCTTCCACATACAATGGGGTAACGAAGTACTGTCTCCTTAACCGCAGGATTTGCGGTTTGCCGCATCCTAAACTAATCGGGCTCAGGCACTTACATTACGCTTACTCAGACTGCCCCTATCCTTGCCCGCGGAGGCTCAACATGTTTTATCCTGAGACGTACACGGAGCCTTACTTCATGGACTGCGGTGATTTACCCAAACCGGAGCACATGCTCTGGTCTTGCGAGCGAATTAAAGACCCGGCTATCAAGGACGCGTCCAGGTGGGAGGCTGAACTTCGCAGCCGGACCTGGACGATCAATTCTGGGCTGTCCAGCAGGCTCACGACGTGCCTGCGAGACTTGGCCTTCCGGTCCCGACGGGGGAGCGGCCCGCTTAGTGGTTAATGGTCACTACTTGCAGGACCAAATAAAGTTTTCCCTCCTCCTCTATCTCTTCTTCTCGTCGTTAGCCCCCCAAAGAGATATGAAGAAGTCATTAAAGTATATACCATGTATGGGTGCTCGCCGGTTTTGTGGTGAAGTTCCAAAAGTAGCGAAGGGCGCACATGGACGATCGTTCGCTCAAAACATTTGAACGCGTTCGTTGGCCCCGTTAAGCGTGAACCGCATGGAGCGTTTTCTGCTTGCGAAAACGCGCCGCTCACGCCACAGGCGCGCTGACGCTGCCGCGTAACCCCCGCACGCTGCGCCGCCGCGGCCAGCGGCGGCAACATGGCGGCGGCTTCGGCAGCGAAGTGGTGTCGGGAGCTCGAGCGACCCTTCTAAGCGCTCTCTCAAATGCCGCTCAAGGCACGAACGAAGTTGCTTGTGCGGTAAAGGAGCTTATAATGTGGGTGAAAACGGTACTAAAAAACATCATCCGCGCCGCTAGTGAAAGCCCCATTCAATATCTGCTGGGGGGGTAAGCCTAAACATCCCGGCGGAGCCGGGCTGTCTCACGCGCTTCAAAACCGCCGCCACGAGGCGCGCGCCTCCCCATTGGCGCAAGTCGCAAGGCCCCCCCTGCCGCGAGCGACGCGCGTCAAAATCTAGCCAAGGCAGTGCTGCCGCCCATACAAAAATATTGTATGGTCGGCTATAGAAAATCCTTTTTATGGTCGTCTTTAGCTTTTTGGGCCCCAATAATTTTAGACTTTTCTAGGGCTGTCTTTAGCGATTCGTATCGCCGTTCCTAGGGGTGTTTTTAGCTCTTCTATAACGGTTCTACGGCTGTCTTTAGCTATTCTTATCGCATTCCTATGGGTGTCTTTAGGTTCTTCTATAGCCGGTTGTATGGTTGTCTTTAGCTTTCGTATTGAAATCCCTATGGGTGTTTTTAGTTTCTTCTATACCGGTTCTATGGCTGTCTTAAGTCTTCTTTAAATATCGCTATGGCTATAGAAGAATCTAAAGACACCCATGGGAATGTCGATAGGAATGGCTAAAGACAGCCATAGAAATGTCTAAAGAAAATTTGGGCCAAATAGCTAAAGACAACCATAAAAAGGGTTTTTCAATAGCCGACCATACAATATTTTTGCATGAGCTGCAGCCAGAAGAGAACACCACTACTTGAAACACAGCGACAGCAGCAGCCGCTGAGAAATTATTAGCACGCTGCCATGCCGGCATAGAGCCTTGCAGATCTCTAGAACTTGTCCTGTGGCACTTAGGTGCATTCTGTAATATATGCTCCGTGAACACTTCAGCGATATAGGGGGAGGCGAGGTTGCGATTGCAAACACTTCCCCAGTTTCATTCACAAAAGGCTTAACAGGCATTCAGGAAAGCAAAATAAAGGGGGTTTATTCATTCCGTTCATCACATAAATGGCTACTTCTACGCTACTTCACCACCAGTAAACAGTTGTTCACATACGCCGATCAAAAAACACAGCACACGCATTCCAACACCGGCTCACGCTTAAGTGACTCGCTCGACAGCCACACTACGGGGCACATTCCCCGCGAACGTCCGCCGAGACACAAATACCTACAGGTGCTGGGTAGTCCAAAAAAAGAAAGCACTCAGAAGTCGTTCATTACACTCAGTACTCAACGCACACAGCTGCAAGTTGTGGCTAAAATGGAAATGCACCCCAAATAAAACAATGAAGATGGCGCCCCAAAATGCAATGAAAAAAAAAAACTTTTTTTCCAATTTCACTAAATTATTTCCCTGTAATTTTTCTCAGTTCGCAAAAAAATTTTTTTGTCACATCACCGCGGCCAAATCTTCATTTCTGTCTACGTTGCAGTGCCCATGTGGTGCAGGGTAGTTTAGAAAAGTATTCGTGAACCCCAAAAAAAAGTCCTGCATTTCTCGCACTATAGAGTCTCTTCAGTTCGTAAGATCACTCACCCTAGATTTTTGCGTACGATGAAATTCCTGTCACAGTATCGCAGGTATCCATTTTCGCATGACTTGAAGTTGATGTTGAATTAATCGTAACACTGTCACCGTAAACACCGAAATTACGACACCAAAAAGCGACACATTTGCTTGGCGTCACACCATCTACACGAGCACATTGCCGTCGAGTCAAATTCCCAGCACCAGGCAACAGTGCCATGCCCCGCACAGACAAGGAGACGAAATGTGGCTGACTGAGTACATCCGGTATAAGCAGGTCCATCGCGATAGCAAATAGTGCGGAGAACATGCCCCCTTTCGATCTTTTCCTAATGTTTGCGGAAAATTTTTTTGGTAAGTATAAGATCGCTTAACGTTTTGTTTCTTCATCCGAAAAAGTTGTATCAGTTCTCAGTACTCAGGGAACATTGTCTGTCACTAGCATTGCTGCGCGCAGGAATACTAACACAGCGCGGGCCGCACGCCGTGTCCTTCGGTACCCATCGCCAAAACCACTATGTCAAACAAACAAAGAAATAAAACAGGAAGCAGGGGTGTCCCCTCTACCCTTTCATCGCTTCCCAGATTCTCACCGCGCCTCCTTCGCCCGGCGTGGGTCGCTCTCCCCCTTTCTCAATGACTAATCTGAAAGTGGGGTCCGCGGGAGAAAGAATGCGGTTGTTCGCAGCTTCCCCTTTTTGGGGGCAAGGCCCGCAAAGTTTTCCCCAAACTGCTTCGAGCGGACGCCCCTTTTCAGAGAAGCCAGGGCTTTTCCCTTGCCGCCGACGGGGAAGGTCGACAGGGTATTTCTACAAAACGCTTGGGCCGGCAACGCGGACGCGCGAAATCCTTTGCAAAACGAATTTGAGCGTTTCGGCCTTTAAGCTTTTCCGCGTACGTTGGTATTAAGCCCGTTTATTAATATAAACTTCTTCCGGGCCGATTACCTTCATCTCGTTTCCAATCTGTTTTAGAGTCTTAACCTCAAAATGAACTTGTAGCAAAGTCATTTTTAAACCCCCAGAATAGGAAAGGTTGCCGAATTAACCTTTATCGGCGTAACCCCTTCAAAGGGGCTCTTGAAGCCGTTCTGTTACTTGTTTTTTAACCGAAGTCTTTATGGGGGAAAAGGCCTTGAGCGGGGCCACCCCAAGCCTGCGATTATGTTGCCAAATCACACAAAATTTAAAAGTTTGTTTTACTGTCCCAGCCCGAAGCTTTTATGTGCCCCAGCGCTTGTCTAAAAGCGGGCAAAGATCCGTATTTCCAATTTGAGAAAGCAAATTCAACGCCCTAGAGCCAAAATTTTGGTTTTCTCTCTGCTTTAACGTGTTTTTGGGGACGTAATGGCTGAAGTCTGAAAGAGCGGGTATACCCAAATGAGATCTCCAATTTTTGGCGTCATTTGCTCGGGAAAAGCCTTTGGGGTTTTTAGTCGTAGATTTCCCAAGATGGCCTAATACCAGCCGAGAGCGTCAGCCCCCGGCTTTGTTTATGAACTCCCATTTCATGGTTTTTTGTGGTTACGGTAAAAAGGTGACTCTATAGTGAAACATGGGAAAATTTTCAAACAAAAGTATGGTTTTCATTTTTGTCGGTACAAGACCACTTCAATAGCGGCTACCCTTTTTGTTTTGGTGAGCATAGAACAACATAGGGGGCCCTACCAACTTTTCAATGCCCAAAAGGGCCTTAATGTTTGGGTGTATTTTCGTAACTTTCGGTGTTTACCCCACCGTTATGACTGCTGTAAAATGAAGGTGCATTGGAATTAAACGCAAATAGCTCGTTCGGCGAGCTTTTATAAGCCTACCCAATTTGCATTTGCTTTTGCCGGCCTCAGCCAATCGCAGAGCTGGGCATACGACATCATAGGTCCTGTTGCGGGAAATGAACCAGTGGGTCGCATGGCCTTTCCCCTTTTTTCCCTAATTATGCAGCTTATTTGAGTGAAGGGTGCGTTAATTGTGGTGTCAGTATGATTCTAGCGAGGCAATATTTCGAATGAACCAAACTTGCGTTTCGTCTGCATGGCCCCTTGAAGGGGTGCGGACGCGCGCGATGTCGTTATTGCTGGGCGAGGCATCCCTGCCCACGTTCGCTGGCCCTACCACTTAGCTTAAACAGCATGGCTGGTAAAAAAAAAATGTGCAAATCTTGCAATAGTGGTGCAAGGCTGGAGTCCACAGCGCAGCTTACGATCACTTAGGTTGTTTGTGCTTGGCTAGGTTTTTTGTAGGTTTTGCAAGGTTATGCTAGGTTTCGCGGTATCCGGATCAGCTCGGCGACGGCGCACCGATTCTCCCTTGGCAGTGCGGCGCTCTTCCCGGTAAGCCGCTTCTTCTACGGAATAATTTTGGCCACCTGGTGATCTTTCACGTGCGCCAAAATCTCGACAAACGGTCGTGTTCGCTTGTCGCCTACATCAGAAACGCTGCCACTGCCGCCGGAATCAAACCCGCGTCCTTGGGCCCAGCAATCGACGCCAGTACCAATTGAACTCTTATTACCTGTATTGTATTTAATGACGATTGCCTTTTTTGGTCTACTTGAACGCACAAATTTCTCCCTGTCTGTAATTCGATTCCGCCACTCGGTCAAAGTCAAACAAAAGTGTGCGCAGCCAAATCTAAACGTCTAAATCCGGCGGCAATGTTCATTTTTGTCAACATTGTCGAACAAGAAAACGACATTACGTAAATATAAGGGAAAACTCAATACATAAGTGATATTTGTAGCGTTACTTTTTTTAAAAATTCATCGATGCTTGGTTTTTGAGATAGAAAAGAAAAAAAACTACACCAACAGCAGAAAAACGTTCACTTTGTCGCCCGTGCTTCTATAGCTCCTGGCGGCATTTTAAGAAGTGAAACGGCGACAGTAACGAAATTTTCAACTAGACAGGTTCCACGTTCCGCTTGGAACGCTCGTGGAATAGGGTAACGTGGTTTTATAAACGTTAAAGTAGGATGCCTCGGTTCACGCCCGTCTCCGCCGTACGGCAGCGCTGGCATCGAGGCAGCCGACCTGGAGCAGTGGAACGCGGTAAATTTAAATTCACTTGAGCAGGCATCTAGTATGTTATCTTGGTGGAAACGAGACGGGAGTGGAACAGCTTGAGAGGTGAGCGGGAACGAGAAGGGAGGCATTTACTTGGCAGGTGCGCCAGTCGACTATCCTATTTCGTCGGCATTTGCAACGAGCAGATACGCGGCCATTTTTTTATGTCCGGCGCTTTCCTTAACACGTAGGCGTGAAATGTGTTCGCGAGGACCAGGGCGAAACATTATTAAGCAACCCGGAAGAATAATCTTAGCTGTATTTTGTTCCGAGATGGTGCTTTTTAGCGTTTGTGTGGGTTGCAGAAGTAAAGCTGCCATCGGATGAATCCAATTAGAGCCTTTCTATTTCGTTTGGGTTGGTGTGTATCAGCAGACGAGGAGGCGCGTCTTTTAAACATAAACCCTTCTGCACTTGACGAGCCGTCTCAATCAATAGTGGCAAAAGAATCTGTTAGAATACTGCCGACAACGTTAAGATTTTTGGTCATTCTTGCAAAATGGATATTTGGTATACCGGTCGAGTTTTTCTTTGATTTCTAAAGACATGCGCATTACTAACAAAATGTCTTTTTCACACGAGGCTCAAACTGCTGGTTTATTCTAGCCCACATACAAAAAAAAAAAACTTATCTCTGAATTAGGTACATGGCGTTTAAGTATAAGTGTAGGACAAATAAAAATGTATGCTGATGTGTTTGAAGAGTTGCCGTGGGATGAGGGTAACTCAAAAGATACGAATAGCAAACCTTAAGTCTACAGGACAAGCCCCTAACGTGCAAATAACTTCATTACGTCTGACACGAGCTCATATTTCAGACGACTTTTTTTAACAAATTAAGGAGAAGGGGGGTATGTTGGGGCGTAACAAATGCACACAAAAACTGGGCCTCGTATGAACCTCCGCTTGCGCATACGAAGTAAGCAAAGAAGGAAGCAATGCTCAAATCGCTATGTCGATAGCACCGCCTATGGTATCCCGCTATCTTGGGGAAGGTCGTCCGTTGGCCAGACGGGCCGTTGCATTAACGATAGAGCCGGGGTACATGAATTATCCATCAGCAGTGTACATGGCGTGCCTTTTCCTACTCACTGCTCTGCCTGCGTTTGTGAACCGCGCTTTAAACAAGTACAGGTACAGAACAGGAGAGAGCGCATGGCGTGTGTGAGCAGCACGTCAATTGCATTATACGCCATCAATATGAACTTCCTGCAAGAACTGCTGCATTATCTTTCAGCTTTATTCGTACGATTGCGATACGGTGAATGTAATAGCTACGCGTGCCAGCCCAAAAATTGTTGGGAGCATAATTGCTCTTATCAGACGCAGTAATGTTCGTTGGAACTTACGCGCTCGTTTTTCTTTTAAAGGTAAGTTGATCGCGTGGTGAACACAGAGACGGACACGGGAAAAAAACGTATACTCTCACGAGAACACGGCGCCATCTTCTCGTGAAAGTATACCTTTTTCCCCCGCGTCTATCTCTGTGTTGACCACAAGAGCAACTTACCTTCAAGAGCAGGTTACACCAACTAGCCCGACATCAAGCTTTACTTAACTTTATCGTTCTGTCTACTCTGTGTTCTGCCTACTCAGCGTCTTTTTCGTTTACGTCACAATATGGCAACTGATTCGCAACTGTGATATCGACCGTTCAAGATGCGCTGTCTCCGCTGGCATGAGCATGGTGGTCTCTAGGGCAGCATCCAAGGAGAAGCCGTTGGGGCGTCACAAAAGGAAAGGTCCGTTTGTACGCGGCATTATCATTTAGCGCCACTCTCACTCTGCCCCTGCAAAGAATTGCGCTTCAGCCATGCGGGAAGACGTCGGAGTCAGTGTTTGGCATCTCGATGGAGATCCGTAATAAGTTTTCAGTGGACTCGCCACGTGCTTTGTCAGTTCCCCTGCTTAAATGGGCCTTTCAAGACGGCCGCCATACCTTGTTCATCAGGGAACATCATAGACATCTGCTACGCGCCCGTCCAAACCAAGGTGGTCATAGTGTCTGCGTCGTCGTGTGAAAGCGTAGTGCGTAGTTCATAAGTAGAATAGTATGGCTGCTCGGAACTTCACCCCGGGTGATGTGGCTACTGTCACTACACTCGTTACTAAGCTGGCGCCCTTTACCATTCCAGCAACAACATCCAATCCTGCACAAAACTTTCGGCTTCACCCACCAATGATGGTGTCAAATGGCGGCAACTAATAGCACCGAGCAACCCCTGTAAAACGCTTCGCCGTTGCGGTTTTTAAGTTCAGAATTCAGTGGTTGTGCGGCAGTGACGAATAGGTATATGTCAGTGTGGATCATGGCAATTATGTTGCCATATGAGATACTGAAATACCGAAGAACATCTCAAGCGAATAACTATGCCTTGCTGTGTTGAACATTATAGTGAAAGAAAGTTGACTTCCACCTCTTAATTACATTGTCCTCAATAGAAGTACATCACTTGTAGGAACGTCACCTGGTTCTAATAATGCAGAAAATACGTAACGAATCAATAACGGTACCGTCTTTAAAATATATATATATATATATATATATATATATATATATATATATATATATATATATATTATATATATATATATATATGTGTACTTTCTATCGCATCACAAAAGGAAAGGTCCGTTTGTACGCGGCATTATCATTTAGCGCCACTCTCACTCTGCCCCTGCAAAGAATTGCGCTTCAGCCATGCGGGAAGACGTCGAAGTCAGTGTTTGGCCCTTCTATTGAGGACAATGTAATTAAGATGTGGAAGTCAACTTTCTTTCACTATGATGTTCATCACAGCAAGGCATAAACCTCAGTTAGCAAACTCCATGAGGTAGGATGCCGCACCGTACGGTGAAGCCTTAGATATCGTTCGCTAATTCGAAACTAAAACCCATTACATCGGTTAATTGAAAGCTATTTCGAAAAAGAAGCTTTAAGGCCTCATTTCTCCATACAACTGAAAATAAATGGAACCCAAACACCCCCGTAGTACGCATTTTGTCCCCGCCACCGCAACTGAGGCAGCGCACTGTTCAAAATGCGTTCAAAATGTCCATAAAGCGGCAGTTCGGTTGAGCCTCGCGCTCTCTTTTCAGGTCCCCAATGTTCTTTGTAGCGCACAGCACCGTGTAAGCGGTTCTGCGTGGTGGCCGATTCAGGCTTTGATTTTCGCTGTTAGAGTTTCAGCTATATCAGGGCACTATATATAGGTGAACTAGATATAGATATTGTGTCGTACACTAGAATTTGGTACAACAGTAGAGATTCTGAAAAAAATGCAGAAGGGAGACGTGTAGCGCGACTAATAACAATGCTGTCAACCCTCGTGGATAACCCTCGCTGGTTATCCACAAGTTCTACCTATCAAGATTCCTATACAAAATCCCCCTTTGTGCCAAAAGGACGCATATTTTTCCGAATATACAGCCTTGGCCGATCAAGTCGCGTGATGCTATAGAACAGACTCCACGCACTCTCACTGCGCTCCAAGCAGATAACGAAATACCGAAGCACCGAAGAAGAAAAAGAGCATATGCTCAGAAAATCAAGAAATGTGTGAGGTAGCACCCCGCGGTGCTCGAGAAGGGAGGTTCCCGTTTGAACCCATTCCCATTTCATCCTTCCCGCTTGTTCCCTCCCGTTTCAATCTGGCGCAAAACGACCTTCCATTTTTACCCTTCCCATTTCGCCTGTTCTCATTTGAACCCGTTCCCTTTTGAACCTTCTCGTTTGTTCCCTGCCGCTTCAACCCGGTACAAAACGCCTTTCCAGTTTCGTCTTTTCCCATTTTGCCTCTTCCCGGAATAACGAACCCAGTTTCCACTCGGTTGACTCGTGCGATTTTCGAAATTTAAGTTGCGTCCGACGGTATTTAAACCTCATGTTTTGAGTTACGTCCGACGTAATAGAAAGTCAAAAATTACTTGCGTCCGCCGTTACTTGAAAATTAAATTGAAGTTACGTCAAACGTATATCACCGTAAAAAAACGTTACGGCTGGCGGAGCCAAGGTATGCAGACGCCCTATTAACCTGCAACCTTTTTGCAATGGTCCGTTTTGCGATATGCGGGGCCAATTAACAAACGAACACGTAGGTTGCTTCGTTGCCTCCGACCTGGTACAGCGTTGGTGAGTTACAGCTGAAACCACACCCTTCCCTGTGCTGTGTTGGTCGAGCGGTCTGAAACGTGTTGCTTGCATGCGTACTCCGCGGCAGTGGTGATGGTTCCAGTACCTATACGGTTGCATATACGAATGCACATGCACTTATTTGCAAAACACACAAAAAAGGAAAGGACGAGAATTAACAAAATAGAACCTTTCCGCGGTCGCAGTGCCAGATTGTAGCGTCCGTAGCTCTTGCCGAGAATGAAGTTAGGTGTTTAACAAATGCAAATAATAATTTATTAGGGGCACTGTTTTATTTCTACGCAGGAAAAAGATCTCGCGAAATATAATTACCAGATCTAGCTAACTACAGAAAGAACGTATTTTATGAAAGCGGTAACTATTATGGGCCGAGCCAGTGTGTAATCCATTTTAATGTGAGTAACGGTAACTTTATATGCAAATGTCTGTAAAAGAATGACCATTGAAGTATAGAGCTGAAATGTTTGCTTGGAGAAAATAGTTCGCACACATTTTTCATCCAGGCGTTAAGAACACCCCAAGCTGTATTCTGTTGCGCGTAGTTTTTTACGTATAATACATAGGCGGGCACGCAGTACGTGTAAAAGCAAAAGCAAACAGTTAGGTAGTTATCCGTCTATAATATAGAGTTTTAGCTTATCATTACCGTGTTTGCGTTACCGTTTACCGTGTTTCCGGGTGCCGGACTTGCCGTTTCCTGCTGAAAACGGTAGGACACGTTTTAGCACACCGTTAGCGGTGCGTATTCCGGCCGAGGCGGAGCAAGTAGCGACATCTGATAAATTAGTCTCAAAGCAAATTACGCATAACTTTGTGGCTGCTGTATATCTGCTTTCGTTTAAAGTAGCTTGAATATTTCACTTTTCAGCTGAAGCGTTCACAATAATTGTAGTTATTTTGAGAATACTTTAGCCATAACCTGTAGAGCTTTAAAAAGAAAACATGTTTGTGGCGCCATCTACCGAGTAGAGTTAGAGTCAAGGTAAAATAGAATTTGCCCCTGCACTAAATATTTAGGCGAGAAATGAGTAAAATATGGCGTAGTCATTACTCAGTAACCTACACTACCTTGCCCAGCACACTTTTTGAGGCCTAAAGGTGCAGTGCGAGCTCAGAAACTTATCTGAACTATTTGAGGCGGGCGTTTTGGGAGCGCGTTGAAATGGGAAGGGTGTCTTGGGAACGGGTTGAAACAGAAATCGGTCAAACGGGAAGGGCGTGTTGGGAACGGGCACACACGGGACGGGCCAAACACGACGGGCGTTTCGGGAATGGGTTCAAGCGGGACGGGTTCAAACGAAAATAGGTTGTTTCGGGCTACACCCCTCGAGACAGCTTCCCGACTCTCCCTTGCGCTACAGAGAACTCTACACCCTATCTCCTCCCCCACACCACGCCGAAACGAACGGTCGGTATTGACACTTTGTAAGTAAGCCACCTAAAGAAATCTAAGGTTTGACGAAAACTTGTCTGGTCGGGTTTTTTAACTAAGCCTTTTTAACTAAGCCTTTGGTCGGCGATAACCACTTTCTTCAACTATGTAAGCCACCTAAAGCTTGGCAGGCATGTTCGCTAACTCATCCTGCGTTTGAATGGAGTGCGTGTCCGATCAATACGACTTCACTTAATCGCCCGCGGTATCTGGATCTAACCTGCTTTGCCCGCGCTGCTCGCCCTTTTTTAATGCTATACGTACGAACTACGTATTCACATCAGGGTGGGACGTTCTTTTGAGTCGAGACCAAATTTCAAGTGCCGCTGCTGGTGGGACGACAAATGGCGCAACTCTACGCCGAATGGTCATAGGGCTGTTGCTCATGGCTCATCGTAGTTACCATTCCTTTTAAAAGGCAGCCCGACAGAACAGCATTTCCCAAAAGTTAAGTTTTACTAGCAAGATAATAGGCAAGTTACTGGAACGCCTAGTCACTCTTATAATTTCAGAACAAACCGCTAATTGCGCAGTAATTTCAAAAACGTACAAACGCACCCCTTTTTCATATTGACCATTTATTGTGTACACCTTTTGTATAACCTGTTTTCGAAGCCAACTGAAGACGATTCCGTGTTATATCCAAATGTACCAAAATTCTGACTTAGTTTGCTAAAGTATAAAATAAACAATATTTAGCTGCCTTGCTAAAAAATTTCACGTTCGTCCGTGTGAGGAAATCGAAAGCCCAAACTGGTTTTTGTTTTCCTGACGGTGAAATTTGTAGCACTGATCACAGCTATACTGTTGAAGAACTAACTAATCAATCAAATAAATAAATGACTAAATAAATAAATAAATGACTAAATAAATAAATAAATAAAATACGAAGTTATAATTACTCTCGGACACTCGCGCATCCCATTATCGGCAGCATTTGTTCAGCGTCTGTCTGCGTTCGAAGAAAAGGTACACATGTTCTGCTGGAACTTTTCAGCGCATTTGGCGTAGTGCAAGATTCCTTTTTGACTGCCGCTAGGCGTGCCACTGTGCTTTTTTCAGCCTGGAGCGTACAGCCAGCAATATTCGCAAAAAACGAAAAAAAAAGTTGAGACGGCGGGAAAAACTTTTGTAAGCGGAAAGCATCAGCTCTTTTTACCAGCTCTGCGAAACCAGATGGCTAACGATATGCCGCCTATGTTTCGTTTTTTTTTTTTTCATCCTCGAAACGCCCTCGTAAGCTGTCCCATGCGCCACACTTCCTGCTTTCAAAAATGCCCCAGGTGTATGCCGTTACGCTAGCAGCTGTTCCGGCGCCGAATAAGTTGCGTTTTGCTCACGCGATCTTCATTCTTTTTTAATTGTGGGGATCCATGTCATGTAAAATAGGCCCGAACTGCACTTTGTGAAGCACTGCAAAATGGGTCGCTTCATAATTTGTAATTAGGGCTTTTGTAATGTGCATCTTTAGATCACTACCCCCCGAAAAAAAAGTTTCGCTTCACAGAGTCACTTGGTTCGAATAAAATAGATTTCCTTAGTAGTGGTACAGATACGGTCAGAAAAAAAATGAGCCACAAGTAATTTCACGCTTGACAAGGGCGCGGCGCTTAAACGAATGTTTAGAAACAACGTCGCGATCATACAGGGCAATTCCATGCAATTCCATGTTTCTGCTCTCTATTATTGCCTGCTATTCCGAAAAAAATATAACGTACGTGAAAGCCCTCTGCTCAGCCGCAAGGCTAAATGACGTTTAGAAGAAAGCACGTTTATCTTCATCACGCACAAAAACGGAAGCATGACATGTTCCTAGTTATAACGTGTTTGTTACTTATCTGAGGAGCAATTCGGGCTATATGTTTCGTGATTTACTTTTTCAGTTTAAGTCCAATTTGTACATGGCCGCTTGCGAAAAGAAAATATCCATACACCACACATTGAGGGCGCTGCCACCGGATGAATATGGGCTCCCTCATTTCACAGCAGAGCAGAAGATGCGAAACGAAGCCGAACGTTAGGCGGAGGTACGGCAACCAGGAACAAAGGCAAGATCTATCAAACAAACGGAAGAGTGCAGAAAAAGCGAGATCTAGGTGAGTTGCAGCGAAGTCATGTGAGGGAATTTCAATACGGTATATGCGATGTCAAGGACAGATACGAACAAAATCTGCGCGTGCCTCGTTTGGTTACTCCGCACAGTCTAATATTCAATGTAGGGGTGCTTATAAGCAAAGAAAATGTCAGATTGCTTAAAAGTAAACTCGCAATGAGAGCCATTTTGGAACTTGCTTTTCTTAAGTGCTACGATACTTGGAATTATATAACTTCAAATGTATAATTGTTCCCATAAGATGACTTCTTAGTAGCGTTTGCTGACACCAAGAATTCAGATATATAAGCGCCATTTACAAAATGGTCAGCTTTTTTTTTTCAATCGCCTACGCTGGAGGCTAAATAAACATTGAATTGACACATCTGAACGTTACGCATATCATTTCTTGATACCCATATTTACATTTACGATCACTTGCTAAAATACCGCGTTTTATGACCTAAAGGCCTCACAATGCATTATCGGTACGACATCCTTGTTTTAAAAATTCAACTCGCCACGTGCATTGCTGTTATGCAGATAATTCTATCAGCGACGCACATAAAATTCAGAAATCATCAAATTGACTTCGTAGCCACCATGTATGACTTTTGGCCTCTTTTGTTTAGCTTGGAACCGTTGTTTTCTTGTAGCGGCCAGTTAACGCTACGACTATCATCCCCCGTGCACAGTGTGGCCTGTTTTGCGGGCAGGTTTTAGTATCTATAAGCAATAATACCGATCTTCCAATAGCCACGCCACGATTTATGCCCTGTAGTCAAACAATAAATTTTAATTCATCTGCCTGTCGAGCAAGCGTTCCGGTAGTTGTTTTGCAAGCCTGCTGCAGCCGAGAGCCAAGTTTCACGCGCTGATTCTACCCGTAGTGTTTATACCATTGTGGTGAACGCTGTTTGTTTATACTTTCCTACAGCATTTGTTCTGATCATGCAGGTCGTTGCTGCTTTCAGCGAGTGAAATCGGAAATTGTGAAAACATTTAACAGGATTAGCTTGAGTATATATTACTGCGTGTTTCTTCCACAGTGCGCAGAATATTGTAAAAAAAAAGAGGTTCCTGTATATATTTCAAAATTATAGCGCGTGGACAGAGTACCCAAAAATCACGAAAACTAAAAGTGACATGGCGACGAATTATTGACTTCCTGAAGTTCATTGTTCCAACTATGTGTTGCTTTGTATTGATCATTCTCTTGGCTCTCGAACTGTAATATTATGGTTGTGGATTCTGTTTGCAACACGACTGTTTTGTTCAGTAGAGGGTTATGTAGATATAAATGTAGACGGAACAGGGGCACTATAATCCGCCCCTAGTGGTTTCTTTGTACCATTGTATTCAGAGATGCTGAACTGAGTTGTGAGGATGGTTTAATTACGCTTTCATATAAAATCCATGATGCGTAGGCCATGACACACGTTTTTGCGAGATAGGTGCATTGAGAAGTGCCGTTTTTCTCGCCTCAGTTCGTTCGCGTAAGCGGAGACGACAGAATTGGAAATCGACAGAGTGAAATATAATGAATTGCAACGACGTTCCATGTGCATAACGTGCTTGCAAACTAAATTATAACTCCTAAATGTAGCGGTTTTCATTTAAAAAGTGAGAGGCAGAACGCTAAAATTAATAGGCGCAAACCGACTTCAAACTAGCGTGAGGTCACTGCGGTAATAAGGAGGCACCCGTTGAGGACGCATGGCTTTGTCTCCTTTGTATCCTGTTTTGCGAAAATAGAGAAATTAAGACACTATATTTCCACTAAACAGTGCAGTAAAGCAGCAAATGAATGCAGCTACACGATGTAGCTCGGAGGCTCACTCAGAGGGTTCAACTTAAATTGAGGACGGCCCAGCGAGCAATGAAACGGAAGATAATAGGTGTAACATAAATGGACAAGAAGAGAGCGGAGTGGGTCAGGGAACAAACGAGTGTTAAGGATATATTAGTAGACATTAAGAAGAAGAAACGGACGCAGGCAGCGATTGTAATGCGAAGGCAAGATAACCATTTGTCATTAAGGGTAACAGAATGTATCCCTAGAGAAGGCAAATGGGGCAGGGGGCGGCAGAAAATTAGATGGGCAGATGAGATCAAGAAGTTTGCAGAGATAAATTGGTCGTAGTTAGCACAGGACCGGGATAATTGGAGGTCTATGGGAGAGACCTTTGCCCTGCAGTGGCCGTAGATAGCCTTGTGATGATGATGATGGTGATGATGATGATAACACGATATAGCAGAAGCAAGAGGGAGAGCTATCCACTTCAGTGCCTCTTTAACGGCTCTGCAAGTAAGTTTTGAAAACCAAGCTGGACACCTTGACAGGCTATATATTACACACAGGACAGTCTATTGCAAACTGCGAGTCTTTATAAGTCACACAGGACAGTCTATTGCAAACTGCGAGTCTTTATAAGTATCCTGTAAGAATGATTCGTACTTTATTAATGTTCTAAGCCTTACTCAGAGCAGCAGAAAACGATCCACAAAGAGCATCAAGGCCAAGCCACTCTTAAGGACAGGTAGAAATTGCGTGACACACGTCGTTACTTTATGCAGAACGGGCACGACACTTGGCCTTCAGTTGCACGAGTTAGAATTGAAGGCTGCATCGTGCGCCGGAAAGAGCCAACCGAGCTGTCCGAGGGGCGAATCCCGCGATTTCTGTACTTATGGAAATTCTCACAGCGTGACTGGCTTAGCTAATCGACGGCGCCACTCTCTCGGGATGCTATTGCCATGTGGAATGACGCCGGCCGTGTAACTATGAGCGGCGCCGGCGCACCACGATACAAGCTGAGATTACGTTTTTTTGGTTATTCAGCGACACAAGAGAGCATTTCAGCGCAGCGAGCGAGATTGAAGAAGTTCACCATCCTAGCTCCGAAAATGTCATGGTATCTACGCGTATGCCTTGCTGTATGTGTACACGTCTTGTTCAAAGTTTTCTTTCCTTTTTATCGACCATCCTCCTGCTTTGTCCTTCATCACACACACACACCACGCACACACACGCACACACACACACACAAACACACACCACACGCACACACACACACACGCACACACACACACACACACACACACACACACACACACACACACACACACACACACACACGCACACACACACACACACACACACACGCACACAAAAAACTGATTCTACAGCGCGCACGGGTTAAATATAAATTTATTCACTTCGTTCTTTATTGATTTATTTATAAATACTCGCCTATAGCGCTGGGCCTTACAGGATGAAGTACTGCATGCTTTAGAGTTGGAATAGATACAACATAACTGATATGCCGCCGTACGGCCTACCGGAGCCCTATTAAGCCTATCCTGAGAGAAAGCGAAAGACAGAAGAGAGAACCGGGCGGAAATGAAAGTGGAGGCAATCGTTTGCGTCGAAGCAGAAAAGTTCAGACCCAGTCCGCCAGTACAGAGACGGAATGCTGAGCTGTATCTGTTTCAAAAGCGTCCAGTTCACGCGCTTAGCCATATTTACGGTTGCGGGGCCTGTGATGTATGCGCAGAAACCCACGCCCCGCAATGCTTTTTGAGCTT
This sequence comes from Haemaphysalis longicornis, assembly GCA_013339765.2. Classification (NCBI taxonomy): domain Eukaryota; kingdom Metazoa; phylum Arthropoda; class Arachnida; order Ixodida; family Ixodidae; genus Haemaphysalis; species Haemaphysalis longicornis. Next base: position 173,464,834 of record CM023453.1, read on the forward strand.
CAAATATGTGTGTTGTTCGCCTTCAGCTAAACTGTAAGCGCGACGTCGTACAGCAAAACGTCTTTCTTTAGGTTATGACCAAAATTGCGTGAATCTATCTCGTCGCGCGTACAAAGATTCGCACGTGGTCGCTCAATAGCTCGTGTAAAATGTAGCTCTCAGTCTAATGTGGGTGTCTTAGGAAAAAAAAACACACTGAAGGGGGCCGCTTAGACGACTCTATCGTTACGGCGAGTTTCACTCACTTTTTATAATTCGCGCATGGTCCTGTTCGGAGGGTGTATGGTTACAGAAAACGGCTCAACGTCTTGTTTTCTCAAAACTCTGCCAGAAAAAAAATATACGACAATGGGCTGCTAAGACGAGTTTTATTATACCGAGCTTCATTTACTTCTATTGGTTATTTGACAGTAAAGCTGTGAAATAAAGTCACAGAAATCCCGTCTGCGGTCAATGCATGGCCGCCTACGCAGGGTTTTTGGTTACAAAAAACAGCTGTAACTCCTGTTTCACCAAAAGTATTCCGACACAAACTGTACCAAAATAATTTAGTAATAATTCTAAGCAAGTCATGTGTTTGCGCCTTTATTCAATCAATACACTAAGTAACCATGCCAAACTCAATGTAGTTATCCATCAATACACCTTCGCTTGTCTTCTGTACACAAAGTGGTGGAAGGGCTTTCATTTTTTCAAAGATTACAGAGTTCAGAGTCGTACGCGAAATTTATCCGTCACAAGGCCGACAAACCTCGTGCGCCTTGTGGAAAATTGCGAACCGAGGCTCACATCGACGCAGACGGTCATACGGCAGCAGCTGCAGCGAAATGACGCCCGTGTGCACGTACGCCCGAGTCTGTCGGAAGAAGCAAAAGGAGTCGCCTAACATCAAAACCATTCTCGCCAGCCGTCTGAGCGAGCATTGCATGAAGCCCAAAATAAAGCCGCCCTTCCACAGCATGGGACTCGAAACATAGAGTTTCGTTGTAATATATACTAGACGGTAGCGGCATCACTATCTAGGCGAGCCGCGCTGCAGCGAGCGTGTCGTCATATGCCGGGTATAAGCTTTCTCGAATGTCCTTAGGATGGCTCACGAACACGCTCAAAAGTTACCTTTGGCTGCAAAAGCAAATTAAGATTGCAAAAGATAATTTAAAGTTATTTCATCAGTATAATAGCGAATCTCCAAAAGGTTTTTGTCAGGGAATTTTTTCAAGCTCCATGCAAGAGGAACAAGAAGAAAATGTTACCTTTTGTGTGATTTTAGATTCGGAGAAAAATACAGCCAAGTGGCTAGCTAAGCTTAATTTGAGAGGAACGGGGCAAACACCTATGCCGACACGTGACTGGAATGACAGGTTTCACGCTAATATAAATTCGTACGAAACTCAACGGCAAATGGTAGGAACGTTGTGCTGCTGTGCACAAGGATGCCGGCTGCATTCTGCCGTGGCGGCTGTTTGTCTCGGGGAGGAGAAAAATTACAAACCGAAGCGCAATTGTTGAATTCGGCGCTCATTAAATACACTCAGGTGGCATACGTTATTCCGTAGCCCTCCCCTGCAACAAGCCTCATATCCCAAGGCTAGCTTCGAAGTGTGGAATCGCAATTTTATTTAAATCCGTTTTCTTGCGCCCAGTGGACGAAAACAGACAAAGACTCGGCAAACACACGTTAAAAAAGAGGAATTCCAAAAAGACTCAACCGAAATGCCTCTAATGCCTTCGCAACTGCGGATAGCGCTGAGAGAAAGCAAAAGAAAACACCGTCCTCCCCCGCGGGTGTTCAGAGATAGAAAAACCTCGAATAGAAATTGTCTTTAGGAGAAAGGTAGAACTGTACCTAACGTGCTACATTCGCAAGCACTCAATCTTTTGCTACGTGGCGGCAGAGCAGATGAGATGAACTGTGGAAGATGTAGTCATCCATTTACAATATGCACAAGGCGGTCATAAGCCAGATCGCCTCACGCACGCACAGCTTCGTCCTCGTTGAGGGTGTTGGTGCACAACGCTAGGCGCCACCAGCGTATTTGTCGTCTTTTTTTGGCGTGACCAGGATCGAGAAAGTTTTATTCACCGTCTGAGTAAGCTGTTCATGCTTTATTCCATTTACCTTGGAACTTTTCCCGAAAGGAGATGCTTGGCACGCAAACAATATCGGCAAACTTCAGGCTTGAAACGCTGCACACATAACCGTAAGTACTCTCGTAGAACTAACTGCGCGACATCTCACCAACGGTTAGGCGGCGAGATTTGTAAGCTAGTAACAAAACTGATCAAGTACTATGAGTAGGCAGCCAATGATGTGCTTAATTTCTACCGCTGGGCACGCAGGTGATTTGTCTGTGTGCGGAGCAGACCATTTGGCACTTCAGGTATGCCGCAGACACGAACCCTGGCACGGAAGCGAAGTGCGTTGTTGCTATTCCACGTCCCTGAGCAGCACCATGTCAAATGTCTCAAGCACGAAGCTACGACTGAATTGTGAACTTCAGTCACAGAGTGAGTGCATTTGCATGACGTGGGCCTAGTTGGGTACCTATTCGGCGTCCATTCTGCGCGTCCATGCATTTGTGTGCGTGCGCGTGCGTGCGTGTGTGTGTGAGTGTGTGTGTATGCGTGTGTGAGTGCATGCGTGCGTGTGAGTGTGTGTGCGTGTGTGCGTTTGCGTGTCGGTGTGTGAGTGTCTGTGCATCTGTGTTTGAGCGTGTGTGCGTGTGTGTGTGAGCATGTGTGAGTGTGTGCGTGTGTGTGAGTTGTGTGTGTGCATGTGTGTGAGTGTGTGCGTGTTTGTGTGTGTGAGTGTGTGCATGTGTGTGCGTGTTTGTGTGTGTGAGTGTGTGCGAAGGTGTGGTGCATGTGTGTCGAGTGTGCGAGTGGTGTGCGAATGGTGTGTGTGGTGAGTGTGTGGGTGGTGAGTGTGGGTGTGGTGTGTTGTGATGTGGTGTGTGTGTGTGTGGTGTGTGTGTGATGGTGGTGTGCGTGTGTGTTGGTGTGTGGTGATGGTGCGTGTGTGTGGCGTGTTGGTGTGTGTGAGTGTGTGCAGTGTGAGTGTGTGTGGTGGTGTGCTGTGTGTGGTGTGGTGTGTGTGTGATGTGAGGTGGTGGTGTGTGTGCGTGTGTGTGTGTGAGTGTGTGGTGTGGTGTGTGGTGTGAGTGTGGTGTTGTGTGTGGTGTGTGGTGTGAGTGGTGTGTGTGATGTGTTGTGTGTGTGTGTGTGTGTGATGTGTGGTGCATGTGTGTGGTGTGTGGGTGTGTGTGTGTGTGTGTGAGTGTGTGTGGGTGTGTGTGTGTGAGTGTGGTGTGCGTGTGTGAGTGGTGTGGTTGTGTGCTGTGTTGTGAGTGTGTGTGCTGTGTTGTGTGAGTGTGTGTGGCTGTGTGCGTGTGCGTGTGTGTGTGCGTGCGTGTGTGTGATTGTGTGTGTGAGTGTGCGTGCGTGTGAGTTTGTGTGCGTGTTTGCGTGTGCTTGTGTGCCGCGTTCCCTTGTGTGGGCGTGGCGTGTGTGGGCGTGTGTCTGTGCGCGTGCACGTCGTGTGTGCGTATGTGCGTGCGTGTAAAGTTGCAATCTCCTATGACGACCACGGCGGCACTGTAAAGGGATATTACTAAAAACTCGGCTATGAAACTCAATCTGACAAACACTGAGAAGGGACATGGACGTCCGTTATATTTGCGATAATAATCACTAGGTGCACGCCTAGTGGGGATCATCCTAGAGCGTGAAACAAAGTCACTCTTGTGTATTACTTTAGTGCCTCGCCACTGAAGCTTTCGCCTTCAAGTCTTCTTAGGGATAACATAAAATAGCCTTTGTAGTTTTTCAGCAGCGCGGAAGCTTCGTGCCGATCAAAAAGGCGCTGCGCTTGAAGCAAATAAATCGGCGACGTCATGGAACAGCAGTTTACTCAAATTTCATTACTACGAAATATTCCCGCAGATCTAGCATCACTGTCATTAAAGATTCTCTACACCTGCAAAAACGAACATCATTAGCATTACTATCTCACCTCCACCGGCTCTATCATATCCCGTCGCCATTTGATGCGTCGCTTATCAAACGTGCCCATCGCATTTTTCCACGTCTAAATCACCCTTTCAAAGTCCTCCCCTTGTTTGCCAGTACTAATCTTAGTCAATCCCCGCTGTATTTGGCTATCTTTTATTGACATCGACTACCAGAAGACATTGCCACAATTCATACTCACGACTTATTTGTAAGCCATTTGAAGCGGTTTTTATTTATACATAGCTGAAATTATTAGTGCCATGAACCATGTGCTATGTGCCCTTGCTTTGTATGTCTTTTTACATTTACTTTTTTTGTTTTTCTACCTTTTTATGTTACATGCCCGCGCTTGATTGTGTTTGTTCTAGAATTAAAGTGTATCCAACACAATGTTATTCCGCCCCCCCCCCCTCCCCCACGTAATGCCTTTCGAGGCCTTTAGAGTATACTAATAAAATAATAAAATGCGTCCACACCCGAACTCCGCCGCCTGCATTCAAACGTCGCTCCAGTAGCACGTTGTATGCCCGCCCATTCATGCTACCGCCCTCCAGCTTACACGATCGTGCAACTGTGCAGTCAGTAAGAAACCTCCGAAATCTTCGCCCCCACGCAGCAGTGTCAATTATATGAACTACCAGCCGGTCGAAGGCCCCTTCGATTCATCTGCGAATCCTGCGACGCCTGGGACGTGTCTTTACAATATGCACCTTTACAATAATGCATCTTTACAATAAATGTAACAGCAATCTTCCAAGCTTTGTTTCTCGTGATAACAGCTAGAGCGCATATTAAATGACTTGCAACTTGTTTGTTAGATGTTCTACTACACGCTTTTTTTAGTTATAAAGCTCGGTGATTGTTTCCCAAACGGCGCAATTTCTGCACTTGCGATTAAGGTTTAATGCGAATGCAGGATTTCTGGCTGTATAAGCCCAGAACCGGACAGACCCTGCAAGATAATGGCTCCAATTGTTCAAAACTATTTGCGCGCCGCTCCAACGGGTTCGTGCTTTGAAACTATGTGAAGAAGCTTCCGGGAACATTCCGGCGGATTACGAAAGGCAAATTACGTAGATTACGTGCTTTATACGACTGGAAATCACCGGATGAGATGCGTAAAGGGCAAAAGAACGAAACGTTTCTTGTCGAGCCGTATCTGCACGAGAAGGTGGCAATGCGATTAGACGTCATTGTGGCAAACATTGCAGCCGCAGTTTTGGCGTGCGGAGTCGACCCCCCAAAACCAGTTTCATCGTACATACTACATGCAATTATTTTACGATAATTTGCCTCTTATAATACAAGGGCCCGGATGGAAAGCTGTTGGCGCGTAGAGCACCCAGAGGACTGTTTGTGATGGCCGGCGCCTGCAGTGTGCGTAGTTTGGTTGGTTCCAGCGACAAGCGAGGTGATATCCAAGGCAAGAAACAATCGTACAACTCACCTTACGATATTTTACGTGCGTATAGATTTCTTAACCTGGGTGCCTATTACTAACATTCAAAGGGGGCGGTCATGCACACATTGCGTTTTGATTTTCGTTTATGTCAAAACGTTGCTTTGCGGTGCCTTGTAGCCAACGGGCTCTGGGTGGCCGCGTCCGGAGGACTGAAGCTCTGTGCCCCTAGTTGTGCAGGAGCTTACATCATCGCGAATATTAAGGTAAACATCGGGCTGAGTGACGATCTTCAACAATTTACATGTTAACAGCAAACACTTAACGGCAGGGATGTAAAAACACTGGTTAGTTGTTTCCCTGAACAGTAACTGAAACTTTTATAGCACCCGCGGCAACGACTGCTCACTTCGTCGAACAAAAATAATTTCATCCGCGAAAGCCCAGTTGCCAGAATTATTTAAGTCTTAAATTCCCTTAAACACTCTCTGTACGAGGCGAGATCCCTCGAAGCATATTGATTGCCTTAGAAGGCCACTGGAATTAAAAAAAATGTATCCGAAAATAATTTGTCAAATTTTTTTGCAACTCGTAATGCTTAACTTGAAAACGTTTTCCCACTGATTACGTTATTGATATTGCCAAAAACTATGCTTTTGGAATCGTTTTTTATGAATACTTGCTGGCGCGTGCCCACACCTAGCTATTTACCCTATTTCAAAGCGAGCATTCATGATACATCTGCCGTTACGCACCGCTCGGGAAACTTATATGAGGTCCCGTATGTAACCCGTTCGACGCTCACCTTGACTGTTCTAGGTTACTCGACAATGTTTTCGATCGGGTAGGATGTTTTCCGGAGGGATAGCGATTCACAATAAATGCATGCAGACATAACGCCCCGCATTCGTTTTTCGACGTCCGACTGTGTGCGCCTCCATCTTCGATGCTTTAGTCAGATTTATGGCGCACCCCAATTTCGCTCCAGCAAAGTTTATTACTTAAAGAACCTTAAGTCATTCCTTGCTACGTAATAGCACACTGTTCCACCCACTCCCTCCTCCATTCTTGCCTTTGTCTTCCTCCCAGTGTGTCGCTTCCACAAGGAGGCCTCCCCCACTTCCTCTCCCTTTTCTTACACGTCCTTTCAACTCTTCCTTCCCCGGCAGTGCCACGTGGCACGCTGTAAAGCGCTCGGTCAAGCTGAAGGTCAAATGTCCAGCTCTTAATCGGCTACAGACAGGCGCCTCGTAAACCTTGGTTGGGTAACCCATAAACGCAGACGTTTCACATTAAACGGACGCAGCCAAGGGTGCCAAGGGCACCAAGTCGCTGCGGAATGTTTGCTTCCTGGTTCATCTCCAGGTCGTTCGCTTTCTGCTCTCCCGTTTCGGGAAACCCCGCCAGTGTAATCATTGCGCACGGCACCCTCTTCCTCTACTTCAAGCTTGACTATCCGAGCCGATCTCTTTTTTCTCTGCGTTTTGTACATTCCTATTGTTTCGTCTATGTACTCGTTTCGGGTGTCTTTCGACGCCCTCGTTTACGAGACTAAGGCCAAGGGCACATGCAGAAAAAAGGGCCCATTACGCATTTTTATGACCGACCGAACAACTACATAGAGGCTCCCAAGCTTGTTCTTCGTATCATGCGGGCATGCTCGCTAGGCTGCGTCTGGTACAAGAGATTTATCTGAAACCGGGGCAAAATACTTACGTTAGACAAAAATGGTGCTACGTGCATGAAAGACACATTCCTGCCGTAGGAACGCTAAATCTGGTGGCCCGTACCATTGTCGCCATTCAAAATAAACACCAGATAAATGCTTAACCGAGAAAAACTAGTGTTGAGATTGAAAGGGAAACACGCAACGGCCTATAATTGCTAAGAGGTTAGGCGACTTTTATAACTCCGTGGAATCGTCTAAAGGTATGAAGGCATCATTAAGCCAAATGTGCAAAGTTCCTCTTTTGCTCCAACTGAGTACGGCGGTTTTTTGGCAACCAGCGCATACGCTAGATATTTCTCAGTTCTGTTCCGCTTGACAACGCAATTTATGTGCTTAGTAAACACAAGAGTACGAAGTTTGCCGCGGAATGTAAGCATCGTCTCGTGGTACTTCTGTGCTATAGCTGATCTTTCCTTAGAGCATTTTTATATGCTTATTTTCTCCACTCAACTGTACTTAGCTCGCATATGTCTGAAAGCAATACGGGCTACAGCGCAATAAAGTGTTGTTGACAGCACATTCTCGTGCTTGCATGAAAGTGCTGTGTCATGCGGTCACTGTAACCTAGCCATCTTTTTTTTTTACTCTAAGGTAACGCTTACGAATAGCCCAGCCGATTTTTAGCTCCTTAATACCTCCCTCCGGACAAGCACAGCTCATGATCTCTGATGTAGACCATTCTCTTATGAGTGTGCCTAAGATCACCCTCTGGAGGTGCAGGTGTTTATTCAGGTGCAGGCAAACAACTGCTACCGAGCGTTCTAGGTATTCATTGTTTTAAAATAAGAGTAGAAGTATTAGAATGTGGTTTAGGTCTTTTGTAACAATTAGCTGGGTCCGCCAGAATCGAAGATGAATTACAAGCGAAAACGCCTGACGACATCACTCAGGTAAAGGAGACAGACAAATGAAGAATATGCGCCATATTTTCACTTTGAATTGTCGTAGCTACATTTCACCTCGTTCCCATGTAAATAACTGTTCGCCTCAGTGCTTTTGGAGAACTTTGCTTTTTCACCCTCACTAAAATATTACATATTTGTACCTTTTACATAACTGTGACGGTTGCAGCACCATTTCCCTCTCTTCTACATTTTCGTAAGAACCTATACATATGCAAACCGTATGAAGTACGTATAATGTAGTAAGCATACCTTCACATGTATACAGTGCGATATACAACCCAGTGTACATTGCCACATTGACCCAGAGAAACGTACATACAAAACATGCCCCTCGTAAATGGATGCATATCTTGTAGCTTGAAAGAACGTCATCAGCGCAGAGAAAAAGAGTTTGTCTTGACTTCGCCGATTGTCCAACCAGCACTTTTTTTTCAGCAGTAAAGGAGCTGTATATGAAAGGGGAAGCTCGTCAGTGATTCCTCCCCACTCAGTCGTATAAAGGGGCATTCAAGCAGTGAATGTAGAGCATCTTTAGTTTGATGGCAGCAGTTGCAGCAAGTGCGATCAGCGCTTACAATGCGGTGCATAGTTTTATTGGTGTCGACGACATCAAGGCGATTGCGTTGCAACAACGTGTGGACGAAATGACCGAAATGAGATGGACATCGTTATGTAACGGATGTGTCCGATCCGTGTTTGCATGTTTGCATATGAATGAATGAATAGGCTGTGACCATCAGACGGAAGCTGTCCTGATCAGAGGAAAAGACACGTTAGTGGGTGTACTGCTGCGCATATGTTGAAATTTAACCTGTGGTTACTTTAATGCCAAGCTCAACCAGGTGCCTAGCAACGTTCAACTCATTTTATGTCACGCTGTGTGTTCCGGCTTTCCGCCTTTTCTCAAGCGACGATAAAAAAATTAAACCGTTCTACTCATTGTGAAAGCTGTCGAAAGTGCAGAGCAGTGCTTAGTCATAATGGGCTGAAGCGCCGTTATCCGCTGACTGCTACCATCCAATCCAAATCAAATTTCCGGCCTTCGCACTGCTCGCGTGCCCCTGCCTGACACTGCGCTAGCGGGAGGTGCTTGCTTTTCCTCCCGCACGTGCCGGCTTTGCACTGCCACTTTTTTAGATGCAGAGCATCTGATTCACTCGCCTTGTCCCTCCGGCGTCGTCGTCGTTGTCGTCGTCGGCGTTGTCCACCCCTCCCCCATTCTCCTCGCCGCGCCAGCTGCGCTCTCCGCCGCTCACCCCCTCTCCTCTCCGATAGCGAACACTCTCTCGCGGGAGGCATTGGAATGGATTCGATTGGATTGGCTTGGATTTGGATTGGATTAAAGTAGATTGTGTTGGATTGTGTTGCGTCATAGCCGCGGCAGACGCGCTGGGGCCGGCAGTACTCTCTCTTCCGCGGTTTCCTCTCCTTCGGGCGCGCTGCGCATATAACCGGTGTGCCGTTCTCCGGCGAAGCAACATCCACGCTTGGCTCAAACACCTAGAGTCCATGCCGCTTTACAAGTACGACAACGTCGCCATCGACTGGGACCGGCTTACGCAGTCCCCTCAACGTTATGCGCGCTATAAAACGCGGTCCCTTCGCCGCTCCGCCTATGAGTCGCATCTACTCAGGGGTTCCCGCGAGGGGAGGTGGGGGTTTTTTCGCTTACTACCGGAAAAACCGACCCAACGAGCGTTCCTAACTCAATGAACACGGGCGCTGCCGGTTAATTACGCATATTTTGCCTCAAATGTATCTACAGTTTTCTTTGCGCTAAACAATGGGGAGATGTATGGCAAGCGCCAGCCGTCCACGAGTTTCCAACGCTTATGACTATATAAACCGCTTGGCTTTCGAAGCCTCTCGGTTACGCCGCCGCGACAGCGGCTACGACGAAACATAGGCTCTACCAGAGTCCTTCAATGCATTGAAGGACTCTGTCTCTACGTAGGTCCAACGAGCGAGCTACGACGACATGGCGCGGCCCCAAAGCGCTCTGAACTTAAAACGTAGTTCATTTCACAAGCTGCGCGAGTACACCATTGCGGATTCTTGACGTCCACCAATAAAGCCGTATAACAAGCGCATATAACTGAGAAATGACGGGCTACGAAAGCCGTCTGAAGAAGGGTGACTGTAGGCGGTGGTGCTGAGGAGCGACACTCCGTCGTTCCCCCGGTGGGCAGGCGGCACCGCCTGGGCATGCCCAGTAACTTTGGCCCTGCTGCACGTAGCATGTAAAATAAACCATAGGTCCAGCTTTAATTGAAAGGGCCATTTAGCACAATTCTAGTTTAGTTCATTCAAAGACAGTTTTGTACTGATAGCAATGATAGACATTTTATTGAATACTTCGAGCAAATATTGAAGATAAAGAAAACACGTGGAGCAGTCCTGACGCCAAGGCCACTTGCCTGCAATTTTTTATGGCCGTCACAAAATGTTGTTTGTGCGTTCGGCGGCCGCTGACCTAAGTCATCACAAAAACATGACTGTGCGATTGTAGTGAAGCCTTTAGTTTCGTTTGTTCATATTACAAGAATGCTAACGTGCGGTTGACAGGCCGATCACTATGTTTTAGTGCTGGCCCACATCACGGCACGCCTGTTTATAACACGATCACTGTGGGGCAAAATCTCGAAGTTTTTCCAAATTTCTCGCTTTTATGGGGGTAATACACATATTTTGTGGCTGTAGTGAAACTGAGTAGGCAACCGAAAGTTAGTTCTTTGGAATGGGAGACAGTTCGGCAGTTGAGACAGTTGAGACAGTTGAGACAGAAGTATTGTCTGGGGTGTGGGCTTCACTCACATTCCGAAAGCCTTGGGTCCTGATTTATTTTTTTTACCTCAATGGCTTCAGCTTTGCTCTCTTTGTGTGGTCAGATATATCTTGCGAACCATTGCACGGATACCGACGCCGTACGGTGTCTTTCTGCTCAATGGGCCACTTAGTGCTTTCGCACTAAAGTAATTGATTTGAGAAGAAAATTCCGGCGAAGTGCCCCTGCACTCAACGAAGGACCGGCACCGCCCGTCCCCGAATGCGGACAGACGTACACGCGCGCTTTGATATTCTGAACCTAAACTTGATTTGGCTATGGCGTGCGCAGTTGGCGAGCAGCGGCTTTGTCGAGACAAGCACGCGAACTGCTTTCCCTTGAGCTGAGAGGGTTGAGATAAAGCCTCTGCGTGCCATTTAAGCGACACGTCTATGAACACGGCAGAACAACGTTCGTTCAGGCAGCATGAGCGGTGATGGAGTTGTCGCCACATAGCAGTTGGAGTGAGAGGAACACCGCCGAAAACGTTGGCAGTGCAGAAACGCCTGCAAGGCGCTGATAACGTGTGTCTGACACCTTTTATGTGGCGACAAAAGAGCGGCAGCATACGCAGCTGTTGCAGGATAACAAAGGGCGCTGCATTTTACAATGTCCGCAAGCAAGTTAAGGCCAACATCTACGTTCAGTTATTATTGTATTAAAAAGGCACCGAGATAAGGGCGGGGTGTGCGTTTATCCCCGAAGCGAAAGTTGCTGTTTAAAAGAAATTACAGACACGGCAGCATCACTGAAGACGAAAGACTCTACTGCGCTCCAGCCATGTCGAAGCAGCTGTCGGGTCGCAGAGTGGCACAGAGACGGGAGTTGGTTGTTTTTGGCAGGATAGAAATCTCCTTGAGCAATGGCAGATGAGTTTCAACAAGTTTGTGAGACCACCACCTCTGTGTGGAGTTTTGGTCATGCTTCGTTCACCGAGTGTTTTTATTCCGTCTTGGAAGGTAGAGTGCTAGGCGCTTCATGACTTTATAGGTATCACCTTCAAGGATCAACCACCAGGCCATTTTTACTTATAACGTTGCTCTGGAACCGGGTCTGCATTATCGGTTGCCTTTGGTTTTGGGACGCCATTCCAGCGAGCAACGGGAGCATGGCAGCGCTTGGGCTCACGGATGAGAAACGAGCACCCCATATCAGAGAAATTACTCGTGCAAAAGATATCACACCTGAAATCAAGAGGAACATGAGGACTTGGGTTGGGTATGTAATGTACAGAACTGACGGTCGGTGGCCCATCAGGATAACAGACTTGAAACAGAGAGACGGACTAGAAGTAGAGGAAGACTGCTAACCCGATGAAGCGACGGAATCAGAAAATTCGGAGGCAGCAAATGGACTGAACAGCGCAGCACAGGAGCGGTTCGAGATCAATGGGACCTCGTGCTGCACTAGACAATAGCGGGGTGATGATGTTGATTATGTTTTGGTTTGAGGTTGCGTTTCTCATGCTGAAACCGTCACTTGCAACGGGAGATAATAAAACATTAAAGACAAAAATACGTGCTTCCTGCACGCTAGGCTCAGAGAACTAAAGTGAAAGTGCGTTTTTTATTACGCCGAACATAAGTAGCGAAACCCGTGGATGCACATCTTTCTATTTTCTTGTCCCGAGTGTTGCGATTTGACAGGTCGTAGCATTACGTTAAGAAAGCACTTCAAATGCCCTAACACAGCATTAGGTTTTGAGATAGTCCAAACGTCTTTCAGGAATAAATGAATAAATAAATGCAGTGGGATTGAGCTATTGACAAAATAGGGAAAGGAAGGCAAGATAGCTTACACTTTCACTGCTTAGCTCCAATAAGTGTGCATAAATAAAGATTACCCACATTGCCAAGAAGGGACGCTTAACTATGTATTTAGGACAAATCTTCTGTTAGAGAACTCCGATTTATTTGGCTTGCGTTTACAACTCGTCTATTACAAATTTAATAAGGTTTAACGGGAGTGTCAAATACGTATACTTTAAAAGCACATTAATGTAGCCGCCATTATCAGTTATTTCTTGCCCTGTCGATCTGAAGGCCTGCCAAGCGATAAATCACCACCGACCATCATCAAGCGACAACGTATTGGCATTAATCATCAAACCATAATCTGAGAACGGAAGATGAGGACGTTGATGAATGGTAACCGCAGAGCTCGGAAGTAATTTTACCTCCTTTGCTGTAGAAGCCAGCGCCAATTAAACATCTTTCTTCACCCCTACTAGTCGAGATCCCAGTTTTGTACGGGGCATAATAGTTTAAGTTCAATCATTGTGATTATGAAAGGAATTCGGTGAACATTCATTCGGGACAATGGAAAAAGGTCATTTGGAAGATTTTTCGATACTTTTGCCGGCCTTGTATTTTATGCTGATCGCAAAAAAAAAAAAAAGAAAATGCGCCCCTTTACCATGTTATTGTGAAGGTGACATCTCTCGTCAGAACGTTTAAACACAGCGGACAAAAAGAAAATAATTGCAGGGTCTCTAAAAATCTCTAAGCTCCACTCCCTCTCCCTACCAAGCGTGGGTTTGGGGCCGATGCGTGCGCGTTCTTCCGGTTTTATACCCCTGTCACACGGGCACTTTCAATCGCGATTGAGTCGATCAGCATGGAACCCAATCCCAATCGGGTTCAGCTCCGCGGCCAGCTTCAATCGCGATTGAGCCCGATCCCGCTCGAACTCAATCCCGGTGTCCAATCGCCATCAGAAGGGAGCGGGAATACCCTCGTGCCCGCCAAGTGATGCTATAAAAGGTAACAACTTCCCATAACGCCACCAACTCAATCAAATAATTTGACTCAAATGAGCGGGTAATAGCAATTGTGCGGTTAGGTATACCTACATTTACAAAACTGCATTTGTGCACTATCAACACAGCGTGTCAATTCAACCTGAAAACAAAAATGGCGTCGCCACCGCTGCCGGCGGCTGTATGATTTAGTGGCGAAGCACCTCAGGGGCTCGCGCTGACGGTGTCTTATGTCGTCGTCGTCGGATTATCATGTGGTCACGGTACTAATACACCTGGCCACTCGTTTTCCAACGGGTCACGCTAGGACGTAAGGCGTACTAAAAGAACACACCCGGAAACGTGTTTTTTGTTCGCACTGGCTAGCTTGTTTCTATTTCGCTAAGTGGTTTCTTGAACTTAAGATTTGCAGTTCTCCGTTTCGAATTCCGCTTTTCATCCGTCTTCGTAACTGGGATGTCGCGTATACCAGCGGGAGCCGTGTGGCAAAAAAGAGACTTACAATATTTTAACACATTTATACCTGAGTGGAGATGACCCGGGTTTTTTTTTTTTTTTTTTGTAGCTCGCCTTGCGGTGTTGTCGCCATTTGGACGAATGCGAAATAAAAAAATGCCCACAGACCCCAAAACAAACCGTTGCACACGCTGCTACAGACAACCACGCTACAACGGATGCCCTAGGCGTGGCTGTGAATTCGGGTGATACCAGCTACGGCTGCGCAAAGTTACCCAACACCATCAGCATGATTATGATGGTGGTTGTGATTAAAATGCTTTTTTTGGCGCCACCTGGCGCACGTGAGTGCAATTTCCTAATCAGCATTTAAGCGTGCTGTACAGCAGCAGCGGTGTGCCGAGCTCGCTCAAAACTATCCCGCTTCGCTTCAATCCGGTTTGAAAGTTCCCACGTGACAGGGGTATCAGAAGTCCGCAATACGGCGTTCCTCGAGCGTCCCTCGCACGCCCTGTCAACTGTCCTTCACGTTGTGACCGTTCCACTGGTCACGTTCGCTATCTTAGGCAGTGGCATCGGTTTCCTGTTGCTCATTTTCTTGTATATCAGTATTGACAGCCTTTCATTGCCGTCATTCCACTCCCATCCTCCTTTTTCCCGCGTGCTCCGGCCTGCACTTGCGCCGCACTCCCATTTCCTGACACCCCCAAACGGGGATTAAACACGTGAAGAAGCCGGATGACGGACGTGTCGGGCACAACCAGCGGTGCGACCGCAGCGCCACCGTAGCCAATGCCGCCGCCGACTCGGGGCTCGGCTTGACACCTCCCTTTCCACCCGCCGCGGTGCATCAGTGACTAAGGCGTTGTACTGCTGATCACGAGGACGCGGGTTTGATTCCCTGCCGCGAAGGCCGCTTTTCTGATGTAGGCTAAAAGCGAAAACACCCGTGTGTTTGAGATTTCGGCGCACGTTAAAGATCCCCAGGTGTTCAAAATTAATCCGGAACCCTCCACTACGGCGCGCCTCATCCCCTGCGTTGCGTCGAAGCGTTAACCGTCATAACCACATCACACCTCCCTTTCCACACGCGCTCGGTCATTATCTATTGTTCTGACGCTTTGTGTTTACGGAATCACGGCGGATTTGCTGACATTCCAATCTATTTCTCTCGCGATAATGGCAGAACAGCTTCAGGTACATGGAGCAAAGGCGCCATAAAAGGTTGTCTCAATGCCAAAGTGGCCTTCATTTAGTGTATGAAACATGTACAAACTTCTCCATTGACAAATATCGATAACGCTGGCGACGATGGCGCTGCACACCACGCTTTATTTTGTTATTGCGTTGCGATTATGTGTGTTCGTGGTTAGTTTACCGACGCGTTGGCGACCCGTGCAGTAGTGGATTTGACTGATTGATTGTGAGTTCTAACGCGCCGACGCTTCACAGGCAATGAGGCGATCCCTAGTTGAGCGCTCCAAAATAATTTTGACCACCTGGGGATATTTAACATGCGCCGAAACGTCGAACACACCGGCGTATTTGTTTTTCGCTTCCTTCACAAAAGCAGCCGCCGCATCCGGGAATCGAATCCGCGTCCTCGTGCTCAGCAGCAGAACGCCTTAGCCACTGAGCCACCGCGGAGGATCCGTGTCCTAGTGGTGTGGCTGGCGGAAATGTACTGGACCGCCGTGGGGACGGTGAGAAACCAAAAGCAAATTTATAACTATACACGCTATGGCGAGACGAAAAGACAAAAAAGGCGATGAGGTTGCAGGAAACACGGGGTTGCAGGCACAAAGACATCAGCTTGCGAAGACACTTTGACACCATAACAATACGCTAGCTCTCCGCACCAGGCACTGAGCAAAGATAGGGCGCGCCAGCATTTTTGCCCGCTGATCCGTCGGTCATTTGTGCGCCCGGAACGAAGCCGGCGATCTGGGAAAGATAGTTGTCATTCTCATCCGCACCAGCAGCATCATCACCCTCATCATCATCATCAGCCTGCTCAGGTCCACTGGAAGACGAAGGCTACCCCCATTGACCTCCAACCGCTCCTGTCCTGCGCTGCTTGGGTCCACAGTTTATCCCCCAAGTTCCGTATTTCATCCCTCCATCAGTTTATAGGCCTTCCCCTTCTTCTAGACCAATGTCTTGGTATCCACTATGTTACCATAATTGTCCACCGGCTGTCGGTTCGCCTCACTATGTGGCCCGTCCCGGTCCATTTCTTCTTCTTTATTTGAACTATGATATCGTCAGCTCTGTTTTTTTTTTCTGTATAGGTAACTCGTTTCCCGTCCCTGAGTGTTATTGCTAACATTATTCGTTCCATGGCGCGTTGCGACCTAAGTTTGTTTTCTAGTTATCTAGTAAGGCGCCAAGTTTTAGTTTCCTTCATCACCGTTCATCAGTTCATCACCGGCAGTATGCACTGGTCGTAGATTTTTCTTTTGAATTACAGAGGTAGCTTACTTTTCATTATTTGGGGAGATAGCCATAGTGGAGGGAAAAGCTTGCACAGCGCACTTCGCTGTCGACATTTCTTTGGTATGCCAGTTGTTTGAGGTTCATGCAAACTGCAGTTTACGCTACGATCGTTTGCGCAAAACCTCTCCGCACACCGAGCACAGGTGCACTGCAGGCGATGTGGCTCAGGACAGCCGTTCGCACTGGAACGAGCCCGTCGACAGGCACAGGAGATGGCGAAAGAAGTACAGCCGCGGGGAAAAACCCACCCAGGCACACCCGGAAATCATAACTAGTTTATACGTTTGTATTTCTTTTCGTATGGCGTAAGCGCAAGGGCTTAGATAACCTCCCCTTTAGCATTAAAAAGCATTAACTCCGCCTGATGGCGACACACATGATTCACAGAAGCAATAAAGATGTCAACACCAAGTGGATAGATCGACGAAGCCAAGCTGGTATGTGCTTCTGCGGCCGTCTGATCTGCTCGCAGGCAGCAATCAACTGTAGTCTTCTCTGCCCCTACCCAGCATAGCTACGCGGCTTAGACCGGGTCTGATTTTGCCTATGCTTTACAGTTAACCTGTCTGGCTTTTTCGATGGTGCTTTCACGGAGTTTCGTTCCGTGCACGCGATTCAGCGCTTCCGAGATGGCGTCCGTCGGAACTAGGTCGCAGAGGGAGCCGCCTAGACTCCATTTTGACCGCGCCTGCTTTTTGGGAGAGCTCTACTGGCATACACCCTCCTAAATACTGCCGCGAACCCTACTTTCTGGTTCGTTTATTTGTGTGGCAGCGTCTGGCCATGCACGGTTGCCTTATACAGGGTGCCCCTGATATCATGCGCCGATACAATAAAAAAGAGCAATGGCGTTACTCGAAGAAAACGTAGTGCATAATGTTTGCAGTAGTTCGAGGAAGCAGACAGTAATTTTCTCGTTATTCAGACCTAAATATTACTGTTAATTAGTCATCTAACTCCAGAAGTACTCTCCTAATCATTGAAACGTCTAACAGGCACTTGTAAGTACCAACGAGAGGCATCTAACTGCGGTAGTTTCACCGACGAGCTTATTGCGTACTCACTTCTTCTGACTGATAAAGAACCCGCGCGAAATATGACAAAACGACATGAGGGCGCTCCAACCAGCCTCATAGACCAGCTCCCTCAAATAAGCTTAATTGAAAGCAAGTGCTTCGCCTGTCACCCGCCCGAAGAGACGGCGCATCACCTTGATGCAAGGAAGGAGCAGCAGTAGCAAGTTTTAAGGGGCGCGTGTGGCAGATAAGGCACAAACGCGGCCGCGATTTCTTCTTTCTGTCTGTTCTTTATTTCGTTCTGGCTAACTGAGAGTCAGTCTGTTTGCGGGCATTGCTTAACAAGGCAGGCGGTAGCGCCGTCACGTGGTATTTTTCAGATTTCGCAAGATTTTTTGTCATTCAGAATAAACGTGTACGCAATTAGTTCGTCGCTGAAAATACCGCAGTTAGATTCCTCTCGTGGTACCTACACGTGCCTCATTGACACTTTAATGATTTGGAGAGTACTTCTCGAGTTAGATAATTAATTACAAATCATTTATTAAGTTTAAAACATGAAAGAATTACTCTCCGCTACTCCACTGTACTGGAAACATTATGCACTAGGTTTTTTTCGAGTAACACCATCTTTTTTTAATATAAATGTCTATGATAGCTGGGACAACCTGTATATGTTAGCAGCGAAGTGCGTGTTTCCCTGTCCTTGTTTTGTCTGCCGCGCAGATTATCTTATTTTGACAGGGAGAGTGCTTCCGCCCTGTCGTGAGTGGCCCAGAGCATTCTTCTTTGATTACCAGCATTCGCGATCTGATTCGATAGTTCTGGAACGAATAACGCACGCAGGGCGAACGCCGCGGCATTCAACGCGCCGTCGCTCATCTGTGCACGTAACTCAGCTGACTGCGTCCTCGACGTTTGTGTTTTCTTTTGGTTCATTGGGGAGCACAGGTTCTCTGGGTAAACTTTATTTCTCCAGAAACCTGCGTCGTCCTTTGCTACGTGATAAAACGACCCTTACGCTATGTTCAGAATTTGACCAACTCACCTAGCTCCACATTGCAGCAGCACTTTTAATGGAGCGAAAACTTTGGGGATGATGCGCCGCTCAAACTGCTTCGCTTACATCGGCCTTCGAAGCAGCAGCTTGTCATTCAGACAGAGCTCGGGCCCACGGCAGTATACGCGAGCGGTGGATGGCGCAAATGTGCTGATAAATTACGCACAGCCTAATTACTGCTTTCCCGGTAATGCCTGTTAATCAGCTGGATTTAAGCTTATTATGGTCTTAGTTACGGGCGTGCTTTAGGTAGGATGGATGAAAGCGCTATCTCGTGCATTTTTTACGCGAAAGCATTAGTTAGCTGGGCTTTTGAAGCATATGGGGTAACAGGGCCACCTATAACATTATTAAACAGTTATGTACACAGTATATGTGGCTGACACCTTCTTTGAAACCATAACATTTAAACAAGGTGCACCTCAGGGTTCCATTCTGGGTCCGCTGCTCTTTATTTTGTATAATAATAACCTTCCAAATTCCCTTCCTTCCTTTCATTGTGCCATATATGCCTATGGTACCGCAATATCCTTATGCGATGAATCGATAAATTATCTCACCTACAATTTGAATACAGTGCTCAATACCGTCGTTAACTGGTGTAGCGACAACTACTTACTTATTAAACCACAAAAAACTAAATTCATGATTTTCAGGACTTCCAGTAGGCAGCAGACCAGCATCCTCCCCGCCATAATCCTCGGATATCACACCATTTTTCGGCCCGAACATTTATCATTTATCGGCATCGAACTCCACCCTAGCCCTACGCTTTGTTTTTATTTTTCACAACTTAAGCAAGAAACTGCATTTGACATCCGGGCATTATTGAAGGTACGGCCGTTTTTTTCTAATCATGCACTGCTATCATTGTATTTCGCTTTCATTCATAATCATATCAATTATGGCATTGCCTCCTGGATAATGCATATTCTTCCCATATCTCTTCAGTACAACACATCCAGAATCAATCCATTCGCATTATTACACGTAATTCATATCGTTCTTCATCTCCACCTCTTTTGCGCGAAAACAAGATATTACTAGTGAATCTATTATTTAACTATAACTTAGGCATATTTTTTTACACGTTACTTCACTGTTACGCTTCATACGATGCCATCGATGTTGTTCGGTTAAGGACAAGAAATGTCACCATGTTTGCAGCTAATAACAACTTTTTATTACCTGCTGTGCATACTAATTACGCCAAGAAAACTTCTTGCATTGCGGCAATTTCATTTTGGAATGGCCTTCCTCTATACATAAAGTCTTCATAATCCATAACGATCTTTAAAAAACGCCTCAAAGATTTTTTCTTTTCATTAACTTAGGAAATCCACCTATATTTTATGGTTGTCTGCAATAGTGTTTGTTCTTCTGGGCCTTTATTTTGTAATGTAGTTCATTTCCGTTTCCTGTTGTTTGTCTTTTCGTTTAATTCAGTGTTTGCTGATTCTCAAAATTGTGTACTGTTGATATTTGGATTTCTTTTTCTTGACTAGTATGGTCGTGTATATTTGTTTTGTTTTGCTGCCTTATATGTTTGCGTTGTGCATTTCTCATCGAGCGTCCCGTTGCAGTCGTCACACTCTGGGACCCTCACCTGTACAATAATTTATTTGTATGTTTCCGCACAAAATAAAATGAATTTGAATTTTAATTTGAATATGACAAAAATATGGCGTCGTCGTTACCAAACAATGGCACACAAAATGGCCACCCGATGGTAAACGAAATGTCTGGTGGCTCAAACAACAGAAAGCTGGTGAAAGGACCCTCGGCTTGACAGGAACGTTCTTTGGAAAGCGGCTGCATACAAAGTAAATTTGTGGGCGTAAGTGTTCCACGGCACTTAGTCTGGTCAGCGGTCATATTTTGAAGAGTAAAATCGCGTTCCTGACCGTATCAAAAACGAAGACTTTGACGCTTCGGAGCCCGTACGGGTTTGTTGTTTGCAAACGCCAAATTCTCCGCTGTTGACTCAATTTTTGACTTCGTATTTGGTCAGTGAGAGTAATTTTATACTTGAAAAGTAGGCCAAATGAGGTGTAAAGAATATTGGAAAAACTCTGGTCTATAAACAGAGAACAAAACGCGGTCCTCCGATAACCGAGCCCAGCACGCGCTCCCTAAGCCACCAGTTTTCAATCACTACAACTTCACCTTATTGATTGGGCGGCAACAAATGAATCTCCCTTTGCGTGCAAGACGATGGTCACCCAGATGGCCCTGTTCCTGCTGCAAAATTCGCGCGTAATACTTTGTCGAACCGACTTTTCGGAGCTCCGAAAGTGCGAGAAGTGCGGTCTCAATATTGACTCCTTTCCTTCCATGCTGACGCCACCTTCACTTCGGCATCTTCCGGCATCCACAAAAATAACCGCATAAAAAAATATTCCATCGTCTGGAGACAGCTACAGAGGAACATATTCCCACGCCGAGAATTGCTACATAGCATATACCCTACACACCACGCACAAACACAACACGCCCCCTTTGCCCCAACGAATCCGCCTCCTTGAATCGCACCGACGCGTTTAAAAATCCGGGCAGCCCGCACCGCATGAAGCTCTCGCCTCAAGTCCTGAACGGTGGGAAAGCGCGCTAACCCGCTCGGTCCCGACATATCAAAAGAATTCGTCAACCTGGCAGGAGCAAAAACTAGAGACGATGAAGCCATGAAGAAGGCCTTTCCCCTGCTCACAGGAAACATTGACCCGATCTTTTACAACGAAATAAGTTTCGGACCCCGCCGCGGTGGCTCAGTGGATAAGGCGTTGCGCTGCTGAGCACGAGGTCGCGGGCTCGATTCCCGGCCGCGGCGGCCGCTTTTATGATGGAGGCGAAAAGCAAAAACGCCCATGTGGACGAGGCTTCGACGCACGTTATAGATCGCCAGGTGGTGAAAATAATCCGGAGCCCTCCACTACGGCGCGCCTCATCGACTGCGTCGCGTCGGCGCGTTAAACCCTACAATCAATCCAATTAATGAATAAGGTTCGGTCTGACCCTGTCTCAAAGACGACGGACGTAAGAGTGCGCGTGTGCGTGAACGCCCTTTATATGCACTGATAGTGTGACCATGAATGGTCCTGTCGCTTCTTCCGCTGTCGCGTAGAATATTTCAGAGAAACAGAGGAACATCGCCTAAGAGGGAAAATAGGCGTTTATAAGACTGTAAATATAACAATATTGCTATTGTCAGCCGTTACGTAGGCGACGTCTCTTACGACGTCTCTTACGTCACAGCATATTGCGACGATTTTACAGACATTAGGAAGACGCGTAATCGCGGGACGCGGAGTTGCACAACCCACGTTGACTCGCTGGCCGGTAAAGCACTTTCATTGAATCATCAAAAACCTTGCTGCCGATAACTCGTGGTCGGCCTTTGGGATGGCTGTACGTTTTGACAGAGCGGTATGCTGGGAATGTTAACACGGCTCGTGATTTATTTACGATGCCTGCTTATCGGTTTGACCATAATTCCTCACACTGCGACATGAAAACCAATGTCTCTAAGGAGTTATATCGCGTGTTGAAAGGCAAACAGAAGTGTCTAAACGGTTAGATACAAGGTTCGGTCCCTCCCGGGGAGGGGGTGTTAAATCGTCAGTGCTGGCAGTGCAACGCCTGGCGGCCCTGGGGCTTCTATGTGGCTGCACGCCCCTATTTCAGCGTTTAAGTAGCCCAAGAAAGATTATTGTGTATGAAACGTCCCTCACTGCTCTAACGGCCGGCCCCACAAAGCTCCGTCTGCCCCACTGGGCACTGGGTGCTTGTAGGCCGATATCGCGTCCCCTCTACGCAAAGATGGACTTGCCCTCGGTCTCTAAAATAAGCAAAAACACAGGCTCATTTCACAGATTCAAGCGTAGGTCGGTTAGGTCGTGTTGGATGTGGAGAGAGAGAGAGAGAGAGAGAGAGAGAGAGAGAGAGAGAGAGAGAGAGAGAGAGAGAGAGAGAGAGAGAGAGAGAGAGAGCACGATGACAGCGAGTGTGGTCGGGCCTTCGCCAGTCTGCTTCTTTTTATTGTGAATTTTTCCCGCCCTCAGCCAACTCCGGCTTCTCGCGGCGACGGAGGGAGGGAAAATAAAAAAAATACAAAGCGTTCGCCGCCGCTCGAGCCAAGTAAGCGTCGATTCAGCGGGACCGCATGTGCGAGCAGACGCGGCACGCCGGCCACCGCATCGCGCATTTGCGTGCACACGCAAAAGACTTTGCGCTAACAATAGGTGAGATTATCAATTCCTAACCCAGAACTTCCGTTTTCTGCCGCTACGGCAAAAAATGGCGCACATGTCGCAAGCCATAACTGCAGAATCTGATTTAGACAAGACAGGCGACTGGGTGATAATTTGTTCGTAATAACGCAATGCATTGAGATTGCGAAAGCGCAGAATAGACCATTATGGATTACGCTCTTGGACATAAAAGGGACATATGACAACGTAAACAGAGAACTGCTGTGGAGAATGCTGAAACTCCAGGGATTCGATGGCGAGTTAATACAGTTTCTTATGGCAATCTATAAAGACAATAGAGTGCACCTTACATGGGAACGACAGAAATTCGCGCAGCAGGTCAATACCCATCGGGGACTGAAACAGGGATGCCCTTTGACCCCAATACTGTTTATGCTTTACATGGCAGGGTTAGAAAATAAACTGGAAGAAAATCACGTAGGGTTCAGATTAACTCATATGCTGCAAGGCGAAGTGGTACAACAGCGTATTCCGGGAATGTTATACGCAGACGACATTGTTCTTTTAGCTGATAACCAGACCGATATGCAACCGCTAATAAATATTAGCGGACAGGAGGCCACCGACCTTTAGGTTCAATTTTCGCGTAGAAAAATCAGGAATAACCGTTTCCAATGACGCTACCACTGACGCAGTGTCTATCCAGCAAGGCGAATTACCCAGAGCAAAGAGATATAAATATTTGGGAGTGTGGATAAACGAAGGGGATAACTACTTAAGAACTCACAAGGCGCAACTTAAGGTTAAGGGAAAGCGAAACGCAGCTATAATGGCTCTGTGGGGGTATAACAAATATGAAGTAGTCAAAGGAATGTGGAAAGGAGTAATGGTTCCGGGTCTCCCGTTGTGAGTGCTGTACTCTGCTTAAAATGAGATGTTCTATCAGGCCTTGAAGTGAACCAGAGAACGGTAGGACGTTTGGCCTTAGGTGCGCATGGAAAAACAATTAACGAAGCAGTTCAGGGAGATATGGGCTGGGCGTCGTTTTAAGTTCGTGAAGCACAGAGTAAAATATCTTTTGAGATGAGGTTGAGAACAATGAATCAACGAAGGTGGACAGCTAAGGTTTTTAGGTAGGTGTATTTGAAAAGCGTGGACACGCAGTGGTTAAGGAAGACTAGAAGGCTAACGATGAAATACGGAAAGAACAGTGGAGAATCTAAAGCAGCCAAGGTATCCAAAAAAGAGGCAAGAAGGGTTGAAACGAATAATGGAGAGAAAAAATGGAAGCTTAAACGTCGTTACAGATGTGCAGGGCTGAAAAATTGAACATCAGAAAGGAAAATTTGTACGATAATTCCCAGGGCAGTGCTTTGCTTTTTGAGGCTAGAGCAGGTTGCTTGCGAACTAAGAGTTTTGTGGGGAAGTATTCACAAAATGATGGGGTATGCGTGGTCTGCGGAAAAAAAACAGACACTATGCAGCACATAGTGTTAGAATGCGAGGGTATCCATCCAAATCTACACGAGGGAAATATTCAGCTTCCAGAAGCCCTAGGATTTAAGGGTAGCACAGAGGAAGTTAACTTCAAGGCGGTCGACGCGACGAAAAGAAGATTAGAATGCTGGGGGACGAAAAGCAGAGAGGGGAATATATTGCCTAGGACAGTTACCACCTGTAACAGAAAAAAAAGTATTTTGTGCCTAATATGCTTTTTGTGCCTGCCCTAAGCGGCGCTAGTATTAAACCAAGAGTATAAAACATAGGTATATTAGTCTGTTTTGGTAAGATGGCATGTCATCACACCGCTACAAAGGGGAAACCAATAGCAATCATCATCATCTTGATCATCATCGTAAAACTCCAGGTTCGGGTCCCTATGGACACCAGCGGGTAATCACGAACATTTGGAAATCTGGTCGCGCGCTCTTCCACGCTGTTTCCCTCCTGGCGCAGGCGAAACCGAAGAAAGTGACCGCGTGACGCGAAACGTTTACGGTAAGCGAAATTCATACCTGCTTCGAGCTGTGCGGGCAAGGACAATAGGAGGAAGAGGACAATAGGAGCAAGAGGAAACCAAGCATTGGAAAACCATAAAGGACGTATATAAGAGAGGGTACACGTACACTCTTGTCGCTATTCCAGCTGTGCATGCGGAACGTGAATTCTGATGAGGAAAACCTACCTCGCTGATGTTACGATGAACCAATGGCGCCTTGTTATGCGAAGGCCTTAAATTTACAATTCATAAGAAAATTAGTCCTGTATCTGCTCTCTTCGCAGCCAATGTCGTCGAAAGAAGAATAGCCCTGTGCCCCTCGTCCCCCCCCCCCCCCCCCTTCTACGTAACCGCCTCTCGCCTGTCTTTCGCACACCTCTGACACGGTTCCCCTCCTGTCCCGGCCTCTCCATGATGAACGCCAAGACAAGACGATTTCTCCTTGAATTCAATTCCGGTTTTCCCGCGTTCACCCTGGGGGCGCGCCATCAGTTAGGACTTTTTGCTGCTGTTACGCTTGGTACTCGAGCGTGTGCGCATTTTGTATTCGGTGAATAAAATATTATTTTGAACGAGTGTTTCATTCGTATAGCAAAAATGAGACCCACGTCTATTAATAAATGGAAGAATACTGGTAGTATTAGTATTGTATTTTTGTTTTACCTGAGATATCCCTAATATTTTCCGGTTAATAAAAAATGTTGGAAAGTAAGAAGTGTGCTACCACATTTAGTAGCCTGGAACCATTTGCCTAGGTAAACACCTTGTTCTACAATTCATTAACTTATTGCCGGGCGGATGAATTTAGACACACACAAACACACAAACCAAACATTTCACGTTTAGCCGGGTCAAGAAAAAACTACCTTCTCTTTAAAAAGCCGCCGCAGGCATTGTCTGTAAACGCGAAACTTCCACTCCAGCAGCAAAAATCACCTAAAATCATAGAAACCCAAAGGAAAGAGGAAAGTCCTGGCATTCAGCGCCTGGGCAGGCGCAGAACCACATAAAAAAAGCTATGACTACCCCTGCGAGAACAGCGGCATCTCATCGAGTGAAGCTCTCCGCGCGCCGAGCTTTGCACTCCAGCCATTTAGGTTATCTTGCCGAGAGGCACGTTGCGCTGATGATGGCCTCGCAAGCAGCAGCGCCGTTTTCTATATCCCGGTGGTTCGGCGGTGTCATTTCTGTTGTGAAAGATGCCACGCGTATCACGGGCTCAATTCGTGGCCTTCATATTACTTAAGTGTCGGCGCTCTGTCCCGGACACCAAAAGCCGGGATTATAACGAGTCACGCACGGGCGCCAACAAAAAGATGGTATCTAAGGTAACGTCATGATAACAAGGCCACGAAGAACGAACAGCTCAAGAGCGCAGACGAAAATATCAATTCATCAAGGCCGCCTTTCTTCGACGCCTGTCGTCATTGCACAATCGACGTGCGCTCGCGCTGCGTCTTCTTTTAAGTAGCCAGAAAACCTTCCGAGCGCTCGGTCGCTCCCTCCTTTGTCTGAAGGCCTCTCTCGTCCTCAATGGCTAAAGAATCCCACAGGCACGGCATGGTGCAGGCAGTGGGTGATAACTGATCGAGAAATTGCCGCTCCCTTATCGATGCCCTAGGCTGCGCGGCAGACAACTTTAGTAGGAAAAGTGCTGCGCTCACAGCGGCCTCTGTGCGGTGCAACGTGCCCATACCCACACAGCAACAACCTGCGGTGTTTAATTGTGCATAATTACGTTCGCAAGCACACCTTATAAGAAGTACTCAGGTGCTCTCGGAATTGTTTTAAAGCAAAGCTTCTCAATTTCGTCAAGCGGTTTCGATGTCGTGATAAACTTGATAGTCATTCGATCGCAGCGGCACCGTACCCTTGGCAACAGATAACGCGACTCACCGGGCCCAGCTCCCCCCATGGCCCAGTTAACCGTTTCCGCCCCCGCTGTAGTTACAATTCCGAAACAAGGAAAACCACCAGGAATTGATGCTCTCAGGCCCATATCCCTTGCGTCCTGCTTGGGGAAGGTGTTTGAAAGGATCGCCGCGAACAGACTAGTCATCTATCTAGAGGATAACGACATGATACCGCCTACTATTCTGGGCTTTAGGACCGGGCTTTCCACACAAGACGCCTTCCTAATACTCTGAGAGGAAGTGCTGCAAAACATCTCCAAGGGAGGCGAACACCTCGTTCTAGCCTTAGATCTGAAAGATGCCTTCGATCATGTCTCACACCAGGCCATCTTGGAGGCACTGAATGAACTGCACTGTGGGGAGCGAGCACACAATTATGTAAAAGCTTTCCTGTCGTATCTCACCGCGTCAATGGAATAGGAGACATTCGATCGAATCCCTTTGCCATGCCCAACAAAGGGACCCCGCAGGGCTCCGTAACCTCCCCCCTGCTCTTTAACATTACCACAATCAAAATCGCGAAAAAAAATGCAAACCATTCCCGACGTAGGCCTTAGTCTTTACGCCGACCATATAACCATCTGGTCTACTAAAGGATCACTGGCTGCAAAATAAGGGGTACTTCAAGAGGCTACAACTTGGTGGAAAAACTGGCGGGACACAATGGATTACAATGCGCCCAGAAAAATCTGAAGTTATCCGAATCCACGCACTCGCTATGTAAGCCCAGGGCAAATAACCATTAAGCTTGGAGGTTACACTATACCCGAAAAATATAAATTAAGATTCCTAGGGATGTTTGTAATGGCAAGGCAAACTTCACCATAGAAAAGATAAAGAAGTCAACTGTGCAAATTGCAGGTATAGTGAGAAGAATAACTAAAGACGGGGCCGGCCTCAAGGAAGAAGAAACTCTGCATTGGTAGTCAGCCGCCCGGCATATAGCTTGCCTTTCCACTGCCTTAACAGACAGGAGACTGATCAAGCCAACGTCTTACTCCGCACGGCTTACAAAGCGGCACTCGGTCTCCCAAATTATACACCAAATGAAAAGCTGATGAGCTTGGGTGTATCCAACACCTTTGAAGAAATCAGAGAGGCACTTCTCATCTCGCAAAAACAACGCCTGCAAAAAAAAGAAAATCTGGCAGGGCTATTCCGCAAAGCGTGGTGCCCCCCGCGGACGTACACTCGATTATTGACAAAGTGGACGTGAGCAGAGACGTACGAACACGACTGAAAGTGCTCCCCCCCCACCTCAAAAAATGTACCCCTACCTGCACAGACAAAGAGGAGAGTAGCACGAGTAGCCTTCCTACGGAAACAACTTGAAAACAAAGAATGTCATATACACCGACGCTGCTTTCTACAGCGGGAAAAATGCCTCCATCGTTATACTCTATCAGGAAGGAGCCGTGAAAGATTGCCTCACGCTAAAAGATACCACTGCCAATGAAGCCAAAACTGCTGCTCTCCTCCTGGCAATAAGGTGCGGGCAGCACAAGAACGAAAGCCTTCAAATAGTCACAGATTCCAAAAAGGCTATGCAAAATATTATAAATGGAAGAATTCACTAGTGTCTTAAAAAACTAGAGCCAAAATGTCGAATCAGTTCCACCGCATTGTCTGTACTCCAGGACACGAGGAGCTGGAGGGAAACGAAAGGGCCGACCAGGCTGCGCGAGACCTTACAAACCGGGCGGCTAACAGTCCTAGCCTTCTGCAGCCCCTCCCAAGTGGCTTTGGCGAATGCCTCACTGTCCAAAGAGTTGAACGAGCCCTTTTCCCCAACCCGGACAAGAACATTTCTGGCGCAGAAGCTCAAACGCTGAGGAAAATCCAGACGAGCACATACCCTAACAAATCCCGGCTATCCAAAAGGTTCCCTCAAACACACACAGACATGCAGTAAATGCGGAAACCCTTCCAACTTATTTCATGCAACATGGGCCTGCCATATCATCTGGCCTTCAGGAAACAACACCACAAATACGGTCGCGCTATGGGAGGTAGCTCTGGCCAGTTCCGACTTCGGCATTCAGGAGGACCTAATTCTTTGAGCCCGGAGAGGAGCAGAAGAGCCTGGGGCCCTGGAAGGTTGGCAGCATCCCTTAGGCAATCGCGACACCTCGTTTTTGTCCTAATAAGCGTTTATCTCTCTCTCTCTATCTCGCCCCCGCTGCTCGCTTGACATAGGTATGCGCTGTCCGCAGCTCGATAGCGCCTGACCACGTAACTAACCACGTGCAAGCAAGCTTGGCCATGACTGAGAGCGAGCCCGGCCGTCTTCTCTGAGCGTTGTGAGGGACAGAGAGAGAGAGAGAGAGTATTGTAATGGAAGATAAAGGGGGGAAATGAGTTCAAAGGAACGTTGCAAGATTCAGAAACCTCGGTTCAGGCTTCTCTTGACGGCTTTCTGAATGAAGTAAATCAGGTCGCGTTGCTCCTCCTCTATTCCGGGTGAGGTCAGTCACTCTCTAGTGCAGGGGTCTCAAACACGCGGCCCGCGGGCCGCATGCGGCCAGCGGACCCTTCTATTGTGTCCCGCGGCCCTCTCATGAGTGTCATGGTTCATTTATTTTTGTTTTTTAAGCGAATGAGTGAGTTCACGCCCTGCTTGTGTAGCCAAGGACGCAGGTGGCCAGATACTGCTCGAAAACGCGATGATATCGTCTTTCACGGCTTCTTGTTACCAGAGCGTACACCCCTCTTTTCCGAAGGCCCCTCGATTCGGATGCCGTGAAGTCGGGTGCACAATGGTCACAAGCAACTGCGACTTGTGGATCGAGCACTCTGCAGTGCGCACAGGGCTGGGCGAGCGCAGGCCGCGGAGAAAGTGCCCGCGGCGTTTTATGACCCTGCGAACGGGGCTGGCTGCACGTCACTATTGAGAAAACGGCGGCTTGTCCGGAGTTTTCCAGCCTTCTTCGAAAGCGCGACGGTTTCCGGGCGTGTATGGTGTTTGTGGATATTTGCTTTCCTGTTCGTCTTTGTGTCAAACGCTTTTACTGCGCTGCAGCTGTGGCGAAAAGGGCGCGGCCGCACGTCGGACTCTAGGTTCGGGCTCTAAAATGCACCCACGCGCGTTTAGGGGCGTGTCACAGCGTTAATTATGGCCTGGGAGAGAGTGACATCTCGCTGCTGAGGAAAAGATTGCACATTGCCCTTCGAAACTGTGCACTTCCAGACATCAAACGCCACATATCTGTTCGCGTGCGCTAAATTGAGACGCCAAACCAAGCGCCCATCCTCCGACTCGGAAGCTGTTGACAGCACTGTGGATGGTAGCGGCGCCCCAAGTCAATCATGATAGAGCGCACTACCTAATTGTGATCCTACGTGCCTGTCGCCTCCGTAAATGTGACAGGTGTCTTTTTGACCTTTTGGGCGATCTGCAAACGAAGCTTTCTGCTGTGGAAGTCTAGGGAGCCACAATGTCGTTGTCCAAGCAGTCTGCAAAACGCAAAGTGGAAGACGAGAAGAGATGCTTTCAGGAGCGACGGGAGCTTTCTTATTTCTTCATGTAATCAAGAGACAAGGTGTTGTGATTAGTCTGCCATCAGACTGTGGCTGTGCCGAAAGAGTACAATGTTCGCCGCCACTTCATGTCTTGTCATCACGAGAAATATGGTGATCTCACTGGCAACGTTCGCGAGCACACCGTGACTCAACTGAAGAGATGCCATGATTTGAAGCGCAACAAAAACACACGGACGAAGAACAGTGTAGACGGGACAGGCGCTTGTCCCGTCTACACTTCGTCCGTGTGTTTTTGTTGCGCTTCAAATCATGGCATCTATTCACCAACACCAACTAGCCCAGCAAGAAGTTCTTCTCACTCAACTGAAGGCGGCGTTGGGAAAGCAGCAAAACCTGTTCAAAAAGGCGGCCAAAGCAAGCGACGAAACGGTAAGGGCAAGCTTCGTAATTTCTGAGCTTATTGCTAAATCTTCCAAGCCCTTCACTGAAGGCCTGTTCGTTAAGCAGTGCCTGCTCGGAGTCGCTGATGCTACCTGTCCCAGCATGAAAAAGACATTCGAGAAAATAAGCCTCTCTCCAAACACAGTCGCCGAGAGAATTCACGAGAAGTGGATACATTGAAAAAGGATTAATCAACCGATGCCATGAGTTTGAAGCATTCTCTATTGCAGTTGACGAAAGCACTGACATTACAGACAAGGCACAATCTGCTATCTTTGTAAGGGGTGTAGACAAAAACCTGAACGTCACTGAGGAACTCTTGGACTTAATCCCAAAGAAAAGCACGACCACAGGGGCGGATATTCTTTCTGTTCTCGAAAGAGTGGTCGAACACGCTGGACTACCGTGGGAAAAGTTGGTTTGTTTGGCTACAGACGGTGCGCCATCAATTGTGGGATGCAAAAGCGGGCGTGTTGGTCGATTGCGGACGAAACTCGCTGCACTCGGAATCACCAATCAATTTGCCGTGGTTCTCTGCATTTTGCAACAAGAATCACTCTGTGCCAAGTCTCTGCAAATGAAGAGCGTAATGGAAATCGTGCTCAGCGCAGTGAACTTCATCCGATCAAGAGCTCTTAACCACCGCCAATTCGTATCTCATTTAGAAGCGGTTGGCAGCGAATATGGTGAAATTTTGTACCATACAGAGGTGCGATGGCTGAGTCGTGGAAGAGTGCTGAAACGATTTTTTGATCTCCGAGAGGAAATTGACGCCTTCATGAAGAGCAAGAACAGGGCCATTGTTGAGCTGTCAGACGAAACGTGGCTTCACTCCCTTGCGTTCCTCAGTGATATCACTGATCGTTTGAGCTGCCTCGACGTTAAACTTCAGGGAAAAAACAAACTGATCACGAAAATGCAGGACGACATTCAAGCCTTTCAATCCAAATTGCAGCTTTGGCAGAGACAGATGAGAATTCAGAAGTTTGATCATTTTCTAACCCTGAAGTCGCTGGAGAACGTGGATAAACAATCCTGTGATAACTTCGCTGACCTCCTCCATGATCTCCAAAGAGATTTCGAAGGACGCTTCCAAGACATGACCAGCCTCACCGATGAATTACGGATTTTTTTCGTTGCCGTTTTCGGTGCTGGTAAATGAAGCAGCGCCCGAGTTACAGATGGAACTTCTTGAGCTGCAAGCTAATACTCCTTTGAAGCAGACATTTCAGGACGTGGCTGTACCAGACTTCTACAAGTTTCTTGACGATGCAAGTTTCCCGGCGCATCGTCAACAGGCTGCAAGGATCATTGCCATGTTTGCAAGCACCTACTTGTGCGAACATCTGTTTTCCTTGCTGAAGGTGAACAAGTCAGCTCTCCGGTCGAGGATGACTGATGAGCACTTGCGATCGACCATGAGGATCGTTTCCGCGCAAGAAGTTCATGCGGACATTTCTTCTCTAGTTGCAGCCAAGCGTTGCCAGGCATCAAGCCAGCATGTTTAGAACAATAACAGCTACATTGAGGTTCTCAAGGAATAAAGTTTTGTGACTTTCATGAATGAAACTGGCAATATTTTCTCGTCAATTACTATCAATAACGTTTATTATAGTACGATAAAGAGACGCAGATGCCCTGAAGCCTCTTTTTGTGAGGCACCCAATACAGTCACCACATGTTGAAGCCTAATTGTGGAACAAATATTTGATATTTCAGAATAGGCATCCACATTTTAGTCATTCTTGAGATTGGTATCGATACGTGTCTCGAATCCTGACGCCGAGTTCCATTCTGGAAAGGCAGCGATATCTGAGATTTTGTTAATCATCCCCTCCTCCTCCCCCTCGTTTCAACCTCCTTCGCTCTCCCTGCCATTGCGGGACTAAAATTCGTGACTGCGGCCCGCTCATTGATGTGAGTTTGAGATGCCCTGCTCTAGTGTATGGTTTTGTAATTTGTATGTATTGGGGGCACTCCCACAGGATGTGTTTTGGTTATCGATTAGTTTGCACTCTAAGCACGGTGGTAAGCGTGTTCCTTTCCTTTAATGATGAGATGTAGCCTCGCTGGCGTTTCGAATGTTCAGGCTTATGCCTGTCGGAGCTGGAGCCTTTGAGCCGTCGTCGGCAAACGGCGTCTGCTCCCCGCGGACATCGCCCGGCAAGCCATTTGGCTAGGAAGACGCTGGAAGCGTAACCACAACCGTGGACACAGGCTTCGGACAATGGGTATAACAATTACAGATAAAGCAAAGGTTAGCCAAGTGACCCAAGGATGCGGGGTGGATTTCGGGCAGCGGCGGCCACTTTTTTGGTGGAGACTAAAAGCAAAAGCGCCCGTGTGTTCGACTTTCAGCGCACGTTAAAGATCCCCAGCAGGTCACAATTAATCCGGAGCGCTCCACTATGGCGGGCCTCATCGCCTGTGTGGCGTAGGCGCGTTAAACCTCATAATCAATCAATGATAGGTTAACCAAGTGAAACCAGGGCTCAACCAAGCTTAGACAAGCTTTCGCGGTGCATATCCAGGATTAACTGAGCTCAGCCGCAGCCATTTTTTATCATTAGGTGCTTCTCGATAATTGGAGAGTGTAACATCTTAAACCAAGCTTTGAGAGACCCGTTAAATAAATTTGCTACTAAGAATGAATTCAGGTTTATTTATTTGTTTATTTTATTATACCCTCAAGGCCATGGGCATTCGGCAGGGGAGTGGGTAATACAAGATGTACAAATATAAAAACAGTGGATGTGTTCAAATACAGAAAAAGAGATTATCCTGATTATACAATGTTAGCTAATGCTTGATGAAACAGGTGATTATCGCGTATGGAAACAATATCGGCGGGAAGGTGGTTTCACTCTAGGGATGTTTTGGGAATGAAACACTCAGCAAAATATTTTGTGTTGGATGAATCAACTCCAACTTTATGATTATTGTCAATTCTTCGTGATATGTACTGCAGCTGTGAAAGCAGTTCGTCATGGAGAGTAGCAAGGTAATATAACTTGTGAAACAAAGTCAGGCGAAAAATGCGACGTCGTGATGCCAAAGATGGGAGGTCAATACTACTTTTCATCGTAGTTACACTTGCAGTCCTGTTATAATTTGATAGAGTGAATCGGGCTGAATTATTCTGAACAAGTTCAAGTGTGGTAAGTAAATTGTCATGCCACGGTTGCCACACTGGCGTGGCGTTGTCTAGTTTTGATCTGTATGTATAGAATCTGATCTGTATGTATATCTGTTTTGTATAGAAACGGGGCTGAAGAAAAGTTTCGACGTAAATAACCTAGCAGGTGGTCTGCCTTGTTAACAATGTATTCGATGTTTTGCGTCCATGTTATGTTGTTAGTAATGTGTCCTAAGTACTTATAAGTGGAAAGAATTTGGAATGGTATATTGTTCAGGTAATATACGGGCATACAACTAGTAGTTCTTGATACACGCATTACTTTACATTTAGTGACATTACGTTCCATTAATCATTCTTAGCACCAGTTACTTGCACTATTTTGATCTGACTGGAGAGAGTAGGAGTCGTTGTCAGTAGTTATTTCCCGAAAAATTACGCAGTCGTCGGCAAACAAATGAACACTGGGTGATATAAGAGAAGGCAGATTATTAATGTAAATAAGAAACAAAAGAGGTCCCAGAACGGATCCCTGGGGAACCCAGAGTAAACCTGGCTGAGAAAGGAGTTATGATCAGTAGCTGAAACAAATTAGAAGCGATTTTAAGGAAAAATTCGATCCACCTTATGTTTGCAGGTTGCAGTTTTCTTAGTTTGTGCAGTAGCAGTTTGTGGCACAACTTGTCAAAAGCTTTGAAAAGTCTAAAAATCACACTCGGCTTTTGGTGATTGGTCTAAAATGCGATGTAACTTGTGAGTAAAAGATATCAGCTGTGTTTCGCATTACAGTGATTTGCGAAAGCCATGCTGCGCTGATGTAAAAAAAAAACTAATTTGATTCAAGGAAACTGACTAAATTTGTGAATATGATATGTTCCAGTAATTTACAGCAGGTACTAAATAAAGAAATAGGGCGGTGATTGGCGGGTGATGTTTTTTCGCTAGATTTGGAAAGGGGCACCACCTTCCCTATTTCGGATTGTATAGGTAGCGTAGATGTGTTAAGTGATTGCTGGAATATTTTTGTCGAAATATTAGAACTACATGAACTTGCATTCTTCAAAAACTTTCAGTCTATTAACTCGTAACCTGGAGAAGGGTGGTATGTAAGTCCAGCAATTAACTTAGCCACACTTGACGCTTCAATCAAGATGGAGTACATTACAGGCAAATTATGTCTGTGCACAAGGAGCAGTAATTGTGGAAGCAACAGAAATATTTTTCGTGAATGTATCATTCAGCACAGGCGCACAATCACTCAAAATAATGGAATTACCCGATGCGTCTTCTAAGTAGATACTGTTATCATGTGACGGATATATGACTTTCCAAAACGTTCTAACGATAGCATTAAGCGTGGGTGGCAAGGTATGCGATACAAATGAAGATTTAGCAGATTTTAGTGCACATATGTAAGCGTTCGATGCTAATCTGTAAGTATCCCATCGTGAATCAGTTGGCGATTTTCTGGCAGAATGATAAAGGCGCTTCTTTTGGTTAGACAGCCCTTTTAGGTGGGCGTTGCACCACGGGGCGCGAGGATTACACGTGATAGTGCGTTTCTGTATGAATGTTTCTGTTAGATCGCGAACTTTACCCACCGCGGTGACTCAGTAGCTAAGGCGTCGCGCTGCTGAGCACGAGATCGCGGGTTCGTTACCGGCCACGGCGCCAGCTTTTCTGATGGAGGCGAAAAGCAAAAACGCCCGTGTGTACGAGATTTCGGCGCACGTTAAAGATCCCCAGGTGGTCAAAATTAATCCGGAGCCCTCCACTT
Source organism: Haemaphysalis longicornis (assembly GCA_013339765.2). Taxonomy (NCBI): domain Eukaryota; kingdom Metazoa; phylum Arthropoda; class Arachnida; order Ixodida; family Ixodidae; genus Haemaphysalis; species Haemaphysalis longicornis. The sequence goes on from CM023453.1 coordinate 173,500,442, forward strand.
CGGCGCCCCTCATCGCCTGCTTTGCGTCGGCGCGTTAAACCCTAAAATCAAATGAGATCGTGAACTTTACCAGCAAACGTGACCCAGTTAGTTTGTACAGAACGATCATCGAAGTTCGTCAGAAAAGTATCAAGAAAGATGGATAACTCGTGATTAATAGCCTGAAAGTTTGCCTTTTTGTAGTCACGAATTACTTTTCTGTTGTGTGAAACTTTTTGGAATGATGAGTTAATAGAAAAACTGAGAAGAGAATGATCGCTAATGCCAGGCAAGTATGTTATATTGGAAGTAAGATCGGGCCGTGTAGTTAGAATTAAATCAAGCGTGTTTGGTGCGGGGGAGGATATTCGAGTTTCTTGATCTACTAATTGCGTTAAAGAGAAGATGGAGCAAAAGTTAATAAACTCTGAAGCTCATGTTGAAAAGGGAGATATGAAAGCTGGTTGTGCAGTCCATTCTACATTCGGATAGTTAAAGTCACCGAGTAAAAATACGGGAATATTGGGGAAACGTGTTACGATGTGGTTCATGATGAAGAAGAACAGGCGCATTCGGTATCCAGTAGTACTGGCCCCCGTTCAACACAAGACGTCAGCAGTCTCGTGATAGTGGTGCTGGTGACGACGACCGAACTGATGTTAAGTTGCTTTCATTGATTGAAAAGAAGAGAACCATTACCAATGGCGTTCGTTGTTTACGGAAATAAAGCGCGGTATGCTTCACATTTCTCTGCGTACCTTGTTTTTAATATGTAGGTTAAATTGTATTTGCATAACGAAGCTACTGGTAAAACTATTCGAGTTATTGCAACCTTTAAAACAAACAAATTTGGAACCTGCGATTCCCCTGCGTGTTGAGCACTTGGATAGGGAGGGTTTTGCAACAATCACAGTTTCATTTCGATACGCCCTTATGGTAGTATTAAAGCAACATATCTTACGGCGTCAATTTCCCACGGTTTCATGCGGTGTGCAGGATGACATTTGAGTTAGGTTAACAGTAGGTCTACCTGACAAATAAAGCTGCTTGTAGGATTAACTAAGGTGACTGCCACGCACAAGACAAGACTCGCCCTTTAAATGCGGTGCACAAGGGACGCCTTCGCGCAAACACCGGGCTGGTGATTTAGCACAGGCCCAGAAGGCCGAGTTGGAACATGCGCCAGAGCACACTAAAACTCACCTGCAAACTGGTGACCACCAACTGTCGTAAATGTCACGCAGGACGCTAAACTACCTCGAAAGATAGATAAACGGCGTTGGGGACAGGACGCCGGAATAACAGGACACGCAGCGTTTGCTTGGTGTCTGGTATTTCGTTGAAGCTTGTTTCTGAGCCGCTTTTATTGTTTTTTCCAGATAACGCGTCGACCAGGGAAGCTTAGCACAATTATGAGCTAAAATTTCTGAAGCAAAGATTGCGCCGCGATAAATATCGTGATTACAACCCTCCGAAACGGCCAACTGCGGATTCAATCTCAATAGTGAAAAATATAGTGATTACGTGCTGTACTTGTTTCATCCATTGGACAGATAAAACTGATAAGAAACGATAAGGCGTGTTTTCACCAAATATTTTATTCATTTTCAATTAACTGCCAGCAATTTATATCTATGTATATGGGTTTACGCGCTCACTTCTACACTCATCCAAAGTGTTAAAGGAGTACTGACACGAAATTTCTCGCTTTCAGTTTTTATGCTGTAAAGAATACCTATTGGCCTAGTAATTACGAAAATCGAACCGAAAGCCGTCAGTCGCCAACACAGAATTAATTATAGCACGTTTATTGCAACCAATTTCAAATTTGGTCGCCGCGCGGGAAAATGGCTGTTCGAAGGCCAGCCTGCAAGCGGGGAAGCCTTACGTCACGGTCTCACCCGTGACGTCAGGGACGTTTTTCTTTCCTCCATGCGTTCGCCGCATCGTCTGCTACGATTGCACATGGTCCGCGACTCGCCCGCGCGGTCGACATGTCGTCTGAATCTTCAGAATCGGATGAGTCACTGCCACCCGACAGACAGAACAACTTTATTTGGACAGGCGATTAGGCCGGCGATGTCTTTGCCGTCGTCCGTTTTTTAATATCACTGCGGCTCGAACCGGCGCAGACCGTGATAGCAACAGCTTGTCGCCACTCTTCTAATCAATCTGATCACGAAAAAGAAGCTCTACATGCGAGAAACTAGATGTTAGTGTGTTGAAAATTGTGCTAGGAGTTGTTATCAGCGCTGAATTTAAAAGTGGCGTTCAGATATTTGCCGCAATGGTAAGTCTAAGCTGACCGGCAGCGGGGCTTCGGCGCTCCGACCCAGCACTGTCGGCACCACGGTGCGGCGAGTGGCCGAAAGATGGCGCCACCTGCGCGCTAGAATCAAAACAGGCCGCGGCAGATGTCTTGGTCGCCGATCGCAGAAACGGAAATTATTGCCAAAATAAAGCTTCGTATGCGAAAAAGGGGATGATAGTGTGGTGAAAAGTTGTGTAAGGGATGGTCATTCGCAGTTGTACAGATACCAGCGATCAAATTGTCGCCACGATACTAAGTTCCCAACACCCAAGGTGACAAGTGCAACCCCGAGCCCGCTGGCTTGGACGACAGTTCTTGCGGCCGCCGGCGTGCACGAACTCCACGAAGTCCACGTTTAGCGCTGCATGTCGTCGCGTGGAAAATAATGCATCTTGTCGTCGTCGTCGATTTGCTTGGGCAGGCTTCCACGAGCAGTACTTCGCATACCGCGAGCTTGCCATAGCACAACTTGGGCGAGCTCGGCGACGCGCACCGCCGCGTCGCCGCGGTGCCCGTCGACATCGCGCACCACGCCGTTTTCGGCACCAGTGCCGAACACCATGCGCCGGCAACGAACTGAAGAGCAAAGACGTCGAACACGCAACGTTTACAAGCATTGCTCACACAGCTACGCCCACGTCTCCTGCCCAAACGAATACCACCGACAATAGCAGCGCAGGATATCGTTTCCGGTTCTGAAAACGACTATATGACGTCACCCTGAACCGGCTAGACACGTAGGCCAATGTTTCGTCACGCCGAAAGCGATTGCGCTAGTGCTGCCGATTTGTGGAAGCTCGCGGCCTGGACAATCAAAATCGATTTTAGATGTGATTCCGGCCTCGGATCGCTGCAAAAATTTCTGTGAGGCATCTGTACAAACTACTGAAGCCAGTTATATCATTTTTTAGGTATCAAAAGTTGGTGTCAGTACTCCTTTAAGAAAAAAATTGGCCGCGTATCTGCTCCTTTCGTTGCAAATATCGTCGAAAGGCGATGGTCTTTCGTCGACGTTTGCCAATAATTGCCTCCCTTTACTTTTCCGTTCACCTCTCATGCTGTTTCCCTATGGAAACACGATGGAGATTTTCTCAGGTGTATTTATATTTACCGTGTTCCACTGGCGTCGATGCCAGCGCTGCCGTACGGCGGAGGCGCGCAGGAATCGATGCGCCCTACTTCATCGTTTATAGAACCACGTTTGCCTACTCCACGTGTGCTCCCAGCAAAACGTGGAACCTATCGAGTGAAGCGTCGCGTAACTGTTGCCGCTTGAGTTCTTAAAATGCCGCCAGAAACTATAGTGGCGCGGGCTACAGCAGGCGAAGGAGTGATTTTTTTTCTGCGGTGGTTGTAGCATTTCATTTCGCAAAAATCAAGCATGCATGAATTTTTATAATAGAACACTGTACATATCACTTGGATATTGCTTTTATGTCTTATATTTGCTTAATGTTTTGTTCTTGTTAGACAATGTTGACGACTATGAACATTAACATCGGACGTAGATGTTCAGATTTGGCTGTGAGTATATGAGATTATGGCGCCAATTTTGTTTCACTGTGGCCGGGTCGCTGAATCGAGTCACAGACAGACAGACAGACAGACAGACGGACAGACATATATACAGCTAGCGATATCCATGGGCGCATCTTAGGCGGCTGATGGTCGTCGCTGACAAGGCTGACTCTTTGCACTCGGATGCCCGTGGGCATGCGTACAAGCTCATTGAATTGTCCCAAGCTGCCGTTCTTTTACCTACAGGCTTGGCCCTCCTTTCCCCTTGTTAACATTTTTTACAATTGTACACGTTCCACATTGGCGCCGGTATTTCACCCGGCTATATTTACAGGTGTATTCCTCCTACGATTATAAAATACTGTCCAAAGTTTGCTTATTAATAATGGCTCCGGAAAAATGTCCTGCCCGATTTTTCTGCGTTGTTAACTTGGTTTATTCAGATGTCAAATTTTCCACATAAATCCATAGGTGCAGTGATTCGCAAATGCCTATTAACTACAAAAATCACCATCACGACCCAAAGCATACAAATAACAGTCTTCGGCGTCAATGAACAGCCCAGAAAATCGTTTTACACCATCAACCGTTGATCAAAAGTTTTTAGACCTTCGTGGAGCATGTGACGCCAAGGTCTTTCATGAAGTTATAACATTTCCAGGTACGCGGTAAAGATGAGAATATCAGGGCGGCATAACTCATCCGGAATAAATTAGGTATTCATTCTGCGCTGGAACGAAAAAATATAATCGGCTAGTTCCTGCAAGGTTAGCGTTCAGGAATCATACCTAATGCAATACAAGTGAGTCTGATTAACTTAGGAAACTGGGGGTGTGATCACAGAAAAAAAAATCAACCGCGAAAAGGGAACAAGCACGGTCCGTGTCGCCCTTTCTCTCTCGTTGTTTCCTTTGGCGCTGTTTTTTTTTGTTTAGTAGGAATAACTCTCAATCAGATCACCTTCCTTGCTAAGAACAGCAGCTTAGCATAAATTATTGAGATCACTGCGAAATGCGAGACGCTCATCTCGTATGTTCATGCTATTTATAATCATTTAGAAGTTGAAAAGAGCCCCAAAGGACGCCGTCAGATTGTTCATTGATTTATGCCGCGCACCTTCAGTTTACTAACGGAAAGCCAGCATGAATAAAATATTCCAAAGTTAATATTACTTTTTCCTTTGACAATGACAAATATTCACTGTCTTTTCCTGCCCTGTCAAACCAACTCGTTAAACACATAATCACGTACCGTGAAATCATACAATTCTCTTGAAAACGTGACTCAACTTTAAAGACTGAGGCATTGAAAAATTTCAACTAATTTTGTGCATATTCTGGTGGAGTTATTTCCCCAGCCTTTTTTTTACATGAACAGCTCTCGATGCTTTATTATAGCGGTACTTTTTCTTGGCACCTGCAAGGTCACCGGGCGTGCATCGTCGTTCGTCGGTTGGCGGCACGCGGCACACGCAAAGAGATAGGGAAACTGCGAACAATATAATGCTTTCGTCAGTTCAGAAGTTCTGTGACTCACGCTCCCATTCTTCAGAGGGAGGAACCATAACCCTTCAGCCGGTATTCTTCTCCTGTTTTTTTCTTTTGCTGTTGATGAAGTGTAATTGAAATTTTGTCTGCCGGCTTCGCGCCGAGTTTTAAGGTAACAGCCGTCGAAGCCGCTGCTTGTACATTTCTCTGCGGTTGGTAAAGACGCCAAAATTTTCTTGGTGCTACAGCCCCACCCAGCACGTCCGATTTGCGGGAAACAGCAAAATCAGTATCTTAGCACAATATCTCGAGGGTAATCTATCCCACGTTTGCACACGCATAAAATCCGGATCGGGATTGCTTTCTTGATTCAGAGGGACAACTTAGGCACGTACTGCATGAAATGTTGGTTGCCTTTCGAAAATTGCCCTTCTCACATAATATCGCTGTTCATTCATGTCACCTTGGCGTGATGTTCGGTTGAGTTTTCGTTTCTGCAGATACAGTGCATTTTCATTTCCGACTTGCGCAAACTGATCTATTTATTTATTATTTATTTCTGTAATACTGCCGACCTTTGTAGCAAGGTCCTTGGCAGGAGTGAGCGATCTGACAGGAGTGAGCGATCTGTGTATTCCTTCCAATTTAAAATAGCCCAATAGTACCCAATTTAAAATAGTACCCAATTTAAAATAGCCTGTCCTGTGAGGCCCCCTTCTTTTATGATTACGTCCAATTTTGGCGCTTCCTACCCAGTATACAAAGCGACCACACCAATCCGCACCACGCCATTTTTCCGAACAAACAAAAGCATCGATTACAACCTAGCGTTATTGCAATTGAGACACGAAAATGGGGCCCCTTCTCAAAAACCAACTCTGTGGCAGTCCCAACAATATGGGGAAATAAAAACATTCATTCCGCGATAAAAATATGTTTTGAATTTTGTGAGCTTTTATTTGGCATGGGTGATGCTTTTGCTGTAATACCTCTGCTCAAAAGCCCTTTTGGACACGTGTTCAATAAGCTTAGAACCATTTCACCAAGAAAAAAAGACGGGACAATCGCTAGCGATTGTCCTGTCTACTTCTTTTTAGGTCCCTGTCCTTTTTTTCACTGGTAAAATGGTTCTAAGTCAACACCAACTTGCCCAACTTACAGCCTCAACTTCAACAAGCCTGCCTCGAAACGCTGATGACAAAAGCGGATCATTCTGGCACGAAAGCTTTGTTGAACCATTCATCGCAGAATTGGAGTTTCTCACATCATCTGAAGTGACGTTGTGTTATGTTTTTATGCGTAACCCTTCGAGTCTGAAACCGTAAAAACTCGCGTATATATAAAGTCTCGCTGAGTGAACGCCAAGCGGCAAAGAAGGAACAATGGCGCAGCAGAGAAACCAGGATCGGAGCGGTATTGTGGCCTGAACGCAACGCGAGTCGAAACTGTTATTTTACGGGGAAGTTGTAAATTGGTAGGTCTCAAACGATGGCTTTCGCGGGTAGATGAACAATTTGTATGTGCTGCCACCTGTTGAAGTCGGCGCATTGAGACCAGCTGAACTTTGGACATACTATGGGTCGAAGGCATGTCGTTCGCCCCGAAGGAGAATAAGTGCAGTCGAAGCAGCGTCAAAGCACACAGAAGCGCGGACCAGAAACATACTGCCTCGTACTTTGGTGGTTGCAGCGATTCCCTCTCGAAGTACGCGTTAAAAACAATATTCTTACCCGAAAATGCAAAAAGGGTTTGCGCCCTGGCCCGGCCGTGACGCCATTCAAATCCAATACTTGCTCTGTTCCACAAATTCTTCTACGCATCTCCACCGAGCATCTACGTCACACCACGCACCCATTCTTCTGGTCGTAGTAGCAACTCGAAGCAAGTTGTATACCCCAGCCCTAAAACCAACACGTTTGCGCAGTCATTCTTTATTCGCACTGCTAAATACTAGAACGTTCTACCTGATAACATCCTTAATACTAAAGATATAGAAACATTAAAAAAGTTTCTAATCACCCTTTCCGAGCCCGAGTGACCACTGTGTTTATTACTTTTATGTTCTCTCTCTCTCTCTTTCCTCATTTTTCGCTTTAAACGGTATCATGTACTGCATGTTGAATTGCACTACTGATTTCGGTGGTTGGCCTTTTGTATCTGCTGTTCCGTTGTAGTTGCTTATGACTTGTACCACTGCGCAATATCCCCCAACCGCGCAAAAAATTCTGCCTGTGTTACGTAAGATTCCGAGTGTATTCAAACATTTTTGTGTCTTTGTTTACACAGACATTTTTTTTTTCGCTGTTTTCACTGGTCTTTGCACATTACCCTTTGTAATATTCAAACATTTGTATCCCCACCCCTCCTGCAATGTCGCTTCCAGGGACCCTTGAGGAAAATAAAATAAATAAATAAATAACAGTAATGAAAAGCTACAATAGCTGACGCGTGAGCAGTGGTACGCAGGAAAACGGAATGCCAACCTCAACGTGTATATCGTGGGAGGAGCGAGACTGGAGGGTAAGAGTGTGAGAGGTGGGCGGGGGAGGTAAGAGGGCATCTACGTGGCAGGGACGACAGAAGACTCGTCTGTCGACGAGACTTGCAGCGAGGTGAGCAGACACGCAAAGCGTCTCGTTTTTTCGGAGGAAGAAGGACGGGAATTGAAGCAGGATGGGTTTCGGTTTCAAGGAGAAGTACGTGGAGATACAACAGGCACTCCAAGATCTACCATTGCTACAGCTTCCCCTTCCATCAGAGCTGATGGCCTTCCATCTTCGCAGAGTGGAAGGGCTCTGAACTTTTTTAGATCGCCGAACCAGAGCCGGAAATGATCCGAAATATCAAATAATGGTCACCGGTTCGCTAACACATGGTGCGATCATTCGCGGTTGATTATGCGCGGTTATAATCACTTGGGGCTTTTCTTTTCCATGTATATAAATTGCATAATTGTCATAAGCAACCCCCCGAAGAGACCAACTTCCCGAAGAAGACTAGACGAAGAGGAGGAAAAAGGAGACATGGAGAATGTCATGGGCAACCCCCCTCCCCGAAGGAGGGGACTGGAAGAAGTGGAAGAGGAAGAGGGGCCCGTAGAACTAGGAGAACCAGCAAGTGATGGCGACGCCTGCGCGGAAGCTCTAGGCACCGACCCTGGAAAGGCGCCCAGCCGGCCTCCTGATAGCAGCTCCAGGCAACGATCCTGAGCGCGGCAACGCACCCGTGGCGGCTTCGAAAACGAGCACCAGCGGGGCTGCCTGGCTTGAACGCTCGGGCTGCGCACCCGAGACAAGTTCCGACGGCACCTGGGGCAACACACCCCGGGACTGCGGCAGCGTGTCCTGCAAGCTTCTCAAGTGGTGTTCGACTACCAGACCCGACGGATTACAGCTACAACCTGGAACGGACATTAATTGGAAAGTGAGCGGAAGCTAACTGTATATTGTGCTTGCGTCCAGAACGTTTTAACGTTACCGCAGTGAGAAGTGGTACTATGTATGGCATAGTGCGCATTATTGTCCTTCCATATTAAACGTCTTGTTTTTCTGCATCTGGTTTGCCCGGCTAATTTAAGTGACAATAATATCCCAAGCACTTTTCCTTTTCACCTAATCACTGCGCTGTATTCGTGGTCACAACATAGGAAAAGGGAGCCACGCCAATAAGGCGATGTTATGTTTCTGCTCGTCGCCCGAGGACAGGGCAAGGATTCGGTAAGAAAATATTACGCTCTCCGCAGCCTGTCCTCGTCGTCGTCGTGGTCAAATAATAATAATTAATAATCAATCAATCAATCAATCAACATTTATTATAGTGCCCAGGAACAGCCGAAGCCTTGGTGCTGGCGCACTGAGAGAAGAAAAAAAAAAGAAAAAATGCCGCATTGAAATACATCAGCGGCTGACACATATAAAACCAGGACACATATAAACATAGGAAAAGGGATAATAATAATAATATAATAATAAATATAATAATAATAATATTAATATAATAATAATAATAATATAAAAATATAATAAAATAATACTTTTATTTCCATTCAAATAAATACATTTTATAATGCCGAGCCTGCCGAAGCCTCACAAGGACGTGTATGGCAACACTCGGCAGCTGGGGCGAAAATCAGTGCCAGCACTGAATCAAATAATGCATAACATACTGTCTTACAGTACATTCTCTGTACAAGACCACTCTAGGCAACACTCAAAAATACAACCACCAGAAGAAAAAGATCAGTACCTCATTGTAGGAATGCAAAAAAAATGGTTTCGAACAAAACAGACTTTTCAAATAGTCTGACACGCAGCATAGAAATTTTCAAATAAAACTGATCTATAAAAACAACGACATACAGCAGACGATTGATATTCTAGACAGCATCAGGACATAATCCTTAAAACAAGCAGGGCAATACACTGCAAGAGAGGCAGTACAAAATATCTTCGATCATGCATTTTTTAATTGGTTACAGTCATTTGACTCAAATTATAGGACAGCTTAGCTTTGAAGATCCCATAAGCGCTCGTTTAATTCCACGCAGTGTTTCTTCATCGAAAACTGACTGCGGAAGTTGATGGAAAATTTTAGGCACATAATACGCTCTACAACTTTCACCATACCGTGTTTGTACCCTTGGAAGAAGAAAACGGGGAGGATTACGCAAAGGGATTTGCTTAGAATGTGGAATAAGGAAATTCTTGTTCCAAAAGTGTCGAGGGACGATCGTGCCAAGAAATAAAGTGTCAAAGGTAGGAAGACTGAGCGCCCTGAATAAACTGATATCAGAAGGCATGTCAATCCTATAGGCAATGCTGTGAAGGATATTTTTTCAACAAACCGTCTATTTTGATTTCCAGAAATTGGAGCAATTAAAGTAGTTGGTATTCCATATCGTAAATGGGAGTAAGCGAGCGCATGTGTAATCATTTTTTTTTACCGTTAAGGGTACAAGTGCTCTAATACGATAAATCAAACATGCCACACTTCGCAGTCGCGCACACAGCGAAGCCATGTGAGAGTTCCAGGTCATGTCAGTGTCACAAAGAATCCCGAGGTATTTCACACAGTCAGAGTAAGAAACTGGAATACATTTACACGGGAAACATTTATCTGTATGGAGAAGAATGGGCAAGGTGGTGTGCACTATTTTCAAAGGACTTCTAAAACAGACCAGTTGTGTTTTGTCAGGTTAACTCTTATTTGATTGACTTCGAACCACTTCATTGCTTGCATGGTATCCTGTTGGAGAAGGGCCGTGGCGGTGTCATAATTTACGTGCCTCGAAATTATTAACGTATCATCCGCATATTGAAATATATTACATTTACTTATAACTGAACTGAAGTAATTAACATATAAATTAAATAAAAGGGGGGACAGGACGGATCCTTGTGGAACTCCTGAATGCAAGCTTCGTAATGAGCTTTTTGCTGTATTTAAACACACCAGTTGCGACCGATCGGACAAGTAATTCTTTAAAATGTCGCAAAAATGGCCTCGAAATCCGTAATTTGTAAAGTTTATTGCATAGTATTCGTGGCTAACAGAATCAAAAGCTTTGGAATAAGTCTAGAAAAAGTGCACAGGCCACCTGGTTTTTTTCTAGGGTATCATGCAAAAATCCGACAATTCTTCAAACAGTTGTTGCGTACCACTTTCTGGAATAAAGCCGTATTGAGAAGAAGACAGAATCGAGTGTTTTTGCACAAAGCCTGTCATTACTTCAAGGACATGCCTCTCTAACACTTGGGCTAAGAAGGACAGAACCGATATCGGGCGGTAAGTTTCCGGTTTTGATGCATCACCCTTCTTGAACAGCGGAATAACCTTGGCTCTTTTCATTGCATTGGGAATGACGCCCGATTCGATAATGCCGTTAAAGATAAATAAGAGCAACTCTGATAAAACTTGAAATTGCGCCATACGTCATCCGCACAAATGCCGTCCAACCCTGCCGAGCGCTTTTTCTTCGAGCAACGGATTAACCGGTGTAGGTCCTATAGTTCCAAGGAAGGCAAATATGCAGAGTCAGATACAGCACATTGAGGCAATATTGCTACTTCTCATCAGAGGTATTAGAATTTAGCGATATAGAGGCAAAGTAATCATTTAGAATATTTGCCACGTTTTCAGTAGGATCACCAAACCCTTTTAAAATGGGATTTAGGTAGTTTCGTGTCTGAATTCCGCGAAGCTGATTTTATCAGCGACCAAACTTGGTGGGATTGCCACGTGATAAAGAAAACTGGGTGTTATGTGCCGCCTTTTTGAGGAACGAATTAACGCCGTGACTTTGTTTCGTGCAGTTCGGTATAAATTCTTTAAGAAGTCGTTTCTCGGAGATTGTAGAGAGCGCTTCCAAAGCTCATCCTTCTCTCTTATTGCTTGCAAAACACTGTCATTTAGCCAGCATAAATAAGGTTTTCTTTTTTTGACCTTAACTTTTTAAAGCAAAGCTTTTTACCTCTACCCCCCAAGGTTCTTTCGCGACCGTTGTGTCACCAGAAAACTCTAGCGAACAAAAAAAATCGCGCCAATCCACCCCGTGAATGTGGTTGGAAAGCAAAGCTGTAAACGGCACCAATAACGATTACCCATGCGACGTCACTTAAATTCGCCGACATCGCTCTACAAATAGCAAAACCAGAGAGAAGTGAAATGCACTTAACCACACCATTTATTACTTCAAAGAGATATTCTTGCTAAGGTTAAATCAATGCATGATGCATGAACGGTGTTTTGGTTCAGTTGTCTTTTGGTGTAGCACAAGAGTGAAACTTTTTTTATAAATTAAAGTAAGCTCCAACCCGGTGTTAGACGATCTGACTTCTCCGTCTCTGCGCCGCGGACGGAGGCGACGATATTTGTGGCAGAGAAGGAGGAGGAAGAAATACTCTGTTCAGATTTCTGAATGGCCCAGAGTGCAGCCCTCGGGAGTGATTCCTTCTTCTGTGGGGCCATATGCAGTCCGCGCGGCCTGTGTTCTGTCAACCCGCTGAGGCTGGGTAGGTAAAGAGGGCCTGGCAGCAGCATCTCCCATTGCTCTTGTGGGTAGTTGACGTAAACAGAGGAGGGTGCTCAGGGCTAAAGGCGCACACCCCGATTACGGGGCGGAGTGTTCCTACTCTCCTGCGCAAAATATAACATTCAGCGTCCGTAGCGATTCGGATTTACCATTAAGTGAAGCGGCGTCGGCTGTGGGAAGAGTCCCGGATTGTATGAGCCATAGGGTAGAGTTTGTTGTTCTCTGAAATGCTAAGGGGTAAGGCGAAGGTACGGTCTGTCCTCAGAGGGCAATAAGCTGGGTTTATCTTCCTGAATGTGACAAGCGGGTGACGTCCTCGGTGCAGCTCCATAGCACAGGCGGTAAATTGCGCCAGGCTTGTTTGTGTGAGGCGTATTGTTGCCCTCCGATGAAGCTGTTAAGGAAGGTGTCTAGCATGAGCTGACTGGAACCCGTTTGGGAGTGTTGGTGTTTTTTAGCCACGCGCAGTGCAGGTCAGGACACCCAACCCGATTGGTAATTCCAGTAGGCTGTTGGGAATCGGTGACTACCCCACCGAACCCCCTGGTCGAGTGAAAGCCAAGGTGATGGCTGCCTCTTCTGCTGCCGTCAATTCTGGGTCCTAAGCGAGGGTACACGCAAGGAGGTTGGTTCTGGAGGTAGCCACGATGATGACGTATTCTGCCGTCGATGTTTGGAGGCGTCTGTGTAGATAACTCCATAATACCCACCGCGGGTGGTGTTTAGCGCTGAGCCCGTGCTTTTCGGTCACCCTCGTCATGTGAGGGATTCATATTTCTAAGCAAAGGGAGCATCTTTAGCCTTTAGTCCCAAGAGTCTGGGCGTACGTCAAGCGGAGTGAACATTCTGGGCTCCCCAGTCAATCTGGTGAAGCATGCCGTTACCCACCGCAGTCTGAGTCGGACCTTCTGGTTAGAATGGTGGCCTTCTATCAGCTCTTCCACCGTGTTGTGGAGCCCCGTGCTAAGCAGCCTCTGTGTGGACGCACTCATGAGACGACCAATGGCCTGCTCGACCGCTTTTCTAATCATTATATACAGTATCTCTATGTCTTCCTTGTTGAGAAGACAGGGGGCTGACGTAAGTGACTCTTGAGAAGACAAAAGCTTCCATTAATCGAAAGGTACCGGATTCCGTTAGGCCTCGCTTCTTGGTGCAACTCGCCTGATCATGTGTATGATTTGCCTAATGCTGTTTTGAGGGGCTGCAAGGAGACGTCACTCTTGGTGTTAGCCTCGAGATGTAGGCCCAGGATCTTGATGCTGGGGCTTGGGGCCATGGCCTGGCCTACAAGGAGTATTTTAATGTACTCCTTGTTTTGGCGTGAGGGCGGACGACAAGGAGCTGTGATTGTTTACGTGAACTCTGGAGGCTATTGGCGAACTAGAAGTGAGGTGCCATGCAATTGTGTGAGCTTCCTTTTTTTGTACCTCTTAGCACATGAGCAAGGTGCGCACAGGGCCGCTAGACGGGAGTGAGTGGTCGCGTGACGCTTTCACTTGGCATTCAGCGAGAACGCAGGGGGTAAACCCGTAGATATGCTTGGTGAGTACACCACCTGTCTTCCTCGTCTTCGCGTGGGCTCGTAGTTAAATCGGTAAGACAACGGGCTCTCACCTTGTTAGTCTATTAGTTTCGTCACCAGAACTAGGAATAAAAGAATTTACTGGCATCCGCCGGAATCGAACCTGGAAACTAATAGACTAACAAGGTGAGAGCCGTTGTCTTACCGATTTAACTACGAGCCCACGCGAAGACGAGGAAGACAGGTGGTTGTACTCACCAAGCATATCTACGGGTTTACCCCCTGCGTTCTCGCTGAATGCCAATGTGAAAGCGTCACGCGACCATCACTCCCGTCTAGCGGCCCTGTGCGCACCTTGCCTCATGTGCTAAGAGGTACAAAAAAGGAAGCTCCACAATGCATGGCCACCTCACTTCTAGTTCGCCAATAGCCTCCAGAGTTCACGTAAACAATCACAGCTCCTTGTCGTCCGCCCTCACGCCAAAACAAGGAGTACATTAAATACTCCTTGTAGGCCAGGCCATGGCCCCAAGCCCCAGCATCAAGATCCTGGGCCTACATCTCGAGGCTAACACCAAGAGTGACGTCTCCTTGCAGCCCCTCAAAACAGCATTAGGCAAATCATACACATGATCAGGCGAGGTTGCACCAAGAAGCGAGGCCTAACGGAATCCGGTACCTTTCGATTAATGGAAGCTTTTGTCTTCTCAAGAGTCACTTACGTCAGCCCCCTGTCTTCTCAACAAGGAAGACATAGAGATACTGTATATAACGATTAGAAAAGCGGTCGAGCAGGCCATTGGTCGTCTCATGAGTGCGTCCACACAGAGGCTGCTTAGCACGGGGCTCCACAACACGGTGGAAGAGCTGATAGAAGGCCACCATTCTAACCAGAAGGTCCGACTCAGAACTGCGGTGGGTAACGGCATGCTTCACCAGATTGACTGGGGAGCCCAGAATGTCACTCCGCTTGACGTACGCCCAGACTCTTGGGGACTAAAGCTAAAGATGCTCCCTTTGCTTAGAAATATGAATCCCTCACATGACGAGGGTGACCGAAAAGCCCGGGCTCAAGCGCTAAACACCACCCTCGGTGGGTATTATGGAGTTATCTACACAGACGCCTCCAAACATCGACGGCAGAAATACGTCATCATCGTGGCTACCTCCAGAACCAACCTCCTTGCGTGTACCTCGCTTAGGACCCAAGAATTGACGGCAGCAGAAGAGGCAGCCATCACCTTGGCTTTCACTCGACCAGGGGTTCGGTGGGTAGTCACCGATTCCCAACAAGCCTACTGGAATTACCAATCGGGTTGGGTGTCCTGACCTGCACTGCGCGTGCTAAAAAAACACTCCCCAAACGGTTCCATTCAGCTCATGTAGACACCTCCTTACGCTTCAATGGAGGGCAACAAATACGCCCACCCAACAAGCCTGCGCATTTACCTCCTGTGCTATGGAGCTGCACGAGGACAGTCACCCGCTTGTCACATTCAGGAAGATAACCCAGCATTATTGCCCTCTGAGGCAGACCGTACCTTCGCCTTACCCTTACATTTCCAGAGAACAACAAACTACCCTATGGCTCATACAATCCGGGCTCCTTCCCACAGCCTACGCGTCTTCACTTAATGTATCCGAATCGCTACGACGCTGAATGTATATTTTGCTCAGAAGTAGGAACACTCCGCCCCGTAATCGGGGTGTGCGCCTTTAGCCCTGAGCACCCTCCTCTGTTTACGTCAACTACCCAACAAGAGCAATGGGAGATGCTGCTGCCCAGGCCCTCTTTACCTACCCAGCCTCAGCGGGTTGACAGAACACAGGCCGCGCGGACTGCATATGGGCCCCACAGAAGAAGGAATCACTCCCGAGGGCTGCACTCTGGGCCATTCAGAAATCTGAACAGAAGTATTTCTTCCTCCTCCTTCTCTGCCACAAATATCGTCGCCTCCGTCCGCGGCGCAGAGACGGAGAAGTCAGATCGTCTAACACCGGGTTGGAGCTTACTTTAATTTTATAAAAAAAGTTTTCACTCTTGTGCTACACCAAAACAACTGAACCAAACACCGTTCATGCATCATGCATTGATTTAACCTTAGCAAGAATATCTCTTTGAAGTAATAAATGGTGTGGTTAAGTGCATTTCACTTCTCTCTGGTTTTGCTATTTGTAGAGCGATGTCGGCGAATTTAAGTGACGTCGCATGGGTAATCGTTATTGGTGCCGTTTACAGCTTTGCTTTCCAACCACATTCACGGGGTGGATTGGCGCGATTTTTTTCTTACTCGCTTCTTTAAATTCCGAAAACACCTGTGTAAAACGCTCATAAGCTTTGATAGGGCAGAAGAGCATCAGCACAGAATTCCAGTTGAATTCTGACACTAATCGATCAAATCGGGTTCTGTCAAATATTTCTATAAAGGTCGATGTTTCAGTTGGTTATAAAACTTCAGGAGAGGATATCTGGCAACCAACGAAGTAATGATCGGCTATTTTTTCTGTTATTAGAACCGAATTGACATCTTCATAATCAATGGCGCGAATCAACACATGGTCTAAACAAGATGCAGCGCATTTACCCAGCATCATCTCTTCCCAAGTAGCCTTATTTACAACAGATTCGATACCATGTTCCGCTAATAGGTTTAAATAGTTTGAAACTATGGGCTTGCTCGACTTTAAAAGATCAATATTAAAGTCCCCGATAAGGCATATGTTACTCCAAGATTGCAGTTGAGCTAAGTTATCTCGAAGTTCACCAAGGAAAGATTGCGGGTTTTCAGACGGCGGTCTGTAGATTGCAAGTAATGATACCGAAGAGCCAGCAGACTCAAGACGAAGTGCAAGAAATTCAGCTGCTGTAAAGTTTATCTGGATGGCCGTAGCTGCCCAGTGAGATTTAAAAAATATAGCAATGCCTCCTCCTCTTCTACCCACTCGGGTACAAAAGCGCGACTTATAACCCGGAAGGTGAAACTGATAAGTCATGCAATCATCTATATTTATTTCTGTAAGCACGAATGCATCAACCAAATCTGCAATACCAGTTATACTAGCTTGAAAATAGTCCCAGTACTTTTTCAAGCTGCGAATATTCAGGCGAATGAGGGAAAACGAGCGTTCATTTGCCTTTAGAAAAATTGTCCGAAGATTGGTTAAATTAGTGGCAGAGTGAAAGTGCACAGACATATATTTAGATTAACTGCTCGAGGTCTGCAATTGATTCTAGCCCGATTCGTGGGCTTCCCTCTTCTTTTCTAGCGAAAATTTTTCCGTTCCTAGTCCAGACGAACTTGTAGTGCACTTCCTTTCCCTTTGACAGCGCCTTCCTGTACAAATCTTTGCCTGCGTCAAATTTTCGTTCAAGTACAGGGGAGGGGAGAGAGTGTCTTCAGAGAGGGGTCGTACTTTCTTACGAGCCGCCCACCAAGTGTCACGTATGTATGTTGAAGCAAAACGAATGAGAACGGTAGGCGTTTTGTTCTGCCTGGCTGGAAGCCGGTGAACAGCCACAACGTCCTTATCGTCAAACTCGGTTACTTCAAGTTTTTGCGCAAGGTCGGACAAGACAGCGCGCAAGTTTTCACCTGGAGTGAAAGGGAGGCCGTTTAGTTCCAAGTTTGACAGTCTACTGTACTGCTCTGAATCGTTCAGCTCGGCGCGAAGCTGACGTATTGCTTTCGATTGCAGAGATAGCGTAGCCGTCAGCTCAGTCACTTGCTCTTCGAGATTTTTGGATAATTGCTCGGATGCCGTAACCCGTGCTGTCAAATTTTGAACGGAGTTGTCAAGCACATAATAATAATAATAATAATAATCAATCAATCAATCAATCAACCTTTATTTTTGGTGCCCAGGAACAAACCCTAGGGTCTTGGTGCTGGTACACCATATACAAGCATTCATAAAAACAAACTAAAATCAAGACAACACAACACAGAAAACCATATATATGAAAGAAACACTAAGGTGAAAATAGTTACAGAGATCCCAGAAAGCAAAACAGCAAAAAAAAAAAAACAGGAAGCCTAGTGTTAGAAGCCATGACACCCGGCCAGCAAAACGTTGAAGGCACGTGAAAAATAGAAAATACACAAGCAAATACTCAATGAACATGACGGAGATAGATTATACACATAAAACAAAGGTTTTGTAACAAAATGTTAGGAAGTTTCAAAATGGAAAAACGAAGTTCGGCGTTACAAGCACTGACACTTAAACCGACAGAAATTCAAGCAACACAAAATCAGGAAAAGTGAGAAACAAACAAGCAAGATGATGATTTGCATAAAATAAATACGGAACAGAAATACGGCACATAAATGACATAAAGGCACTTAAGCTACAACAGTTTTCAATTTATTAGACAACAAAGACAAAGAGGTCTGGAATATATCAAGACGATCGGAATATTCATTATATGCACATTGTATTCTGCAGATGGACGAGCGTCGTCTACTTAAAGCATCTGTTCTGAAAGTTCGAAATCTTCGGAAAAGTTTGTTCGGCAAGTTGACATTGATAAGTGCAACCAAGTCATCACACAAAATATCACCATGAAGAAGTTTATAAAGAAAGATAATGTCAGTTCTCATTCGTCGACACCAAAGGGAAGGATACTTTTGAGACAAGACATGCTGCCGTTTGCGTCTTCTTGTACATGACGGAAACGGTGCCTAAAGATAGAAAAGAACCTATTTTGAACCCTTTCGATGCGGTCACTATTGGACTTGCAAGTTCCATTCCAAACAACAGAACCGTATTCGAGAAGAGGTAAGCAGAGAGCCGAATACAACTTTAAGAAAGGAAGAGTACTTTTAAACTCTCTAGAATACCTGCAAACAGCACCCAGACGTCGAAGAGAGCGTCCGGTAATTTGTGTAACGTGGGAAGAGAAAGTCAGAGAAGAATCAAATAGTACTCCCAAGTCCCGAATTTCGGTCACCCTCGGCAGTGCAGTGCTTGCTATTTTATAGGAGTATTGCAGCTGTTGAGTTTTCCTACTATAGGAAACAACTTTCGTTTTTGAGGGGTTCAAAATTAAGTCGTTTTTGGTGCACCAACGATGGAATGACACGATATCAGACTGAAGAGAATTACAGTCCTGAACATTACGCACTTCTCTGAAGATTTTCATATCATCAGCATACAACAAAAAAGAATTTTGAATGGCAGAAGCAACATCGTTAATGAAAACGGAAAAAAGAAGGGGGCCCAGAACGGAGCCCTGGGGTACACCACTGGTTGCTTTGTACCTAAATGATGTTTGACCATTAACACTTACATAGCAATATCGCTCCTGGAGATAGCAACGTATAAGACCCACTAAAGAAGCGTGAACATCTAACAGAATGAGCTTGGCAAGCAATAACGAGTGGTTGACTACATCAAAGGCCTTGCTCATGTCACAGTAGACCGCATCAAGCTGGCTTCTACCAACGACTGCTGGGACAGCCTGCTCCATGAAGCATGCGAGGTTTGTGGAAGTTGAGCGACCACGCATGAAGCCATGTTGATTAGGAATGAGGACGTGTTTAAGTGAGAAAGACAAGACCGTATGAAGAGATAACTCGAATATTTTAGAGGCAGAACAAAGAAGCGACACTAGCCTATAGTTCATGGGGTCGGATTTTGGGCCTGACTTGAAAACAGGGAATACACGACAGATTTTCCATGAGTGAGGGTACGTGCCAGACCGGAGGCAGTTATTAAATATTGAGGTGAACGCAGGGACAAATATATTTGCATACGTTTTTAGAATTGCAGCAGGAATTCCATCTGGTCCAGAAGAAAACGAGGGCTTTAGCCGCTTGATGCTGATCCTCACGATGTTCTCATCCAATTGGAAACAAGCGGAGTTACCGTCCTGGTGACAAGAGACGCTGCCGTTATCACTACCACCGCTAAGCCCAAACAAAGAAGAAAACTGACGAGCAAAGCAGTCGGCCGCATCTGCAACCTCATCGCCGTTGGAATCCAGTAGACGAATAGATTCTTTCGTTGTACTAGATCTAGAATGAATGTACTTCCAGAAGGCTCCCGGCTGATGAGTTGCTTTAGCTTCAACTGACGCCAGGTACAAAGCATGATGACGCTTCTGCAATATTTTGCATAGGGCACGTAGGCGCCGGAACTCCTGCGCGAACTTATTCGCACCAGAGCGCTTCATCTTTCTGTGCGCACGTTCTTTGAGTTTCAGGGCATCCCGCAATTCAGAAGAAAACCAGTGTGGGAACTTGAACTTCTTTGGTAAATATTGCGGGATGTATTTCTTAATACCCAAAAGCACAATCTCAGTAAAACGGTCAAAGTCAATGTTCATTGACATCAGAGTGGTCAATGACTGTTGACCAAGGGGCAGCCGAAAAGTAGCCATACAGCCCAACGTAATCTCCCCGGGCGAAAGCGTAGCGAGGTGGCGCATTGCTTGAAATTACAGAACGGTGGAGCATTGTAGGAAGGCAACAGGAAATTGAAAGAGGAGGAGGATATTTGATGACTAAAGCACAGTCAGAGCGCGACACATTAACGCCATCGAAGTTTGAAAAGCACAGGTCCAGAATGTTTCCACTGCAGTTTTTTATGTAATTACGCTGTGCCATGGAAGTGAAAGACGAAAAATCTAGTAACCTATTACCCTTCTGTTGAAAGTGGTGGTTGTAGTGGGAACAGGTGAGGTGGCTCCACTGAACGCCAGGAGCATTAAAATCTCCAAGGAGGAGGACCTTGAGGTCGCAATGAGTAGTGAGCACATGTTCAATGGAGGAGACTAACTTATTGAACGCGTCAGGAACTACATCAGGAGGAACGTAAAAAACACCAACTAGAAGTTTTTCAGTTTTAGAGATTTCGACCCATAAAGACTCACCTGCGTTTTCAATATCGCTACGTAGCACACACGGGAGAGATTTGTTAACTGCGAGAAATACCCCGCCCCCCTTTTGTTTGCATCCCGTTAAGGCACGATCATTACGATATACATGGTAATTTTGAGGAAAATAATCATTGGATAGAATATCAGGGCACAACCAAGTTTCAGATATAGCTATTAACGGAAAGCAAGAAGCCAAAACATTACCTAAAAATTCAGTCGCCTTAGTTCGAAGACCTCGCACATTCTGATAAAAACATCTAAACTAGTCATTATTCTTTTTCTGATGTGTTGCGCTCAGAGCTGTGAAGCATGCCTTCGCGAAACATGCCTCGAAACTCCTTAAAGAGGCAGTCTTTCGGCCAAACAGCGGGGTCATTCAAGCGCTCAAAAAACCCTTCACTGGCGGAAATAAAAAAGGATGCGTGCGTGTCAAATTTAGTCTTCAGTCGTCGGCAGCTCAAGGACGAGACACCTAAGGTTGACCGATGGGCATTAAGACTAGCAGAGGTCGTGGACGGAGAAAGCTTTGAAACGAACATTGCTTTGGGGCGCTTCGGCTGCGGAACGACGACCAGTCCACATGTGTCCGATGCACCTACACATGCCCGGCTTCGACGCTTCTTCTCAACAGTAGGAGGGGAGACAGTCAAGCACAGGCGCAGAATGCACCGGGGAAGTTGGGACGGAGTAGGAGGCAAGTTCAGGAGACGCCGAAGACCCCGACTGCAGCGAGCAGGACGCAGCCGAAGGCAACACTTCCTTGTTTACAGCTTGGGGCAAAAGAAAGGGGGTGCCCTGAAGATGTGACGCACTCCTTCGCAACGCGGCGGGTTGGATGAAGTAGTTTGGGCACCGCAAGGAGCACACCTCCGCTCGCAAGGAGGGAACCACCTGGCATAATGGGCGCGGTCACCCTCCCCTCCCCTGACGGAGGGAGACGGTCGAAAGCATGCGCTGTTTTCCCGGCGTAGGATGGTCGTTGTCCTCCCGCAGCCGGGCCACTTGGTCGCTGAGGAAAGAAATGCCATCCAGCGCGTCGAGTAACAATCAATCAATCAATCAATCAATCAATAATCAATCAATCAATCAATCAATCAATCAATCAATCAATCAATCAATCAATCAATCAATCAATCATTTATTTAACGTGCCCAGGAACAACCGAGAGGTCTTGATGCTGGCGCACAAAAAAAAGAAACAAAAAACTAAGAATAACACAATAGAACAAGATGACTGTTCAGAAGAAAACTATCAGAGATACAATGCGCACAGAAATATTAGGATGACAGGACAAAAGTAGATTAACACAGTATGAGAAATAGCTAATGATAATGACGAAAAGTCAGATAATATACATACATACATACATAAATACATACAACAATGCGCCAGATAAACTAAAAGAGAAGGATAGAGCAAATTGCACATGTGCTGTTATCTTATAACGGTAGAAACCTTGGAGGAAAACGATGACTGTGACCCATCAAAAACATCAAGGTCAAGAAAATAAAAATTATAAAGACTTTGTATCCTGTTGAGGGTTGAGTGCTGAGAGAGGCGGGTAGTTACAAGAAACGGCCTGCTCTCTCTTGTTTGCTTCCGCGGAATCCGAAAATTAATACTATTGAGCAGTATAGGACAGGATATAGTACCGTGAACGAGCTTGAAAAGAAAGAAGAGATCAGCGCGATTTCGCCGGCAGCGAAGTGAAGGCGTGACAATAGTTCAACGGTGTTAGAACACGAGCCAGAGTCATTTTTAGCGAAGCGATGGTTGTAAACGCTTAGAAATTTTTTCTGGACACGCTCAACTACGTTACTTAAGGAATTAGAGATGCCATTCCAGATCACAGATGCATACTCAAGTTGAGGAAGACATATTGCGGTGTACAATTTGCGGAGTGGCATAGGAGAATTGAATTTCTCTCGATATTCTACAAACACAGCCGAGAGAACGAAGACCCCGCATAGCAACACGCTTAGTATGAGCTGAAAAATGCAAGGTGCTATCAAAGAGAACGCCGAGATCATTGATCTCACAAACCCTACATAAAGACACAGAATTGACAGAGTATAAAAAGATACGCTAGATGATTTGCGAGTGAAACTCATGACTTTTGTCTTTGAAATATTGAGAGAAAGGTTATTGTTTTACACCATTCTGAAAAGAACACAAATCAGACTGCAACAAGCGACAGTCGTTAAATGAATAAATTTCCCTAAATATCTTTATATCATCTGCATACAAAGGAAAGAAGAATTGCGAATGGCAGAAGAAACGTCGTTAACATACATTAAAAAGAGGAGTGGGCCTAATACCGAACCCTGAGGTACACCACTGGTCACTTTGTAAAAGGAGGACGTTTGGCCATTGACGGCAACATAACATGATCTGTCACGAAGGTAGCTATGCAATAGATTCACAACAGCGGTGTCAACATCAAAATGAGCAAGTTTAACCATAAGCATTGAGTGACTGACTACATCGAACGCTTTGCTGAGGTCACAGTAAATGGTGTCGACCTGTCCTCTCTTGAATACAGGTGTAGATATTTGCGTCATGAAACTGGCAAGATTAGTGACGGTTGAGCGGCCAGGGACAAATCCATGTTGATTATTATTCAATGAGTTTTTCACATTAAAAGACAGTATGTGGTGAAGGGCCAGCTCAAAAATCTTTGACATGGCACAGAGAAGAGAAATCGGTCGATAATTCGAGACATCAGTTTTAGAGCCAGACTTAAATACTGGAAAAACACGAGCAATTTTCCACTTGCTAGGAAATGTGGAAGTAATCAGACAGTTATTAAATATGCTAGTCAGTACTGGGACCAATATACTGCTATAAGCTTTTAGTATGGCTGAGGGGATACCATCTGGACCACATGATAAGGATGGTTTCAAGCGCTTAATGCATTCGCTGATGAGATTTTCATCTAGCGACAGAGCATTGGGTGTGTTGATTTCCAAGTGTTGTTCGATAGTTGTGCTAGAGTCAGAGGCTTTATAAACGGAAGAGAACTGCGTGGCAAAACAGTCAGCGACGGCTTGTAGTTCTGTTCCATTGGAGTCCAGTAGTATTAAAGGCTCTTCACTTTTGTTAGACCGTTTGCGTACATACTTCCAGAACTCAGCCGGCCTGTCAGAGGCGCTTTTTTCTAAGTGTTCAATATATGAACTGTGATCCCGTTTATATAGGCGTTTACAAAGAGTTCGAAAGCATCGGAAATCTTCCTTGCGCTCGAGAGATGGAGTGCTTTTAAGCTTTCTGTGTGCGCGATCTTTATGCTTTAGAGCACTTATAAGTTCAGACGAGAACCAGGGGGATATTTATGGAGTTTAGGAGTATATTGTGGAATATATTTGCGCATACTGCTTAAGATAAGTTCCGTAAGCTGATCTACTTGGTCATCAACATTGGTTTTTTCAGTTACCATAGACCAGTCAATGGAGGATAAGTCATGGTGTAGGCCAAAGTAGTCCCCTTTTTTGAAAGCAAATCTGGGCGATTTGTTGATGTTATTTTGAAAGCTCTGTTTTTCCCCTGACAGAGAGAGTGTTAGTTTAAGTGGTGGGTGAAATTTATCGGGACGAACAAGAAAAACGTCAGAGAGTGACACTTCAATAGGCTGATTGTTCGAAATACACAGATCTAATATGTTACCGCAAGGATTGGCAATAGAATTATGTTGTTGAAGGGAATTAAAAGCAAGAAAATCTAATAGCAGGCCGCACTTATTATCTATGTATTGATGGTAATGAGAATATTTAAGTGTTCTCCAGTCGATACCAGGGGTATTAAAATCACCAATAACAACAATCCTGTGCTTCCTATGTGAAGCTACGACACTTTCAATGGAAGAGATGATGTCATTAAAGAGATTGGGGGTAATGCTAGGCGGCACATAGAAGGACCCAATCAACAATTTTTCGCAGCGATCAAGGCTAATTTCGACCATATTGATTCAGGAACAGTTTCAATGTCACTTCGGCGAACAGATCTCAGAGAATTATCTACAGCCATAAGTACGCCACCACCTTTTTGTTTGGTTGCACTGAAGTCACGATCACTGCAATAATAATAATAATAATAATAATATATAATCTTTATAATATTAATAATCCTATCTGCGCCTACTTCCGCACAAAGGCCTCTCCCATGGATCTCCAATTACCTGCCCTGTGCTAAGTGCGATCAATTCATCCCTGCAAACTTCTTGATCTCATCTGTCCATCTATCTTTCTACCGACGCCTGCCACGCGTGCCTTATCTATGAATCACCTCTGTTACCCTTATTGAGCAACGCTTATCTTGCCTTTGCATTACATGCCCTGCCCACACCAATTTCTTCTTCTTAATTTCTACTAATATGTCCTTAACAAGTGTTTTTTCCCTGATCTACTGCGCTCTCTTCTTGTACCTCAATGTTACACTATTATCTTCTGTTCCATTGCTCGCTGAGTCGTCCTCCCTTCAAGCTCAACCCTCTTAGCGAGCCTCCAAATTTCTGTCTCATAGTTGATACAGGTAATATGCAGCTGTCATACTCTTTCATCCTGCCATTCATTATCTGCGAAGCCCTACCCAGCCCCCCCCCCCCCCCCTCCAGCCTGTAGGCGATGTCCAACATCGAATTTTGCCTTCCCTGCTGCTGCTGCGCAGGGGTGGTCAGGCCACAATATTGCTGCAATTTTCACAGGCGAAGGCCCACACACCAAGTATGCCAGCTTGCGGTATTTCAGAATTTCCTCAAAATGTAGCGCAATTCGAAGATGTAAATACTTGACAAGTGGGACCCGCAGGAGTGACTCACTGGCTAAGCCATGGGCTTCTGACCGCAAGGAGG
This sequence comes from Haemaphysalis longicornis, assembly GCA_013339765.2. Classification (NCBI taxonomy): domain Eukaryota; kingdom Metazoa; phylum Arthropoda; class Arachnida; order Ixodida; family Ixodidae; genus Haemaphysalis; species Haemaphysalis longicornis. The sequence continues at coordinate 173,526,018 of CM023453.1, forward strand.
TGGGTTTGATCACCGCCCCCCACGAGGCCATTTGCGATTGAGACAAAAAACGGAAATGTCCGTGTGTCGATATTTTGACACGAAATAAGGATCCCCAGTCGGACTAATTTATTTCAGAATCCTTTGATATACGCCGATCCTCATATCCTAGTTGTAGCTTCGGGGCATATAATGCGTCAGTTTGCTCCGAGAAGTGTGTTTCTATGAGGGAATTATATTCCATGCTAGGATATACACGAATACTTTTTTGGGTTCTCGCCGCCTCCCGCAATCAAATAAACACAAATGCAGATCGCTGTTTGTGATCTACCAATTTCTTCTTTTATCTAACCTCGAAGTTAGCCAAAAGTGCTTTCAAGCGAAAGCATCCAACACCATGGTGCCTGCCGCAATCGGCAGTTTTTCATGGCCCGCACATGGTTCAATTTGCTATTTTTAATGAAGTCAAAGAATGATGCTAGTATAAGAAAACTGTTCCTGTTGGGTACGCACTTTTGTGCCGTTGTTTGAAACTGTAGGCTCCGACCTCGCAAAGACTATTTACTTCGTCTTCGAAGAAAAACAGCGCTTAAGTCGAAAGCACACGCAGGAAGACATGCGGGTACTCTACTGTCCTTTTTGACCAGCGCTCATCCTTTCGCCCTTTAAGCTATTTTCTCTTTGTTTGTACCTTCACTTACTTGTTCAATCCGCAGTGGTGCTGCTATTGCTACTCGTTCTAGTGCGCTATGTTCTGGTGTCGCCAAAGCAAAAAGCCTCTTCCCAAAACACCTCGATGTCGTGTTTAATCACCTAATCTAATCACCGTTTCGGTTCGTACTCGCATAATCTCTAATTGTATTTCCATAGCTGAACGAACCATGAAAACGCAGGGTGGAACGGAGATATATTTACCAAGACGCGCAATTTGCTAATAGCTTTTTTCAGAATAACAACAGCCATGACAGCCCTATTGCAGCAACTTAGCGTTAGAAAATCATAGTTTAAGAAAGATTTTGGATTACTCCCAGCAGCAGTGGACTGCGAAGTAGTTATCCCAGGTGAGCAAGCAATCGAATTCATAAGTACAATTTACGCGACAGCTACAATATTTTTTTATTATGCCACAACTTAACCAAGTTCGCAAACATGTCCAGTGCTAATGTACAGAGGAGACGCGCCGGTAATTAGGCCTAAATGCAGCGGTTTCGTGTCCAGAGTCATGGGTAATTCCATAAAGAGAATGGCGATTTCAGCAACTAACACAGAAGAAAAAATTCAGATCAAGGCTTAACTGGCTCCGATGGAGGGGTAACTTCTTGAGCTGTAGGCGTTGACGTGCTATTTGGCGTGATGGGTGTGCGTTAAACACGAAAATTCAACAAAGCATTGCGAAGTATATTAGTTCTTTCGGAAGAAAGCAGACTGCATGCCACTAAAAGCGGCGGAGTATGCATTCAGTTCCCTTGAAGTTTAACAAAACAGGGCCCCCTCAATCAAACATGGGGCCAGGATGCTGTATACCCAGCAAGTATTTCATTTGCCTATAAAGTAACTTTTTAACCTCTAGGAACCTGTATAAACGCAAGTTTTTGAACGTTCTGAAAGGCAAGTATACACACTGTAAAAAATCTCAATCGTAAGCTTCTCCGCCCAATTCGACTTGTCGGCATCAGATCACTCAACCGAAGCATCTGTTCATTAATCGCATGTTGTGTACAAGGCGCTCCTACGTAGCCATGCACTCTTGGCGCGCCCTTTCTGGTCTACGTTAGCTCGGCTGTAGCATGACGGCCTAATGTCATCGGCGGGCGGCCTGTAGTGACGTCCGTACTGCAATGCGATGAAAGGGATTTATCAGTTTCTGTTGCGGAAAAATGGGCTCACCGGAAAAGCTTCTCTTCACAGGCAGAGCGAAGGCTCTGCTTTGCGTGCGTGTGTGGGTGTGCGGGAGTGTGTATTTCTGTGTGTGTGCACCAGCAGGTGCATGTGTGCGAGGGCTTTACGTGCAGCCGCGTAGGTACCAAAGGTGCCAACGTCTGTATTGTGGACTTACCCCTGCTACACCCCTCACAAGTTTGGCCTGGAACGTTAAAGGACCACACAGACACAATAGATCCGTGTGGTATTATAGAACTAACCATTGGTAGCTCGTCCAACTCCGTTCCAGCCGTCTCGACAACGCCCTAGACATTGCCAATGCCTTCAACACTTTTTTTCCTCTGACGAGCCTAGCCAAGCTGCGCCGCATGATTCCACATCCCATCAACTGCCCCACTCCTTGCTTTTATTTCCAACAACCCCAGCAGAAATACTGTGTCATACAAAACGTAGATGTTACGAGCGCTGGACTTGACAGCATTCACCTCAATCATATTAAAATAATTTCCCGCCTTATCATTGATGTGTTTTGTCACATTTTTAATTTAATGTTCAAACACAGTGTATTCCCGATAGAACTTAAGCAAGGAACATAATGCCAGTCTATAAAAAAAGGTAACCAAACCTTATTGGCAAACTGCAGGCCTAAATGCATTTAGCCTTTCGTTAGTAAAGTCATTGAGAAACCACTTCTTCTGCTACTTACCAGTTACATCCATAAATTTGATATTATCTCCCCTTTCCAGTGAGGCTTTCGACAAAGCTAGTTAACCCACCTTGCACTAGTTTCGTTAACTGACCAACTTCAAAATTGACAGTGGATGTTTCGCAGGTTCTATTTTCATTGATATAACCAAAGCTTCTGGCACCCTCAACCATACCGTTGCTCTAAAAGAATTACAAGCCATTGGCGTAACTGGACTACCTTTGAAATTACTGCAAAGCTATTTGTGCTATTTGTGTGATATGACACAGGCCCCTTCCATTTATAAAGTTAACTCTAATCCCGCTACTACAAACACAGGTGTGCCTCAAGGATCTGTACTAGGATTCCAATTATTTTTACTTTTTTTACAAGATTAACCTAATTTCCTTCCTTCTTAACATACCTTTTGTACGCGGATGACAAGGCGATTTTTAATTCGGATAACAGTTTGATGACTTTACAGACAATTTTAAATACTGACTTAAATAATGTATGTAACTGGCGTCGTAACAACATGACACAAATTAATCAATTGAAAACTAAATCTGTGGGATTTAACCATAATCGACGAAATACAACTTCATTCCCTCAATTTACATTGCACAGCCACCAGTAACAGCAACCAACAGCTCATCATTTCTAGTTCAAGTATACTCTAATTCGAAGTATGCTTCATGCTGCTTACATTAACAAGAAAATGGCATATGGCATAAATGTAATCATCAAACCCCGGCCATATTTCAGTCGTCACTCACTCACCATGCTTCACTATTCTATAGTTCAATTTCATATTACTTATTGCACATTTCTAGGGCAACGCATACAAGTCCTCTCACGTCAGTTTAAACACTCGTGTGTCAAGTGCTCAAAATTACTGCATTGTGACAGCTGCGAACCTGGTCAGAGCCTTTGTTTACGCTTGTGAAGGGGACAGCAGATATTGGGACCAGCAGAGAAAATAACGAATAGCAAAGTGCCAGCTTGTCCGCTACAATTATTCCACCTATGTAATTATTGTTTCACTAGTTTTACATGTGTCTGTAACTTAGGATATTGGGGAGGTCCGGGCAACGAAGCCACATTTCACTAAAATAACGCATATGTCCACTTGGCCTTCAATAAAATCCATTTCCTGTAATACCCTTAGACCTAACTTTGTTTTCTGTGCATGTAAATCAAACTCTACACATATCATTAAACCAGTGAACCTTTTTTAAGAGGGACACTGTTTAGTAAATCATTTTCTGTGTCCGCATTAACAAATACCAAGAACATGCCGAGCGCACGACAGCGCGTGCCTGGCGGCAACCGCTTGGCAGTTTTAAAAACCAAGAAAATGCCGAGCTCTCGTGTGTACGAACCTCGTGACGACCGCCCGGCGTCCCCGGCGTACTTTTCTGAAGCCAAGCATACCCACTTAGGGAGAGTGGCCAAGATTGCGGCGACTGCCTGGCAGTTAAAAAAATTCGAGCGCTGGTGTGCGTGTGCCTCGTCGTGACCGCACAGCGTCTTTAGCGCACGTTTGTCAAGCCAAGCATACCCACTGAGGTAAATTGGGCTAGATTGTCAAGAAAAAAAAATACTCCAGCGTTCGCCGTAGTCGTAGCAACGCTTGCTAGGAACGAAAAAGACACGTCATAGCGTACGCCCTTCGAAGGTGATGTCCAATGATTATCCCGTCCAAAAATAATGAAGGAAACTGGCACTTATAGCAACAATGATGGAATAAAGGTCGTTGCGGCAGCGAAGAAGAAACAAATCGGCTGCAATCGTGGACTTAAACCGTTGTTATGGTCAGGAAGGTTGCGTACAGCTTCGCTACCTTCAATCCTTACGCGTTAGTTTAAGCTTCCTGCATTTTTTTTTTGCATATGCATGAACAATTTAATTAAAACCGCTACTATTTCCTTCTTTCAAAACTTTTTCTATTTCTGCAAAATAAGGGAAACCGTTTTCGTCATAGGGCTTTCGAAATTTGAAGAATTTTTTTTACGAGAAAAAGGGGACCATGGGACCATGGGTAACCTTAAGAGATAAAAAGCTTGCAGAAGTTTCCAGTTCTGAGCACTGCCGCATGCAAGAACAAAACAAACCCCCAAACTTCAGCGGACGTGCTGCTCCGTAGGCAGAATTTGTTGTTTTTTACCCGGATGTAGTATGCCTGCAAAGCATTCTTGATAAGCGTTGGCCATGTGAGTAATAACGGCGAAGGCGCAGCCCCTCATATCTACATAAGTGAAATATATTCCTTTCCACCGGCGTGGCCGTACGTATCTACCGCTGGTTAAAATGGGTCACTTCTTCTTCTTCCAACAAAGAAACAGGAGGAGAGTTTTTAGGTTCGGTGGGAGCCCAGAAAAACAAAGAAACAAAAAAATGATATCACGAATCCGGCTGGAAATAGCACAGAAAGGAACTGCTTATGTTAGCGTGCGAAATGAAATACCAAGTATTTTCTGTTGTGTTCTGAAGTGTTATTAAAGCTCTCAACGATAAAAAGACAAATCCCAAATAAAAGCGCACAAATAACCCTCTGCCCAGCTCAAACATTTCAAGCACACAAAGTCCATGCAGTCATAAGTCAGAAAAAAGCAGTGAGAAATACAAACATCCGGGTAGTAGCTCATTGAGAACACGAATGGAAGGCGTATCTACAGTATTAACAACAAAACGGCAATTGCAAGATACTGTTTATAGATAGCAGCAAGATAAAGCAACATGAACGTTGACACATCACAGTTAAATATCGCTGCCTGAAACCCAGCCAGTTGTGTAAGCCCCTGAGTGAACCCGCTTTTGCGGTTACGGCGCTGCATTTCAGGCGTTCGTCTATATTGCCTTCACCGCCCAGACGTTCGACGCCATTGAGGGTTTTTGTCAAATGAGCGGAAAGGTCTCCTTAGCAGGCGTAGAAGTATGCTGAAACATGCTGTTTTAACAACTTTGAAGGTAGCAAAAACAAATGCTCACAGGAATGAATTGAAAACGGCACCTAAAGCCCCAAAATGTACGCATATTTTCATTCTCCCACAGCCCAACGTGGACATGACAACGTCGATACGGAAAGGCGAATACGTCCACGGGGCAAAAGTAGGGTGGTTGTTTATCAGCTTGCGACTTCTCTTCAAGAGTGTAGCCAGGAGCAATAAAAAAACTAAATTAAAAGACACATAGTCTTCACTGTGAATTAGCTTTGCGGGATGACATGATCCGATCAAGAATCCTTTTAGCGCAACTATACCCCGGCGCCCATTCTGCGTGCCTCAAGTGCCTCATTAGCCAATTTGATTTCCTGCGTCTTTCATTGTGTCTCTTCACAAGCTGCATTCATATAAAAATTACTGCGCTTGGAACGGTTGTCCTAGCATTATACCTTCTACCTGCATAACATTCATAATGTACCTCCTATAGATGTCTTTCTTGATTTCGAAAAAGCCTCCAACAAAGTTCCTCATAAGCGGCTGTTCCGAAAACTTTCATGCCTATACCTTAACGGCCCTGTTCTTAGCTGGTTGAAATTCTTCTTAACTAACCGCCGTAAATTCGTGCAAACTAACAATTCTTCCTCGCCTTCACCAGTGGTTTCTGGAGTGCCACAGGGCGCTGTTCTTGGCCCTCTTCTTTTCCTAATTTACATTAATGGCCTACCATCTAACATTCTCTCTAACGTAAGGATTTTTGCTGACGATTGTGTAATTTATCGTCCTATTAATAGCGAACATAATGTACATATCCTTCACACAGATTCAACTCTCATTTCGGAATGGTGCGAGAAATTGCTAATGACTGTAAATGCTAACAAAATATCGGTTATTTCTCTGCATCGCCGCCAGAAATACCCATTACATGACTACTTTCTCAATGGGTCCGTTTTATCATCTGTTTTTTTCTGATACGTACTTTGGCATTCCCTTTTCTCAAAACCTGTCATGGTCTGTTCACATTACACATATAACAGACGAAGCTAACCGGGCCCTCGGCTACTTACGACGTACCCTCAAACTCGCCCCAGTCGCTGTTAAAATACTAGCCTATACTATTCTCGTACAACCCATACTGGAGTACCCATGCGCAGTTTGGCACCCTCATCAATCTAACCTTTCATCATGCCTTGAATAAGTCTAAAATCGAGCCGCCCGGTTTATTTTTAATGACTACTCATACCACACCAGCTTGACCAACCTTTATTTAAAGGTTTGCTGCCAAATCTTGCAACAAGACGCAAACCTTCCCGCATATGTCTGCGCCATAAATTATATCACTCATCTCTTGGTAACTCTGTCATTACGCCTGCTGACCGCCAATAATGCCTTATCAATCAAACTATGCAGTTTACTCGCCGCATGCCTATACTTCTGCGCATCTTACTTCTTTCTTTATTCAAACAGCGATAGACTGGAACGATCTCCCCACTGAAGCCACCCACCACTTCAATGTCGCAAATTTCAAATCACCCACCGAACGCATCATCCTTCTAGAAGAATGACGACCTCATGTAATAACCCTTCCTAGGGGCATTTCAGGATGTAATCAATAAAAAATAAATAAATATATTGTGCTGTCCACGCGCCACTATCTATTGTGTGGTTAAGCGACGCAGAAAGTAGTGAGGTCTTGTGTCAATGTACGTTCATTACACGAACTAAGAATACTAGGCACTGTAGGTACTTCTCAAGTTTAAAATGTTTTCAAAGGCGGCCAAATTAACACATCCGCTACCCATTCCGCCGATTTCTTTTGAGAATTCGGGGTATATCATTATAAGTAAGGCTGAAAAGAATACTTCGCTATTTGACCGGAGTACGTTCAACGACAAAAAAATGTGCAAGACTTCTGTCAAGCTGTTTATTCAACACAATGGGACCAACTTATACACCCCCGCCCCCGTCCCCGATTGTCAACAATGCTCCGCGCTCTAGGTTTTAAAATATCACCTCCTGCAGTTTCTGCGCGCATGAATAGGAAACAATAAACGTGACTCACACATCACTCTAAATTACTATGTAGATACACCATATTAAACAACCCGCAACTAGTTACTTGAATTTTAATTTCTTACAGACCACTCGAAATACGTATCATATAACCCGGTTGGCTCCCATGTTGTTAGTGTGTGTTCAGGCGTCACACAAGGCTCTGTACTTGTACCGCTACTGTTTTTAGTGTATAATAATGAAATGCCTAGTAGCACCAAATTTAAGATTAGTCCCTGTGCTGATTATTGTGTTTTATATGATTACATTTACTCTCCTGAAGCTTATTGCCTTCTAAATGATTCATTTACTAAATTATGTCAATACTGCGCAACATGGAAAATGAGTATTAACTTTAACAAATCCGCGCTTATGTCCTTCACAAATAGAGAGTACCCTTCCAGCTTCACGCATTCTTATAAAGGATGCGCCCTGAAAAATGTAATATAATACCATTATCTTGGTATTACACTTTCCAACAATCCATCTCGGTCTTAGCACGTTAAATTTACCTGCGCGAATTCTTTAAAAAATGATGTTTCTTAAGACCAGCGTTGTACAAATCCCCAAAAAAGCATTAAATTACATGTGTATAAAACACTGATTCTCCCTGTGCTTGACTACGCATGTCCCGTGTGGACCCCTCCCAGCCAGGAGAAATCGATAAAACCTAGGCCATCCAGAAGAGGCTATCAGATTTAGCTACAGTCGTTACGACTAGAGACCGGAACTTTAGGCAAAATGCCTATTTTTTTCTTGATTCCGTATCAAGTCTATTTAACATATAAGCATGAACTAAGGGAAGGGGAGCATTTTAAGGAATAGTTTATTGTGCCTATAATGCCTATTTTCACTATATGGGGCCCGTGCCAAGCAAGCTCAGAAACGCTAGCCGTGCACAAGCCACCGCCACCTAGACCTCGTCATATCGGCCGAGCTGCCAGAGGTCCGTACGCAGCGAACAGCAGCCAACCTTACTCCAACGTCACCCTTGTACACACGGGCTGTTCGGTTCTATGTCCTTCTGACGCGCTGTGTCCGCAGACCAACGGCGAGAACTTCTGCCCAGGTGCCCTCTCCATTGCTAGCGATATAAAAACCACGGCACCGATGAATCTATGGGATCCAATGGTGCATGTGAAGAGCTGAGTTCTGTCGTTCTGCTCTGTCAACGAATAAATGCCTGCAGTTAAGATCTTTCTTCGGTTTGCAGTCTTCAGGCAGCAGTTACCGATTGTGCCTTTTCGAAAGGAGCCCATTGCTAGACTTGAAAATTCGGCTATGGGCGGAAATTTACTACAAATACACTAACAGCATCGCAGACGACAAAAGCGTCGCTGCCGAAATTGTTTACACCACACTACACTTGAACGTGACTTCGCACAATTGTGTGCTTGTTTCACACTCTTAGCAAAACGCACTAATAATACTGAGCTCATTTCGAAGCTCCAGGACTTACCCACCACAATTCCCAAAGAACCGGTTTCCAATAGAGCCATTCCTGTGTGACAATCTGCCATTCTGTCTGACATACAACTCCTGGAAAAGAGCTGCCGAAGGTTCTGACCGCCAAATATAATTATATTCCAAATGGAATCATGAAGCGTTCCGAAGAGCAAGCACGCTCCTCCAAATTCAGTGAACATTGAGTGTTGTTTTTCGCACACAATTATCGACCAAAATGAGGTATAACTTCAGGCCGCAAATAATTGAGGTGGGTGTGCCTTTCCATTGCTTTTAAGCTTTTCTTTTGTTGTCGAATCACCCTGCATTTCACGTAAATCTGTTAAAATAGCAACTTTTGTGTGGCTGGCTTTCACGAATAAAATCAAATTACTTTCCCACTGTACAAGGCAAATTGTCTGCTGTTTTTACTGCAAGTCATAAATTTTTCGTAAAACATGCTGCTGAAGTAAATACGAAATGAGCCTATATGTTCCCGAAACAACAGTACTTGGTGCCTATAAATGCCTAAATGGCACTTTTCAGTGCCTATTATAGGCGCCTAAAACCGTAATTTTTCGTGCCTAAAGTTCCGTTCTCTAGTTATAACCGCTACTTTTCGCCTTCCCTTGCCCTATCCTCCCCGGAACGTACGGCACTGCGCACGCGCCGACTCACTCATTCAATAAAAATGCGACACTGTTTTATTCATTCAGTGTATGGCACATCTCACGATAATTATGATGATGATGGTGATAATGATGATTTGCGCCACCGTTTATTACCAGAAGCAATCCCGGTATTAACATCAAGCCCTACCATTGTCGTCCGAATTATTCAAAATTAATTTCTTCCCTTTAACTGCTGAACACTGTAACATATTGCCTGGTGCTATACGTTCCCACCCACTTGAAAAATTTGTGCTTGCCCTTTGTGATTTGTTTTGATTGTGGTTTTCACTGACTGCGGTTTTCTGTTTCACTGTTTAATTACTCTGTGAATTGTTCTTTTTATTGCTCACTCCTGCCATAGCCCTCAGTGGGGGCTGCAGTAAGTACAAATAAATAAATAAATAAATAAATAAATAAATAAATAAATAAATAAATAAATAAATAAATAAATAAATAAATAAAAAGATAAATAATCAACCACAAAAAATGATGTACGGATACCGGTCACCGCAGTTTTTCCGTACAAAAAGGCATAGGATGTTGAACGCGATTTTTACACGTTAGCTCTGCGTCACAAATGAATTAAGGTGTTTACTACTACCCGGAGTTGAACCACTTGGTGCATACCTGGGTCCACGTAAGCTGACCTTATGACGAGGGCGCAAATGTAGTTAGCGCTGTGTGTTCTCTCCAATCCCCTCAAGCGTACTGTCCTAAAATTACTGGTAGCTATGTAAAACGTATTGCGTGGTGACAATCGGCTTCTGAGTGATTCCTAAACTAATTCAGTTCGGTGAAGTATGGAGCTTTTTTAGACTTAATAAAAAATCATTAACCCCTCTGTTCAACGAGGACCAGGGTTGAACGCGAAGCTTTCTCACGAGGGATTCCTTGGTTGTCTAAGTCTGGACTTTGACTCCTTGAGCTCTGATTTGGACCCGGACGCAGTTCGAACTTTTTATTGCAGCGGCGTTGACTTTTGCCCTTAGCCAAATTTGACTAGACACGACGAATGCTTCGCGTTAAACCATCGTCATCGTTAGACTGCGGAGTGCATAACTTTTCTGTCTAATTTTGCCCGTCCATGCACCCCCCTCCAAATACAAACTGCTGCGATTATGTCCGAATGGCGCAAATAGGATAGACGTCGGCTCCGTAACGCCAGAGACCCAGGTACTATTGCGACCACAGGAGCGGTTTTTTTTTTTTCACTTAACGCACGATCACCATCAACGTCAGAGAAGTTTGGCTCTGCTGCAGTGAGTTTTCGAGGCGATATACGCATATCTGAGGCAGAAAATTCCGCGTTAATAACCTGTAGCCTGTTAAATCCGTCCATGTGGCATCAATTAATTATACATACTGTACGCAGCTGCGAAGAAGGCGAATGACGCAGTTTTCCAGCACGAATAATGAGAACAGATCCTAAGCATAGAGAACGAACGATGAGTGGGCGCCGGTTTCTGAGCGAGAAAACATGACCAAAGGTAACTTGCCTGTATAACTACAAAAACAAAGTGCCACGCCAGCCTGCCCATACACTGCTCATTGAGCATTGGGAGCTCGTCGACATGACCCTATCGCTAGTTGCGTTTTAGGTTCCTACCTTAAAAGCAATATCCCCGCTAAACTCGGACTAGGATGTAATTTATTGGTTCCTAAGGAGAACACTAATTACGGGAAACTCGCCGGATTTTTTTTCGCCAACAGCGGCTTCAAATACAAAACCAACATCCATTTAAATCTCTTACTCCAATACTTATATCACTATATCACAAAGGTCATTTTTCTGCTCCACAGTTTGTCCATTTTTCTTCTTCTTGGCATTTTTCTTCTTCTTCTTTCTTCTTCTAACGCGGACCTCATATTGTATGACCTTTGCATTCGATTTTGCGCATTTTACAGCTACTGTTTGATTGCCCTGTACCTTGCCTGCTTAGATATTTTTGAGCAAACATTCACTTTCATTAAGAAATGGTCCCCCCCCCCCCCCTAGCTCTTGTTTGTGACTTCCCTTTGTAGCGATGATTGCAATATGTGTATTACCCAGGTACTTTGAATGAATTCCTGAAAATCCTGAGGCACTTCGAATTTAAAATGTTCGGGCGTTCGCACAGCCAGACTTTTGAAAGTAATCAAATGTGAGTATTAAAATACACTATATTGGAAATTCCTAAGAAAATGCCGAATATTTTGTATTTTATTATATTCAGGTTCTGAAGGGATACCTTGCTGAGCCTTGAGAGGTGCAGTGGTAATGAGATTGCATAAACATAGGCAAATAAGGATTTTTGATTGCAGAACAGCGCGCTGAAAGTAGCAATTGTCAGAATGGTCGGTAATTACAATGGTAAAACACATCCCTTACGGCATGGTATACAGCTGTTCGCGAACGACCGAACAGCAGGCAGGCGATAATGACTGCTCAATTCTGCGTTTTATTCCGTCATTTCCATTTTTCGCTGCCTCACAACACCCAGTAAATAAGTACACTTTCCGAGAATAACGGGGTTTAAATATAACGTGGTTGAAAAATAACAGTTCTTTTTTATTTTGCAAATTCTGTACAGCCGTGTTGGCAAACTCTGTATTGAAACGACACAACGGTATCTCGTCTGTTTAACAACGGGTCGTCTAACAAGGCGGTTTCTATGTCTTCTGCTTCAGTAACTGGAAACACTTTTGGGTGACTACACCTAAGTATTGCCTTGTTGCCACGTTGGCTGTCGTTGGTTATCGCTTATGATAAGTGACGTTAATAAGAGCCTATCTATGGTAACAACATTTTTGGCCAACGTCTGGTTCTATACTATATTACTTCAACGTGTTAGATGAATTTCAACATGATTCCGGGTATCTTTCCACTAAATTCAATTCATATTATTTCTACATTAATTATGCGTGGAAGCATGGACAAAAGGGGGAAGGAATGGGAGCATGTACTGCGTCCATGCCCCCTACATGGCACAGTGAGAGCTGCAAAGGCCAGGTGTATCTTTCACCGGGTGCATCTTTAATTCTGTTTATAACATTAGTACTGCAGATCAGATGAATGACTGCCGTTTTTTCACAAGAAAATGATAAAGGAAACGTAATCCCTACAGGTTATCAAAAACCACATCATAAATGGCCATCACGAGCTAAATACCGAACATTTATTAAACAATATATTATGAAGTAAATGTCACTCTTGGAAACAACACAAAACGTTACACACTAACACGAAAAATAACACTACCAGGAAAAGAAAGACAAGAGACAGTAAAAGACGTGTCACAGAATGTTAGAAAATCGACCAAGCATGGAGAATCAAACCGAAAATATCCGCGAGGGGAGCTACGTGCAGCTAATGTTATTCATAATACTCACAATTGCTAGCTGAGAACAGTTGTACACAAAAACGCGTGTAAGAAGACCGCTACCCTATGGTATAGAGGTATTCAGATAAGAAGTACAACGACAAGCTATCGAGAAGGTCTTGAGACAGCTGTGATTAGCTGCAGAAGCTAAACAGGAAACTGAAAACAACCCATAAACGAGTTTGTCTGGATCGATAAATTATGAGGCCCAGAAAAGGAACATGCCATTTTCAGCTGGAGCCTTTGTTCATCAAGGGGTTAAATGCGAAAATGTGACAGGTAGCATTGCCACGGTGCATTCCGTGAAACCTGCCCCCAAACAGATAAAAATCACCGGACAATCATTCCAATACTGCGTCCCCAAGCTTTATAGCAATATTTGAGCATCAGAAAGAAAACGAATAAAAAGAGATGTAGACATATTTTATTCCAACCGAGCATAGGTTATGCAGTAACTGAACCTATGTTATGCAGCGAAACTTCAGCAGGGTGGTTTCTGTTTCGGTGCATTGCTTAATCGCTTGGCAAGATCATTCTTTCACCATTGTACGGGCATCAGCAATGACCTCTTTTATTGTGATCCCACTGGTCGATTTTCGTGTGACATGAACCTGTGGTAGCCATGGATTTCGGTCTCAACCAGGTGTTCGTTGACTAAGGCCTAGCGCCCATTGTAGAAGAGTTCGAATGGGTTAACCAGCAACAGTCTGTCACAAAACTTCGGAATAAGGCACTTGTGTGGCATTCCCTTTGCGGCTAACTACCTAATCAGAAATGTCAAAGAACGGAATAATCAAAATAACCCTGATAAAGTGAATGAGGTTCACCGGCATACACTTCGTATTTGCAGATACGGAAATGATGCAGGCGTGACCGAGCGAGCAAATGAGCGTACGTATCGAGTTCAACTGTTCGATCATCGATCAATAGAACGCCCATTGCAGTTGCGCGTTTGCCTGCATTCAGGGGATGTTCATTTTTTACTTCCGACGTAAAAAATCTCAACTCTCGTATGTGCCGGGTTATTCTTCGGCGCACTGATCTCTCGGGCGAGGATGGCAGCCGCGGCACACGGCCTACCGAAATAGGATGGCCGCCTACAGCTCCTAACTCTTTTTCTCCCCTACCCCGTCCCTGCTTTTCAATAAACGTTTTCTCTCTCTCTCTCTCTCTCTTCGGCGCAAGAAAAAGCATTTGCCATCTTTTTTAAACAAAGTTGAGATCTGCGCGAAAGCTTTCTAACATCAAAACAGCGTCAAAAGTGCGTCAAAACCTTCGCTAAAAGTGCCTCCAACGTTTGCTCAAAATGCATCCAATCGATCCTCAACCCCCCAAAGACCCAAATCGCAACTGAAGAACGAACCCATGCGACGATTTTTCGCGCACCATGTAAACGCATGTACGACAGATCTAAATGTATACCGGTACGTGGTTTATAAGATAAAGGTATACGCTGTACTCGTTCATGATCGATGCTTTCGCTTTAGAAAGCTACCGCATCAAACACTTAACGGCAGACCCAGCAAAAAAGATTTGGCTTAGTGGTCTAAAGCAGGAAAGACGATATTGATTAGCAAGACATTACTGACTGAACCCGAACGGCGGAAAATGCTTGGTACGGTTGTAGGGGGTGTTGCCGCTGTTACCACTATGTAGAGTACCTCCGTCTCGCCTGCTTCCGATTTATTGTGACGCAAAATCTCTTATTTAGAAATTAAGAAAAGGAACGCATTGGTTTATTGGCAATTTCATACCAGTTTCAGCGTTCTTCGCCGTCGAATGAACACTGATAGTCAAGGTTGGAGGTTATTTCGAAATAAATCTGCTAGTTCACTTCCGTGTAGCAGTAAGTTGGAAGTGATACCGGGTGAGCGAATGCGGCATCAAACAAGTGGGCGCTGACTGAACATAAGCAACAAATGAATGAATTAATAAATGAACGAATTAATTAATGAATCGATCGATCGATCGATCGATCAATCAATCAATCAATCAATCAATCAATCAATCAATCAATCATCAATCAATCATCAATCAATCAATCAATCAATCAATCAATCAATCAATCAATCAATTCAGTGTTAGTTTTAGAAGGTGTAGTTAGATTTTCAGAAAAGCTGTAAAAGACAACATTTTAAACAGTATACTGGTACAAAATTAGAGACGACAGTAGGATTCAGCGAACGGCCAAGTTATGCAATCAATTGGAAGTCATACAAGCTGTAATACTGAACTTGGCACACACGTGCGAATGGTGTCCTAATTGAAAGCTCCGACTAATGTAGGTAGCAGCAACTACCAAATTCCTCATGCTAGTCAATAGAAGTAAGAGTACTTGAGCTTGACAAAATTTGAGGTGATTAAGCAGGGTACCTAAGCTAACGTCTGACAAGAAAAGTAGGGCCCGCATGATGAATTTCTTAAAATAAACTTTGCTAGAATCCAGCTCCTTTCGCTTTTGTAAATGACCCCAAACAACGTCGGGGATTGCAGTCGCTTTATTTCCGGGTCAAGCCACAGGATTTACTTGTGCATTAGCTTGGGAGACACACGAGAATAATGGCTATGAACCAAAGGAAATCAAGCTGTGGTCCCTGTGCGTAGCCCACTAACCAGTTATGTCAGGCATGTAGCTCGTATATAGACAATTTTCTGAACTTAATGCGATTCAACTACCCTGAGCGGAGCACAGCCGCAATCGCACCAATTGCGCAGGCCTACGTACCGATACTATGCATTTTAGGCCTGCCACAAGTTTTGGCTCGTGCGTTGCGGGTGCGAAATCGCCACGCACAGCAGCTGTTTCACGCTACAGCTGCACTAAGCCGCATGGTAAATGGACTGCCAGTATGCATGTGAAAGAAGCTAAAACATCACAAAAAAGAGTTCTAAATGCAAAACAGGCACCGGAGACCGGACTCTCTCTTTTGAGGTGCGACGTGACTCCCTTTTCAGTGAAATAGTCCTGTTACGTTATGTAAGAGTCGCGCATCGGAATGAATAGCTACCCATCTCAAATGAACGGTGCTGCAGGAAGCATGGACTAGGAATGCTAACGAGGATCCTAAACACAGTAAATAGACTTCTGACTTCCAGTCCTACTCACGCTAGCTGAAGACGGTAATACCATCTGCATATTCTAGCGCGCATATCTACTGAGAATAGCAATGCTCTCTTGGTAATTGGGCACAGCATTTCCGGGCCATGCTTCGAAAAGAGAATCCCATGCACCACGCAGTAATTTTTTCTCCTGAGTACACGGCCCAAATGAGGAAGGTCGTGCCATTTATTCCAGAGCGGTGTGCGAATGTTCAGAAACTCGGGGCCACGCTCAGAGAAACGGGAGGACTGTGAGGCCACGAAAGAGATTGACTGATGTTGAGTGAGACTGCCCCAAGTCTCACGGGCCACTTCTGGCTTCACTCTTTCGAGTTTTGAGAAATTTACTTATACGGTATCTACCGTAACTCCTTTGGCCGCTTTTATCAAACAGTACTGCAAGGAAATTTTACTGCCGCCATGGTTTATTTCGAAATGTATGAAGCCATGGTGTAAGAACTCAAGAAATGAAGCAGCGCTGGTGCCGTTCTGGCCATGGTGTATTGCAAGCCAGACAGGCGCACCGTGGAACATAAGTCCATCTTACAGAAGACAGCTGTTTTTCTATTTGTGTACCCAGTGATGGTATTCTTCTAAGCCCATTAAGTTTCGGATGCGAGGCTTCCATTACAAGCCAAACGTAAAATCTTTCAACTTTTCCTTTACCATATCGGCCTCGCGCCATCCCATTCAATTCTAGTACTAGTACTGCCAAAACCCTTAGACTTTTGCGAGGACATCCCATAGACAGGTCTTCGCCAGATCAGAGGTAAACTCCTGCCCTGTTGCTATAACTGCAATGATTTGTTCAAGATTATTCACAGTTTCAAGCAGCTGTTGTCTAGTTTGTTGTCAAATACATCGTAAGTAAGTGAACGAAGTCCACACTTTGAAGACCAAATGAATGAAGCAAATGCCTTCCGCGTGCCTAGTGTGGTTGCCGCGAGAGAGCGTTTATAAGAGAAGCACTGAATACCTGCGGTAAGCTGAGCAGCGCTGCCAGGGTCCATGCAGCCGTCACCATCTTGGACACTGTCCTTCGTGCGTTGGCACGGCGCATTGGGAAACGCATGGCCGCGAATCGGTCCAGCGCGATCACCACCAAGATGAAGGTGGACACGTAGAGGGCGAACACCTGAAAGAACTTGACCAGCTTGCAGGCCGCGTCCCCGGCCCTCCACTGCACGGTCCACGTCCACGCAGCCTCGGCGAACACGCAGAACAGAGTCACCAGAAGGTCGGCTACGGACAGGTGGGCGAGGAGCAAGTAGAGGGACGAGCGGGCACGCCGCCGGTGGGTCCAGATGGAAACCAGCGTCGCCGAATTACCGAGGAGCGAGAGCACGCCGATGAACACCAGCACGACCACGCGCACCAGCGAGGAACGTTTGAAGACCGGCGCCGACGGCAGCGACACGGCTTGACGTGCACTCGCCGGACTCTCCGCAGGCAGTTGGCAGTTGAGTGGTGACCGGCGAGACGCTGATGCCGCTGGTACGAGCGGGTGACGTTCCAGTGCTCGCCTACTTGCGTCACTAGATTCGGAGCGGAAACCGCTCGTGCCGTGACTCCGGCCGACATCACTAGAGCGAAACCCGTCAGCAGCAGTGCCTCAAGGCGAACCACGCTGGAGCGTCTTCGCAGTGACGTCTGCCACGACATACTTTTTTTGTTTCTCCACCGCGTGTATCGAGGGACACTGAGAAGTACTCCTAGAAGGCAATGAAGGATGCACGCTGCCGAGGCCGCAAGGAGAAAAAAAGGCCGTGTGTCGGCCGATCGGTCGCTTCGTTTCTTCCGCTGTTTTCCGGGAAAACTGATGTCACGTAACTCCGATTTGATGGAACAGTGGCCCTCGTGGTGGTGACGGCTGCCGCCGTCGCATCGCCCTCGTCGGTACGTCGTTCGTGCACTTGTAGGGAAAAGAAGTAGAAGTACGGAATCGCCGGTTCCCAGGGCGACAAAACGAACAGATCACGCGCCACGCCGTGTGGGCAGCGGACGCACCACGCGCGCGGCAAAACTCCGGTTCGGACTCGGAGAGCGCGCTCCCGTGCCGCCGCCGGTCGGAGACAGTGTGGAGCCGTGCCACTATCGGCACATGCGTGGCCCTTCGCATCTCCCTCCTGCGCTGCCCTCTCCCTCGCGGTGGAGCACGCGCACCGGGCCCGCGCGTCGGCTGCGCTCCGCCAGCCGTGGCGCGCTCGTCGCGTTGGCCCGTTGCCGAAGCCGCCGATGTCACCTAGGCGCCCGCGCTGCCGAAGTCGTCGCGTGTATGGCGCACAGTATGTTCGCTTTGCACGGAAAGGCTAATGAGATGCGAACGCTGCGTGACATGGTGCCTAAAGCCTTAGGCCGAGGTCCATTGCTCCTGTGCAGCCATCTGCTGCGATTTGAGGGTCTAGGCAACAGGTAGCAGGCATTTTTTCCTAGGAAGCCCGGCAGTGCAATGATACCAGCTCCTGTATTGTCATCTGCAGCAAAATTGTTTTTGTCAGGTGCAAAAATGAACGCACAAGCAAGGCTACCAGGGTGCCAACTGACATACCTACGTGCGTCTAATAATTCAGCGCAAAAGCTCATTGTTGACAAATGTTTCTTGACAGTGATAACTTCTGACTAAAGCTAATCGAACGCTGTTGCAGGTCCAATTAGCCCAATGGTGCAGGTCCAATTAGCCCAACAATCATGTTCACGTTTTCTGGAAGAAAATGTACAGTTTGGAACATGCGCTCCTCGGCATCCACAATGTTGGCTATACATTTATGAAACATAAAAATAGCCGCACTGGCGTAATTCACGAAGTTTATTCTATGACATGAAATAAAAAAAAAACTTGTGGTAGCTAAAAACGTTGAAGCACTGCACAGCTATGCAAGCACAGACAATTGCGAAAATACCAAAAATACATAAAAATGCACGAGCACTCCAAGAAGAAAGAAAATATGTGAGTAGAATTAAAACCACACTGATAATAATAAAAATACTATGGGAATATTGGTTAGGTCAAACTGACTTGTTCCTGTGGAAGTCCTAGTCCGTCGACGCGATATGAATAAAGGAATCCCTCTAATAGTTAATGCTGCTCTTTAGAAAAAAATCACTCACGGTTGACAGGCTTCACACATGCATATTCATAAAAATGTAAACGGCATAGCTTTCATATTTTGTATTGCCCTTTGGTCGAAACAAAAGACATGTTCTACAACTAAGCGGGCTTCTTATGCGAAAACGGTAATTGAACACCAGTGGAAGCCATAAAAAATTCACTACATATCCACTCTGTCAAGAAGCATGATTAGCGAAGGTGGGCTCAGTCCATGGAGTACGCGAAACAAAACCCATTTAGAGGTACACTGGAAGCCCGATGATACGTCCCCCGGACTTACGACGACCCGCTTCTTACGAGGGATCTCCGCGGTCCCGGCAAACTCCCCATAGAAACAATGCATTAAAAACCCCGATGATATGACCCTCGGGTGCACACGGTCCGCTTCATACGACAGACCCTGGCGTGAATAAACCTGCGCTTTTCACATATTTTACACCGCTTCGCCGCCTTGTCCTGACCTTCTTTATTCTTAACCCCAGTTTTACGCTGCTTGATGTGCAATGGTGCGCAGGCGGGTCAGACCACTTACTGAACAGACCCAAGCAAGCAGGCGGGTACTCCTGAACGGGAGTTTACCAACGATGGCCCCACGCTGCAGCAGTACGCCAACACGCCAACCACGGGAAGTCGAAGTTCAGGTGGAAGGTGGAGCGTGAATTCCAAGCGCCTCTTGAGCCTCCGACGAACGCGGAAACATACGACGCAGCGCCACGGCGATGACCGGACAGCCGCTTCCCCAGCCCGCTCGATCCCAGTTTCTTCCTTTCACGACGCTCTTTCTCCCTATATCTCTGCTATCTGCTAATCAAAAGCCTCATTGTCACTCCGCTGTTTTCTTTGCTAGAGCACCTGAATTCACGCGCCTGCACAGCAAGGGTGGAGAAAAATAAAAAATACAGGAGGTGATCGGGGGAGGCACCTTCCCGTTGGTATCGTCATTTTGGGTCCACGCTGGCCGCCGCAGGAAGTCACTGTAACAGGGCGGCGCTATAATTTTCGCCGCAACACTGTTTACTCGCGAAGGTTGAATAATCTTATCTATTTCGCGTTGATGGGTCTTGTGGGAAACGATAACAGCTATGTATTAGCCAATGACCGAATAGCGTTGGCATGGGACCATTCGAAGTATATCTCCACGTACGGCAATGCACTTTTTTGTTTATCTCGGCCTTGTACTACCGGTCCTTTCGCTTGGCCTTGGCCGTTTTAAACTCGCCTTTTCCTCGCTCAATTTGCTCGACCACGGCGGCCTGATATCACGTCGCGCACGGCGCTTGGCTGGCGGCCTACCTGGACTCCATACAGAGGAGGAGGGCACAACAAAGGCGTCGCTTATCGTTAACTTGGGATTTAAACTAAAGGTTCGCAAATAGTGGGAGAACGGGCTGAATATAGTAGTTTAAGTTTTAAGCCACCTGCTGCATGAGACCGTCTATCAGGCCAGCATTTACTCGCACCCCGGTCGTACGACGCTTTCTCGCGGTCCCTAGAAAGTCGTATTATCGGGGTTCCGCTGTATAACGGGCGGGCGGCGTGCGCCATTGCAGCGTTAACGCTGCTCTGTCAGCACGGGTACTGCCCCTGGCCGCCGTTGTCGCTTGAGCAGCACTTCTGGCAGTAGCTCTCTGCGGGGGCGCTCTGGTCCTGAGAGTCTCTTTTTCGCTCTCTGCTATGCGCAGTTACCACTTACCAGCACCGGTGCACGTGAAAGTACGGTGGTAGGTCACCTGTAAACCCCTCCAGTTCTCTTTCCTTACTTTCAGCCCGTATTGGCCTAACGCTTCATTGTTGCTTAAAGAATATATTTATACTCACGGCCATAAATCTCGCGAAACTCGGCCTCCTTATTTACCCGTACAAATTTGTGAACAATCTCAGTTCCGTTAACATATGCAACCGCGATTCATTCAAAAATTCAAGCTTCTCTTACCTAAAATCTGCACCAATTATGGCAAGCCGAATACAGGCACACCTGGCTATAACGAAGCTGGCAAAAATTCGCAATTATTCGTTACATGCAGGTTTTCGTGACACGCAGGGTTCGAGTTAAGGGTCGCGTGTATTAAGCGAAAACAAAACGAAAATGCTAGACATCAGTGATGGTGAACTCGCCCTTAAATGATTATTTCACAGTGAAAAACTGTGATTTGTGACCAAAAACTTACTGACTACACGGCACTCCAAAGAAACAAGGTCACTTACCCCCGCATTCGCAAACGTAATTAAGCCTCACCTTCCCCTTTTGACACTTTTCGGTGCCTTAACCCGTTTAAAGACCAAACTTGTTTGGAAAGGGCGCCTCCTTGTTCAGAGGGCGCTAGCTGGGATACTGTACCGAGTGGCGACGTTCTTTCTCGCCGGCTGAGACGGCATCTAAAATTGCGAGATTGTCTTGAAAACGCAAAAAGTTTAGTTTTCTGGCAGCATAAGTCATCACCGACGAACTAACACCGCAGATTGCAGCGGGGGCGGGCGACTACACGTCAACAGGCAGGCCTAGCATCTAACCTCCGCACTTACTGGAAATGCAGGGTAGTTTGTGGTGTTGGGGAGGTTCGCTAAATTAGTGAATTCCTCCAGGCGATTTTTCTGAAAAAGTGCAAAAAGCAATGGATCATCAGCGTAGCGATTTTCTTTACGTCAAGGTTAACCGCCGCAACTGATTCGTTGCATAGAGGTCGCGAACACTTGAATTTCTATGGCACTGGCAATCAGAAATTGAAAAATTTCGTTAAATCAAGGAATTCGTTACATCGAGGTTTGTTACACCCAGTTTTAACTGTACCACCTTTGTGGCTGTCAATAGCTGGAGTTTTGCTCCGATACAAGCAAAATAATTCCCATCTTCATCAAGCTTGACGAAACACCTGCCTGAATATTTCCTGAACAAGTAATAAATTTTTAAACTCCCTAAACCTTATGTGTTCATGCTGTGTTTGTTTCTGCACCCCTGACCTGCTCATCATCTTTGTATTTTGGTAACATTGACTCTTACGATCTGTGTTCAATCTTGCATGGTGAGCATGCAAAACACGGGCAAAGAAGCTTATCGAGTTGTATTTCACAATAACGTATGATAACTTTTTTCATTGCTGTTCTTGCTGCTGAACTCAGTTTTTCATGTTCTATCTGTAATAGCAGGACCTCCTCAAGCCTCGCGCTCTGGGACCTCCTTCTGTATACTTAGTTATCTAAATATGTCTTCATCAAATAAACAACATCTTCTTATACCCCCTCTCCAGCATGGTTTTTTAGACTATGCACATGGGGTTGCGCCGGAGGAGTTTTTTGCTTGCGTGGAACCACGGGATTTCAAATTTCGCCTAGCCATATAACGAAATGCATCTAACGCTCTTATGCGGAAGTTCAATGCTAGCAACGTTAGTCGTGAGATGGTGTCTAGAAAACAGATACGTTAATCACACTTCCACCAAACATTCGCTTTGTAGCGTTTACTAGACAATTTGATGGAACTCCGAAAAGCGCTTCCGTCAGAAACAGCTACAGAAAATATTAATTGATACGCCATCTCACGATACTGCTAGAAAGTACTCGAAAGTGATAGTCTTTGTAAATGCCGCACTATTATAGTGATTAGGTTGCGTATACTTTGTTTTCATTCGCTACTTTCGGACATGAACGTGAAATCTTCCGCAAAACTCTCTCAGTTGAATTTACCACAACGTGTTCAGCCAGGTGTCTCCTCTCTCTTGTAGGCAAAGACTGTCGGTACTAGTAAGTGCAGTTACGGGCACTTTGTGAAGCATGTCTCGCAGATATCTACCAACCCAGAAGGCAATGGAAGTATTTGGGCTTGTTGGTTTAGGCTTCATACAAAAAACAACGCTCAAGCAATGTAAGTGTTTTGGCGTATTGGTTCATGCTTCATACAAAAAAACAGTGCTCAAGCAATGGAAGTGTTTGGGCTTGTTGGTTCATACTTCATTAAAAAAAAACAGCGTTCAAGCAATGGAAGTGTTCGGGCTTGTTGGTTCATACTCAATGCAAAAAAAAGCGCTCAAGACGAGACAAGGGAGGAGGCTACACACACTTAGCGATGTGTACTTCATACAAAAAAACAGCGCTCAAGACGGGACACAAGGTAGGAGGCTACACACACAGCGCTGTATGCTCAGCGCTACGTGTGTATAGCTTCCTCCATTGTGTCCCGTGTTGAGCGCTGTTTTTTGTATGAAGGCTCACTTGTCGCCTTGGTACTCCACTTGCTCATAACGAGTGTTCAGAATTTACTAGCAGTCACAACCACCACAGCCATCCGTCCTCAAGTACAGTCTAGATTAATTTGAAGGTTATCGCGTGAGCGCCGACCGACTGCGATGACAGCGCCTTAGCGTGACACTTTTTAGCATCACACACAACGAGATTATGCTAGGTTTGCTTCTCCCATGGCTGTTCCAGGCAGTGCGCGCACTGCCGTCAAAAACGATAAAGGCCACGCTCGTTTTTTTTTCTTTATCCTTTCCTATTGCCATCGACATACTTAACACTGGTACGCAACCTTGTCAGGGTAACTATGCCTGCATGCCGGGGCATTGTTGTGTAAAAAAATTGTAATTTGCTTCCCCAATGCCGCAATGCCGAGGTATCTTCGATGTTATCAGGTTGCCGAGGAATGAAACGCGGATACGCCACCCAAAAGGAATGAAGAAAAAAGAACTACGGCAGTCGGACTTTGCTGAAGGGGGTGAGCGAATTCTATGCAACAACCTGGGGGTGAGGGAGGGCAGCATAATCTCAGTCTTCGCGAATGAAACAAGGCGCAACAGGACGGCGCTCTGAACTTGCTTGCTCGGTGCTCCCGCGATAACCTTCAAATTGATCCTGACTGTACAAGGACGATCACCTCAGCGTTGATAAGGTACCGCAACTGTAACAGTCCGGCCACCCGTGCATGTATCTCTATTCAAAGCGAGATGTTTCCAGCAGCTGAGGGAACATGCTATGCAGGCTTCGATCTTCGATCACTGTCTTGAACAGAAAAACTGGTAACAGGGGTTATTGAAAGAACTGCCTCACGAAATTTCCCCAAGGAGGCAAATAGCTTCTCTGCTCCGCTGACAATAGTTTCAGAACCTTGAGCATTTTTTATTCATTTTCAGAAATCTCCGTCTATGTTTTTTTACTACAGAAGAAAGCAGGAAAGCAGAAGGAAATTCGGTCATCGTGGACGGTTGCACAAGCAACTGTAGCGGATTTTTCAAACGACGTATTCTCCACGTCGCCGGCGACGCCGAAATTTCCGCCTCTCTTCAGTCCAGAAGATCAACCAAATTTTTTGGTAACCTTTCGCTCTCCACCAACCAACCACCTTCATTACTGGGTGCAAGAAATGAGCAAGAAATATGCTACTTTGAATTCTGAAAAGTA
Source organism: Haemaphysalis longicornis (assembly GCA_013339765.2). NCBI lineage: Eukaryota > Metazoa > Arthropoda > Arachnida > Ixodida > Ixodidae > Haemaphysalis > Haemaphysalis longicornis. The sequence goes on from CM023453.1 coordinate 173,550,629, forward strand.
GGGCAATATTGTGGCCTGTACACAGTCCCCAACCCTTGCATTGCCTATAGCGCGGCCGACATATCGACCACGACCAAGCAGCAAAGGCGTCGACTCACAATTTGTTTCAGTGCGATGCCATCGAATTGCATTGGTGAGACGAAAAACTCCCCAGAGCAACTCGGGCAGCTACAAACAAGAGATAAAGTGCGTTGTTGGTATAGTCGGTGATGCGTAACTGTTGGAATAAACAGCGCAACCGAAGGCGAAGGGCAAGGACCCTTTTACAACCACCACAGTCGCCCGTCTTTCAACTACTTTCAAGCACTACTTTGAACCACTGACGTATTTGAAAGAACTCATCTGCGTCTTAAAGATGTAAAAACACGTACAACAACAGGCAAAATTGTAATAAAACCCGCCGCGGTGGCTCAGTGGCTAAAGCGTTGCGCTGCTGAGCACGAGGTCGCGGGTTCGATTCCCGGCCGCGGCGGCCGCTTTTCTGATGGAGGCGAAAAGCAAAAACGCCCGTGTGTACGAGATTTCGGCGCACGATAAAAGATCCCCAGGTGGTCAAAATTAAACCGGAGCCCTCCACTACGGCGTGCCTCATCGCCTGCGTTGCGTCGGCGCGTTAAACCCCACAATCAATCAAAAATTGTAATAAAGCGGATCAGATTTTAAGTTTTTTCAAGAAAGCAGCCATTCCAAGAATGCAATCTCTTTTTAAAGGCAGTGCATTCGATGACTCTCTGATAGAGTTGCCTCCAACTTCTGAATTTGGAAACGCTTGGATGACCTCTCTGGTCGATTGGGTCTTTCTCCTTACTGTTATACGGCAGTTTGCAAATTCTGGCACGCAGTCGCTCTCGCGACATACGGAGGCCGATGTGGCCTGCCTTCTGCCTACCAAATCCGCCAGCCTCCCGTTTTGTATTTTCCGTCTTCGTCCAGTGTTAAAGTACACTAGCAACATGAGTTCATTGCATCTAGTATTGTTTCTACGTATACGTATACCTATCTACGTATCTACGTATTAGATCTAGGTATAGGAGCATTGCAGTAAATTAAACCTTCTGCGGATGGTGCGAGCTGATTTTATTGTGTGATCATGCATCCATTCGGTTTTCGGACAACTTTGTTAGTTTCTTTGACGAGGCCTCACAACCCTTTGGTAGCGGGAAATAACACCTTGAAATTAGCGCGATTTTTTGTCCTTTATTATTAACAATATAAGAAACGTCATTCAGATAATAAATTATTGCAATCTTCTGTCGTGGTTCAGAAGTGTTCAGCGTTTAATCTTGGTCCTCAGACCCTTTAGTTCTGTGACAAGCCCATCCCCCACTGAAAACGTAAGCGTTTTTGATAAGCGATGCCTGAAACCTTTTGTGCACGGGTTGTGGCCAACGATTTTCTAGTCGCGTTACGCAAGGATTACAGCAACAATGCTCCTCTTTATCAGCTAACACTGCACGTATAGCTAAATAGTAAGAATGGCTATCTTGGCTGAACGGTTCACAAACTTGCACAAATAGGCCCTTGAAAAATCGCTCTTCTTAGGCCTATATCTGGAATCATGTTAGGTAGCCGCAACGTTGAGCTCTTCCACATGCAAAACAAAAACTTCCTCTACGACAAGCTGTGGAAAGCGGATCACGACGTCAGAGCTCATGGACTAACGTTGCGACATCAGGTGGGAACATGCGCGTGGTTCTCATTGGAGGGTGGGCTGTGTTAGTGTTTAAATTCCGGGTATCGTAGAAGCGGGATTCCGGCTCTGAAAACACAAAAAGCGAAGTGCGCAATTCTGTAAAATAACCGGCATTGACATAACAGGTAAACTAAAGACGGAACGTCACTGCGGCACCAGGACTGCACACACAAAACACAAGTTAGCCTGAATGGGAGTTTCTTGGCTGGAATACGTCTTTTAAACTCCTCACGACAGACGGTCTGCTCCCACGTGTTGTAGTATGATGGTGGGAAAACTGCCAGTTTACACCGGGGGCCACAAGCCGTCGTAAATAAGCGCATTTACCACGGTTGTACCTCTTCACAAAACGCAGTATTTGGCTGTGATTACTGCGTTTGTCCTAATGGGAGTATTAAAAACTCCCACGCCTCCTCCATTTCCTTCTCCTCCACCTTCACCCCTTCCTACTCTATGCCTCCTTACAAAATGGCTGCCAGTTGGTGTCGTGTGTCGTGTGAGCTCCAGCGTCCCCGAAAATTTATTGCCAGTGTGAACTTGCGGCCGGACGAGCGGATGTGAAGTGCTTCCCAACAACCGAAGCTCGTTGCGAACATTGTGGAACCAGCCTGGACTGACGTGCGACGCGACTGCAACGTCGCCATCCGTGTCACCGACCTTCGAGCCGACGGAATACGCCAGCGAGCCGACGCGAGGCCTAAATGCAGTGATCGCTGAGAGTGGCTCGTTAAAAACAACGCGGTTGTGTCTCTGCGAGGTGGTTGAAGGTAAGGCTTTCACGTTTTTTTATTGTACGCAACATTTTGGGAGACTTGTGGCCCTTCTAGCGTCAAATAAACTCAACGCGTTTCCGGCGCCACTGCACGGGCGATTCTCCGCCACTGGAGGTGAGCGTTGTGCGTGAAAGACGGCACCATGCCCGGAGCGTCATTGGGGAGGCCGAACGGTGTGAAACCAATGCGTATTTGCGCGGGTCTCGAGCAGAACACTCATTCATTCACACTCGCAAGCAGAATGAAAACTGTCCGAACTCTGGACGGCGGTTAGGTGTTTTTATTAGGCTGTGTCTGTGGCTTACTGGCAAGCGAGGGTGAAGTTGGCCGGTCAAACGTCGCAGGGCGGCCGCTTTTCTTGAGAAGTAGGTGTGGTGCCAGCCGCGCCTGCTACGAGGAGGGTGACTGCCGCGTGCCGCCGGCGATTAATTGCTTTCACTGGAAAGGGAGGAGGTCGGGGCCCCGTGGGAGCTCTCCGTACGCTAGGCGCGTGTAACTAAAACCAGCAAACGCTATTCGAGGGAGCATTCTGTAGAGTCGACAGACGACTGCTCATTTTATTTATTTCTTTATTTATTTTTTGAAGGGGGGCACGTGCAGGCGTCACACCGACCGAAATTTTTCCTTAACTTTCGGTGAGGGAAGAGTGGGGCAGTGCGGGGGGTAAAACCTGAAGCTCGTTCCCAGAACACTACACGCAAGGAAAAGAGGGAAAGGAATCATTTAAAGAAGTTGGTCGCCACAAGGCTCGCGCACCTTTTTGAACAGCAGAACACTTCGTTTTGACGAACTAGTGAGCGCCGGTGTCTCGGACAGAAGGGGAATTTTGCGTAGCTTTACACAAACATTCAGACATTACGGAAAGTTGGACGCAAGAGTGACAAATTCAGCGTCTTTACAGTGCCGTTTCTTTTTTTCTTTTTTTTCAGGTCAGATGCCCAATATTCTTATGTATTTGTTACCGCAGATTTAAAGCGTTTTGCTATCCCTCTAATGAATGTGCTGCTGTGGCTTCTAGAACGTGCCAGGGGGTGCGGCAACGTCAGCGTTTGGGAGGCAGGTGCAAGCAAACAGCGCACCGACGACATGCTGACCTCATTGTTTGCAAATGGCTTAAATTTTTTTCGTTGAGGAGTGTTGTAGTAGATAAAGTTCTTTACCAAGATACCTTATGTTCTCGATATAGGTGTTTTGTTGATTCAGTGTTTTTATTGTCTTATTAACGTGTTCACACGTATATCGTATTCATGTAATTTTATGCAATAAATTGACTGTGCAGAAAACAAACTTTTCACGTTTGGCCATTCAACGTTTGAAGCGGAAAAAACTAGAAATTACGTGATCGCCAACGAAAAATAAAAATGCGGCCTGTGCCCTTATTAAGAACTCCCAAATGCAGTAATAAATTCCACTGCAGCGCATATATATGAAGCGCACAAAAACACACACACAAAAAAAACCTCGAATGCAGGTCAACACTGCTCCCAATGCGCCCCCTGAAAACTCCCAGTTGGAGGAAACAATACACTCCCAATGGTACCCCTGGAAACTCCCATTGTAGTGGCAGTAAAATGAAACTCCCGTATGCTACTGAAAAAACTGCCGAAATAATGGGAGTAAGGCGAAACTCCCATTGGAAGGAGTTTTGAAAACTCTGAATTGGTACTGAGTTATGACACAAGCCATTTACTCCCATTCCGGCTTATTTGTGTTCTGTGTGTACACGAAATGACTGGGACTAATACGAGAGAAACCAAACTTCCTAAGTGGGTCGAGATGGGCCGCCGGTGATTTTCGGTGAAGCGCCGCCTCGAGGTCAGTTGGCCGGAGCCTTCCACGACATATAGTTTTATAGTAATATATTCTAGAGGGAAATGTGGCGCCATTGTCTAGGCGCGCCGCGCTTCAGCGAACGGGCTGTCATGTACCAGGGCGGCACGTTTCAACGTGTCCTTGGAGTGGCTCATGAACAGGCTGCAAAGTTGCCTCTGGCAGCAAAAAAAGAACAAAATTATGGTAACAGAACATTAAAAAGTAGTGAGTTATCATAAAACTAATGTTCTAAGAAGATTGATTCGCCCAGAATTATTTAAAAGGTGTATGCAGTACGAACAAGCAAATAAATGTTACATAAGGTGTTCCTTTTGCTTCAAGAGCACAAAGTAGCCATGTGGTTAGGTAGCCATGTCAAGGAGGTGAGAAACGTTGCTCGCCGCTATGGCGGCGCCCTGGATGGAACGCGACTGCAGCGGCCGATTTCATTCTGGTATATAATAGTATGAAACCATATGTTCAACGAGGACGTGTGCAGCTTTCCCCATGGCGGGGTTATGATGTGCCATAATCGTAGATGGCAGCGGGGCCCCAGGAAACCCGATCCAAGGCGTACCAAAGGAACGCCGGGGCACGTGCATAGTCGCGATTACAGCGGGACACCTCCGACACCTCCGGGACACCTCTAAGGTGTTCCCCTCTGATTCCTAGCTTTAACTGCTGCCTGCCTTTAGGGTTCGTCTTGCCTTCGCGCCTTGCAGCTCTGGAGCCGCTTCCAGAAACAACCGATTGAACCGCGGCTACCGGGGCCACTACACGCTCTCGTTTGCTCCTTTTTTTTAGCCTTTTCTCTTCAGAATGCCAGGAGACCAAAAAACGCCAGAAGACCAAGAAACCGGGAAGGGCCAGGACAATAAAATAAAATGCCCGTAGGGGATTTTCTCTTAGTCTTCCCGCGTTTGTGAAATTCTTGCGATTTGTCAAAGTTTTGTAACAGCGGCCACATCACCACACTCATCACCTTTAATTTGATATTGCCGCGCACGCGATCTGTTGGCGGGGCAAGGTACGGACGATGGTTTCACAGCAATCAGTATGATGGCGCAACTGTAACATTTGATTGGTCGTAGGGTTTAGCGCGCCGGCGCTACGCAGGCGATAATGTGCGCCGTAGTAGAGGGCTCCGGATTAATTATGACCACCTGGGGATCTGTGACGTGCGCTGAAATCTCGTACACACGGGCGTTTTCACTCCATCAAAAAAGCGGCCACCGCGGCCTGGAAAAGAACCCTGGTGACATTTCAACGACCGCAGCGGGGGACACAACGTAAACGGAGGGTTTGGATTTGGGGTGATGGGGAGCCTGCACTTCCGGGCCATACAGTGTCGAATAGGCGTCTAAACTGGGGGTGGGAAAAAAATAGGGAATAGATGAAGCAGTAATTCGATAAAATTTATTACAGGTAGAATAAATAATTCCAATAAAACCGGCCAGTCTGTTGTTAACAGCCGATGCCCCGCTACGAAGGAATAGCCTATAATCATCTTCATTATCATCATAATACGCCGGAAAACTGTTTCCGCTCCCCGAATTACTACTTCTGCGATCAGTATGCTCAAATTACCCATCTAAGCCTCAGTACACGTCTCTCACAGATGTTTCTATGTTGAAGGTCACAACGCGTTCACTTGATCCATTCTTCGTCAGGTAAAACTATACAGCAACCATGGAATTGCTCCTCGCATTTTCAGTGGTTCCATCACCATGCACGCGGAAATTTACTTTTTTTTGCAACTAAGTTACATTGTTTGCAGTAGCATCTCTGAGAAGGCCTGAATTGAAGCATTCTTCGTTTTTTTTTCTATCTGTGTGCCATCTATGTGTCACGACGACGTCGTATCTTTGACCTACTGAATCCTCCAATAGTTTGGGAAAATAATTATGTTAGACAGCCAAATAGCTTAAATGCAAACTAATACATTCCACAAGCAGTACATGCAGACGTTGTTTGCATAATTATGCGAGAGTGATCCACATCCTGTCAGTGATCGACGTTCCTGAAAGCTGCCCCTTACGCTGTTGCTACTAATTTTATTCTCACAGAAAGCATCTGCCGCCCTTTCAAGATGATCGACACATGGTGTCCGATATAGCTTTCGACACAGGCTTTTGGCTTTCCTAATGACGAAGAAGGCCCTTTCTTTTTTCACTACGAGTAGTGTTGTTCAGTGGAACAAACTGTCTCGTGCGGCTCGGTGCATGACCACACAAGGCGCGCGCATAAAATGCGTTAAGCATCAATGAACACACACTATTTTTTGTGCGGGCTTGTGCATGCGTAGGCACTTGCAGCGCAGAATACAACTCTACGAGAAAGCAGAGCGCATGTCATGTCAGCAAAAGCTAGCAACAGTAATGCGCATGCCCCGGTTACAGACTTTAGTAACGCTTGGTGGCGGGCTAGTGGCTTGAACAGCGTTGGTAGGATTGCGCTGGGTATATAATAAAGTGCACTGGAAACGAGACATACACGACGTAAAGACTGCGCACTGACAACTGTTTATTAAAAATGAACTGCTAACATATATGAACACGAATAGCAAAGAAAAAACCTCGACAAACAGCAATGCCGAAGGAGCGAATGGGAAGCGGCGATTAATATATCTGAAAGGCCTTCCCGGCGGAACGGGCTGCGGTTCGCAATGGGCCCGCTAGATTTACGAACATTCATGCAGCGAGCGGGCTGGAAGATGCTTGCTCTCGGGCAGGAAGTGCGTCATGATTACGCAGCTCAAGGCCCTTGGTGTACACCGGATACCAAAAAATCTAGGAGCAAGCCAACCGCAACGGGCACTCTGTCGTCGGATACGGCCCACTTCACAAAATGTTGTATCGCTATTTTCGCTGCGTATGTTTCGTCGGTGCGCTCAATACGTACGGGTCTTTTCCCGAATCTGGGCGCGAGCATGACGCAGTGACACCGAGACATTTCGGCAGCACTTTTCCGTCGCTGGATACCCATTCCTTTTTGGCTTGCGAAATCCTCACGGTCCTTGAGAAGGTCGTTTTTTTTCTTTCAAACTGTAAGGAATGGTGGGCCAGACCGCGTAGAGAGTCATGCACCCCAACTACGTTCTCGCACACGCACACAACATAATACATAAACTAGATAATGTGCAAGGCGGGAATGGTGCTTAAAGGGGTCCTGAAATACCTTCCGCCGATGCATGGATGTACATGTAACCAAATAAAGCAATGTATTAGCAATCTCCTCCCGCAAGAATTTTGTTAAAGCGATGAGTATTAGCTGAGAGATCGTAAATCAAAAACCGCGCATTATCGTCGCGCCGCGTTTCCTCTTCCTTTCGCTGTTGACGGCGCGGGAGCCTTCCCTCCCATGATGCTGCACTCTTCAGCGAAAACGTACTACCGCTATGGCGCTCCTCATACTGCCGTGTGCTACGGGAAAGCTTTGTTGACACCATGAATCCCGCACTCCGCTCAAGGCTGGAAAAGCGAACGAAAAATCTGGCCGCATTTGCGCGGCGGCCTGGCCTTGCCCTTTCGCGGTGTACGTTGCGACGTTGCTGCAGTTGCTATCGGCGGCACGTGACTTTTTATCGGCGGCGAACTCGCAGCCGCTCGAAGAGGATCATGCGCTCGGTCCCTTTCATGCACCGCGCACTGTTTATCCAAAAAGCGCCGTATCAGATGTGGCCCCGCTGGTGCCGGGTCTTATTTTGCGGCGGTGGTAATTCCTGCCCGCGGCATGTGAAAAAGACATTTTGAACCGATACAGAACCTGTGCACAAAACGCTTCAATCATGTGACCAGTTCAGCTTGGGGCGACGCGTGGTGGAGAGCGGCAACGTTGGCAAAACATGCTCCGGCGCGGCTCTGAGCTTTCTAGCGCTGGAGCGAGCGCCATTTCTTTGACAATCTCAAACATCGGTTGCCTTGGCAACAAGGCACAAACCGCTCCAGAAGTCAGTTACGGTTGCGTGATCCCGGTTCAGCTCGGGGCCCCACCTCGCGACATGTGGGCACTGCAGGCGTACCACTCACTCTTATTGGGAAGTGCGAGATGCGTTTGATATTACAGGTGGCGATGGTGTGTGTGTTGTGGACGCCTTTGTTTCGCGATGAAATGCGACGTTGTGCTTCTGCGGGTGGACAGTACCTCCCATGGTCTGGATTATTTTTCTGGAGCGACGTACGACTCAACCTCGCATGGGGTATGTGCCGTGTGCGTGGCTAAAAGCCATCTCGGCTTGTGCGCCAGAGTTAAGAGACTTGCTGTTCGTCCTCGCAAACCGCGCGCTAGGTGAGTGCCGAATTTACGACGGGCAGGAGGAGGCAACCCATCATCTGTCGATCGCGGTTCAGACTTGCAACGCATGTTGTGACGTTGTGTTCGTTCGAAACGCATCTCTGGATTGTTTTGAAATTGAAAAAAAAATGTATGCGTCAAACCTGGGCATTCGGCTCAGGGCGTTCTCTGCGATTGCACGAAAGAAGTGCCACGGGGCTTCAACGCTTTCTTTATGGAACGTACTCAGGTAAGAGAATATCCATGTCGTGTTATGGCCGTGTTGCATTCAATAAAAACGGTTAAGCGTTTGTTTACACTTGTTTCGTTTGTCGTAAAATGTCCAAGCACTCCGGCACTCCGCTGGCACATCAGCCGGCGAGCCGACGCTGAGCAGACGACTCGTCTCTTTGCCGGAAGTGCGTGAAAAAGCCGCCCAATAGCAGGATGTCTAGCTCATGACGAACATCTGGGAGTCGATGATGTAGACATGTGAAGATGGCGGCGTCCAAAACCACGAATAGAAGGGTGAGAAAAAAAATTGGGCCCATCTCCACACGAGGGGGACTCGAGTAAATGCGTCGCATAGGGGGTGGGTGTATTGCGTTAACGTTTAGTGTCTGGGTAGTTGGTGGTAGTGAATGCGTTGTATCAGCAGCTTCTTGACGTAGTTTGAATGAGTCAGGGATATAAGGCGCGTTCGTAGCCTCCCATTCTGTGTCGGCTTTGTGGCGCAGTGGGTAGAGCACCATGTTCCGCCCGCAGTGTCGAGGGATCGAAACCAGGCGCCGGATAGTATTTTTTTATATAGTGTAGGAGGGGTGCGGACAACGACGGTGCGGACTACGACGGACGTCAACGCGGGTGACATCGTGAGTTACTGAAATGCTCTGCATTTAAAAGCGACAAACTTTGCAAGAAAACTGTGAGCTTTCCGCTGCGCGTAAAAGAGTAATACTTGGCACAGATGACGTTGACGGCGCACTCTAACGATTGCGCTACTTCATTTAGTGTGCTCAAAACGCCTTTCAGGGCCCCTTTAAGTACACTGACAGACTAGACACGCAAACACTCAGGTGCGGATTATAGTAGACAAAGTTGTAAGGAAGAGTCACGCTCACTGCCGATGATCTCGCAGACGCGGTGGTGTGGAAGCGACGCACTATTCTGCAGTCCACACGGAAGTACTCTCTCAGCGACGGAGCAGGTCGCTGCAGGCATTGAACCGTTGCCTCGCTGGCCAGGAACGTGATGGTGGCCGATGGCTAGCGGCGGGCGTGAAGAGCTGAGGCCTGGTTCGCAGGGAGGCCTCGCTGCCCGCGTTCTACGCCACCGGAACTCCGCTCACTCCAACGGGCGCAACAGCTTCTTGTCGTCTGCTTGTCGGCCGTCATTCCATTGGAAGCCCCGGTGGTTGCTCGAACGGCAGAGCCGGCGACGGTCGCCGGGCCTACGCCGCGAGGGTGGCCGTCAGTTCAGAGACTCGTAGGAACCGGAGCGGAAGTTTTCTACCCAGGGCACTGTAAGCACTATTGGCCCAGGGCCCAAGAAAATGACAGAGTTCGAGCCTGCCTCCATGACATACACAAAACAAGGAACTCGCTGCAGTTTTTCGCGGAGAAGCGAATCGAGGGCACACGCACAATAAGTGATTTACAGTCTGAAGCACGGCGCAAGTACGGCAGAGGGTGGAATTGACCTAACCTATCTTAAACCTAAAGCTCCAAGTAAGCGCTGCATTCAGACGCAGTCGGTGCAACACTTCTCCACACCACTTGTTGAGACCAAACAAGAAGGTGGCCGCATGGCAAGAGTCAATCTCCTTTTGTCGTCTGCTAAGAGTGTCTGCTAGCTTCCAGAATGGGACCAACTCGCCGCCGGACCACAAACGTCCTGGCGGTTCTGGCAGCCCGCGGGTAGACAGAGATCATTTGACCAGAGAAAGTCGAAAACGATCGGGCACCGCCGGAAGTGACGTATGGAGGTGCCCGAGAAAACGAGTTACCTACCGGCTCTTACCTCACGCTGCCCGGAGGCAGCCCCGGGCAGTCAGAAGTGGAAAATCGAACAGGCCCAATATATGTTACAAAAATTGTATCTAATGTCTGGAGAGTGCGATGGAATTGGGGAACAGGAGGAGGAATAAATGTTTGTTCCACGAGCACTGGTGCTGCTGTTACGGCACCCGCCCGGTGGGGGCGTCCCTAGTGCGGGATGCCCTGTCCTTGGCTGCCAGCCCTGGCCCTCTTCCCCAGTTTACGCTGGGTCCCAGGGTCCGAACTTTTCAGAAAGGCCACCCACTGCTCTTAAGAGGGGGCAGGGTTGGGGGGTAGGCCTGGTGTTTGTCCGCACTCCCATACTTGGTGGTATAGCGTGCCGGGGAAGGGACAGAAATTACAAGTGGCCGGGTAAACGGTGGGGTAGATCGCGTGAAGAAGGGTGCGATGAGGATAGGAGTTTGTATTCTTCTCAGGCAGGTGGCTTCTTGTCTCGATATCTGGGGATGTGGAGCCGGGAATATACTTCTGCTTCGGCGATAGTGGGCCAGCATATCTCCATATTTAAAAAAAATTTTTCTCGCACGCGGGCAACATATTGAAAAGGCTTCGAAAATCTACCGTCTGAGTTCGTCTTGTGATCTTAACAGAATAGTTGTTTTGCAAACCAGGGCTTGGCAGTTACCCCTCGCACAGTGTGGCGTGGCCTAAGTTTCTGCGCCAGTTATCTGCTGGTACGGATATCCGTGCTCTTTCAACCTTTCATTGGTACATCGGCCGGTTTGGGCAATGTAATAATGAGTGTAGTCTGGAAGAACATCATAGACGACACCCTGGGCACAATTGACAAATTTATTCACGTTCCTGACCTTACATGTTCTCTTTGCTGCGCCGCTTTCTATTTCGACCTCAACAGCCTTGCACAACCCACCAAACTTTAACGATGCCGTAAACTCCACATGAACGTAACGAAGCACAATTCTCTCTCAGTTGCTTGTGTGGAAAAAGTCAGTATGTTAACCAAATTCATGGCGGTGAAGTGTGAATCACAACCACTGCGAAGTTTTCGCAACCGCTTTGTTTCGCAGGAAGGTTTTACTTACGCTGATTGCGCGCGGAGACGGCACTGTACTTAGGAGTGATTTGTAGAATTCCCCTGAACTAAACGATGAAATGTTTAAGTGCAGGCAGTTCAGAGATTTCGAGGACCATCCGCTGTTAACAAAAGAAATGTACCCCAGGCAAACAACTGTATATTGAACATACTCACACGCGAACTTGGTTAAGTGCGCAAAAACCTCCGAGTTACCATCTAACATATCTCGGGTTTACATGGCGTTGAGAAGAAACAACATCTCCCGACCATTCGCAAGACTCAGGCAGAGACTTATTCAGGGATCAATGAAGCCACCCAAAGCATGTCGATATGCCTTAGTTTACTTCCATGCTCGCTCCCTTGTTTTCAGGCTTGATGCGTCAGAAGCTGCATGTTAATATTTTATGCGCTCTAACGTCGTCTTCTCAGGCAACGACGACAACGATTCCTTTTTGTTGACTAGTGTATAAAACGTGTTCCGTTATCTGAACATTTTTGTGTGTAGAATAAGTTATTGCTGCTGCCGATAGCCGATAGGTATCTGGCAATAACTTGTTCACCCTCTGGAAAGCGTGATTGATTGTGAGGTTCAACGCGCCGCAGCGACACTTGGGCTATGAGGCGCATCGTAGTGGAGAACCGCATTAATTTTGACCCCCTGGGAATCTTCAGCGTGCGGCGAAATCGTGACACAGGGGCATTTTAGATTTTCACCTCATCCTCGCGAAATGATCATTTTTTATATCTGTTGCCTTATAACTTTCAGAAGTCGCTTTGCTGCTACTGTGCCAGCATTCAGCGCCGGGTATCCCTGAACCGTGACGCAAACAAACAACCAAACAAACAAACAAAAGATTTTATTTCCTCAGAAGTACGAGGAGGCAGGCTGGGACTAAAGGCTACAAAGCCTGACAGAGGCCCCAGCCCCCTTTGGTACAGTACAATGATGAGGCAGAATCAAACAAGCTAGAAATTCTAATGTGAGTTACAAAAATACAAACAACATGTAGAGCACAAGATATTACAGAACAATATGGGAGAGGTACAGTAACGTACATTAGAGTACAAAAGAGTAAAGTAAAACAAAATACAAGTGGACAATCAGAGTAGAACTATGATTGAGTTTTAAAGATAGACACAACTACAAAACCTGCGCATTAAACAGGTCGAGACGACATCCACAGCTCTAGCCATTGAAGCAGATATTCTGATTTAAGAGGTATTCTTTCGCCTGTGTTTTAAATATGTTTCTACTGCATTTGAAGTCAATGTGGTCTCCAACTTTGTTGAGTATGTCGGTGCGTTGAAACAGAGAAGACTGCCTGCCGTAGTTTGTTCGAAGTTTCGGTGTATGTATTTTGGCACACCTAAGAGGGTATATACTGCTATTGCCGTTATGTTTGCCATGGAGATTTTCTTTGTGTATAGCTTGTAAAAGCTTCATATAATAAATTTGGTCAGCCTTAAGCATACTATACTGAACAAATAGTGGACCCGTTCTCAAGTCGGCATAGTGCCCGTGAAAATTGGCAAATAGACGGAGAACTCTTTTCTGTAAGACGATCAGCCGTTTGTAATTTGTTTTGTTTGTTGTTCCCCACGCTAATATCCCGTAGCAAAGCCTAGAATAGACAAGAGTGTTATAAAGCTGTGTTTTCAACCAAAGCGGTATTAAGTCTCTCAATCTGTAGAGAACGCCAATATTTTTTGAAATTTTATTGCCTAAGTGTTCTATATGAGGATGCCAAGATAATTCTTCATGAAACCACACTCCTAAGAACTTCTGTTCTTTGACTTGGTTGATCATATTGCCCCGATATTCAATATGAATGCCTTGATCTATCTTCTTATTAATTGGTCTAAAAATGATGTAGGTAGTCTTCGATGCGTTTAGCTGTAAGTTATTTTCGTGTAACCACTTTGACAACATTTCTAAATATCTATTTACTTCATACTGGAGTTCTCTTATACTGCTACCGGAGAAAAATATGTTCGTGTCATCTGCATACATGGCTATCTGGGGTGTACAAGGTATGTTTGGAATATCATTCACATATATTAAGAATAACAACGGTCCCAGCTTTGACCCTTGCGGAACACCGTGTTCTATTGCCAATAACTCCGATGAAATACCGTTAAATTCAACAAATTGCTCCCTATTACTTAAATAGCTCCTTAATAGGTCAACCGCTATTCCGCGTATTCCTAATTTTTTTAGTTTTATTAGCAATATTTCATGATTGATAGAGTCAAATGCTTTTTGTAGGTCCACGAATAACCCGAGTGTAAATTTCTTTCCCTCTATATTTTCTATTATACTGTCCTTAATATTAAGCAGAGCTTCCTGCGTTGACTTGTTTTTTTGAAAGCCGTACTGATACGGTGAAATGACCTTGTGTGTGTTGAAAAAGTTTGTTAGTCTATTATGTATTACATCTTCAAATATTTTTGAAAAGACAGTCAACACAGAGATTGGCCTGTAATTGGACAACTGGTCATCGCCACCTCCTTTGTGAATTGGCCTAACTCGTGCTACTTTCAATTTTTGAGGAAAAACTCCAGTAGATAATGTCAAATTAATAATAAAAGCTAAAACTTCACTAATTTCAGAAGCAATGTGTTTAACAGGAAGTGGAGCAATACCATCGATGCCAGATGCGACGTTGTTTTTAAGTTTAAGAATAAAAGTTTGCACCTCACTCGCGTTTGTCGGACTTAAAAAGATAGAGTTTGGAAGTTGTGACTGTTCCAGTATAGCGCTACGTTTATCTTCATCGACCTCCGAAATGTAAGCCCCTGCTTTGATGAAATGCCTATTCATTGCGATTGCCATTTCGGCTGATTCTACCCGCCTACCGTTCAAGCGAGCAACATGCGACTGCGTGCTCTTCTTGCGGCCCGTTATCACATTCACTGTTTCCCATATCTTTTTTGGATCGTTACGTATATCCTCGAAGAGGCGTTCATAGTATCTGAGCTTGGCCGTTTTCAGGTCGCTCTGCAGTTTGTTTCTATATTTTTTGAATTCTAGAAGCAGGTTAGGGTCACGGGTTCGCACAAAAGAGTGATACATTGAGTTTTTCTTTTTAATTCGTTTAAGAAGTTGTTGATCTATCCAGGGCTTTCGCACCTTTCGAGAATTTCTTTGTTGTGCCACTGGTTGAAACGCTAAGTCGTAGCACGCCAGTATGTACCTCAAAAATAGGCCATAAGCTTTGTTGGAGTCGTTTTGAGCGAAAACTTCCTTCCAGTCGAAAACTCTGACAAGGTCTCTAAACTGCTGCAGTCCCGAACTAGTTATTCTACGCCGATAATTTCTGTCACAAGTATTGCCGCTTGTAGTAACCTTTGTGTTGGCAAAGCAAAACACTGATAAATGATCGCTAAGATCAGCGGAAAGCACGCCAGCCTGAATCTCATCGATGTTGATATTAGAAAAACAGATATCTAGCAGGGTAGCACTACCAGAAGATACCCTAGTCGGCAGTTCTACGAGATTTGTGAAAGCATGGCATGCCAGTACGTTTTTCATTTCCAGAGACCACTTATCCGCTGAACTCATGTCTATATTGATATCCCCCATAATAATACAAGAGTTGTTATTACTGCTACCAAACTGAAGGAGTCGTTCAAGAAAAAGGCTAAAGCTTTGCCTGTCACCATTTGGTGGTCTATAGACCACAGACACTGTGGTCTTTCCCAAACGAATTGTTAAGCACTCAACATCGTTATTACTCCTAGAAAAGTCGTCAATGACCGTATACGGTATGGATTCTTTAAGGTAAATTGCAACTCCACCCCCCCTCCTGGCCTGTCTGAAAAGGTGTTTAGATCGGTATCCATTAAAGAATGGAATCGCATCATGTTTCGTCAACCAAGTTTCCGAAAAGCACACCAGATCAAGTTCAGGTTTAATTGTTTCAAAGAAGATATTAATGTCATCTAGCTTGTTTCTCATGCTCCTGGCATTTATGTGCATCAACGCTAGTTTACGACAACCGGTGAACGCTTCGGAAAAACTGTCAATGTCATAATAAGATTTACCGCTTTCCATAAGTGTCATAATGAGAGGGAATTTGTCAAGTTTTCTCTAATACTGCAGTCAGTACTTTCCTGTCCGGAGCCCCAAATGCCGCTTTCCGGACATATTTCGCGTTTTTGTGCTTTTTCGCTCTGTCCTTTTCCATCGTTCAAAATTCGAAGCTATAGTCACTGCAGCAATAGCACGTACATCCTACTCACACATTGACAAGAAGATGCGTTCGGCCTCCTCCGCGACGCGCCGAAGGTAAGTCGGGCAGTCGCGGGAGGAGAATGCCTGGCGCGTGTCAATGTCCCCGCCGCTGTCGTAGTTGTGCTTCTTGCACACCCAGCAGGAGGGAGGCCTGGTGCAGCCTTCGTAGTGGTGGTCGTCGTCGCACCTGGAGCACTTTGAGTCTGATGAGCTGCAGTATTTCTCCAGGTGGCCGTAGACTGAACAATTGCTGCAGCGTGGGAGGAATGTGTTATCAAAGAAACGACACCGTGTCCACGAAATGTTCAGATGAGTTTTACCCAGCAGTGCATTATATGCTTTTTCTTGATTTGCAGTATGACTGTGTTGCCATGTTTTCCTTTCCACGATGCCTTGACCTTTAGATCCTCCTCCGAGCAGTCGAGATGGTTTTGCTTGATGAGACGTTGTGGGATGGAGTCTGTCTCGATGTCCTCTTCTATGCCGACTATTTTGATTTCTGGGAGCTTTGCCTTCGGGACTTTTGTCGTAAAGTGTTTTTTCAAGCTGTCATGTGTCTTGATAATTTCGTCAAGTCTGTCTATTCCTGTTTTACAACTGGAAGAGATGACTACCCCTTCTCTTGACGGCCTGATATTAACATCCTTAAGGCCTATGTCCGCGGGGTCAATGGTCTTCTTAATTTCCTCAATTACCTTCACGGAAGGAAGGTTTGACTGCACTACAAGTGCAGTTTTCGTTTTCTCCCTTGTTGCAGGTTTGTCTGGCTCAGACTTTGGGAATTCTTTCTTGGGCCATATGGGAGCTCCTGGGATAATGGCATGCGCCTCCCTGAGACCCTTGACCTCCCCTTGTGCAACTTTAAGTTCTTGGTTTGCTTCAAGCGCAATCGTCTTTACTCTGGTGTATTCTGTAAGTAGAAAGTCCAGGTCTTTGCGGACTTCTTGTTCTTGGCACTTGTTTGAGATCGACATCAAACACTTAAAGAATCTGCGATCGCTCTTCGCCAGCTTGGCCAGAAGAGAATCATCCTTGCCTGGATAATTTGTGAGTGCTTGTTGGAGGCTAGGGAAATCGTCTTCACACTCTTCAGTGCTTTTACTCATTGTCGACTGTTGTACTGGGAAGCCGCATTCCGATGCAGAGCCATCTGTTGGGATTGCGTTTGTGAAGGGAAGTTTGCATCCCTGCACTTGTTCCAGCTTTTCTGCTTTGTCTGTCTCGGAAAGAAGCACTTCTTTAGAATCCTCTGCAGAGTCCGAGGCAGGATCTGAAGGTTCTTCGCTCATTGTGCCTTCGCTTTTCTTTCTGTGAAGTTTTTTCCCTGTTTGATACGCGTTTTTCTTGCATTTTTCCTTCGTTCGCGTCATCGTTCATCGGGCTTACTCGGCCTAGTACTGATCGTTAGCAGGTTCCTAGTTTACAGCCAAAATTGGCGGTTCCTTTTTGTTGGGAACCTTGGTTTTAACATTGGTTTGGCTACTGTTTTTGGTCCCGGAAATTTAAATCACGTTTTGAAACGTTTTTGGCAAAATCCGCTAAATTTGGTGCATTTGGTTTTTTCGGTCTATAACCACTGGGCTGCTGTCCTTATAAAATGACTGCCTACATATACGGGCCACGTTCTGACGTGGTTTGCACGGTTTTCTTCGTTCGATGTGCAATTTCTACGAGCAGGGCCAGAACAGCAGTTGCCTAGGTGTTGGGTAGAACTTTTTCGAGCTACATGAATGGGTTGTGAGGTGGAGTCACCTACATTCCATCTATTGTTTTGAATTTCCACGGGATGACTTTTCGTTGAGAGACTGGGGTACTTTAGCAGGTTTCGGCCAGCTGACGAAAAGTGTCGTTTTGAGCGGGAGATTTTACTCACTGGAGCTGCCTTGGGTGACAGTGGTCCTCGGTGAACTGAAGATTTTCACGGCTCACGGGCATACAGGCAGTTCTGACTGTTTTTGTGACGCAAAACATAGGCGAAAGGTTCCGGGGTACAGTCCGTTTTGGTTTGGTTGATGGGTTCGTGCGGCTTGTAGTCAATGATATTTCACTCGAGTGGCCTCCAGGTGTTGTTGAGGTTGGTATGTGATCAATTGTAGGGCACACACTTGAGAAAACCATAAAAAAGGCACTGTTTCTGGGTGCGCGGACGAGCGCGGGCCAGTGGCTTCGGCTACGGTTGCCGAATGCGCACAATGCTTTAGCATCCGCCACACGGGTATTCCATTTGATCTTCCTTCCTCGTTACGTGATCCGCACCGATGCGCTGGAGAGCAGTGACACCCCTCGGAAATTCACGGTAGGTCTGTCACGACGCACTCGCGAACGCCCGGGCAGCCATGCGGGGAGCAGAAAGGTACGGAAAGTTGCAGGAACGCGCGGCAATGCTTCTCCGCCGCCGCAAAGCCACGAAGTCCCCCGCTGCCCACTGTGTTCACGCCGGCCGGAGGAAAAGGGATAATCACTGCATGCGTCAACCGCGAAGACTCCGATGAGGGCCGTCAGCCGTCACACAGCACGGGCAGCCGAAAAACGACGCTACTTTCCAGCGGCCTGCAGTCGTACCGGCTACAATAACAGGCCTATGTCCACAATAAACAGAGGCACACATTCACACCTTTAGGTACGTGGATAAACCGAAGAGGGTAGCACGATTGTCCACGCCAGGACCCCGCACGAGTACAGCCTCGTTCGGCTGCCGGGGCAAGTATCGCACAGCCGTACTCCTCGTCAGGCCTAGTGGAGCCGCGGTCACGTCAAAAATACGAAGTCCGCGAACTTTGGAAAAAAGTCACTCACGAGGAATTCTCCGGTATCCCCAGATGCCGCTCGGAGAAAATAACCACTTGCAGGTTTTCTTGACCGTTGTGTGGTGGATTATTCCCGTTTCCCGGCGTGAAAAAACTGGAGCCTGTGCATCGCCTGTCAGACTCATTCGGCCCCCTAGCGGCCTATTTAGCTTATGCTTGCAGAAAGGTTGGTTGATTGATTGTGGGGCGGAAGCTACAACTTGTCTATGAGGCGTGCCGTAGCGGAGGGCTCTGGCTTAACTTGGACCAACAGGTGATATTTAACGTGAGCTGAAATCTCGACACACGGGCGATTCCGCTTTTCGTCTCCATCAGAAAAACAGCCACGACGACCGAAATGGGACCCGCGTCTTCGGGCTCAGGAGCACAACGCCATAGTCACTGGGCCACGGCTGCTGGTGCAGAAATGCTGGTGCCTCGGCCATTTGGCGGTCGCGTGTGGGTTATGTCGTCAGTAGTAGTACATTTAATGTGGACATGGAAGACCCATTCTCCAAGAAGGAGGAATGGGAGTTGGTGCAATAAGGACGGTACAGATTAAACCAAAACACACAGCGGCTTAGCTTAGGGTTGATTTAAAAAGACAATCAAATACAAAACTGCTTTACTTTTATTTTCGAATACTGCAATTTGCTTTTTTAGGGATTTTCACTGAGTGGATTACAATTGCAGCTTTTATCGGAAAAGCAAATGAACAGAGTTGACAAATGCACAAATGTATACGCAGACGACATGTTAATGCGTATACAGGAAGTATAACCATGTAGACCTGTGTTCCGCAGAAGGGAAAACTAGATGCGGCTTAGATCAGCTTACCCCGGATATCCGTACCTGCTGCTTGGCGTTAAGTCAGGACTTGTTGAGGTGGGTGCCGGTTTGAGGCGTTAAACCCCAAGATTTGACGTTAGGCCTAGCGTTAGGCCTAACGCACAACAACGCCATCCTCATCCTACGCCGGACTGTGGGTTATGGGTGTCGATGTTCACCTCGGAAAATGATGCTAGGCCTACTTAGGTGGCGCTTTCGCAGGCTTCAGTCGTCCCCTCCCGCTGCTGCATATCACTTGCTAGCAGAAGGGACCTAACGGAACTGTCGCCAAGCTTCGCAGGGAAGGGTTTTTATTTTGCTACATTTCGCGTACAATTATCGTCATCGTCAGAGAAAGTTGGCTTTCCTGCAGGGCGTATTCGCTTTTCGGACGTCATCAGTGAGAACAGTAAAGCTTCGCTTTAAAATCTCGTTTTACTGGACAGCTTCGAAACAGTGGTGAAATGCCTAGCAGGGACTAGGGACGTACATGGGCTTCGCAGCAACGCTCCAGAACAACCACCAAAGTCACCACGAACTGGAGCTCGGTGAATGAGGAGTGCTGTTACATAGTGCGAGTGAACAGAAGGTCCAGCGCAGGGACACAGCGCGATGCAGCATTCTAGGGAGACGGCGCGAGGCATGAGTAAAAAGACAACAACGTTGGCAACGCTATACATTGTTTGGGAAGACAGTAAAAGCGGTACCCACCAAAATTGCGAGCGCGCGTTTCCTCTGGCTCCTCCGAAAAGTGCAAGGGTGCGCAAGAAAAATACCGCACTCTGTGTAGTCTGTCGGCGGTAGATTTCCCTTCCCAGGCAGCAGTTTCGCTAGGATTAGTCCCGGAGCAAACAGCCCAGAAGCTTGTTGCCCTGCACGTGTCCAAAGGCTCAAACATTAAAATTCATTATATATTTCGTAAAAATAAACAGTTCGCCCACTTTTTAAACTTTCATTCTTAAGAAGTAAGGAGTGTTCTCGCCGGAATAAAATGAAAGGGAACGCCTTGCAAGTATAAAAACTACAAACCAAGCTGCCATGAGCGAGATTGCAACTTTATCTGCACGTTGTGAGCGAACATGAATAATTCCAAGTCTTTTTCGCTGCCATCAGCCATTCAATAAGCAGAAAACTAAGCACTGATGGTGCTCCTGACATTCCGTTCTTTTTGCGGCCTTGGCTGCTGCCAGGCCTGTCATCGCTGCTACGGTAGCCAGCCTTGCTATATTTTGTATGAACGTCCGTTTTCAGGGCACGTACAGAGCAGCGGTTTCAGTTTTTTAGCGAAACTAATTAATATTCTTGCGCTAAACGCTGTGAGCGCGTGGTACGCAGATTTGCTCGTTATCAGGAACACGTGACATTGCAGGCAAAAGGTATTTCGCGACGGAAGTTTCGAAAGTAGACGAGACGCACAGAAAGGAAAAC
Organism: Haemaphysalis longicornis; assembly: GCA_013339765.2. Classification (NCBI taxonomy): domain Eukaryota; kingdom Metazoa; phylum Arthropoda; class Arachnida; order Ixodida; family Ixodidae; genus Haemaphysalis; species Haemaphysalis longicornis. The sequence goes on from CM023453.1 coordinate 173,571,548, forward strand.
GGGGCTTGTAGTAAGCTCTTTGTATTGCGACTGACCCGTCTGCCATTTTGAATTTTCGTCTTCTTCAGGGCTGATTTGCTTTTGGAGACGCAAATTTAGCACCTTTCCTGAAAAGGCCCCTGACTTCTGTTTTGTAGCGCTAATTTACCCCTTCCGGTTAGTAGTGACGTAGAATAACGTTCAATTCGGCATTACAGCGAACGACATGGTGGCCTTCGGAGTGGAGGGGAACGCACACGCGTACACGCATCTACGACGGCTGTCCCAAATAAGGCGCTGGTTATAAGAGCCTCACTACTGTGGCTGAAGTTCGAGTAAGCCTTATTTCTAAAAACAAATATCGGCCTACACCTTACAGCCGCCGACGGCAAATAAATTATTATATGTGGACAGAGAATCTGATTTATGGGTGCCATTTTTGCGCATGAACAATATTTTCCTCCGCTGCAACCCGTCTCAAAAACCCTGCCGCTGATGCTTGCACATGTCGCCTTCCAAATACGGATTCGGTGCGCTGTCTTATTGGGAGTACTATAATTCCAACAAAAACTTACGGAGGCTGCCCAGAACTTTCTAGGAATGCGAAGCCGAAAGCCTACTTGGACCTTCTGTTGGTCTGCTGCTGAAGTTTCTGTCGAACTTTGCAGCCGCGCCCCAACAGTACCCTTCCAAGAGCGCTCCGCTCACCAGCCATCGCCAGGAGCCACCTAGTCACCCTGTGGACACCTCTACCCCTCAAAGCGGCTCGCTTTGCACTTGCAGCAGCGGGCTGTATACCCTCTCCCGGCGCCTGCTGCGTTCCCTTTCTTAGAGCCCTTCCCAGACATCGCTCTTTCTTGCCACGTTATCCGCAGCTCGCGCCTGGCGGTATTATTTTTTGAACAATTTTTCAAATAGCACGTACCTGAGCTTCGGTGTCACACGACGCATATACCTTTAATATTCCAAGCCGTTTCTTGGTCTAAATATATGTTATATTTAACAGAACCTTTCCAATGCAAGTATCCTTTCAGACGCATCTCAAGTGCACTACGAGCGCTAAGGAGCCACCGCGCACAATGCATTTTCCGACTATTGAATGGGCAGCATTTGCGAGCAAAAACTAATGGAATATATCGTTTCTTCTAAAATAGTGGAAATGCTAGAACGTTTTCCCACACCCCGTGGTGAACAGTAGCTCGTTCGCTGCTTTACTGTAGTTAATCAGTGTCCAATTACAACAACTTTCCGATTTTCCTCCTATTGCGACAGAGATTTTCGGTATGGTGGAAGTAGTCAAGATACAGAAGAGCGCTCTGAGCAGCGAAAACCATCTGACACAGGAACTTGTTCGCATTTTAAACAAGCCCAAGTAGGACAAGCATTTCGCCAGCACTTTGCCTATGGTGATGCAATTTGCCTATGGTGACCGAAAAAAAAATTGAGGGGAACAGCGATCCCGCCGCAGGCCACCCCCGTCAGCCGTTAAGCCATTAAGAAATGGGATAACAGAAAAGCAGCGGGGCGCCACTTGACTACCGATCGGAAGAGCACGTAGAGGCGGATAAGACGTGATTGCCCTTGGCGAGGAGGCAGTGGTTGCCACGAAACCTTGTGGCAAGAAAGTAACACGGACGCCCAGCGAATCTTTTAATCTCCCAAACCAAAGCGGCGTGAAACTAGAAGTTCACAGTAATGCACCTGCCCCTGATAAGGCATTCTTCGCGGAGTATTTATTTATTTATTATTGATTTATTAGAGTACCCTCAGGGCCCTTAGGGCATTACAGAGGGGTTGGGTACAACATTTCATAACACACAAATGAATAAAAACAAGGAAAAAAACAAAGAAAAGAAACAAGTGTCAGAAGCGCAAATTACGAAGGCAACATAAATCAACTGAAAAAAAAGAATGCATTTGTAGTAAGAATTCAAGCATATAAAAGACAAAGATAGATAATGAAAGCGCCATAGAGTTACAAAATTGCTGAGAAACTGCAGTCTTAAACAATAAACAATCAACAATAAATCTTAAACAATCAACCGGTTACCTAATAAAAATCGTAATTGATCAGGTTTACGCGTTTATCGTTATAATAGTTCAAATTCGGAATGTTTCTCGAGGGACAGTTAACATATATAATCGCTGAATTAGAGTAACTGTACAACATTTCTGAAGGAAAACTTAAAAAAAGACAACGAAACTAAGAACGAACAAAATCACAATTCTCTCCTGTATTCACCACGCTCCAGCGATTAAGAAAAATAGGCCCAAAAAGCGAAAACAAATACAAACCCCCCAAAATTTAAAAAGCAGCAACCGTATAACGCATTCAATCAGCGAAAAATTAGTAATAGCTGAAGTTACGCCATTTAATTTTCGACTGTCGCAAATTCAAAATATTAGTAAAAAAACAACATAACAGAAAAAATAAATATTTGCTTCACTGTAGCCGAGTATAACACACCTCAAAACGTAGCCCAATTTATAAGTACTCAATGCCTAACATGGCTATTAAAAATGGCTGACGATAATTATACTCTCCATTGCGACATTAGAGGGCTGCGCGAACTTCAGTCTTCTCGGTCACGGAGCACAGCTGCTGCGGCTCAAGAAGTGATGGCGTGATCAGCGAATGCACGGCAGTGCGTGACACTCTGCCGTTATCTCGCAGTGCGTCGCCTCCGCCGAGCGTGTACTTGTAAATCGTATTTGAACCCCCTGCACAAATATCATGTGCTTCGGATGAACCACGCAACGACGTGGACGCGTAAGGCTATGTTCAGGCTACCGACGAAAAAGCAGAGGTCGGCGAACTCACTCATGAGTTCACTCACTCAGACACATTTGGACTCAAACTCACGCGTGAGTGTGAGTTTGAGTGAGCGCGAGGCTAGTGTAGCATGGTGAGTTTGAGCTTGAGTGAGTTTGAGCCGAGTGAGCCCGACTGACTTTGAGTCCGATTGAGCTTCAGTACGCCTGAGACCTAGTGAATTTGAGTCCATTTTGAGTTCTCAGTACATTTTGAGTTTGAGTACAATTTGAGAACTGACTAGATTTTGAGTTTGAGTCCATTTTGAGTTCTGAGTACATTTTGAGTTTGAGTCCATTTTTAGTTCTGAGTATATTTTGAGTTTCAGTCCATTTTGAGCTCTAAGCACATTTTGAGTTTGAGTCCATTTTGAGTTCTGAGTACATTTTGAGTTTGAGTACATATTGAGCTTTGAGTACATTTCGAGTTCTGAGTACATATGAGTTTTGAGTCCATTTTGAGTTTGAGTACATATGAGTAGCCTAGCAGGCAGCTATGGTTGGCTATTAAGTTTCAGGCGTCGCTGTGGGCTCGGAATTCAGGTTATCTGCGGGTACGGCACCATTCGCGATCCGCATGATCGGTTGGGATGGAGAGAGTGTCTGATTTCTTTCTTTTCTTGTTGAATTTTCATGACCCTAAGCCCTTGCTGTATACCAAGTTTTCGCGGCTGGGCGCGTGAGTGATAATTGACTGGTGAGGTCATAAAAAAGGGTTGTATTAACTTTTCCTCCTGATGGATCCACTAAGAGGGTGGGAAAGGGTAGTGGGAAAGCACATGGCGGCGCTTGCTAGCTGGTTGTTCGCCTGCTACTGTTAACAGCTTGATATAGTAGGGGTCACAAAGGAAGAGGTGAGAGCTGGGGGAAAAGGGGCGGGGGCTGTTCCTTCTGCTGTTTTAATTGAATTAGCTGAATTGACTGGGCAACGCCCCTTTAGACATAATAATGGCCGCATTAGGTTGGGTGAAAAGTGAAACTGATGAGGCTAAGGCGTGTAAGGTATCAAATGAAAAGTCGCGATGAATGGAATCCCGCGGGGTAAATAAAAAAATGCTTGCTGATTGTAGTCTTCAGGCAGTCATAATGATTCATAGATTGGTTTAAAATTAAACATGATGCTGCGAGGGCATGTGGGGAATCAAATTCAATGTCTCGATGTGGGGAATCATTCGCGACAAAAATGCCTTATAGTTATATCATGACGTAGTCATGGTTAGTCATAAATTCGGTTAAAATTCAAGTTCATAATGCTAGGGCGTGTGGCGTATCAATTGAAAGGTGTCGATGGGGGTAATCACGTGCTTCCTGATTATTATCATGACATAGTCAAGGTGGGTGATAAATTACGTTAAAAGTCACAATGACACCACTGGGTGTGCGGGGAATCAAATTGAAGGTTCCGATGAGGGAAATCACGTGGAGAAAAATGCGGTATGGCTCCATCATGATAGTCATGGTTAGTCATTGATTGGTTTAAACATTCAAATTGATTCCGCTAGGATGTGATGGGTATCAAATTAATGGTCTTGATGAGCGGAATCACGTGTGAGAAATACAGAAATGCTTCCTGGTTATAACCATGAGATAGTCATGGCGAGTCTTATATTGGGTTAAAATTCGAGGTGACCCCGCTAGGGCGTGTAGGGTATCAAATTTACTGTCTTGAAGAGGGGAATCACGTGGTACAAATAAAAAAAGGCTTCGTGGTTCTAATCATGAGATAGTCATTATGAGTCATAGATTGGGTTAAATTCAAGGTGAGGCCGCTAAAGCATGTGGGGTGTCAAATTGAAGCTTCAGTTAGGGGAATCACGCCGGACATTTAAATTAAGCGTCCTGGTTACAGTCATGAGAGTCGTGGTTAGTTTGACTCGTATGGATTCTATCTGATCCTGCTAGGGTGTGTGGGGTATTAAATTAAAGGTCTCGTCGAGGGGGATCACGTGGGACAATATAAAAATGCTTTCTGGTTATAGTTATGACGATATAGCAAAAGGTATCTTTCTTTATTCGCTGGTCGGGTTTAACAAACATTCCTTGCCAACCCGTAAGGCAGTTGTGCTATATACATGCGAAGGTTTGTCCGGAGATGTCCATCAATGCGGTTTGTCCGGAGATGTCCATCAATGCGGTATATAGCAATAAGAATATTGACGTCTAATTGCTGAATCATCGAGGCAGGATGGCATGGGGTAAAAACAAAAGCCATGCCAAGCTCTCGAACTTAAATCACCAGACTCAAAAGCTCTCTGCTAATAACTGCCACCAAACGTTTACTTCCTCCATTTTCCCGTGTCCCAACAAACAAGCAAATCCTTCGACACATATGGTGTCGTGGAAATTGTGGACGACCATTGGTAACAGGGGGCATCAGAGCTTATCAGAAAAGCGAATTTCACATGTGTTTATGAATAAGCCTTGCGGCCGCGTTTTGTGACCGTAATTTCCTTCCCACAGTGTACCAACGTGCACTCGGATCCAGAATTCGCCAATTACATGTGAGACCTTAACTCCTTGCTAGAGTGTAGGAGATAGAGATGCAACAAGAAGCCACCAAGACATAAACAAACATTGCGACAGAAGGAAAATACTTCAGAAAAATACGCAAGCGCAGGTTGTGTGTGCGTTCGAACTGATTTTGTTACAATGAGAAATCAGCGCGAGATATCAAAACTAGCACACGATAACAATTTAAAGGAAAAGAATTAACTCGGGCTCTGCAGTTCTCCGACGACTACACGTCAAACATAAAGAAAGAACAGATGACTGACGCAACACACGCACACACACACACACACACACACACAAACACACACGCACACAAACACACGCCCACGCACATACACACACACACGCGCGCGCACACGCACGCGCACTCGCAGTCGCACACGCACGACACACACACCACACACACACACACACACACCCACACACACACACCCACACACACCCACACACACACACGCACACGCACACGCACACGCACGCACGCACGCACGCACGCACGCAACACACACACACACACACACACACACACACACACACACGCGCGCGCGCGCGCGCACACGCACGCGCACTCGCACACGCACTCGCACACGCACACGCGCGCATGCTGGAAGTTAACGGCTGTGTACGGTGGCGGTAATTGCTTACAACGATAGCCTGGTGCTTTTGCGAGCTACGAGAGCTCATCCCACCTAGAAAATGCTAAAAAACTAATACAAGTGCCTTAGCAAACAACGACGCACTTTTTTGTTTGTCCCACGTGATGTCCCTCCTCGAGACCCTAAATTCGATACCCAGCATTCCTTAGCGCCACATCTTTCTGAAGTTTAACCCAATCTGAGACTATCCATGACTCCCCTGTTACACGGTTCGCCATTCTCGATATTTTATGTTACTATTTCTTTTTTTTTAGTTTTTTTAACATTTAGTTTGATAAATTCTCTACATTTACGCTTTTATAATAATTACAGGTTGAACTTCCGTGATATCTGCATTTTTGTGTAAATTCAGGGCGTTACACGATCCTCGTGGGGGGAGGGGGCGGGGGGTACGCGTCAAAGAATGCTATGTGTTAAAAGAGCAAAGGCATATCCATGAATGTCTTGCGCTTCAGATATTCGCGGGGAAAGTTCACTTTCATACAAGGCGTTTTTTCAGGATGCAGAGCAAGAATGCATGGAACCGTAACCCTAAACAGCTTTGACGTAAATGAACCGAGCAGTGAGCGCACGTCCCCTCGCCCAATCTTGCTTGTTTCGACCCAGGGAACCATCACACCATGAAGTCTGGACCGCCTGCGTCATGAACACGAACACGGACTCTATATCAAGAGTTTGGTATTCAATATATACGTACAATTCCTTGCAACCAGCGCTAGTCATCATGGGCAGAAGGTATAGCTGTATTAAATCTGCAACGAAAATTGTTTCCGACCTCACAGGAGCTACGGTGTCATGTCGTGCCGAATGCAAGTGTTTGAGCTCACGAATTTGCACCCGTAATATTTTTACCAAGCCTGAATTTGAAAACACTGAATGCTAATGAAATCAGAGTCCATCTGAGCCCGAGTAAATTCCTAGCACGATATAGTTGTGAGGCCATTTGAGCTCTGAATTCATTTTGAGTTCTCAGCCCATTTTGAGTTCTGAGTTCATTTTTAGTTTTGAGTACATTTTGGTTTTGAGTCCATTTTGAGTTTGAGTACATTTTGAGTTTGAGTACATTTTGAGTTGTGAGTACATTTTGAGTTTTGAGTACATTTTGAATTCTGGGTACATTTTGAGTTTTGAGTACATTTTGAGTTTTGAGTACATTTGGAGTTTGAGTAGATTTTGAGTTTTGAGTTCGAGTGAGTTCGGAGTTTTGCGCTCAATGTGAGTTTGAGTTTGAGTGAGTGGTGATTCGAAAAAAAAAATTGCCCCCCCCCTCCCCGAAGGGAATCGTGAGGAAGTGCGAATGCATTTCTTGCGCCGAGAGTACACGGCGTAGTAATTCTGCCATCGCCTTGAGAGGCGCAGTACCGGCGAGGGGGAGCTGTCAGGCGAGGGGAGAGGCGCGCGCCGAGGGTGAGTGCAAACCTAACGGGGGGAGAGGCGCGCCAGCTGCAGAGCATGTGACGTCACGGCGCGAGGAGAGGGGGAGCAGACGCAAAGGCGCCAGCGCGCGGTCACGTGGGAGTGTGACGTCACGGCGCGAGGAGCGGTGCGGGAGCCGGCGCGGGCGCGCGCAGCCACGGCGCGGGAGGCGGAGCGCGCGCGGGTCACGTGGGGTTGTGACATCGCTGCGCCGTTGCTACAGACGCTCCTCTCCGCTCCTCGCGCCGTTGCTAGGGGAGAGGAGGAGGAGCAATGCGGACGGCGGATTCAGGGTCGCTTATAAAGTGCATCGCACTTAAAAATGTGAGTGAGTTTGAGTGAGCCACGCCAACTTTTCCGAGGTATGCGAAAAAGCTATATCGTGATCTATGGACGTAAAAAACGGCGTGTCACGCTGTTCGGTTGGCTGAGACGTGAAATGACGTCATTCTTTACAGTTGTCGCGACAGTTGCGGCAACAGCCTGAACCCGGCCTAAGGACCGATGTATGCCCATCACGCACTGCGTGCTGGGCCTCTGTGGCACTGCCTCGGCCTACTGCCGTCACCCTCACGCTATCGCCATTCTTTCATCCTCCGCTCTCCCGCGGCCTCATATTCGGTGGCGTCTTCGTTCTGTCGGTTATCTCGTATCGCGTGGACGCTTCGGCAGCGTCTCGCGTCGCCTCGGTGTACCGCACTCCCCCTCACACGTTCGTCATACTTTCCTCCTCCGTTTACCTTCTGATTCGATGTTCCCTTCGTTCGCGCGGTTTCAAAGCCGGCGACGCCGCCAAATCGCAGTACCGGACGCTTAAGTGCTGCGAACTACAAACCTGAACTGGAATAGAAGCGGCGTAAGAATATTTCGGCATTAGTAACCGATTTTCGGCATTTTTGTACAATTTTTGGTCAATTCATTTGGCTCTGTGGTGTGGCTGTGAAGGCGGGGAGCTGTTGCGCTGTCCTTTTTCTAGGTGTAGGTGTAATACGAGAAGCCTATGCATCGAGATTTCGGCGCAAATTAAAGATCTCTTGGGGTTAACAATTAATCCAGGGTCTTGTACAGCGGCACACTTCGTAGCCCAAGTGACGGTTTGGCACGTAAAACTGTAAAATTTTTCGCTGTTGTGCTGCGTAGTTTCACGTTTCAAACGTAAACATTTTTTTGCTAAAATTAGTCTTTAAATTTGTATGTGCGTTAAAATCGGTCTCAAAACCTAAACCAGCTTCAAAGAGGATAGCAGCATCGCAATGAATTAAGCTCAATTTAATCCAAACATGACTTGAGTATATCTTCGCGCACACATTCTTCCGATTTCTCCATAGGCATAACTCAGCCATCTTTTCAAAAAACTTCTCAAAAGACATTTTCTGACCTCCTCGATCAGTAGACTCCGCTTTTTTTAAATGGTAATTATAATATTCGTCCCTAATTGAAGCAATGGAAAGGACGTCTCCACGCTTCATCGAATAACCACTAGAGTTCCGCTAGAATCATTTTAGGCTGGCTTTTATATATTCAATATGTGAGTGACATAACATGTATTAACCATTAACCCAATATATTTTATACGCAGACGACAAAATCCCTCTCTACGAAAGCACTAATATTCCATGCCCAATTGTCAATATAAATGGTGTTTTACAACCTTTGAACTCGAGCAGCACAGCAAAGTCTTTACTTATAAAGTCAAGTAAACGACCTCTGAGTTATTTAACTCAACGAAGAGTGCTATTTCATTAGAAATTAGCATAAACTGGGATAACTAAGTTACAAAGGTCATTTTCTCTCTAAAAAGCATTGGGAGGTCTTTTTCACTAGAGCATGAGCTGGGGCCTCACACAAACTAAGTCGTACGTGGCTCATCAATTTCTGTGGGAATACTGCGGAAGTTCTCGCAATATTCTCTCTTTATAAATGTGTTCTTAAACCGAGACTGTCTTCGTCTGGCTGATGGCGGCGAGACTAACATGAACAGTTCGGTTGACACGAACCTTGCGTTGTCCATGAAGACGGAAGTTCGGTGGCACTTTGTCGGAGGCTTTACGATTATTAATTAAATGCATTGTGTCTTGAACCAGCGATAAAGGACTCAAAAAACGCCGTGCAAAAGAGTCGGTATTTGCGTTTCGCGAGGCAGAAAAACAAACGAAAAACGCGTTTGGGCACTTTGAATGGAGTAAACTCATTGGATCAGAAAAGATTTCTTTTTCAGTGATATTTCAGGGAATACTGGTTAGTGATATTGGCCGATAATTATTCCTCGGTAAGCGTTTACAAATACAATCAAAATATTGTGTTCTTTACAACTGCCTGTGAGGCTAGAAATATCTAAGTAATCTATAGGCAGAATGAGAGCGTGTGAATTAGAATTCCTAGCTTTGTGCGAGTTCAGCGTTATTAGAATAAAGAAGGCCTGTTACGGCAAACTTTAACTCCACGATGCCCTTAAGTAGGCCAAAAAATTAAACTAGATAGGTTTATTGGAACATTATTTCTCACTGCCCGAGGGCACTGCTTCTTATCAAAACTGCTTGATGATCTACTTCATCTTTGCCCTGCAACGCAAAATCCAGCAGAATACGGCGTATTTTCTTTAGGGAGTGGACGGGCTCTGCATAAATGCGATAACGTGAAAGCAGATAATTGATAAAACAAGTAAAAGTAAACAAGAAATTACACCTCAGCGAGGAATCAATTCCGGAGGCCTTCGGCGTGCTTACATTCCCTTCCGAACGTAGTTTTGTTTGTCTTCAAGGGCATTACGAAACGCACTAATGACGTGGTAATAGCAGAAATTTAATCCCCCTGAGGTTGCAAGGTATGTAGTTTGTCACGGAAAAAATAAACATTTTAGTCTTTTTCTTATTACCGGCAAAGTTGGTGGCAATCACCATCCTGCCTACAAATTTCTTGAGAAAAAAGCATTTACTTTGAAATCTTGCACGAAGCCACAGAGAAGGTGTAACGTTTAGAGGTAGAAATAAAAACAACAAATCAAGTAAAGGCGCGTCTCACTACACAATTTGTCTTGGATTTAGAGCAACAATTTCTTTCAGATAACAGATTTCTTTACTCCGAACAAAGCTCCAACTGGCGCTCGGCCATGCCTGCGGACGTGCGGCCTCACAGAAAACGGAGACCATCCACCAAATTTGTCTGAAATAAGAGCAGATTCACCTTATTCCGTCTTTGACAGGCAGAGGAAAGGGGGCACAGGAAAGTAGTAACTTCCCGAGCAGCTTACTCACCTGCATAGAGAAGAAAAGAGAGTATGGAGATGTTAGTAAATATACGATACCAATACAAGGATGCACATACAGTCACGAAGATACGGTACAAAGAATGTAAAAAATGGCAGAATCTTCACTCCGTGGACGATAACGAGGGGGCGGAGTACGGAGACTCGAAATGACGTCGAAGTTGCGCCCCGATTGACATACGATTAGCGCCCCGATGGTCATTCGATTTGAGACGTGAGTTGCACCTTGGTTTTTTCCCTAAATGAAACTGCAACTCACGGCTCAAATCGAATTTCCCTTGATTTTCTCTTGATGGTGATGTGCGCACGGATGGACGCCGACGGACATTGGTAGGTCCTAAGGTACTCCGCACCGTTACAGGTGAGAGAGTAAGCCATTTCACTCTCAGGTACTAATTCCCGGTCGTAGCCGAATACATACATGTAACCCGAAGCATTTTAGAATGCTGCGATTGCATGCAGTCCGCTGTGGCCCTGCTTCAGATCGACCTGGAAAAAGCTTTTGACCACGTCTCAACTGTTAATTGCATTCTAGAGCACGTCAACGTTGGAAAGGTTATTACTGATGGTGTGCGTATGTCGTATAAGGAGTGCGCCACAAGTCTTGTTACTCAGGTACTCAGCACTTCAGTCATAGTGTCACGTTCGGTGCGTCAAGGGTGACCTCTTTCGCCCTTACTTTTCTGTTTATTTATAGAGACTTTTTGTTTGAGCCCTAAGAACAGTGTCAGTATACGCCGTTTTCGGTTACAGTCATGAGAAGTGCGCGTGCTTGTGTACGCCGATGACATCGCTCTTTTTTTCGAAGACAGAAGCAGCATAGGGGAGGCTGTTAAAGGGACACTGAAGTGATATATAAACATTGCGGGATTACTAGCGCAAATTGTAGTCCGGAGTCCACAGGCCATGTTTCGACCACTCTAGGCGCGTTTACGCGATTTTATTTAGTAGAAAAACTAATTCGAAAACGCTGTCCTCCTCTCTTTACGCTCGCCCATTTTCTGTGGCGTTTTCGTGTGACGTCAGGAGGGGATGAGCTGGCAATTGGCTGCGCCACGGCTGCGCTACTGCACGGCTCCCCGGCCGACAGAGTCAGTCGGCCCAGCGTTTCGTCCGCCGGCCGCCGGCGGGTCGTCGCAATCAAGGAGGTTAAAAAAAAATTGCTTGGTCGCAATTCGTTCGCTTAGTTGAAACGAAGCCAGGACACGTTTGTGAATGGAAGAATGTGCCTTTCTTTACTTGGTTTGTTTGTACACTGTATCTAGCTCCAAGTCAAGGTCGCTTCACACAAGCGCTGCACATGCGACGCTTCGCTGACTGGTACGCCAGTAGGAAAATATAAGGCCTCTTGAAGGCGGGAAGAAGAGTCAGCGAAGTCAATATAGGTACTAAGGAAATAAAATCAGCTGATATTTTTACCGTACAGCGTAAAACTAGGGCGCGGGAAGCACTTTTTTGCGGTGAGCGAACAAGCACAGCGGTCAGCAGCACGACTACGCATCTGCGAACGCTTTTCCGTCTACGAAATGCAATTGCTAGACGTGAGCTACTGTGGAAAACTCGGGCCGACGCTTACTGCACGATCGCAGTACAACAAATAGTCACCTAAGCGGCTTTAAAATGCGAAAACTAAATAAAAGTGTAAACAGGTTGTACAATATATACCCTATATTAGCAAGGCATTCGCGTCCCGCTCCGTGGCCTAGCGTTCTGGGGCGTTAGGAATTCCCCGCAAATGTTTTGCGAGTCGGGAGTTCGAATCCCCCGGGTACGTGCTTTTTTTTTTTGTAAGTTAACTTTTTTGTTTTCCGCCGATGTTTTTCTATATTGAGTTCACCTTTTTTGGGGCCGCAACGTTCATGGCTACACGAACTAGTTCCAAAACGCGCGCAGGCTGGCACTGGCGCGCTAGCGAGTTCTCGTTGGCGTGCTGTTGCCATAAGCACCGACTGCTTGCAGGCAGTGGGCACAGGCCAGAATGAACAGAGACCCTTGGCCTGGTGCGAACACGCTTTTTACGATACAGGCCTGAGGGAGGCAAGCTCCAAATTATGGGGGAAAAAGCCGCATGACATTTGGGCGTCTGCGGGTACGCGGAGGGCGTTCATGCACTGCGTAGGTCTCGGCTAGTGAATGCTACGACACAAGCCGTCCTGGGAGGCTTATCTTGTGCATTTTACAGCCGACAACATGGCAGAAGCGCGGTACGATGATTACTGAGATATTGAGAATGCCCATCCAACAAAGCCATTGGTTATGTTTTACAGAACCGAAACCTAAACCGAAACTTGTGTGACTGCTAACCTTGGGCATCGTCCAATCACGGCGCTTCTCCTCTCAACGTCACAGCCTTAGTTGGTGCGGCCACCGCAAACCGCGCATGGTAGTTTTTCTTCTTTCGTGCTTTGTAAAATAATTACCGATTTGTCAACCGGATAAACGAGGAAAAGTGTGCTAATTTGAGCCAGTCTACGCAGTGCAAGCAAAAACGGGAGCTTGACAAATTCACTTCAGTGTCCCTTTAAGATACTCAAAATATTCTGTTATTGTAGTGGAAGCTCTGTCAACTGGAAAAAATGCTTGGGCCTGTGGTATGGTAACTTGGATGCGACACCAAGCATATACGAAGGTATAAGTTGGGAACGGACGCCTCCGAAGTATCTCGGTGTGCCACTAGAAAACTACCGCGATAGCGATCTTTATTGGCGAAGGCAGGTGACAGAGCTGCGCGATAGGACGCAAATGAGGGAAGGGAAACGAAAAATGCTGTCAATGTTCGCTCGCGCGCCAGCGTGTAATCTGTTGTTCACAGCTAACGTGTGGTACGTGATGTAAATGCTCCACTGTACGCGAGCAAATGTGCAAAGGCTGCACCGCTTGTTTGCCGTCTTTATTTGAAGGTCTACATGAGAGCGGACGAGTCGCTCGAACCTGTTTCGACGAATCCGCTCCGGGGGTCTGTCACTGGCGTGTCTTTTTCTGCGTCAAGTTGTAAGCCGCCTTTTCTTTCTGCGCGAGGTGCAAGATCCATTCTTACACACCGTTATTCAGCTACGCTTGGGAAGGGTCGTACCACAGTATGTTGTTAGTTTAACCCAACCATTAGCCGGAGGTATTCATGGTTATTTGCGTGAATTTGTCCAAGCGGCTCAATTTTGGTGCACACGATTTCCATGGAATATTTGTGGAATGTCCCGAGGAAAAAGTTCTATAGAGATCTCATTGATGTTTGTTTGCCAGTTCCACTGTATAGAACGTTGTACCGTGCAGCAACTGGGCAAGATTTACTGGAACGGGTCAAAGTAATGGCGGTTCCACCTAGTGTCAAATCGTTGTGTTTTAAATTGCATGGCGGTGTTCTACCTGTGGAAACGTGGATGCAGGAGAAGGGCCTCTTTGTTCCGTGGGGTGTGGACTGTGGCCGTGTGTCCGTGTAAGAAGCCCGAAACAATCAAACATGTGTTCCTGGATTGTGGGGACGCGGTCTGTGGGATGTGTTACAGCGTACCCTGAAAAAGGATTTCCCTCTTGATTGTTACGTTATACGGTTCCTGTGTGTAGAAGGCGGTAATGTTGTGCCTTATGATTTGATAATGCTTTTGGTGTTGCACTTGATATGAGGGTATCGCATGGCTCTCCGCAACAGTTATAGAGATGCCTGTCCCGCGAGGCAGTACTTCTGCGAGAACGTCAGAAGGTTCGTAGAAGTTTAGAAGGTCCAGCCGTGTGTACCGAACTGGCTTTTGGAAGTGGAAAAGGTATTGAACAATGTCCGCGTTTTTCAATTGAGCTACGCTAGGAACCATAGCGTTAGCGGTTTTACCCTTGTTGTTCATGCATTTTAAATGCAGAGCATTTTTTTAACTCACATGTAGCGTCCACCGTCCGTCCGCAACAGCTCAGCGCGCAGGTGCGCCCTCTCCCCCACTCCTCCTCTCCCGCATCACGCTACCCTCCTCGCTCTCAACAATAGGTCCGCACCCCTCCCCCTACACTATATATAAAAAAATATAGTTATCGGCGCCTGGTTCGATCCCACGACCCTGTGGGCGGAACGCGAGGTACATGGTGCTCTTCCATTGCGCCACAAAAGCGACACAGAATCAAGGGTACTAACGCGCCTTATATCCTTGACTCATTCAAACTACGTCAAGAAGCTGCTGATACAAGGCAGCAGTTCCATCGATCTCGTCTTCACCAGTTTCTGGAACGCACGACCACTGCTTAAAGACCCCTTAACAGTACACTTTAGCGACCACGAAGCCGTCGTTCTCAGCGTCCAATACAACGACAACAGCAACAAATAAATAAATAACGACTTACAACAACCTACTCCTTGCCTTCACTTCTTGCGTCACAAAAAAAAAAGAAAAATTGGGCCTCATCTCTCCACGAGGGGGGACTGGAGTCGCAAAATCACGAAAGTAATAATTAATGTAATGAAAGAGATAATATAATTAATAGTAATAAGCAATAATAGTTAACACATTCACTACCACCCCCCACCACCCCCCAAACACTAACGTTAATGCAATACACCCACCCCCTACGCTAGATGGGCCCAAGTTTTTTTTGTTTCTGTTGATGCCCAAACCCTGCAATAAAGAAAAAAAACGATAGTAGCCGAATGGGTAATACGACTGACACTAAGTCTGTCTGGTCTACCAGACACAGGTTTGAATCCTGCCGGTGCCCTGTGCGATTTTTGCGATTGTAAATGCTAAGCGCACTGACGCGACGGACATTGTGCAGTGCTAAATACTCCGCACCTAAAACGATGCACATATGGTAAAGCCCCACGTTATACACTTAACAGTAAAGGCTCGTTACTTCAAACTCGGTTAATGAGAAATGACATCCTGGTCGCGGCACAGCCCGATATATTTTATTGGGGGAAAACTCCCGTTAATTTTAACGCGTCGGTATTCAGAACGGGTAGCTCGAACTGAGATCCCCTGGTTTCCATCATAGAGTTTCTTAGTAAGATATATACAAGAGAGAAACATTTGGCTTATTAAGCGGTTTTGGGGGTTGCTTTCTTCACTATGCATTAACACGCCTACAAGCTACAAGGAAGCCGAACGTCTCCCTGTTTGCTGGTAGCCGTGTTCGTCGAAACAGCTGGCACTGCGTGATCGTACGTGGCATTGGTCATGCCGCACTCGAAGGAAGTATGACTGAGCAGGTAATATGCCGCCGCGAAATTTGTAGTTGACGAAAAAGAGAAAAAAAAACGTACTTCGAAGAAGGCTAGATACGACAGATACGGGCGCTTGTGTCCGTGCTATCGTACTTTTGTCCGCAACTTTTTAACGCTACGTTTTCTTTTTTCTTCAAGTATGAACCAACTCGCCCAGAAACAAGTTTTGTAAACGGTAGCTGACCGTCGGTGCCCCGGTCCACCACGAAGACGACGTTTTTATAGGCACGCTCAAAAAGGTTTTAAAACTCTTCACACAACTTATTATTTAAAAAATGGTAAAATGAATAAAATAAGCCTCTAATGAGTTCCCCCCAAACTTTTAACATTGTTGTTGACTACCAGCTTCGCCTGCCGAAAAGTAGGCACACTCGTCCCTACGAAAGTACGCTTTAATTCTTTGTTCCTTAGCTTTAAAAAAGCCTGATTTAGTTTCCCCTTATACAATAAGACACCAGGCTTTGCATTTCTTGAGGCACAGTATTCAATAATAAGGCCACTAAAGCGTTTCAATCCAAGCCAATAATGAAGCTAAGGCGAGCGGATGATGCAATGGTGGCTCATGACTATGCAGACGGCCTTCCTTGATGTGAGCCGCATAGACTCTAGCGCCAGATTCCTAGCGCCGTTTCGGCAATAAACTACAGTAGACTCTCGATAAGCGGAACTTCAAGGGACCGAAAAAATTAGTTCTGTTTAACAGGAGTTCCGTTTACTGAGATAGATGTGTAAAAGTGCACATTTGTGTTGCGTACGCACTCTTCATACCATTTCATGGAACTCTAAGCACTAGAAGGTGAATGTAGCTGATAGTTTTTAAGAAAGCAAAAAAACTAAAAACGTTTTAGGCACAGCGTTCACAAAGTCGATTTGGCAACAATTAGTCGCTGTGCACTACAAAATGCATCAAATATTTTTGTTTGAGGCCTTGAAACTGCGTCTTCACGCAGGCTATAGGCCTCAACTTCGCGAGTATTACGAGCCACCGAATTTAGAACACGGCAACGCGGTAATGAAGCGCGAGTAGCACCACGATGGCACAAAGAAGGCAGAATGAGCTGAGCTCTGTAATCTCAGCGTCTTGAATCGAGACCAAACGACTGGAACAAGAACTGCGATGTTGCATTCGTTGCGCTAAGACGGCTGACCACTAATGCGACGAGGCTTACGAGGCCAACGAGGTCAAAAAAACATGGAGGAAGAAAAAACAAAACAAAAACTAAACAGCCGGAAGCGTAAAAAGCTGAATCTCATCCCGATGGGTTCCACAAAAAGTTCAATTTCTAGTTCCGTTTACACGGTGGCGCGGAAATTTGAGTTCCGATTACTGAGAGTTTTTTGCGTTATCTGAATACAAAACCAACCAACTTACAGGCTACTGTTCCGTTTAAGCGGCGATTCCGTTTAAGCGATTCCCGTTTATCGAGATTCTACTGTACATTTGTAGTTTATTGCCGAAACGCGATAATCTTTGCAGTGCCATTGATTCTAGCGAAGCAGGCGTGATTGCCTTAACTGAAACTTGGTTATCAGCAAAAGTAGCGAACAGTGAACTTTTCAAATGCAGAAAAAACTTTAACGTTTGCCGTCGTGATAGGGGAGAACGTTGCGGAGGGGGTGTGTTAATTGCTCTCGCAGATAGCCTTTTCCCTTCTCCAATTTCTTTACCTGTGACTTAGAAATCGTTTGGGTGGAGATCGGCATTTCCTTCAAGAACCTTATTGTAGGGGTTTGTTATCGACCACCTTCGTCTTGTCCCTCTTACGTCGATGGGCTTCATGATGCCGTCAACAATATCATTGTACGTTTTCGTAATGTTCCCATAATTCTAATGGGCGATTTTAATTACCCAAGCATTGTGTGTTCCATGGTACCTCCTCAACATAGTCCCTTTTCGAATGAATGTGTCAAATTTTTGAGCCTGTGTTACTCAGCCTACAAGAGTTACGTTAACAACGTCGAGTCTTTTAGACCTTGTACATACATCTGTGCCTAAAATTATTTCTCCTCTTACTTACCTACCCGGTTGTAGCGAACATTCAATTCTAAACTTCACAGTAAATTTTCCTGTTTTTCGTATCACAAACAGCTGAAAGCAAATCCGGGACTACAAAATGGCAAATTTTGACGGAATAAATCGTGAGCCTCCTTCATTTCTCGACAGATGTTTACTGGGCTCTGATGACAGATCGGTTAATGAGAATTGGAACACGTTTAAAGGAAAGGTACCCTCTTTATTAAGTGACTTCGTGCCAATTGAAACGATCCCATCTAGCAGACAGGCACCATGGTATAACCGATCATTGAAAAGATTGTGCTACAAAAGAAACGGTTTGATTCCGATCCGCAAAATTATCGAATTCTTAATCACAATCTCATGCTATAGGTTAACCGCCGCCCAGTACAAAGTTGCACTGAAAGAGGCTCGGAATTCATTTTTCTATACCACGCTACCATGTATGTTAGTGAATAATCCCAAGCAATTCTGTAATATCATTAACCAAAATAAGGATAACTCAACGATTACTCTTAAACCCCAGATGGAGCTACGGTTCCTGGTGATGAGTGGCTGCGTTATTTAATGATGTGTTCACTTTTGCGCTCTCCTCATCTACTGTCACCGTTTATCCCACATTTCAGCCTTTCCAGGTACTTTCTAAGGGACCAATTATATTCGACATCCACCCGCCGCGGTGGCTCAGTGCTAAGGCGTTAGTGCTGCTGAGCACGAGGTTGCGGGTTCGATTCCCGGCCGCGGCGGCCGCTTTTCTGATAGGAGGCGAGAAGCAAAAACGCCCGTGTGTACGAGATTCGGGCACGTTAAAGAATCCCCAGGTGGTCCAAATTAATCCGGAGCCCTCCACTACGGCGCGCCTCATCGACTGCGCTGTGGTCGGCGCGTTAAAAAACCCTAAAATTAATCAATCAATATTCGACATCCCTGGCATTTTACGTTTAATTGGAAACCAAGAAGTTACGTCATCATGCGGAGTAGACAACATCTATTCTAAATTTCTCATCAATATAAGCTTGTATTGTTTTATGTTTTGACAAAATTGTTCAAGCAATCACTTGAAACTGGCTGTACTCGATGACTGGAAGATTGGGAGGGTGGTTCCCTTGCACAAGTCTGGGGATAGACATTCCCCGCACAGATTTTGCCCAGTGTCACTAACTTCCATTTCATGCATACGCATGGAACACGTCAACTATTCTTGCGTTGCCAAATTTTTGGGAGACAATTCATTTTTTAGTAACTCACAGCACAGTTTCAGAAAATCATTCCTGTGTGAAACGCAGCTTTTATGTTTCACTCATGATCTTAACTGCGTTCTAGATCGCGGGTCGGTTACGGACTGCATATTTCTTGATTTTGCGAAGGCTTTCGACACTGTGTCAAATGAACTTTTATTTCTTAAACTTAACAATCTAACTTGGATACTAACGTGCTTGCATGGTTACGCTGTCTCCTCACTAACCGTTCACAATTTGTTGCTGTAGATAACTTCGATTCTCCTTCATCTGCCGTTCGCTTGGGTGTGCGTCCAAGGCTCTGTGTTGGGGCGCTTTCTTTTTTGATCTACATCAACGACTTGCAAACTAACATTCGTTCATTAGTCCCGCCTTTTTGCTGATGATTGTGTACGTTTTATGGGGAAATAACTAGTACATCTGATATTAACACTTTACAGTCTGATATTAACCAAGTTATGGAATGGTGCAAGTTGTGGACAATTAATCTTAACATTATTAAATGCAAATGCATGAGCGTTTCTCAAACTAACTCTACTGTACCTAACAACTTTCTTAACGACGTCCCTCTCGAAACCGTCCAATCCTGTAAATACCTTGGTGTACACTTAACATCTAACCTGTCGTGAACTTCACATTGATTATGTAGTCAATAAAGCTAACCGTATATTAGGCTACCTCCGGGTAAATTTTTAAATGGCTCCTAGTTCCCTAAAGTTACTTCTTTACAAATGTCTCGATCGTTCAAAATTAGAGTATGCCGCTTCCGTATGGGATCCCGGTCAAGAATCACTCAGTGCAGAAATAAAGTCTAAAATCGTGCGTTGCGCTTCACTTTTTCTAATTATCGCCGCACATCAAGCGTTACGGCCATGAAATTAAGCCTTTCTTTACCACTGCTCGACATCGTAGGAAGTTATTTCGGTTTTGTTTTTTTTCATAAAATATATCACAAAAATTCCATTCTAAAACAACAGCTACTATCTTCTCCATTTAACATTTTGGCACGCATTGATCATCTGTACAAACTTAACGTCCCTTCCTGCCATACAAAGCGTTTTCATGATATGCTATTCCGCAGCAATGGCGTTAGTTGAAACCGCCTTCCTTCGTCTGTTTCTGCGATAACAGATGATACTGCGTGCCGATCTGCTGTAAGCAACCTGTAGTGGTGATTGCTTATCTTTACGTTGTTGTTTTCAGCTTGTGTTTGTGCTTCGGCTTTTGTTTTTATGTTACACAAGATGTAACCCATTTGGCAACAATTAGTCGCTGTGCACTACAAAATGCATCAAATATTTTTGTTTGAGGCCTTGAAACTGCGTCTTCACGCAGGCTATAGGCCTCAACTTCGCGAGTATTACGAGCCACCGAATTTAGAACACGGCAACGCGGTAATGAAGCGCGAGTAGCACCACGATGGCACAAAGAAGGCAGAATGAGCTGAGCTCTGTAATCTCAGCGTCTTGAATCGAGACCAAACGACTGGAACAAGAACTGCGATGTTGCATTCGTTGCGCTAAGACGGCTGACCACTAATGCGACGAGGCTTACGAGGCCAACGAGGTCAAAAAAACATGGAGGAAGAAAAACAAAAACAAAAACTAAACAGCCGGAAGCGTAAAAAGCTGAATCTCATCCCGATGGGTTCCACAAAAAGTTCAATTTCTAGTTCCGTTTACACGGTGGCGCGGAAATTTTAGTTCCGAGTACTGAGAGTTTTTTTGCGTTACCTGAATACAAAACCAACCAACTTACAGGCTACTGTTCCGTTTAAGCGGCGATTCCGTTTAAGCGATTCCCGTTTATCGAGATTCTACTGTACATTTGTAGTTTATTGCCGAAACGCGATAATCTTTGCAGTGCCATTGATTCTAGCGAAGCAGGCGTGATTGCCTTAACTGAAACTTGGTTATCAGCAAAAGTAGCGAACAGTGAACTTTTCAAATGCAGAAAAAACTCTAACGTTTGCCGTCGTGATAGGGGAGAACGTTGCGGAGGGGGTGTGTTAATTGCTCTCGCAGATAGCCTTTTCCCTTCTCCAATTTCTTTTACCTGTGACTTAGAAATCGTTTGGGTGGAGATCGGCATTTCCTTCAAGAACCTTATTGTAGGGGTTTGTTATCGACCACCTTCGTCTTGTCCCTCTTTCGTCGATGGGCTTCATGATGCCGTCAACAAGATCATTGTACGTTTTCGTAATGTTCCCATAATTCTAATGGGCGATTTAATTACCCAAGCATTGTGTGTTCCATGGTACCTCCTCAACATAGTCCCTTTTCGAATGAATGTGTCAATTTTTTAAGCCTGTCTTACTCAGCCTACAAGAGTTGCGTTGACAACGTCGGGTGTTTTAGAACCTTGTACTTAATTCTGAAATTATTCCTCCTCTTATTGACCTACCTGGTTGTAGCGAGCATTCAATTCTGCACCTTACAGTAAATTTCCTGTTTTTCGCCGCACAAACAACGTCAAGCAAATCTGGGACTACAAAAGGGAGATTTTTGACGGAATAAGCATCAGCTGCTCCATTTCCCGTCAAGCTTTTTACTGGGCTTTGACGACACATCGGTTAATGAGATGGAACTTGTTTAAAAGAAAAGGTAGCCATCTTATTAAGTGACTTCGTGCCAATTAAAACGATCACATCTAGCAGCAGGGCCGCCATGGTATCAACGATCATTGAAAAGATTGTGCAACAAAAGAAACGTTTATTTCCGATCCGCAAAATTATTGAATTCTGAATCACAATGGCACGCATATAGGTTACCCGCCGCCCAGTACAAACTTGCACTGAAAGAGGCTCGGAATTCATTTTTCTATACCACGCTACCATGTATGTTAGTGAATAATCCCAAGCAATTCTGTAATATCATTAACCAAAATAAGGATAACTCAACGATTACTCTTAAAACCCCAGATGGAGCTACGGTTCCTGGTGATGAGTGTGCTGCTTTATTTAATGATGTGTTCACTTTTGCGCTCTCCTCATCTACTGTCACCGTTTATCCCACATTTCAGCCTTTCCAGGTACTTTCTAAGGGACCAATTATATTCGACATCCACCCGCCGCGGTGGCTCAGTGGCTAAGGCGTTATGCTGCTGAGCACGAGGTTGCGGGTTCGATTCCCGGCCGCGGCGGCCGCTTTTCTGATGGAGGCGAGAAGCAAAAACGCCCGTGTGTACGAGATTTCGGCGCACGTTAAAGATCCCCAGGTGGTCCAAATTAATCCGGAGCCCTCCACTACGGCGCGCCTCATCGACTGCGCTGTGTCGGCGCGTTAAAACCGCTGGCATTTTACGTTTATTTGAAAAACAAAAAGTTACGTCATCATGTGGAGTAGACAACACAAATTCTAAATTTCTCATCAAACACAACGTTGTATTGTTCTATGTTTTTGACAAAATTGTTCAAGTAATCACTTAAGACTGGCTGTATTCCGGATGAGGGAAAGATATGGGAGGGTGGTTCCGTTGCGCAAGTCTGGAGATACACATCCCCCGCACAATTTTTGCCCAGTGTCATTAACTTCTATTTCATGCAAACTCATGGAACACGTCAACTATTCTTGCCGTTGCCAAATTTATGGAAGACAATTCATTTTTTAGTAACTCACAGCACAGTTTCAGAAAATCCTTCCCGTGTGAGAAACGCAGCTTTTATGTATCACTCATGATCCTCACTCCGTTCTGTCGGTTACGGACTGCATATTTCCTTGATTTTGCGAAGGCTTTCGACGCTGTGTCACATGAACTTTTTATTTCTTAAACATTAACAATCTGAACTTGAATACTAACGTGCTTGCATGTTTACGCTACTCCTCACTAACCGTTCACAATATGGTACTGTAGGTAACTTCGATTCTTCCTTCATCTGCCGTTCGCTCAGGTGTTCGTCAAGGCTCTGTGTTGGGGCCCTTTCTTTTTTTGATCTACATCAATGACTTGCCAACTAACATCCGTTCATTCGTCCGCCTTTTTGCTGATGATTGTGTTACGTTTTATGGGGAAATAACTAGTACATCTGATATTAACACTTACAGTCCTGATATTTAACCAAGTTATGGAATGGTGCAAGTTATGGACAATTAATCTTAACATTATTAAATGCAAATGCATGACCGTTTCTCAAAACTAACTCTGCTACGCTAACAACTTTCTTAACGACGTCCCTCTCGAAACCGTCCAATCCTGTAAATACCTTGGTGTACACTTAACATCTAACCTGTCGTGAAACTTCACATTGATTATGTAGTCAATAAAGCTAACGTATATTAGGCTACCTTCGACTAAATTTTTAAATGTCTCCTAGTTCCCTAAAGTTACTTCTTAACAAATGTCTCGTTCGTTCAAATTATAGTATGCGGCTTCTGTATGGCACCCCCAGTCAAGAATCGCTCATTGCAGAAATAAAGTCTAAAATCGTGCGTCGCGGTTCGTTCTTTCTAAGTATCATCGCACATCAAGCGTCACGGCCTGAAATTAAGCCTTTCTTTACCACTGCTCGACCATCGTAGGAAGTTATTTCGGTTTTGTTTTTTTTTCATAAAATATATCACAAAATTCCATTCTAAAACAACAGCTACTATCTTCTCCATTTAACATTTTGGCACGCATTGATCATCTGTACAAACTTAACGTCCCTTCCTGCCATACAAAGCGTTTTCATGATACGCTATTCCGCAGCAATGGCGTTAGTTGAAACCGCCTTCCCTTCGTCTGTTTCTGAGATAACAGATGATACTGCGTGCCGATCTGCTGTAAGCAACCTGTAGTGGTGATTGCTTATCTTTACGTTGTTGTTTTCAGCTTGTGTTTGTGCTTCGGCTTTTGTTTTTATGTTACACAAGATGTAACCCACTCCCCTATGTAACGCCCTTCCGGCCCTGAGGGTAACCAGATAAATAAATAAATAGTGTATATTGCAAGAAACTATGGTTTCCATCGGTCTTCGCAGAAGAAGTCGGCCCAGAGTGATTACGATGTGTTGCAAATCCAAACCAATTCAAATTTGCTAGAGGTGCAAAACAACGAATAGAAAAGCCACAGCGAAGCGCGCACGCCACGCGGCTGCGACTTCCCCAGCGGGCGTCGCACCGGCGGTGCCTGTGCTCCGACGCATGCCGCCGCAGGTTATCTTTGTTCGGAGTCGCTGATTTGGGCCTGCGATCACGTGGTGAGCGCAATGAGCTCAGCTGCAGCCTGCGCGGCGTGCTTTAGTGTGAGTAGCCGGTTTCTTGTGTCACCTCTTTTGTTACAGCGGAACTCCGTCAGCGACCGCCCATAGGGTTTCTTACAATATACACTAGAGAGGAATCTGGCGCTAGCGTCTATGCGGCTCACATCAACGTCGTCTGTGTCGTCATGAACCCCGTTAAATCATGCGCTAGCCTAAATTTCGTCATTGGCTTGGATTGAAACGTTTTAGTGACCGCGAATTGAAGGAAAGTTCCACAAAAAAGCGAAAAATAGAGGGCGATTAAGTAAGTGGAAAAAAAAAAACAGGCGGTCTCAAAACTAAGAAAACAGGAGGTAAAGCGTATTTTTGCCGTGACGTTTGTTCCTGCCATTTTGCTGCTAACAATGTTTATATTTGGGAGGAAACTCATTATAGACCTCTTAACTTTACCGTTAATTCAAATAGTAAGTTCTTTGAAGAGTTTGGAAAGTTTTTGCCTATGAAAACGCCACCTTCGTGGTGGTGAACCAGTGCGCCGACCGTCAGCTGCAGTTTAACAAGAAAAAAGAAAACGTGGCGTTAAACAGTCGTGGAGGATGACAAGATAGAACGGATTCAGGCGCCCATATCTGTCGTATCTTGTCTTCGTCGAAGTACCTTTTGTTTATTTTTTTCGTCTGCTACAAACTTCGCTGGCGGCATATTACCTGCTTAGTCATACGCCCTTCGACTGTGGCATGACCAATATCACGTACGATCACGCACTGCCAGCTGTTTCGAAGAACACGGCTACCACAGAACAGGAAAGATTTTGGCTTCTTCCTAGCTCGTAGATGGGTTAATGCATGGTGAAGAAAACAAATCCGGAAAACCGCTTAAGAATCCAGTTGTCATGCCAAACACAAGCCAGAAAGCGCGGTCTTCCCCTAAACCCCCCCCCCCCCCCTTTCCGACGACATGGATTACCAGGCGCAGTTTCCTCTCTAGTGTACTTACTAAGAAACTCTATGGCATCGCCTGCCTCATCGACAGTGCCAGCCGTACGGGTCGGAGAAAATACATGGCGAAGCGAAGGAACGCGCGTAATTCGCGATAACCAATCCAGAGGATTACTTGTGTGTGTTCTACCAACGAAGTGTGGCGCTATGTCCCTTCATTCTAGCGCCCGCCCGCTAATTCGAACTCTGCTTAATTCGAACATATTTTATGGGCCCCTTCGAGTTCGAATTAACGAACTTTTACAGTACTAATTCCTGAGACGCTGGCTTACACGGGACACTTTTAGCGGTAAGTTAAGACTAGCTACCATCATCATCATCATCATCATCACCAGCCTATCTACGCCCACTGCAGGGCAAAGGCCTCTCCCATTATTCTCCAATTACCTCGGTCCTGTGCCAACTGTGACCAATTTATCCCCACAAACTTCTTGATCTCATCTGCCCATCTAACTTTCTGCCGCCCCCTGCAGCACTTGCCTTCTCTAGGGATCTACTCTGTTACCCTTAATGACCAGCGGTTATCTTGCCTTCGCATTACACGCCTTGCCCACGTCCATTTCTTCTTCTTAATTTCTACTAACATGTCTTTAACACCAGTTTGCTCCCTGACCCACTCCGCTCTCTTCTTGTCCCTTAATGTTACACCTATCATTTTCCGCTCCATTGCCCGCTGAGTCGTTCTCAATTCAAGTTGAACCCTATTAGTGAGCCGTCCAAGATTCTGCCCTGTAGGTGAGTACCGGTAAGATGCAGCTGTCATACACTTCTTCTTCAGCGACAATGGTACGCTGCTATTCATTATCTGAGAATGTCTGCCATATGCACCCCACCCCATTCTGATCCTTCTAATTATCTCTACGCTCATGGTTGGGATCTGGGGCCACAACTTGGACTAAGTAGATATATTCGCTTACCACTTCCACTGCCTGCCACCTATCTCAAACTGCTGTGCTGTTCCGAGGTTATTGATCATTACTTTAGTTTTCTGCATATTAATTTTCAGGCCCACGGTTCTACTCTGTTCGCCCAGTGCGGAAAGCATGCTTTGCAATTCGTCCCCCGAGTTACTTAGCAAGGCAACGTCATCAGCAAATCTGAGGTTACTGAGGTATTCTCCATTAACCCTTTCTCCCACCTGTTCCCAATCCAACGTTCTGAATACTTCTTGTAAGCATGCTGTGAATAACA
This sequence comes from Haemaphysalis longicornis, assembly GCA_013339765.2. NCBI lineage: Eukaryota > Metazoa > Arthropoda > Arachnida > Ixodida > Ixodidae > Haemaphysalis > Haemaphysalis longicornis. The sequence goes on from CM023453.1 coordinate 173,598,006, forward strand.
TTGGAGAGATTGTGTCTCCCTGTCTGACACCCTTCCTTATAGGTATTTTACTGATCTCCCTATGGAGGATGATGGTAGCTGTAGACCCATTGTAGATATCCTCTAGTATTCTTACATAATGCTCATCTACCCCCTGGTTCCGTAATGCCTGAATGACTGCTAGGGTTTCGACCGAGTGAAATGCTTTCTCATAATCTATGAAGGCTATACGTAGGGGTTCAGTATACTCAGCGCACTTCTCTATCACCTGATTGATCGTGTGAATATGGTCCATTGTTGAATAACCTTTACAGAACTCTGATTGTTCTTTAGGTTGACTAGCTAAGGCGGAACTAAAACACGTAGGCCTAAGCCAAGCTACCAGAAGGTAACATTGGGCTAAAAAGCGGGCTCCATGAAGAGCATAAATATTTGTAGTAAAACTCTCGAGGGTGTTTCCCCGGTGATGTTTCATCGAGAGAATAAGGAGCCACAGTGCCATTGACGAAAACGGACAAAATTGCTGCCGTATTGGTTGGTTTAGAATGAGAATAGGCGTGGACTATGTATCCTCATTCGTCGGAAAATTAGCAAATCGTTGCTGCCTAACGTTGAAGGCTACGTAACGCGTTGCCGGTAACTAGTTATTTTTTGGGCAACTCTTAACTGTAACCCGTTACATAGAGTGCTGGTAATGTTTACCTGGAACACTTTGTCACGCGACACTAAGACTTTGGTTATGGTTACTGTAGTTTACAGATAAAAATAAGTTGTACTGCCAAGATAAGGTGCGCGTGCGGCAATGTCTTCAAACATGTTCACTTGAGACAGGAAAAGAGAATAACATGAACCACGACTTAAAAGTGAAAACACCTGGCGCAGCTTCCGTCCAGACACTTCAGAACCGAATTCAGGTGCAGTGCGGGCATTGCAAAGCTTCTGGAAAGCGACAGAGGATCTAAGAGCGGCCTCGAAGAATAGGGAGCCGGGCGGAGGCAACGTGAGCTTGCTCTTTGCCCAAGTAGTATTCTGCGGAAAACCCAAGCCAACTACCAGACGGCATTCTTTATCTGCTACACGAAAGATGCCCGATACATACTGCCTCTCACCTCAACGAAGCTAATCTGTGATCAGTGACAAACTAGGTGCCACATTACAGCATGTTATACCAGATAAAATTTGTGGGGCGCTGTAAGAAGCCTGTACTTGATTGTGGGGCTATAAGGCTTGGAATAACGTATTTTTACATCCGCCGTCGCACGGGTGCGTAGTTCCGGCTGTCTCCTGAGATGGGAAACGGACGGTGGAATTTGTCAAACATCACGGCATGGGTAAGTAAGCGGCATCAAAAGTGATTCACTCCTCCGTCTAACGACGACAATCATTGAACTTATCGTGAGGGATTCCTTGATTTTCGTTCGAGGTTGTGCTTTCACTCCTTGAGCTTGGAGTTTGAATACCACGCAGTGTCGATTTTTTATCCCAGCGGCCTTGACTTCGCCATTTTATTTGGCACGAAAATCACTTCGCATTCAACCGTCGTTGTCGTCGGGCGGAGGGCTGCGCATTATTGGACCCCTCCGCAAATTCAAACTGCCTTATGTGCGTCGGAATCGCGCATTGCGCGAAAGTGTGTTCCAGTTTATTGAAGCACAGAATGCAAAAACCTCTGTGCCTGAGTTGTATTACTAAGGGATGTACTGCTCGCTACGCTTAGAAAATCTTAAAAGACACCGCAGGCCCACGACACGGGGGCCTTACTGTTGATGATTTCTCCTCTGTACCTCGGTGTTGTGTTGTATTTTCAAAGACGGAAATAAAGAAAAAGTTCGGCGGAAAACGTGAAACAAGCAGAAATAAACATGAGGTTTTGCATACGCATATTCATTTATTTTTCATTCACACATTCTCTTAAACTAAAATCGAATAAATTGAAAGCTGTTTGAAAACTTCAATCTTAGAGAGAGTTATAAATACAAACCATTAGAGAAAGTTTTTTTTTGCTCTAAAAATCCCGGACCATGTTCACTAACATGAAATCTTGGGAAAAATAATGCAGTGTATTTGAGCTCAAATATTGCGTTCCTCTCTTGCCACACGGTGCGCGCTGCTTGGGCGCCGGAGGAGCGCCGGTGGAGCAGTCACGCCCGTGCTGAGGCGGTGGCGTCCTCTCTTGCGTCCAACCGGATTTTTGCAAACTGCAGGCCCAATCTGCCCCAGTGTGGGGTAGTGGCAGGGGTGAACACGGGCGCAGTGCAATGCCCGCGCCTCGCCCTGGGAACTCGATAAGAGAATTTATTATATCTAGTAACAGCTTGAACCCGCTGTAGTTAGCTACTACGCGGGTCGGCAGGATACTGGATATAGGCAACGTGCTCTTGAAGAACGAAAATAAACCGCACACAAGTTCAAGAATAAGCAAGGTCCACCGCACCAATGGCTCTTCACACAGATGTCCCCATAGAAAGTTCAGTCAGTGGAGTTTACGCGTGTGAATCAACGTAAAAGTGACAGCAGTTCCAACGTCACAAGGTTCAGTCACTGTAATTCACGCGTCGGAATCAAAGTAAAAGTCAACAGTTCCTACACATCAGTTCATATCTAAAACTAAACTTCGAGGCATGTTCGGTCAACCTCTTTGGCAGCGCCGTGGCCTGTGAACATACTACTTTCCTCCCAGGGAAAACACGTGTTACAATTTAATCACGCACTACCCACCATGTGCACGGTGTTATTGGCGACCTTGATGAAACGAGTCGACCAACGCAGAAGGAAAGCTCCTTCCCCTCAGCGCCACCAGCTCATGCTACAGGTTGCTCTATGCCCATCTTACGAACGCGCCACAACAAGGGGCACATCGCATGCTGCGGTCGTGCCTGCAAGGCGGCTACACCTCGCTGTCGCCAAACAAGAAAGGCACCCACACGCAACAGAACGCTGTACGAAGGGATCTTTCGATTTCGCGTGGGCTCCCAGCCTAAGCCCGAACATTGTTCTAAGTAAAATCCTCAATGTGGCGGCCACACGACACTCTAAAAGAGCATGCTGTAGAGTCTCAGTGCGTTCGCATTGCGCGCACCGAGCAGAGCGAACCACACCAAATGCTGCAAGGCGGTCACACGCCGGCAGGGCTCTCCAGCCACGCAGTGTTGCGAGTTGTAGCGACCGCAGTCTGCTGGTAGCGGGGACGGTCGCCGTCGCTCCGTCGAGCCAGGACTAGAGGAGAGCTTATAGCAAACTCAACAGGTTTATTTACATTTTTACAGTGAGTTGTCGAGATGAAGACACAAGACAGCTCTTGGCGGGCCGCAGCACGCCCTTTTTGTTGACCCCCGATCCCTAGTTCCCTAGGTTGGGGATCCCCATACAAAACAATGCGGACCAATGGTGATGTGTAAGTTCCTCGCTGTGAAGCACCGCCCTCGGGTAGGGACACGCCTTTCAGGTATGTCGGCAGATGCACGGCACACACACACTCACACCCTTGCCACTCGTCAGGAGCCTGTAGTAGAGGGGAAGAACGGAAGACGCGCGGGCGCCGCGTATCCTTTTGGTGTCCGGCGCGCGCTGCGTTCCCACGGTGGGGTTCTCGCACGTACTTCCCAGGGAGCCTAACAGCACAGATTAACAAGGTTCGTGGAATCACTCCGGGAAGAGTTAATGGCTTGAACATTGCCACTGCCTTCTTCGCGGTGCTCCCGCCGCCACTGGGGTCCCATTGTCCGGTCGTCGCCGTCTGGGCTTTCCCGCGCACACGCGTTCAGTTGCTTAGGCAGGGGGAAGAGCGGCGGCTCCTTAATCCCTTTGGGGCAACAACACTCAACACCGCTCAAAAGCCGCTGTCAATCAGTGGCCGCCGCCGCGTCTTGTCGGCCTGGTTTCGTTTCCGTCGACAAGTGGTGGGGTGGTCGACCGGCGGGCGACTGACCCGCGCAAACATGGCGCCAGTGAGTCATAACAGCTCCTCCGCCGACGGGAACATCTCGGACGTCGTGTAGTATCAGCTGCTCGACGGTCGAGATCACAGTAGCAGCATTCTTTCAGCACCATTGAAACCACAAAGACCAACCTCCCGAACCAGCAAGCGCCGGCAATGAGTTTTCGGCAACCAGGCTGCTCTTTCAAAGGTGCTACAATGCACCTACGCTTTTCAATTTTTTCATATGGCAACCACACTAATACTCTTGCTCACAGCTAAAAGCTTGGACTGAGTTACTCAAAACACTACTCAAAACCATTACTGAAAACGTGCCTCAACTGAAAACAAAAGAAAGCGAAAGAAAAGCTAGAAGGCTCTGCTTAATGTGTCAACATTGGCGTTGGCAGAACCCTTCTTATACTTAACAGTGAAGTTAAGCTCCTGAAGCGCAAGGCTCCAGCGTAGTAGTCGCGGATTCTTTCCCGACATTTGCGATAGCCATGTCAGCGGGCAGTGGTCAGTGACGAAGACAAAAGAAGTTCCGTAAAGGTAGCAGGCCAATTTTTCGGTGGCCCACACAATGCAGGCACATTCTTTTTTCTGACGCACTGTAGGCCTCCTCGCGAACTAAGAGTTTCCTGCTGGCGTACAGCACTGGGTGCTCGTTCCCGTTCTCATCCTCCTGGCAGAGTATTACTCCTAAGCCTCTGTTGTTGGAATCGCACTGCACAATAAAGGGACGATCATAGTTCGGTGCATGCAGTACGGGTGAGCTAACAAGAGCCGCTTTGAGGCCTTGGAAGGCACCCTCCATTTCCGGGCTCCAAACTACCTTTTCTGGGGCCTTCTTGCGCAGTGCATCCGTTAACGGAGCGGCTACTTCCGAGTACTGAGGAATGTAGCGCTGATAATACCCCGTCAGTCCCAAAAAGGAGCGTATAGCAGTCTTGGTTTCTGGCTGGGGGAATTCGCTCACCGCCTCTACTTTCAACTCGTCAGGTCGCCTCCTGCCCTGCCCTACGACGTGCCCTAGGTACCGTACTTCGGCGCGAGCTAGCTGGCACTTAGCCGGCTTCGCTGTCAGTCCAGCGTGTGTCAAACGACTAACGACATCGCTAAGATGGTACAGGTGATCTTCCCATGTATGGGAGTACATAGCAATGTCGTTAAGTAGGGAACAGCGTATTCTTTAGCCCCCCCCCCTGCAGAACTCGGTTCATCAGCCTTATCCCGCACTTCTCCAGGAAGCCCGCGGTCAGAACGCTGGTGAACACTGAGCCCTGGTCGCACTTTATCTCCTGAGGAAAGCCCACTCTCGAAAAAACAGACAGTAGTGCGTTAACTACTTCTACTGAGCCTTGCTCCTTCATTGGGATTGCCTCTGGAAATTTGGTTGCTGGACAAACAGCGGTAAGAAAATACCGGTAGCCTGATTTTGTCGCTGGGAGTGGTCCCACAACGTCTAAAACCAGCCGGCGAAAGGGCCCTGAAATGAGCGGAAGAAGCTCAAGTGGCGCCTTTCCCTTCGCGTGCGGTTTTCCCACTCTCTGACAGGTTTCACACGCTCTTACGTGGTTCTCAACCTCGGTGAAGCATCCTGGCCAGTAAAACTCCGTTAGGAGCCTATCTTTGGTCTTCCGAGCTCCTAAATGCTCCGACCAACCCACTCCATGACACTGATCAACAATGTCATGCCGATACTTAGCCGGAACTACAATCTGGTCAAACGTGCCACCTTTTGCATCCTGGTAGTGGCGGTACAAGATGCCATTTTTGACGGGAAAACTGCCATTCTTTCTCGCCACCCCTTCTCTGACTGTGTTCCGAACCTCCTTAAGGCTGGGATCGCTTTTCTGCTGCTCGATGAGCTCGTCTCTTGTCACTTTCCCCAGTACATTGTCTAGTGATTTTGATACAGGCAACACGAGCAGCCCCTCTTCCGGTTCCCCTTCAGCTACATCAGCGCTAGTCTCCTCCTCTGACCCCTCTCTCTTTTTTTCAGTAGGCGACGGGATAGTAGACTCCGCTGAGCTGACTCCAGCTGGTGTTGCTGTACTTCCGGTGAAACTCGGTTCTTTCCGCTCTAGTTCGGCTGCTAGCGCGCGTGCTTTAGCTCTGTTCAAGGCTTGGACTGTCCCTCATGAAAACTGTTCCCTTGCTCTCTAAGCAGACGGTCGGTCTGATTCGAGAACAAGTAGGAGTACTGCGAGGGCAGCTTGTCTGACACCGCCGCTTCCATCTCCACTTCTCCGAACGGCCCAGTGATGACTACTCGAGCTACCGGGAGACAAATGCTTCCCTCTTGCAAAACCGGTTTAATCCATGCGCACTTTCCGTTGTAATCTGCTTGTGCCACATAGTCCGGGTGCACCAGATCAATGGTTGCCCCACTGTCTCTAAGACGTGGCATGGCTTCCCGTTCACTGTTAGGTTAAAAAGGTACGGACTAAGTAGCTCCTCGCTAGTAGCAGAGTCACAAGTGTACGAAAGGGCTGGCCTGGGCCTACGACAGCCTATGGCAATGTGACCGACCTCCTTACATTTGTAGCAGGTAGGTGGTTGCCGCGCGTCAAAAGGACTCTTTTTGGAAGAAGCGTCCGAAGCCTTTCCCTCCTGTTTGTTTTGTGATCCTTGACTACTTGCAGCGAAGTCCGCCTTTTTCGGTGCCGTCATACATGCGCCAGCCCCCTGCTTCACCGTCCAAGCTTTTCCTTTATCTCCCGCTTTTGCTGGAGGAACCTCGTCCCTTTCTCCCCGGCGTGACGCGTACTCATCAGCCAAGTCGCCAGCTGCCTGCACTGTTACTACTCCGGCTCTATCTTGGATCCAGAGCTTCATTGGCTCGGAAACCTTAGAAAAAAACTGTTCGAGAGCCAATATTTCAAGAGCGTTTTCGAAGTTACCAAAAGCGCCGGCTCCCTTCATCCATTCTACCAAGTTGACCTTCAACTCGTAGGCAAACTCTGAATACGTGCTGCCCTGCTTCTTTGTCAGATTGCGAAACCGCTGCCGGAACGCATCTGACGAAAGTCGGAACCTGTTTAGAAGGCTATCCTTCACTTTGTCATAATTGTCCGCATCCTCCACCGGAAGCCGCGCGATCACATCCGCTGCTTCACATGGCAGCAAACTTAACAAATTTCGAGCCCATGTGCTACGGCCAAGCTTCGCTTTTTCACAGGTTCTCTCGAAGTTCACAAGAAAGAGGCCCACATCTTGCCCTACTTTGAAGGGTTGCACTAGCTTAGATAAATCACAAAGATTTTGTCTTCCTGCTACCTCTACTCCTTGAACCTCAGCCATCTTCCTCACTTCTACTTCCAGGCGCAGCTGTTCTACTTCCAGTTCTTTTTGCTTTAGCTGGCACTCCTGTTGCTCCCGCTTTTGCTCGCGCTCCTGTTCCTGTTGCTTTTGAATCTCGTTCCACGTTTCTGTAATATCTTCACTGCTGAGATTCAAGCCCTCGATAGCCCGAACAATTTCGTCCTTCTTCATCCCCGAATCTACTTCTGCTCCCAGCTCCTCCGCCAGAATCAGCAGCTGATTCTTCAACAAACGCTTCCAATCCATGACAGAGAACTAGTGTGGTGCGGCTCACTCTCTACCCAGAAGTTCCGGAAACAACTGCTTCTGTGGTAGCCTCTACCAGCGAAAAGATTGCACTTCTATGTTATCAGCCTGGCAACCAAAAAACCAAAGCCTGCACTCACCAGTTCACAGCTGTCAGTCTCCATGATCTCGGCGTGTTGTTCATTCTCCGTCCTCCAGGCTCAGATCCCACAGCTGCCACCAGTTGTTGCGAGTTGTAGCGACCGCAGTCTGCTGGTAGCGGGGCCGGTCGCCGTCGCTCCGTCGAGCCAGGACTAGGGGAGAGCTTAGAGCAAACTCAACAGGTTTATTTACATTTTTACAGTGAGTTGTCGAGATGAAGACAGAAGACAGCTCTTGGCGGGCCGCAGCACGCCCTTTTTGTTGACCCCCGATCCCTAGTTCCCTAGGTTGGGGATCCCCATACAAAACAATGCGGACCAATGGTGATGTGTAAGTTCCTCGCTGTGAAGCACCGCCCTCGGGTAGGGACACGCCTTTCAGGTATGTCGGTAGATGCAGGCACACACACACTCACACCCTTGCCACTCGTCAGGAGCCTGTAGTAGAGGGGAAGAACGGAAGACGCGCGGGCGCCGCGTATCCTTTTGGTGTCCGGCGCGCGCTGCGTTCCCACGGTGGGGTTCTCGCACGTACTTCCCAGGGAGCCTAACAGCCCAGATTAACAAGATTCGTGGAATCACTCCAGGAAGAGTTAATGGCTTGACCATTGCCACTGCCTTCTTCGCGGTGCTCCCGCCGCCACTGGGGTCCCATTGTCCGGTCGTCGCCGTCTGGGCTTTCACGCGCACACGCGTTCAGTTGCTTAGGCAGGGGGAAGAGCGGCGGCTCCTTAATCCCTTTGGGGCAACAACACTCAACACCGCTCAAAAGCCGCTGTCAATCAGTGGCCGCCGCCGCGTCTTGTCGGCCTGGTTTCGTTTCCGTCGACAAGCGGTGGGGTGGTCGACCGGCGGGCGACTGACCCGCGCAAACATGGCGCCAGTGAGTCATAACTGCAGCCACCCGAAATCACGAACGTCTGCAGGAAGATCCACTGACGTTAACTGTTGCCCGTGGGCCCCGCGAGTCTTCTCTTTTTGCCGGTCATCTAACTGCCGAATTAGACAATTTCTCGGGTTCCCGAGGACCCGGAACCAGGTAAGTATGCCTTTTCGTGCTTCGACCGACCACGTTACCCGATCAGGCCTAAGGTCGAGAGCTGGTAGTACTTGAGTGTAAAAAAAATTATAACACGCCTACAAACAGCTCCTCCTTGTGCTTGACGATTGCTGAGGCGGATAGAGAGCATTCCACAAATTTTTACTTCATGCTAGTTTATTTTCAACCGGTTTTATCCGTTATACACTTTTTCTTTTACTACGCGTCACGTTCTAGTGCGAGACGTTGCAAAACGAGTGTCGCGGTGTTTTAGTACCGTGACTACATGACACGACGACGAAAGGACGCGCCGACAGCCCGAGCGCCTAAGGGGCTTCTCCCCAAAAAGCGTCGGAATGGGGCAATCGGATAGACGTCGGCTTATTAACGCAAAGGACCCGGGTTAGATTCCGACCAGGGGAAGCATCTTTCTTGAAGCGCTTAGACTCGCCATCATCATCGTCAGAGAAAACTGGCTTTCCTGGAGTGGGTTGTCTGAGTTCGTACTCTCACTCGTAGATCGTTTGGAATTTGGTTGAGTTTTGACTTTCACGAGCGCGCGGACTTTTGAACACTGCGGCTTTGACTTTGACCATTCGCCATTTTATTTTACACGAAGGAAGCTTCGCGTTCCATAATCGTCGTTGTTAGACGGAGGGGTGGATGATTTGGATTTTTGCAGTGTTCAGGGCTAGTGATGCGGGGTGACTGTTGGTGTCTCTGATACGATAATGATTAGGCGGAGCAATTGCCGGCAGTTATGCAATGTTCTAGGCATCATCAAACAACACATACATACATACATACATACATACATAATACATACATACATACATACATACATACATACATACATACATACATACATACATACATACATACATACGTTATCGTCAGAGAAAGTTGGCTTTCCTGCAGTGGGTTGTCGTTTTGAGTTTGGAGTCTGACCCGCATACAGTTTGGACGTTCACTCGTTAAACTTTGATATTGACTGCATGCAGTTTCGACTTTTGATCGCAACAGCTTGTACCTTGACTCTTCGCCATTTTATTTCGCACGAAGAACGATTTGCGTTGAACTGTGGTCGTCGTTAGACGGAAGAATGCAAGATTTTTAGTCTTCCCCGTCTTGGTACCGCTCTTCCAATCCAAACTGCTCCGACCGTGTCGGAATGGCGCGTTCGCGAAAAAGAAAGCAGCAGAACGACCACCTCGAACACTTCACATAACACCCTATACAGAAATGGTGCTAGGATGTTTGAAAACCTCTTGTAAAAAACGGTACCGAAGCCGTCCGGGCCAGGAGACTTGCGTCCCTTTAAATTGCCTATTGCTCTCTCTACTTCGCCTAATGTTATGGGTTCTTCGAATGGTTTTTTAACATCGTCCTCCAGACGTGGAATGCAGCGAAGGAAGTCTTGCTTGAAGTCTTCGATGTTAGGAACGGCAGGACTGAAGAGTGTGGTGCAATGTTGTACAAAACAATCTTCTATGACCTTCTTATCTGGGGTAAGCTCTCCGCCTACGAGTATTTCATTAATCGTGTTGGCTTTAGCATAACGTGCCTCATCACTTAATGCTCGTTTCGTGGGGGCTTCGCCCGCCAGATAGTGTTCGGCTCGCGCTCGCACGGTCACCCCCCTATATTTTTGCTTATCTATTGCTTCTAGCTTGTTCTTTATTGTCCTTATGTCGTCCCGGAAGGCGCCAGGTGTTTCGCATTCCAGCCTGAGCATCTCCCTCAAATTACGCTTCAGGTTACTTTCAGCTTCCTTCTCTTTCCTTCTGAGTACAGTCCCCCTCTCTATCGCGTTAAGCTTACAATTCTGCTTGAACAATTCCCACTTTTCTCCCCAATTTATACCTCCTGCGTTTGTGTGTTTGCGAAAAGCTTCTTTTACGGACTACACGAAAGTCTCATCATCCAACAGCTTTATGTTTAACTTACACAACTCCCATGTAAATTTAATATACCAAGCTTCTGTCTTTTCTCTCACGGAAAAAGAAACAAAACAGTGATCACTGAAAGAAACGTCGTCTACGCAATATTTTGGCATGTAGAAGCTAGATAGCAAGAAACGTAACACCTATCTAATCGCGCGTGGCTCCTCCCGAAAAATGCGTAAACCTCAGCACATTTTAATTTCCTGCGCAGTGTGCAACATCGCACAGTTCGCACTCTTCAAGTAATTCACAAAGAAGTTGCGCACATTTATACGCACACCGCCGTGGTCCATTTCTATCCCTTCCCTCGCAAACACAATTGAAATCCCCAAACAAAATAATTTGTCCTTCCGTTCTTAAGTATTGAGCGAAACTTTAAAAAAAGGCCGCTCTTTCTTGCACTACGTTTGGTGCGTAGATACAAAGGACACGGAATTCACCACCATCATATTCAACATCCCAAAAACTAACCTGCCCGTTTCACATGAAAAAAAATTTTGTATTTCAATACCAATATTATTCCTAAGGAACACACAACACCCTCCCGACGTGCCAACGGCGTGGCTGACACAGACACTAAGCAGGTTTTGAAAGGGCTTTATCATACTGGCGGTGCAGTTATCACTTTCTATCTTGGTTTCTTGGACAGCCAAGATATCTATTTCTTTTTCCAGCATTATCCTTTTCAGCTGGTACTGTTGGCGCCTGTCACCAAGGCCTCGCTCATTTAGTGTGGTGAAACAAAGCGCTCTTCTGAAGTCTGCCATAATTTATAGTAACAACTGCACCGTCGGCGCTAAATAAATTAACATAAGAATGCTAAACCATCCGCAATAAAAACACAAAAGCAATGAAAGCAATCAAAAAGAAAACCAAAACGAACCCGTTTATGGAAAAGCGGGGACGCGACGAGGGTTCCCGACGTCTCCGTGCTCGAGAAGCCTGCCAAACATAGCAGTCCTCTGTGACCACACCTTCGAAAACTTACTTCCCCCCTCCTCACCCCACACAATCCCGCTTGTAGCGCCGTGTCAACAGTCCGGTCACTTTCCTTTGGGTTTGTCCGGTGTAATATTTGCCTCGGGTCCTGAGCGTCTTGACTGCGGCACGGCCATCGCAGGAGGCTCTTCGGGGCTTGGCCCTGCGGCGTTCGCCTCCCTCAGCCCAGTCACTTTCCCTTGCACGTTTCCCACACACAGCGCTTGCGCCTGGGGTCCCGTCTTCGCCTCGCCCGTCAACGCTCATGCTGTCTGCGTGCGGCTCCCCAACACTTTTGCTGTCATTAGACACCTCGGAGGCGGAAACTTGTTCCTGGGGGGTTTTAGGGTCTTCCGGGACTGCAGGCGGGATGAGCTCCGGCAGGACGACGAGAGCTGGATCAGGGGGCGTCACCTCTTTCGCCGGCACCTCTACCTTGCCCCTTGCTGCCTCCTCTGCCTCCTCTGTATACATGATGAACTCACACGTTTTGTCAACCCCTCCTGGTCCTGCGACGTTTGCGTAGGTGCGGACGAATTCGCTCTCGTCGTGGCCGAAGCGGCGACAAAGAGCACAGCGGGGCACCCTACACTCTCGTCGAATATGTCCGCTCCGGTGATAGCGGAGACAGAGAGGCGCACGCCCGGGCCCCACGACCAGGGCTTGCTCGCCGGCGACGCGTACCTGGTGGGGGATGTCTGCCACGCTGACGCCTGACTTGAGCTGTAGGGTGACCAGGCGCGTAGTCTAGAGCTGCGCGGAGCAGGCTGGCACACGCCATCGGTCCCGGGTCACTTCCGTGGCCTTGCCGTAAAGCCCCAGGGCGCTTCGCACTTCGTCGTCGGGGACGTTTAGAGCACCCAGTGGAGCTTTAACCGGATGTCCTGGTGGCGGGGATCGATGACGAGGCAACGACGGCCCTTGACTTGGAGTTCCCTGGCGGCAGCAAGTTTCTTCGCCCCTTCGGGGTCTTTGAAAGGAACCGCCCACAAATGGGTTATCTGGTACGCCCCCAAGGCGATAACCTCGGAGAACAGCTCCAGACGAACCAAAGTGTCGCGGAAGTCTTCAACCTTGTATGGCCTGGCTCTCACATCGGCGTGAAAAAAAATCGTATTAAGCACAGATGGTCCGGATGGCAGTTGCAGCAGCATAACTAGATAATCCTGGGCGTTATCAATACCGGTTGACCTGTTACCGCGGGCCGAAAGGCCCGCCAAAGCCGCTCCTTCAACGGAGCTCGCCATCCTGTGTCTGCACTCCGCAATAGCTGGAAGCAGAATCGCGGGACAACTGTCTTAATCCCAAAGTCAGACGACAGGGCTAAACTTCAGTCTGTAACTGGCTACAGGCCAATCACCTTAGCCATTACAGACTATAAAGTACTGATGAAGATTATAGCGAATAGATTACAGGGAATAGTAACCACACTAGTAGGGCCGCATCAGACATGCGGCATACGAGGTAGAAGCATAGTAAACAATGTCCATGTCGCACGCAGTGTTTTACAGTGTTGTGATGTATTCTGTAGAAGAGTAGCAATGCTTCCGATTGATTATGAGAAGGTCTTTGATAAAGTGTGTCACGAAATCTTGTTCTGCATTCTGGACTATGTTAATGTCGGCGACGTTGTGAAGGAGAATGTACGTATGGCGTATCGTGAATGTTTCACAAAATTGATTGTAAACAAGCATGTCTCCAAAATTATTCCAGTTTTATCTTCTGTGAGACAGGGTTGCCCTGCCTCTCCCCTGTTGTTTTGCATTTTTGGAACCTTTTTGTTTGCGCATAATCCATGACGGTGGCTTGCGCGGGTTTCGTCTCCACTCGAGTGAGGTGAGACTCTTAACATATGCGGATGACGTGGCTGTATTTTGTGAGGATAAGGAGAGCATCAGCAAAGCAATAATGATAACAAAAGAATTTTGTCGCGTTACAAAGAGTTCTGTTAATTGGGCGAAGTGTGTGGGTTTTTTTCATGGGGAGTTGGCGGCAGCACCATCAGTTTTTGAAAATGTGTCATGGTCACGCACACCAGTGCGTTATCTCGAAGTTCCCCTAGACAGCTATCAGGATAGCCGCAATTACTGGGGATCCGAAACGGTGAGGCTGCGCGAAAAGGCAACCAAGTGGGGAGGTCGAGCTTTGTCTGTTTTCGCACGTGCCACAGTTTGCAACCTTTTTCTGTTAGCGAAGCTGTGGTACGTAATGCAAGTTATTCATTGTTCCAGAGTTCAAGTTCAGAAAATACACCGTGTGTTTGCCGTGTTCATTTGGTCTTCAGTTTGGGAGCGTTCAAGCAGAACCAATCTTTTTCGGCGTGTTAAGGAGGGCGGGGTTGGGTTGTGTCACGTTTACATTCGCCAGCTTGTTAATCGATTTTTCTTCTTACGGAATACGAATTACCCTTTTCTGCGAACATTTTTATAAAGTGTGCTGTCAAAAGCGTTGCCAACATATATTGTCTCGTCCGAAGACGAAAGCTGTAGCAGCCCTAAAGGCTATATGAAGGAGGTTGTAGACTCTTTCAGGTTTCTAGCAGTACGGTTTTCTCTGGAGTACTTATCAGCTGTGTCAAGAAAGGCACTTACTAAAGACCTAAAGATGTGTTGTTACCTGTGCCACTTTACCGATCGGTGTATAGATCTGTTCCTGGTCAGGACGTGTTATCTCGTGTTAAAAAGATGGCCGTCCCAGCATCCGTGAAAACCTTTTTCTTTAAACTACACACCGGTACACTTCCCGCTAAGACGTGGATGTAGGAGAAGGGCTTGTTTGTCGCTGGTCCTACAACGTGCACTTTGTGCAACAAACCACAGACTGTTGAGCATGTTTTCGCGGAGTGCTGGGACGCCATCTTTTTCTGGGATGTGTTGCAAAGGACCTTAAACATAGACCTGCCCGTTTCACCCCAAGGCACACGATTTCTTTACGTACCTCGTGACAACAGCGTGCCGTATGACCTCATCATGGCTCTGGGATTGCATGCCATTTGGAGGTCGACGATGGCGGTGCGCTACGCTGACCCGCAGGCCCTCACTGTGAGCAAATGCTTTGCACAGAGTGTGATTTTGCTCTATGAAGTGCACAAGTGGCAGACGCCCGATATGGGATGGCCACCTGTACTAGAAGAACTGTGTACGTTTGACGTTTATTTTAAGTTTTTCCGTCAGCCGAAGTTCGGCCGACGGTTTTTATTCTATCCGTGACATGTATTGTGTGCAAAAAAAGGTAATAAAAAAACAGTGTCGGAATGGCGCAATAGGATAGACGTCGCATTCATGTTTCGAGGAACCCAGGTTCGATACCGATCACTGGAAGCGTTTTTTTCTTGAGACGCTTCCAAGTTCGTTATCATCGTCAGAGAAAGTTGGCTGTCCTGCACGGCGTTTTGTGGACTCAAGGCCAAATTACCTATGTCGCAGCGGTCTAAAAAATTAAGTAGTCGTTTTAATTCACACAAATCATGAGTCGTCTAGCAGTCGTTGTTGCCAAAGCGTTGGAGAAGCAGGACCAGCAGCCCATACGCAACTTCCAGCCCAAAGTACCTTGGGGTACATATTTGACGAGTTTGTGAGCTGTGTACTGGTGGCTGTGTGAAAGTTATTTAAGAAGAGTAAACTAGGTTAATTTATTTTCTTCTGAAGACTGACTAACCACTATTTAGTTTATACATTGTCCTTCAGATTATTGTCAAGGTTTATTTACTGACCGCGTCTACGTGCGCGCTGCTGCAACTTTTCTTACCGCCTTGTTGAAATGGAAAAAAATAGTGCGAATAATGTTGCAAAATAATAGTGCAAACTAATAATAGTGTAAATAATAGTGCAAAAAATAATGTCTTTCGACACAGAACGGACGTTACCTTTTGTTTCACAACCGCAAGACTTTCACCGCTATGAAAACGGCAGCAGCGTATATAAGAGTGCTGTGTGCCATTAGCACAACTCACAAGCACGACACCCTTGACCAATTTGTAACAGCACCCAGATGGATCTTATAATTGTACGGAAATTCCTTTTCTCCAGACTAACATTCCGCTTATGAATTGTTCTGCCGGCGGCTAAAGATGTGTCGTATCAACAAAACATCTTGCTGCCATAAATGAGTGTTACCCGTCCCCCCCCCCCCCCTCAAAAAGAAAAACACCCTTATGAAGAAGAATATGGATAACATGAGAAAGAGAACAAGCAAACCGATGGCTTCCCTAGGCAGACAATGCCACCCTACGTAGGGCGAACGAACAAACACAAGGCTGTAATTTCAAGTCAGGAAGTTCAGGACCTCGTAAAGGGGTAAGTGCACGGCTTTCATGTCGTCCGAGAGAGACGGTTGCGGGGCTTGATTCAAGAAATGCGTCAATCGGCAAGTGTGATGCGCCGAAAGTCGTTTTTCTCTCGTGTCGACAATGGTACCTTAGCGGCGTTCTTCTCTGCTACATTCGAAAAGGCCACACTGGGCTACTGAGGCTGCTCGACAACCTCAAGCAGGTGCTCTGCATATGTTATTTATACGACGCGCGAGCGAAACGCAGTAATCTTTGTCCTATAAACAATCTAATGAGGGCGTAGCGTATAATACGTGCCTAATTTTAGTAAATGACATCCATAAAAGTCACGCTGCACTGTGACAGTGATCAGTACACATGGTGAAAAATACAGATGACTACATATCCTGCAGCCTGCATTTCTGAGAATAGAGAAGCCCTCAAAAGAATAACGACGTGAGCGGTAAATTAAACCATTACATGGGTGACCGGTAAAAAGCGCAAAGGCTCATGGGTACGTCGTCTGCTCCAGCCACTTCCGGTTCAAGAACTCACCAGGCCTCCCGTACGCCGGCGGCTTTCACGCGCGTGTGTGCGTGTTGTTTATTTGTCACAGGGTGCTTACCTTTCAGAGGAGTCCCTAGTAGGAATCATCGTTGTTATTCTTTGAATTTGCGATGCATGAGCGGTTTTTTTTCGGTGGAAACAGACCAACAACAAGCACACGCGCGCATGAAAGCCGCTGGCCTACGGGAGGCCAGAAGAGTTCTCGAACCGGAAGCGGCTGGGGTCCGCGGGAGCAAACAATCTACCCATGAGCCTTTGCGCTTTTTTCCGGTCACCTATTACACAGAGTACCAGGGTGTCGAACCGGAACCCGAACCTAACCGGAAACTCCCTGCAAGAGGGCCACCGCTGCCGCCACTTTGTAAAAGCCCGTTGCCCGGTTACTATGTGTAAACTCCGCTGTTGTTGGCAGCCAAGGGGCCAAATGTGAGGAGCCTACGTTTTGCAGAGCAGCCCGAAGGAAACCGTCACGACGATCCCAGAAGAACAAAAAAACGTTGCACTGTGAGCTTGAGCTCCACGTTAACAAGCCCAAGGCCACCCGCTTCCGGACTCCAGAAAATGTTAGTGCGACGCATAGGCTCGTAGGTGGATCGCCAGAGGAATACTGCGAACAGCCGGTGTAGCTTGGCCACTGAGCCTGCGTCGATGGTCGATACTCTGGCCACGTACAGGACGGCCGGGTATAACACGGCACCAAACATGTGCCCTTGAGAAAAAGGCGATGTGTCGCGCTCGCCAGGGCTCCAACTTCCTACCCGCGGCTGCCAGCTTTGACTGCCAGCGGGGGGCAATGGCTCGGCCGCAGTCCAGGTTGACTCCGAGGTAGCGGGTGATGGCCTCCCTCCATCGGACTCCGTAGAGCTGTGGTGGTTTGGTGGGCCATTTACCTAGCCATGCTCCCTCGCACTT
Organism: Haemaphysalis longicornis; assembly: GCA_013339765.2. Lineage (NCBI taxonomy): Eukaryota > Metazoa > Arthropoda > Arachnida > Ixodida > Ixodidae > Haemaphysalis > Haemaphysalis longicornis. The sequence goes on from CM023453.1 coordinate 173,615,320, forward strand.
AGAAAGATTCAGCTCAGCACCCGAAAACCGACAGAATGATTGCGCGAGCGCGACGATCTCCCTCACTGTTCTTTCGACGAACATACGAACGAACGCGACATCATCCGCGTAAGCCAGGACTATTAGTTCTTCGTCGCCGAGAACCAAGCCTTTGACTGACTTCGATGCCATTGCCATTCTGCAAAGTGGCTCTATATATAATGCAAACAGAATCGGGGACATGGGGCAGCCCTGCCGGACCGACCTTCTCACGGCGATGGGGCTCCCCACCTCCCCATTCATAATGATGCTGGTGGTGATTTCAGTATAGCAGATCTTGATCCACTCCACCATTTCGTCCCCTATCCCGCACCGATGGAGGAGCATCAACAGAAAGGCGTGATCTACTTGGTCGAAGGCCTTTCTGAGGTCGAGTTGCAAGACAGCAAGGGGAGAAACCCTGACTCCGCCACCTCACAGACAGTCCTCATGCGGTGTAGGTTGGTGTTTACAGAGCGGCCTCTGAATCCGCATGTCTGATGTGGTCCCACCACACTGCTGAGGGCCTTCTCGAGCCGTCTGGACAGGATTCGGGATAGGATTCTGTAGTCTGTTGATAGCAGACTGATAGGCCTGAAATCTTCAACACTGGGTGCCGTATCATGAAACGTTTTTTTCGGTATAAGGACCAAATTACTGCTCCGCATTGAAGGTGGCAGCAGCTTTGTGTTTTTGATGTTTTCGAATACCGACGCCAAAACAGGGCTGATCTCCTGTCGGAATACCTGGTAGAACTCCGAAACGATCCCATCCGGCCCCGGTGATTTATTCTTTGGCAATTCCTTTATAGCGCTTTTGACTTCTTCGACCGTGATGGGGTTGTTTATGACGGCCTTAACGTCCTCCGGGACCATGGGCAGCTCATCGAGGACATCCGGCGGAGGAACATCGGGAACAGCGCGCGAGAACAGCTTCTCGTAGTAGTCGCCGAAGGCAGCCGCCACCTCCCCGCTCCCACGAGCGAGCCCACCAGGGTGGTTAACCTCGGAAATCGCTTTAGTGGCAGTCCTTGCCCGCTCGAAAGCACCAAAAAGTTTCGACGGCTGTGCCTCGGCCACCACTCGCTGCTCCCTACTCCGCACAAGAGCCCCCCAGTACCGCTTTTCCAGCTCGGATCGGATCTCCTCTTTCACGCTGCGAATGTCCTCCGAGAATTCCCCCGGCCTCTCCCGTCCGCTTCCACAAGAGAGTGTAGGCACTCCGTGAGTCGACTTAATTTCGCCTTTCTGTCTCTACGCTACGAACGCGCCTTATATCCTTGACTCATTCAAATTACTGCTGACGAGCGCTCTCTCGTCAGCAGTTGCCACAAGTGCAACAACATTAACGTAACGCAAACTACTTAACGTCGTGCGCCCCCGGAAATGCTCTGCATTTGATCGTGCCCCTCGCGAGGGGGATGTTTGACGCTACCTCTTGCAAGACCGAGTGCAACCGCCGAGAACAAGGTCCCACGAGCGGCGCGCGCGCCGTGGACTGGTGGCGCCATCTGTCAGCTGCGACGCGAACTACCATCAAGGCAGTCAGAAAACCGAACGCGCGAAATACAAGTTTCACTCTCCCGCGCGCACGCCGCGTGAGCCCAAAAGTTCGGCGATCCGCGCAGTAACATAGCGAGACCACAGCGTGTACACGGTCAGTGGTAGAGCCTAATAACGTTTTTTATCCGGGACACTGATAGCCTCACGGCTGTTTTAGGGGACTTCGAGTCTTATGCTTTACTTTCAGGTTCCGAGTTAAATGTTACAAAAAGTGCTGTCCTCCCTCCGGGAAACACTACACTCGCCCCAATCCATAACTTAAAAATAGTTCGAGACCTGAAGATTCTCGGGGGCAAATTTACCGAAGAAGATGTTTCTACAGACATGAGGCCCGACTTAGTTGATGATATTCAAAAGAATGTTGCCAGGGCTAGGTCTTTCAACCTCTGTTTTTCGGAGAAATCGCATCTGATTAAATGCGTTTTTCTTGCTAAATTCATTCTGTCTCCAGGATTATGCTGCCTCCCAATCCTGTTACGCACAAAGTGTCCCGCGACATTTTTTCTTTCTTTTGGGATGGAAGCACGGAGCCTTTAGCGAGGGATGCCCTGCGCCTCCCACGCCGCTCTGGGGTTATAGTCTCCCTTGCATCGACCTCATAAGCCAGTTGTTGGCCCTTAGACTCATCTGTCTTCACTTCTCAGTGACGTAGAAGCTCCGGGCAGACCTTTCCTCCTATACTTTCTCGGTCCTTCTAGACGGGTTCTTTGTCCAACTCTGGCCAGAAATCCTGCACCCCAGTGCAGCTATCCCGTCAAGACTCTTCAAGGCCATCATTACTTTAGCTAAGAAAATTCGTGAACTGGATGCTGATCTCGATATTGTGAATGAACAACCTGCCAGGCTGTGTGAAAAAATAGTTACTGCGAGAGGTACGTGTGGCAGATTTCCCCTGGTTACAGCTGACTTCAGGTAGGCTGCCAGAGGACGCCAAAAACATCCAGTGGCAAAAAGCGTTGCGAATTATTCCCACAAAAGACAGATTATTTTGCTGGGGAGTAACACAGAACTCTTCCTGTCCCAACTGCGGTCAACCAGAATCCACGGCTAACACTTTCTCAAGCTGCAGTGTTGCGCGTTGCTCTTGGCGCATCATACACCGTGCCGCTCCAAGTTTGGGGCTTGCACGGTATCAACTGAGAGAACAGTGCCCTGGAACACCCCTAGGCAAACTAGTCGTAGTAATTAGTGATTATATACTATGGCGTAATCGCTGCAGGGCTGTAGCACAAAATCGCAGGCTACGTATGCAGTGGCCCTTGCTTTCCTTTTGCAGACAAGACCTCGTGACCTTTTTGGAAGGCGAGTTGGCCCTTTTGGGTGAGGAAGAGTTTCTGCGACATTGGTCTACCCGGTTTATTGAGGTTTCGAACAAAAGGGTTATTCATGCCAGTTTTCCAGACCTGTGTCCTTAGGGATTTTTAAATTTCGGTTTGGCCTCCTGCACAGTACACCGCTTCACCGTAAAGTGGCAGAAATCTCAAACGACAGTATCCCTGAGGGGTGCATGCCTTTTGTAAACAGCTGTGCACGCATTCCTCCACCAATTTAATTAATAAAAGCGAGAGTAGAGATGACCTTGTGCAAGATAGGCATACGGAGATTTGAAGCCAGGGTAAAATGGGGATGAACACAACACGAAGATCCATAATGGTTTACGATAGCCATAGCTGTCGTCAAATACCAAGAAGCTAAGCGTAGCCATAAGCTTGTGACCGTGCCTAAAGTGCAGCTAGCTGTTAATTACAGCTGTTTTGCAATAACGTAGCGCTTTCTTGCTCATTTAACGTATATAGCTTCTCCGCGGAGTGTTTTTATTTCGTAAAAAATACTTTCCCAGCACCATACTGTGAAGTACAACATGGCCATCGTCAGAGGGCACGAATACAACGTTTCATTATTAACTGGCAGCGCTGAAAGCACGACATCCCAACATTCATAACACTTGTAGGGCTTCGTTATCGCTATTAATTTAAATAAAACAAGCTGTAATAATTGCCGAAGACCGGCTACGCCTGGGTACCTCTCCTCTTATGTTCTTATCTCAAACTACTAAACGGCCCCTTGAATGAGAAAGCTGGCGTAGGCCTCCGGCGTCGGAGCCTGAAGCTGGCTCTTAAATTACCATTGAGTGCGGCGCGTTCCATGGAACGTGCTTTGCATTGATGTAATCTTAGTAAAAGCAGCGTGCGTGAATAGGAAACCGGTGGGCATGCACAGAGACACGTGGAGAGCAAAGAGTGCGGCGGTGGCTGCTGCCGCGCTTGGGCGTCCGGCGGCAACGACACTAAAGTGGAAGCGTGGGCCAGTTGGGAAGCATTATGAAAAATAAAAAAAGGCAACAGCGACAGACGGAAGAACGCCACAACGCTTATGCGTCCGCCCAAAACTCCAAGGAGGGCTCAATCAATCAATCAATCAATCAATCAATCAATCAATCAATCAATCAATCAATCAATCAATCAATCAATCAATCAATCAATCAATCAATCAATCAATCAATCAATCAATCAATCAATCAATCAATCAATCAATCAACCAATAATTGCTTTTATTTCTAGGATAGGTATAAATTATTTGCAAACCCTGCTTGGACCCATAGCCGACGGCTAGTTTTGGTTCAACTTTGGAAATGCTGTTACAAGCAGTCATATTTGTAACAATCAGTGTACTAAACATACTGTAGTATAACCAAGCTAGATATATTGTAATTGCAGATGCATCTCAATACGTAAGGGGTAATACCTACTTAAAAAAGGAGGCCGCTATCTTTTGGGCTGTACAGAAATGATCCTACTGCAATCAGAAAAAAGAAAACAAAGAACATCTATGCTTCTACTCGCGGGGACAATCTCCGGCACATAGTTTTTCAGTTTTTTTACAGAAGTATTGATCATTGCTCAGATCAACAGCGATTCTTCTCCCCCGTTTTGCACCAGAAATATGTAAAAGTTACTCACGAGAAACATTGCGAGTACGGGGAAGATTGAAATTGTTGGAGTTGGAGGTTCTCGTGTGCCGGAATGGACTGTTACATAGGGAGACTGGAGATGGGCGGATGTTTTAACAATTTTGTATCTGGAGCAAGCTCTTTTTCTTCACGAATGTGGTAAAAATTTATTAACTGAAGCTCGGTAAACGAAGACTTGCGGTGCTTGTTGTATTTTCCGCAATTCATACTTGCAATCACACGTTTTTGCGATCTTGTGATGGGGTTAAGGCACAATGTGTACGTCCAGCCCCAGGACTGTTTACATTATGACAAGTGACTGCTAATAAATGCATGGTATAAGATACACAAATGGTTAGCATCAAAACATTCAGGATCGTGTGGAAGGGTGCAACATCAGATCCCGAGTATATCTTAGAACAAACATAGGTAAACGGGCTCTTACAGTTTAAGGTGCTAACACAGCAATACCTAGATATTTCAACGAACTTGTTTGCTGAAGTGCATCATCATTGAGAACGAGTTTAATAACAGTGTAATTTACGAGTTTTATCGATGAGCGAAAAGTCATGTATTCAGTTTTCTGTATGTTGATTGACAATTCGGTTGTTGAAAACCAGTTTTTATATTCTAGCTAACTCTGGCTGTAGTTTCTCCTTAAGTTCCCCTTCACTTTCAGCTGTGAATAGAACAGCGGTGTCGTCGGCATACATGAGTATTTGAGACGACATTATTTAGGCATCTCTTTTACATACAGCGGGGAAAGCAGGAACACAAGTACAGAACCTCGTGGAACAGCCGTAGTGAAAATGTCATATTGTACATGGACTTCTTTTGCGGGCGCTCGCTAAGAAAACTTGAAAATAAATGGAAAGTTTCGTCTCGGAAGCCATATTTATTAAGTTTTTCCGTCATATTATTGTGATCGATTGGATGAAATGCTTTCTGCAGGCGTAAGGATAATACTACGGCAAATTTATTTTCATGCAAGGTAGTATTAAGTACTTGACTAAGTGAGAGACAGTTGTTGATGTTAAGTATCGCGGGCGGAATTGGTGTTGTTGTGGAGAAATGATGTGGAACTTTACAAGAAACTTGTGGACGTGTGTTGCGATTGATTTTCACAGCGGAGCTGTTGTAGAAACCGCAAGTTCGTCCTTGCAGGAAAAAATACCAAGAAACTGCCGACAGCTCGTGACAACGTGCCTCGCGGCGACCGCCGAGCGTCTTCGGCCCGCGCAGTGACTTTAGCAAAAAAAAAACACGCAAAACACCCGAGGAGCGCGCAAATCGTGAGGGATGGTAAACGCCTGCCTCGCGGCGACCACTGAGTGCCCGACTCGCGCTTGTAGCATTAGCTAAAAAAGGAAAAAATGGGCCCATCTCCCCGCGAGGGGGACTCGAGTAAATGCGTCGCATAGGGGGTGGGTGTATTGCGTTAACGTTTAGTTTTTGGGGGGGTTGGTGCTATCACGTGTACACCACGCAGCTATCACGCCGCTAGCACGCCGCTGAGTCGCCAACGCTCGCCGCTGACGAAGTAGTTTGAATGAGTCAAGGATATAAGGCGCGTTCGTAGCCTTTGATTCTGTGTCGGTTTTGTGGCGCAGTGGGAAGAGCACCATGTACCTCGCGTTCCGCCCACAGGTAGTGAATGCGTTGTATCAGCAGCTTCTTGACGTAGTTTGAATGAGTCAAGGATATAAGGCGCGTTCGTAGCCTTTCATTCTGTGTCGGCTTTGTGGCGCAGTGGTAGAGCACCATGTACCTTGCGTTCCGCCCGCAGGGTCGTGGGATCGAAACCAGGCGCCGGTAACTGTTATTTCTTTTTATAGTGTAGGGGGAGGCTGGCTGCTGCGGACGCCGACGCACGGGTGACATCGTGAGTTATACAAATGCTCTGCATTTAAAACGCTTTAACATAAAGCTTTAACATTATAAAGCGTTTAACATTAAAACATTATATATTTAATATAAAGCTTTAACATTATCGTGTAATCAGGAAACGATGCTTCCTCATGTTTCTCAGCTGCGTTTCTGCAATAGCTAGAGCCCTGAACTGATTATTCTGCTGTGTAATAAATGGAGACAGGTCATTTAGATTTCTTCTCAAACTGCGAATGTCAGTGTGACAGACAGATATGTCTTCTTCGGTGTATATTGGCTTGAACATCGCCATTGAAATTTGTTAGAGGGAACAATACTTGGTGGTGGCTGCTACGTTATCATTGCAAGGTCGTCCTGGCGTGTCACGTGTACTGCTTTCGAATTCCTATTTTTTTCGAATCAGAATCTTGCCAGCAGCCAGCCAGGCGAATATTCCGTTCTTTCCGCGCTTGTCTGGATGGTTTTTCCAAGCAAAAATTTCTTCTCTGGGCATAAATGCTCGTTGACGAAAACGAATTCGTTTTCGCTCAAATCCCATCATTCTGGTATTCAGCCAGGTCTTCTTGACGGGAACCAAGATCCTGTCGCGCTTGCCGCGGGAGACAAACTCATTGTTGGCACCCTGTGCACAACAAAGTAGTACAAAGGAAGTAATTGTGCACATTCTGACGAAGGACACACATAAATGCACACCACAAGCGCTGAATATCAACTGATTGCTTTATTAAGTTGCGGAAAATGAATAGCACACTTACAGGGAAAGTTGTAACAAGCGCGTACAAAAAAAGGAGAAGGTTGCCCAGCCTGTCAAACCAGTATTATGCCACTGAATTTATCGCCACATCTACTTTTCTCTGACCTCCAAGAATCTGTATCTGGCCTCCAACTAGCCCAACATGGTACCCTTTTGGTTTAAGGTAGCAGCCGTGTTCGGACGATTTTGTGCCGATCCTTACCTTTAGAGGATGGAACACTTTCAGCAGAATTTAGTTGCGCCTGGCGTACTGATCGAGCACTGTCATCTCTTTTTGAACTTCTTCAAGTTGTTAGTTGAGCTTCCCGATTAGTTTTTGTTATTCCAGGGTCTAACCTTCAGCTACTGTCAGCTCTGTTCATGTTGTTTTCACGTCATTCAGAGGCGTTGATTGGGCAGGCATTATTTCGCATGCACAAGTCATTAAAAGTGCTAAGGTGTTTTCGGTGTCTTTTCTTGCCGCCTCGAAGCTTATCATTTCTCAACATAACCGTGCGGGCAGGGCTCCATGGTGATGTGAACAAACAGTTCATCGTTGCTCAGCACGGTACTACACAGATTGACACCGGGGAAAATTTGATCCCGGTGACGAAGCGCCTACCCGCCGCAGACCTTGACGGACGCCCTCATCCAACGCCGTGACAAAGAAAATCGTGAGTTTTAAGTGCAGAGAAATTTAGGGGCTCGCCTTGTCGTCGAGCTCTCTCGCTGGACCCAGGTAGAGCCACACGGCGTTCCGTCGTACCGGCTGTCGTTGCGGCGTCTCAAGAGGCTTCGAATGCCAGGCGGTTTATATAGTCGTAAGCGTTCAAAACTCATGAACCGCTTGCGATTGTCATACATCTCCCCGTTGTTTAGCGCAAAGAAAACTGCAGGTATATTTGAGGCAACATATACGTAACTAACCGGCAGCGCCCGCGTTCATTTAGTTAGGAACGCTCGTTTGGTTGTTTTTTACGATAGTAAGGGAAAAAAATTGGCAGTGCAACGCCGGTACGTGCGGGAGGAAAAGCCAGCACAAAAAAAAAATTCACAGCATATCCACGGGGTGAATGGTGATGAGTGGGTGAAGCTCCTGAGGGGAAATCATCGGTAAAACCGTGACTCTTCAGTGAAAGTTCGCCCACTACATCTGTGTCCGAACGTAACGTCTAGAAAGTCTCGCTTAAACCGCGCGTCGGCACCTTGGGGCTGAGCTCGCCTGATGCGTTTTGCAGACGCCTCACGAGCTCTCACTGCATCGGGGTCTGCCTGCCGATACGCGCGCTTTCTCGCCGCTTCCCGTTCTCTGACGTTTTGGAGATCCTCTTCGCGCCGCAGCCGTGCCGCTTCGCGTACGGCAGGGTCCTCGCGCCGTTGCCGTGACGCTTGGGCCTCTCGTTCTCGAACGCTGGGATCTTGGCGGCGTCGTCGCGCAGCCAGACGACACGCTTCGGCCTCCCGCTCTCGTACGGCAGGATCTTGGCGGCGGCGTCGCGCAGCTTCACGGAGCGCTTCTGCCTCGCGGGCTCGCACATCTGCAGCCTTATCCATCGGGCGACTCCGAGCGCGCGCCAACAGCGAACGGATTTTATTACAAACGCTCCCCGCCATCTAGTAAACAATCCAAGAACTAAACTAGAGGTAGCCACGCCATCTAGTAAACAATCCAAGAACTAAACTAGAGGTGGCTACATACATACGTCGAGGATGGACAGACCCACGCCCTAAGGAGCTTCGCCCCTAAAATTGGCCGTGTATCTGATCCTTCCGTTGCAAATGTCGTCACAAGACGATAGTCTTTGTAGACATTTGCAAAGGAGATGCCCCCCTTTGCGTTCCTGCTCACCTCTCATGCTGTTCTTCTACTGTCGCGCTCATCCCTAGGTAAACACACCAAGGGTTTGCTCAAGGCGATTTGAATTTACCGCGTTCCACTGCTACCGGCCGTGTTCCTCGATGCCAGCGCTGCAGTACGGAGGAGACGCGCATGAATCGAGGCGGCCGACTTGAAGGTTTATTGAACCACGTGGCCGCGCTTCACGTGCGTTCCAAGCAGAACGTGGAACATACCTAGTGGAACATTTCGTTGCTGTTGCCGCGTGATTTTTCATATGCCGCCTGTAGGTGGCGTGGGCAACAGCAGGCGGAGTAGGTTTTCTGCAGTAGATATGGAATATTATTTTCTATCGAAAAACAACGCATCCATGAATTTTTTAATAAAGTAACACTGTAAATATCCCTTGTGTATGAATTTTTGGTCTTATATTTGCGTAATGTCTTGTTCATGTTCAACAAAGTTGACAAGTATGAACATATAAACCGGCCTTCGACGCTCACATTTGGCTGTGAGTATATAAGACTATTGCGCAGTATACATTTTACTTTGGCCAGGTGGCTGAAAAGAGTCATAGACAGAGAGACGGACAGACAGACATACAGACAGACCATTATTTATGGGTTTAAATTGCCCAAGAAAGACTGTCGTCTTTAAAAGAACACAGCTCATCGTGAGTTTTAAGTGCAGAGAAATTTAGGGGCTCGCCTTGTCGTCGAGCTCTCTCGCAGGACCCAGGTAGAGCCACACGGCGTTCCGTCGTACCGGCTGTCGTTGCGGCGTCTCAAGAGGCTTCGAATGCCAGGCGTTTTATATAGTCGTAAGCGTTCAAAACTCATGAACCGCTTGCGATTGTCATACATCTCCCCGTTGTTTAGCGCAAAGAAAACTGCACGTATATTTGAGGCAACATATACGTAACTAATCGGCAGCGCCCGCGTTCATTTATTTTAGGAACGCTCGTTTTGTTGTTTTTTACGATAGTAAGGGGAAAAAGTGGCAGTGCAACGCCGGTACGTGCGGGAGGAAAAGCCAGCACAAAAAAAAAATTGGCCGTGTATCTGATCCTTCCGTTGCAAATGTCGTCACAAGACGATAGTCTTTGTAGACATTTGCAAAGGAGATGCCCCCCTTTGCTTTCCCGCTCACCTCTCATGCTGTTCTTCTACCGTCGCGCTCATCCCTAGGTAAACTCACCAAGGGTTTGCTCAAGGCGATTTGAATTTACCGCGTTCCACTGCAGTTTCAGGCAGGGGGCGCGCAAACACTGCGAAGGCGGGAAATTTGAAATGCGTTGGACAAACCTCCGTGGATTGAGACGAATGAGGGAAGTGGAGGGATGAGAGGAACGTGGGAGGACGTGAAGGGAGGAATGAGTCCTGGATGCGAAGAGCGTGATGGGTGGTAAGAGTGAGCGGATAACCGCGCTGCAGCCCATTATGCCAAATCAGTGCTCTGCACTTCCTACAGCACTCACATTGAGTGGAACGGCTTTAATTTTTTCTCCTGCTCAAACTGTTGCGTCCGACCTGTTCCTCGGCTCCACCGTGGCGTGGGCATTCTACCCACCGGCATGTCGGCATAATTCACGCTCTCCCTCAGTATGTATCGGCACAGAGGGTGTAGCTTCTTTCGGCGGCCAACGTGCGTTGCAAGTAGCAGCAAGATAACGCGGACATGTGTCCAGAGAGGGGGAAGCTTCCAGGAGGTAGTGTTTGAAAGACGGCGCTCAGCACGGTAATCTTACAATACGGAACATTTCAGTGTTTGCAGCTCAGAACACAATAATATCAGTCAAGATTCAGTAGCTGCAATACTATTTCAGAGATTAAATATTACTTCCCAGTTTCTCCTCGTTCACTGTACGACACTACTCCCCCAAACGACTGTGTCGATATGCTGAAAGGGGCCGGTATAGCAGCCAAAGTGTGTTCTTCTTCATAACTTTCGCAGCTTTTAAAGAGCCACAGTTCACTTATAGATGAGCTGCCCTGGCTTAAAACGTAAGTTCGCGACACTGCTAACTTCCGTGTACTCGTAAGTGGGCATACTTACGACCTCATCGCCTCTGCGATCCGTGCAGTGTCCTTGGGTACGAAATATTGACCAAAATGTGCTTCGTCATAAAGAAGACTGGTTCCAACTTCCCGAAAGCTTTGAGGAAAATCCGAGCCCTGTCACTCTCTGATCTCCTTTTTTTGTTCAAAACTAATCCGGAGCCTTCCGATACGGCGCGCCTCATCGCCTGAGTAGCGTCGACGCGGTAAGCCCCACAATCAATCAATCAATCAATCAATCAATCAAACAATCAATCAATCAATCAATCAATCAATCAATCAATCAATCAATCAATCAATCAATCAATCAATCAATCAATCAATCAATCATCTTATCTTCCTTTCAACATGAATGTTCCACGTTACCATAATTATTAAACAGAAGAGGTTAACTGTGTTTTTGTGAATTCTTATTTTTACTGCCGCGTGGATAATCACAGGTCTTCATGAATTGAATGTAAAATAATCTAGCTCTGCATTACCCAACACAAGTGACATTCAGAAATTTTTCTGACCTATTACATGTGTGTCAGGACCTTCCGAACCGGGAGTCCTGAAATAGAGTCGTGTCATAACCTTAGCAAGAGTGGCCATCCCATATTCGAGTTAATCAAAAACTAGTTGCATGTATTGATTTATGGGAAGCATAAATTCATGTGATCCAAGTAGAGAAAGGGCTAGGTAGCAAATTTTTTCGCACATATCGTGTCGTAGGCTTTTGTGAAAAGCGTAGAACAAGGCGAATATAACGTGCCGAAAATCGAATCACAGATGTTTGATGGATCATTATGGCGATCTCATCAGATCAATCTGCTTCCGCCAAAGCATTGTTTCGCACAGGCCTCGAATGTCGTTGCGTCTCTGAATGCGTACAGCATTGAGAACGCATTCTACAGTTAAATGCGAGGTCGTCTGTGTTCGCTAACGCGAAACGTCTGCGGAGGGAATACGGCTAGCCAGCCCCGGCAGCAGAGGCCCAAAAATGCTGCCTTGGAAGAGCGCTTCGTTGCGCGTAACGCGACGTGACAGGACTCATTGTATAACACCATTCAGTTCCTCCTAGGAATTTTGAAAGGAAAACCGGACGGGATATTTGATAACCTTTGTCTTTTCATCGATAAATAGTGCAAAGTGTAGAGGCGTATCTTTTAATGACGTAAAGAGCCGACTTTTCCTGACGTATTTAGTCTTTAGCCGGTGTATGCAACGCACGGCATTGGACACATTCCAAGGTGGATAGTGTTTGAGTATGGGCGCGCCCCACCCGAGTGTGTGCTTTTTAGATATCAGCGGTCCCTTCCTCAAGTAAGGTACTCCCAATGCTTCCGCATGTGAAGTTTGCCAATGCCCTGGAGGGCACAGTCAAAAAGAAGTCAAGTATACTTCGTCTCCCTCTCGATTCCGCTATCACCCCCTGCGCGTGCGTGTGCAACTGGGTAATGTGTGCGATGCAATTACAATTATGTACACCTAAAAATGCCTGTAACGGTATTTAAAGCGATTAAGAACATTATGTACAGCCGTAGCTACTAACTAGGAATATACTAGCAACTGCATTACATCATGTTTTTAATTGGCTTAAACGGCTCCGAAAAGCGGCCTAACCCCGCCTAAGTTGCGCGAAACATGACAAGTGGTGAACAAGACAGCTCACGGTGCTAACGCTGTTCGTCCATAACTGAAAAAGCTCGGAGCAGATCAGTTGGTAGACTTTAACCACACCATCCGTTGCTCCAGTTTTAGTACGACAGATAGTGAGGGAATATTGCTAGTCTTGAAATTTTCTCTTTCTGGTGCCCACTTTAAAATCATTAACGTGTATGCTACTGCACGCGTCACAGCTACAAACAACTTCTTTCGTTGCCTAGGGGTTTATCTTCTAGAGCGCGTGCCCACAATTCTTTGCGGAGATTGCAGCTGCGTCCTTGATAGTATGCGTGATGTACGCGGGCCGGGTCAGGGACGACCGACGTGGAACGCACGCGAACTCGGGTTCCTAGTGCAAGACGTTCACCTGGAGAATGTATGGCCACTCCATCGCGGGAAATATTTCTCTCCCACGTGGAAGCGCGGTTCCTCAATGTCCCGACTAGACAGGTTTTATATAACTCCAGACCTAATCACCGCTGCGTCAACCATAGAAGTAAATCGATTCCCTAGTATGGCCGGTTACATTTCCGACCCAGTGCTCCTGTTCCTGTTTGCAGGTCACCATAGGCTTGATGGAGCCCGACACTGGAAGCTTGATACTAGAATACTGTAAGATGACGTAGCTTTATTATTATTAAAAACAGATATTTCTTCTTCCCTACGGTAGTAGTTAGCATACAACACTGGGACAGTTTAAAATCCATATGGAGGCAACTAGCTCAAACAGTTGGCCAACAAAAAAAGGTTCGTAACACAGCTGAGCTTAACAACACGCTCAAGCGTATCCGGATAGTTATATATGATAAGGAACTAATGCCTTCAATGAGCGAATATCTTGGCATGCTTAGGGAGTGGTACAAACGCCAACTAAATGAAGCAATGCAACCACCCGCTTCCTACAATATGCGTGGTCCTTGCAACAGTAGTTAAGAAATTCAAAGATTTTTGGCGACGCGTGAAACTCCAAACATTATAGAGTGTGTGCGCTGCCCGGATAACACCGTCTCCACAGAACCATCAGCTATAAAATCAGGGTTTCTTTCTTTTCTGAGGTCTTTGCAAGAGATTCGATCGAGGTAGATGAAAGGCACATGGTAGCACAACTATGTTCTGCTTCAAATTCCCTACCTCAGGTTCCACAAAGCATACACTCCCAAATACTGAAGGACGTAACCTGTTCCGAGCTCTACGATATTTTAAGAGAAATAAAAACCGGATCGGCGCCTGGTCGGGATGGTTTGCCAACAAAATTCTACAAGCGTTGCTGGCCAGACTTGGGCGCTTTCTTAGTGCAACTTATAAATTCAATCCTAGAAGATCAGCGGCTTCCAAACTCGTTTAAGGGAGGTCTTTTAATCTTGCTTTTGAAAGAAGAAGAAGACCCCTCTCTACCGAGTTTTTACTGACCAAAAACCGTTTTGAATTCGGACTACAAGATGTTAACTTCCCTTTTGGTGTCCAGAATTTAAGCTCTTTGGCCGTACCTCCTCTCACTGCAACAGGTTGGCTCGGTCCCATACAGAAATATTTTTTCGGCATTTAGCCTAACCCGAGACATAGTAGCCTATACGCACCAAACTGGTATTGCTGGCCTGTGTGTCTCTTTAAACCAAAAACAGGCATTTGATAGGGTCAATCATTCATACCTGCTTGCCATATTTCAGGCATATGGGTTTCCCCCTGAATTTGTTCTGCTTCTCCGAGAATTGTATGATACTTTATCCAGTGACCTGGTCATTAATAGTGCGGTACAGGGTGAAATTGCAATTTATAGAGGTGTCAGACAAGGATGCCCCTTGTCGCCGCTTGTTTTTGTCGTATGTCTAGGCCCCTACATCAGAAAACTTGTTGATAATCCCAAAAATTAGGGGTCTCCCCCTGCCCGGACAAGGGGCGGTTAAAGAGTCTGCGTACGCAGATGATGTGACTATTTTAAATGCAGAGCATTTCAGTAACTCACGATGTCACCCGCGTTGACGTCCGTAGTCGTAGTCCGCACCCCTCCCCCTACACTATATATAAAAAAAATACTATCCGGCGCCAGGTTTCGACCCCTCGACCCTGCGGGCGGAACGCAATGTACATGGTGCTCTACCCACTGTGCCACAAAGCCAACTTTTTTTTTGTAACAGTAACTTTATTTACAAATATACATACAGGGCCAGATGGAGTGGTTACTGAGGTTTCAGAGAACAGTGCAACATGCTTTGCTCACACAGACAAATAATTGCGTTCGGGAACTGTACAAGCCAAGACAAGATTCAGCGTGTTTCGCCAGGGAAGTGGAAACCATTCGAAGGCAGTGCCAGCAAAGCCACGTAGTGCTGGCGAGATTCCTGTTAGAAACACTTACAAATGGGCGATGGTTTCATTTGTTTACAGTATACGGTAATAAGGTAGGGGCAAGGGGTTGGGCGTAGAAGTTATGGAGAAAAGTCGTTAATGGGCAGAAGTGGCCCATAGTGCTGTCCCGCTTCCGGCCCTCAGATCAAGTCCCATCTCCTTTGCTGCTCTACCTTAAACTCCATGAGGGCTCGTGAGCCCCGCGCCAGTGAGTCGCCAAGCTCAGTGTCTGAATCGGGCCCGTCAAGGGCGGCCACTGCCCACTGCGCCTTCTGTACAAAGTGCCTCCACGCCGGCCGCGGGTTTTCGGCACATTCCACCACGTCGACTCTCGCCCTCCATAGCGAGTGGAGACCTATGACGTGGACGCAGTCAGGAGGAGCGGGTGCTCCGAGGCCGCCTCCAAGAACCTCAAGTTCATCCAGGTGAGCTGCCAGTACGTGTCGAAAGAGCACTGCAGCTCGTCCCAGAAATACGACGCCGTGTTGCACTCCACAAAGACGTGCCCTGCCGTCTCCCTCCTTCCACACAACAAGCAGTTGGTCCCTCCAGGAAGAAAGAAGCCCCTCTCCCCCTGTCTTGCCTTAGTGGGTAGAACCCCTGTGTGAAAGCGGAAGAAGAAATCCTTCGAACCAGAAGGAATGAGGAGCTTCCGCACTCGCCGGAGGACGTCACTTTTCATGCGCCCTAGAGGTGGTGAGCGGTACATGGGGGGTGGAAGGATCTGTTCCACCAAGTCCCAGTACAGCTTCTTTGGGGCCACTGCGCACAGGTACTCCCAAGAGAACAGTCCCTGCAAGAGGGCCACCGCTGCCGCCACTTCTTTGTAAAAGCCCGTTGCCCGGTTACTATGTGTAAACTCCGCTGTTGTTGGCAGCCAAGGGGCCAAATGTGAGGAGCCTACGTTTTGCAGAGCAGCCCGAAGGAAACCGTCACGACGATCCCAGAAGAACAAAAAACGTTGCACTGTCAGCTTGAGCTCCACGTTAACAAGCCCGAGGCCACCCGCTTCCGGACTCCAGAAAATGTTAGTGCGACGCATAGGCTCGTAGGTGGATCGCCAGAGGAATACTGCGAACAGCCGGTGTAGCTTGGCCACTGAGCCTGCGTCGATGGTCGATACTCTGGCCACGTACAGGACGGCCGGGTATAACACGGCACCAAACATGTGCCCTTGAGAAAAAGGCGATGTGTCGCGCTCGCCAGGGCTCCAACTTCCTACCCGCGGCTGCCAGCTTTGACTGCCAGCGGGGGGCAATGGCTCGGCCGCAGTCCAGGTTGACTCCGAGGTAGCGGGTGACGGCCTCCCTCCATCGGACTCCGTAGAGCTGTGGTGGTTTGGTGGGCCATTCACCTAGCCATGCTCCCTCGCACTTAGAAAGATTCAGCTCAGCACCCGAAAACCGACAGAATGATTGCGCGAGCGCGACGATCTCCCTCACCTGTTCTTTCGACGAACATACGAACGCGACATCATCCGCGTAAGCCAGGACTATTAGTTCTTCGTCGCCGAGAACCAAGCCTTTGACTGACTTCGATGCCATTGCCATTCTGCAAAGTGGCTCTATATATAATGCAAACAGAATCGGGGACATGGGGCAGCCCTGCCGGACCGACCTTCTCACGGCGATGGGGCTCCCCACCTCTCCATTCATAATGATGCTGGTGGTGATTTCAGTATAGCAGATCTTGATCCACTCCACCATTTCGTCCCCTATCCCGCACCGATGGAGGAGCATCAACAGAAAGGCGTGATCTACTTGGTCGAAGGCCTTTCTGAGGTCGAGTTGCAAGACAGCAAGGGGAGAAAACCCTGACTCCGCCACCTCACAGACAGTCCTCATGCGGTGTAGGTTGGTGTTTACAGAGCGGCCTCTGAATCCGCATGTCTGATGTGGTCCCACCACACTGCTGAGGGCCTTCTCGAGCCGTCTGGACAGGATTCGGGATAGGATTTTGTAGTCTGTTGATAGCAGACTGATAGGCCTGAAATCTTCAACACTGGGTGCCGTATCATGAAACGTTTTTTTCGGTATAAGGACCAAATTACTGCTCCGCATTGAAGGTGGCAGCAGCTTTGTGTTTTTGATGTTTTCGAATACCGACGCCAAAACAGGGCTGATCTCCTGTCGGAATACCTGGTAGAACTCCGAAACGATCCCATCCGGCCCCGGTGACTTATTCTTTGGCAATTCCTTTATAGCGCTTTTGACTTCTTCGACCGTGATGGGGTTGTTTATGACGGCCTTAACGTCCTCCGGGACCATGGGCAGCTCATCGAGGACATCCGGCGGAGGAACATCGGGAACAGCGCGCGAGAACAGCTTCTCGTAGTAGTCGCCGAAGGCAGCCGCCACCTCCCCGCTCCCACGAGCGAGCCCACCAGGGTGGTTAACCTCGGAAATCGCTTAGTGGCAGTCCTTGCCCGCTCGAAAGCACCAAAAGTTTCGACGGCTGTGCCTCGGCCACCACTCGCTGCTCCCTACTCCGCACAAGAGCCCCCCAGTACCGCTTTTCCAGCTCGGATCGGATCTCCTCTTTCACGCTGCGAATGTCCTCCGAGAATTCCCCCGGCCTCTCCTCGTCCGCTTCCACAAGAGAGTGTAGGCACTCCGTGAGTCGACTTAATTTCGCCTTTCTGTCTCTACGCTACGAACGCGCCTTATATCCTTGACTCATTCAAATTACTGCTGACGAGCGCTCTCTCGTCAGCAGTTGCCAAAAGTGCAACAACATTAACGTAACGCAAACTACTTAACGTCGTGCGCCCCCGGAAATGCTCTGCATTTGATCGTGCCCCTCGCGAGGGGGATGTTTGACGCTACCTCTTGCAAGACCGAGTGCAACCGCCGAGAACAAGGTCCCACGAGCGGCGCGCGCGCCGTGGACTGGTGGCGCCATCTGTCAGCTGCGACGCGAACTACCATCAAGGCAGTCAGAAAACCGAACGCGCGAAATACAAGTTTCACTCTCCCGCGCGCACGCCGCGTGAGCCCAAAAGTTCGGCGATCCGCGCAGTAACATAGCGAGACCACAGCGTGTACACGGTCAGTGGTAGAGCCTAATAACGTTTTTTATCCGGGACACTGATAGCCTCACGGCTGTTTTAGGGGACTTCGAGTCTTATGCTTTACTTTCAGGTTCCGAGTTAAATGTTACAAAAAGTGCTGTCCTCCCTCCGGGAAACACTACACTCGCCCCAATCCATAACTTAAAATAGTTCGAGACCTGAAGATTCTCGGGGGCAAATTTACCGAAGAAGATGTTTCTACAGACATGAGGCCCGACTTAGTTGATGATATTCAAAAGAATGTTGCCAGGGCTAGGTCTTTCAACCTCTGTTTTTCGGAGAAATCGCATCTGATTAAATGCGTTTTTCTTGCTAAATTCAATTCTGTCTCCAGGATTATGCTGCCTCCCAATCCTGTTACGCACAAAGTGTCCCGCAACATTTTTTCTTTCTTTTGGGATGGAAGCACGGAGCCTTTAGCGAGGGATGCCCTGCGCCTCCCACGCCGCTCTCGGGGTTATAGTCTCCCTTGCATCGACCTCATAAGCCAGTTGTTGGCCCTTAGACTCATCTGTTCACTTCTCAGTGACGTAGAAGCTCCGGGCAGACCTTTCCTCCTATACTTTCTCGGTCCTTCTAGACGGGTTCTTTGTCCAACTCTGGCCAGAAATCTGCACCCCAGTGCAGCTATCCCGTCAAGACTCTTCAAGGTCATCATTACTTTAGCTAAGAAAATTCGTGAACTGGATGCTGATCTCGATTTTGTGAATGAACAACCTGCCAGGCTGTGTGAAAAAATAGTTACTGCGAGATCGGGCAGACGTGTGGATCCACCAGATTTCCCCTGGTTACAGCTGACTTCAGGTAGGCTGCCAGAGGACGCCAAAAACATCCAGTGGCAAAAAGCGTTGCGAATTATTCCCACAAAAGACAGATTATTTTGCTGGGGAGTAACACAGAACTCTTCCTGTCCCAACTGCGGTCAACCAGAATCCACGGCTAACACTTTCTCAAGCTGCAGTGTTGCGCGTTGCTCTTGGCGCATCATACACCGTGCCGCTCCAAGTTTGGGGCTTGCACGGTATCAACTGAGAGAACAGTGCCCTGGAACACCCCTAGGCAAACTAGTCGTAGTAATTAGTGATTATATACTATGGCGTAGTCGCTGCAGGGCTGTAGCACAAAATCGCAGGCTACGTATGCAGTGGCCCTTGCTTTCCTTTTTCGAGACAAGACCTCGTGACCTTTTTGGAAGGCGAGTTGGCCCTTCTCTTTGGGTGAGGAAGAGTTTCTGCGACATTGGTCTACCCGGTTTATTGAGGTTTCGAACAAAAAGGTTATTATTCATGCCAGTTTTCCAGACCTGTGTCCTTGGGGATTTTTGTTGTAACAAGTGATTTTGGTGCTAGAATTGTGTGTTAGTTCGGTACAGTACCCGTTGTGACATAAAACCAAACCTGTTCTGTATATTGCTGCATTTTTGAAGCGAATGTTTTTGTATCATTGTTTACCTCGCATGTTAATCTTTTGGTTGTAAGCAACTCTAAATTCTTTGTATGTTAATCTTTTGTCTACAATCAACTTGAAGCTATTTATATGTTTCTGTAAGTGTCTGTTACTTGCAGCCTTCGCGCTCTATTAGTTTTGTAGCAACCGGGGCTGCACTTGTTTAATTGTTTCTGGTTATTACGTTGTATCATTGATACCAGGATTTTTTTATAATAAATTTATCCTTTAAAGATCTGTACCGGATGT
The DNA here is from genome assembly GCA_013339765.2 of Haemaphysalis longicornis. Taxonomy (NCBI): domain Eukaryota; kingdom Metazoa; phylum Arthropoda; class Arachnida; order Ixodida; family Ixodidae; genus Haemaphysalis; species Haemaphysalis longicornis. Next base: position 173,635,122 of record CM023453.1, read on the forward strand.
TCACCATACTGTGCTCCAATGAGAGAGCGTGACCTGTTCGATGAAGTATTTTGGAAATTGACCATGTCTAGGGCGACAAATATTGGGAGGCGCCTTCAGCAGTGTTGCTTGCTACTTCCCATTTTGGGCGAATCTAACGTCGGAAGTGAAGCAAAATACTGCGAATTAATTGCAAAATAATTCACCCTTTTTTACACATTTTCACTAATGCCTTTAGCATATAAATCTTATCTAAATCTTTTTCTTGTGCGCAATAGGATCCAACTCTGAAGCAACATTTCCTTTTCAACCCATCTGAACCCACGTTTTCACAATTTGGCGAATACCCAATCCTGGCACTCGCTGAAGCTGTACATGCTATCCCAAAGATACCATGGTTCCTGGAAAACTACGGAACGACAGCAACACTGTGGCTGCTCTAGAAATAGGCAGCGCACTCGATTAATTTTGCGTTCAGAGCGCGACGAAAGAAGACGGGAGCAGCGAAGGCGACTTTTGAGTTGCATCAATCGACCCCAAATTACGCGTGGTGCAGCAGCAGCTGAGCGACTCAGAATTGACATGAGGTCGCTCACCGAAGTTCTTCAAGAGCAAAAGGAACTTGATGCGATTTCTCGCAGGAATTTTCTCGAGCGTACCGGCTGAGCCACACTTCTACAAAAAGCGTTCGCCATCATGAGAAACTGAAATAACAAGTTAGAGAAGCAGCTAATTCACAGACAGAACAAATGTTTCAAATAAGGTGTGCCGTTTGAAGCAAGACGATGGTTTGCGCCAGAAAGGCGAACATTTGCTGCTGTATGCAGCTAACTTTTATTTCTCAGTATTTTGTTGATTTAATTATTGTTATTGGTTTTAGATGAAATGATCCATTTTATTTGCCGTAGCGTGGACACCGACGTCGGTGTTTCATGCAACAAATTAGAACTGATAATGGGGTTACTTTGCTTTAAGTAATTGTAACTGTAACCTCGTTAATTTTAATGATAACGCGCCCACGGCCTGGTTTTTCACTTGATTGTTTACTGTGAAATGCTCTATGCAATACAGCAGACGAAATCTTAATTTGCAAGATTTTCACCAATGCCACGTATGGCTCGGAAGAATCGGAAAACCGCAGCAGCAGCAAGAAAACACTACGTACCAAACGCTGCATACAATCAACTCCAACGTTTCCTTTGTATCATATGGCAGGGGCATAACTTCCAGAAATACGGAACTTTCCCACTTCCCCTCTTGACTTAAATAGCCCCATCGATCCCAGCACACTCGGAAAACACTCCAGAATCCAAATAGTACAGCTTGGAGTAAAAAAAACAACTGAATATAAAAAATGTAGCAAAAAGCCTACAATTATTTCCGTGTTCATCTCTAAAATTCTCAAGAATCCAAGTATTATTGCAATAAAGGAACTGTAATCCCACGCTTCGTCACGTTAGTACCCTCTCCCTCTCATCAGACCGTGCCCACCTCTAAATGCTGGAACAATTGCTTCACAGCACACTAACTACGCGGGCATAGAGTGGGAGCTAAACAAAAACATAATCTTATAATTGAGCCTCCATTAGGCCATTAGTTAGGGCCACTTTCCATGTAATCTGCAGTGACAAGGACCCTCTCATCACTTTGTGATAATTACCTAAGGAGATTAGTGTCGTCCCTTCTCGCTACCTTCTACGGACTGCTGACCGAAGTCTTGTCCCTCTGCCCTTTTGTGTCAGTGAATGCTGATAATAGCAAGAAGGCATTACCCAGGCACAATGCCATAATCAGCTCTTCTCAATTTGAATGAGAGGAGAGCCACACGACAAGAAGCGCTTACACCACTACACTGCAGGCGGAATGTGTGCTCGTCCTCGCGTGCTATGCCAGGCGCCATGCTAGACGTCTTCATCATTATCTCGAATTCTGTAGCTTAAGACAACCGGAAGGGGTGTTCTGGCTCCTTAAGTGGATTACACTGTACCGTACTTTCCTCGATGATGCGATGCAGCAGTACTGGTTTCCTTCGTAGTCCTCGAGTGGGTTCACTCAGATCAATGTTGCTTTGTGTTCTGCCAGTTATTACTTATTTGTGCACTCATTCTGAGCGATTTAAAAGTGTCAAGTGCTGGTTCTTCGCAACAAAGCACTACTTGATTATGAAAAGGTGCGTAGCAGGGATGCATAGAAGTCGATTGGTGATTTTGTTTGTTTTTTTGGCCCTCACCGAAGCAGTGTGATCACGGAAGTATTACAGATTTGTGTGAATCGAAAACGGGTTCGCTTAATCGAAGGTTCGATGCCGTGATCTTCGTAACAGCAGCAGCATGATTTGGCCATCCTGCCATTGTAAAGAGGGGATCCAAGCAAGGCCTTCTTCGAACAGGGCATGGTCAACTGTCCGTAGAGGTTGCCGATTGGCGCGGATGCATCAGAGAGACCATTTGGGTCCCTAAGCATGCCACCGGCCCTAAATACTGATCACCGCTTCAGATTGCAATCGAGACTCCTCGATACGTAGCCTCTGCTGCAGTTATCAATTGCCAACGTATTAAGACAACCTCCCGCATTAGTGGGCCACATATGCATGAGTATTTAGGCCTGTCCCCTCCCAGCTCCCCGTGTGTATTTATACACATTGGGCCGTCACAGGCGCTTCGGGCAGTGTTGTTTCTTTATTTTGGGTGTTTCAAAAACACTTCGCTGTACCAGTGGTAATAACTCGTCATTACGTCAAGCAGGTATTCAACAAATTCTTGCGTTGCGCTACAACGTGGAGTAACCAACTGACCATGCTAAAACTTTTTACGCTTGAGCGAGAATAAATAAGGTGCAGCCTTTTTTTTTCAAGGAAAAACCAGGAAGAATGCTGATTATGCCGAAAAACTGCGGAAACAATGGAGGGAATCCGCCTCAAGGCTGATGTTTGCTCTGCGTCCCGCGGCTTTCTTTCGAAAGCTTTCCTTCATCCCTGGCTGAGTCAACGGCATCCGCATTTTGGTGCAGAGCTCTCCAGCGCACCCGATAGAAAAGCTTTTCGACGCGACTGAAGCCAACTACGACGGCCTGGCCAGTGGGAGTGTTATTTTTTGACGTTGCCGACGCATGGGAGCTGTTTTTGTCCGCTGTGCACAGCTTTGAATATCTGCGCCAGAAGCCAGCTCTGTCTTCATGACGAGCACCGTTGAGAAGTGAAGCTTCACTTTCTCCCGAGTTGCAAGACGTTCTCCTCTTACTGCAAATATTTGTATCTGCATCCGCAGAGAATTTGTTGGGGCAGTCTAGACTTCGTTTCAACATCCGGTATCTGGAGCAGTTGTTCAATTCGGGGTGCCGAAGCGGGTTCTCAGGGCATCGTAAAGGATCAGCACGAAAACCGCTTAGCGCTTGCATTCGCCCGCGTGCAGATAGTTCAGGTGAACGCTATTACTTGTCGACGCATCTTTCCTTTTTAGTTCTATGCACTCAGAATCCGGGTTATCCTGAATCAAGGTTTATCCTGGTTTCCGTTCCTGTCCGATATAAACACTTTTTACTTAGGCTGATAACTTTTGCTTTTTATCCCTTTTTGAGATTCTTCAGGTGCCCTCAAGCTGTGAGACATAGAAGACCCTTTCAGTGTCAGCCGTCACTAAAAAACCACGAACATTTGTTAGGCTCTTCATATGCTTAATTTGTGATGTCGCCCAAGCCACTCACGGTAGCAGTCATTTACTTGTTAAAATGACGGCCATGGTCCGTCCAATCAAATTCCACTGGTCGCTGTTCTCATTCTATCGGGTAAAGAAGTTGCTGTCGGCTTATGTTCCTAAAAACTATAAACTATAGTTTATAGTTTTATCATATACGATAAAATACCTCTTTAAAAACCCCAAGCCCAGAAGACTTATCGTGATGGACTGAGTAAACAACCAGGAAAGTCACGTGGCTGCAAAAGCCCCAAATATTTCATGCGCCTCGGTTGGGAAGGCTTTAGATACTGTTTTGTTAACAGCTCCACGCTTCTTCCCCGCCGTCCAACAAGTGGAACGCTTATACATGTTCCAGTTGCCTTCTTCTACGCGTTCTGTACTCTAATGTAAAATAAGCTACCTTTATCACACTAGTTTTGTTCTTGCATCAAAGAGCCTGGTATAAAAACAACTTTCTGAAGCTCTAAATTACAAAATAATATTAGTTACCACGTTTCGTTTAGTACAACCGCAATGCTTCGAACCGTGGAGAGCTAAGCAGAAGTGATGTTTGAATACGGGGTCACACGTTATAACATTGCGCCGAAGATACCAAGATAGCATCACTGCGCCATCGTCACAAAGAGTATTACTCCTTCTGCTCGCAAAAGCCAGATTTGCCTTTGCAACCTACGCAGACCGTTGTTGTGACAGGTACTGTCATTTAAAAGACCATTCATTTCCTGGAAGCGAGAGGGAGGAAAGAGAGCCGAGGGGGCGCTCTAATGAATGTGTTGTTCTTGCTGCTCTAAACAGCGCTCCCGCGAGCCCGAAAAAGCAGCCCGCAGTTGCCACACACCGCTTAGGCTCCTGACGTCACCTGAAAACCGGGAACCAACGTAAACAGGAAGGGCCCAGGCACACGGACTCCTGCTCCCCATCAGTACACACTATCTACAGAAATTCGCGAGCTTATGCAACAGAATGACAGCAATTATTTTACAGCTAACGTCAGAGTATTATGGCACCTCCTAACGCGGGGATGTTAATGCAATCCTTCAGCAAGTACTTCTGTTAACTATCCCGAAAATGTCCAAACGTGATGACCCAAATTATTATTTTGAAAGTTTCCAAAGTTTTCTTGTTTGCAAGGGCTTTTACAGCGAAGTACTGCGGCTGCAGCGCAGTAGTCTTGTCGAAACGATTTTTCCTAATTAATTCCAAACATCTCGCCGAGTATGTCACTTATTCTTTGTCTTCTTCACATCGTAAAATCGTTCTGCTCCACAAACGATTACTGATAACCGTTGGATCGTTTTATCCCATCTTGTTGCAAACATCTGAAAGCTTATACTGTGTGTACCATCACAGCATGATCAAAAACGAAAATATTACCGCCAGCACAAAACCAGCATGCCGGCAGCATGAGCTCGATAAGAACGACGAACACATGTAGCCTTTTCCTACAGTACACGGCTGGGTTGAACGGTACATCTAGAAAGCACAGGTGTACTATCTCTGGCGGCTGCGTTGTGATCTTTAAAGTATTTGGTGTATCTGGTTCTTTTCGTGTGCATGGACACAGGTTCCTCACCACAAGCACTCCACGTCCACAACACACACTCATGTAAGTCTGCGGCTACGCGCACGGGCCCCTTGCAACGTTTCTGTCGTCGCTTCCTTTTTGGGGACAGACGAAAATTTTGTCTACGAGATTGCGCGCTTGCATATAGCATTTCTAAAATATCTCGGACAACGGCGATAACGTCAGGACAAGTATCGCCACCACAGACATGTTACACTGACCGAATCTGCAAAACTCACAAAGCGAATGTGGCAACGGCGACTCCGCAAACTTATAAAAAAGTGAATTGGGAGGTTGTATATAGTGACGACTGAGAGTCGGCACACAAAAAGAAAAACTAGAAACCATATGATGCTATCTGAACCGATAGGTAACGCAGTGGCACCACCGACATGGCGGGTTCGTTTTAAACGTATATAATAGAGAGTTTTAGTATAGCGCTTTAGCTGTAGCGTTAACGTTTCGCGGGCCGCAATCGCGAACGGATAGCGCCTCGTTATGCTACGGTTAGCGTGCCCGCTAACGCTATGGGCGCGCTAAAGTGGTGCTTTCCGCTATACTAAAACCCTCTAATGCCTGATTAACCGTATGCCCGCTATACGGCACTGTATACATGCCAGCTTTCTTTGCAGCTCTACTATGTTCTTTGCACTTTTTATACGTTTTTTTTTTGTACGGTCACTGTATCCCTGAGCGTGGAATGGCAAACCACCATCGGTCCTTTGCCTCTACGGTATTCTTTGTGTAGACGATTCGGTAATGATGAGCTAGGGAGGAGTTTAGAAACAGGTGGAATGAAGATGGTCTGGTGATACTATTAAGTGAACTAGACGATCCTGAACAGAAGACTTTGTTTCTAGCCCCGAAGGGAGGGGAGCGTGAATGTGTGAAAGCGCACGTGAGTGGACTGCGTACATTCTAGCCAGAGGACTTGATTTTGCATCAAAAGAGGGCCCATAAAATGTGTTCATTATTTTTTTGCTTGATCAATGTAATGCTTTTTTTTAGAGTCTTTAAAAATAAACTCTGCGAATGTTGAGAGCACGCGTCGTGTTGTTGCCAGGTATGCTAGATGCGCGTGGTGAACCTTCTTGGCTCCACCGATTGGTTTAATGGACGCGGAATTAGGTACTCACGGTATTCATCATCATAGCGATATAACCTGAAGCAGGTCCAATCGATAAAGATTTGTGTTTGTGATCCGAAGCAGTAAAAGACGTGGGATTACGGAAGACAATAGCGAATTCGACCGTAACTGACGAAAGAGCTAGGTACGTTGTAGTATTTTTTCGGCTGCCGCTAAATATCACACCACTGCTTTGTTCGCTTCCGTTGCATCGTTAGGGGAACATACATGAGTCAGTTGTATATCTCAAATAATTGGGCTCAAGGAAACACAGAAGAAAATGTGTTTTGTTTTTTGCGATTTCTCAGCAATTAGGGCATCTTCAGCCGCCGCAAAAACACTCAGGTGAAACTTTCGATTGAAACACAGTTGATAGTTATTTTTGGCCACCCCCCAATCCCCATAACCAGGTATTTAGGAATTACACGGAAAGTTGCGTTATTCAATCTTTTAAAGGGAGGATAGCGTGAGACGTCTTCAGCTAATTGAAGTTTACGCGGTTAACATTAAGTGACCCTGCAGGCCTCAACGCAGGACCGCTTCTTGAAACCCATTGTGCCGGAAAGATGTCACCCAGCTACCTTGGTGCTTTGCTTGGTTGTGGCCGGAACAGTCGTCACGTAAGAACCACATATCCTGACGATGTCCAAGCGGAATGCGGCCCCTTCATGGTGTTGCGCACAAATCTGCTCGAGATAATGCGCCTCCAGAAACGCGGTACCAGTGAGCCTGCCTTCGCATATTACTGGACACCTTAGATTGAAGACTTACGGGTGCTCGTGATGGCCATAAAGCCCTTTGGGGAGGTTCATCGCGCACTTGTTTTAAATGGGCTCGTCAGTCGACAATGCGTTTCTTAAAAACTAGGGATTGTTCTCTTGCTGTTTCAAAAATCAAACGCAGCATCCAAGCTTTGCTTCATGACGCCAGAATGTGTGCGCGCCGCTTCTCGTTGAGTTATGTTGCCGAGTTATGTCTCAGGGTTCCTCCTCTCGGGAGGAAGCTAGCACTTGGCGGCGACTTCAAACAAACACCTTCCCCCATCACAGTCGCCACCACCTCATCTTCCCCATCCCTTCCCTGTGTACTTACTGACCCCAGCCTGGCACACTATGCCATATTTATTTATTTATTTAATAACATACCGCAGACCATGACAGCCCAAGCAGGAGCAGCATAAGGAGGAGCATAAGGAACAATATTAAAGATACAATAATACAAACAGCAAAAGCAGAAATAATTAACGGAAGTATGAAACGCCGTTCCCGAGGCACAACTAAAGAGGCGCAAATAAACGTTTGCTTGTAATAAACCAAGCTAGTTAAGAAAATGTTCTCATGCATTGTTTTAATTAATAATTTTGCCGGGGAAAAAGAAAATTTAAACAAATTGGTAGAAGCGAACATTGGAGTTAAGGACAGAGAATGAAAATGACGACTACGGCGAGTAGCAAGGAATTTCAAGTCAGGTTTGTGTTGACAAAATAAATACAACAATTTAAGGCGGAAAAACATTCTTCTGGATTCCAGTGCTTGAATTCTGCTGCTACGCACCAGCTCGGAAACAGAATCAGGGCGACGATATTTAAAATAAACAAACCTAACAGATCTTTTTTTTAATCTTTCGTTACAAATCTATGTACTTTGTTGTGTAAGGGTCCCAAACAGCGCAAGTATATTCCAGTTTAAGCCTAATTAACGTTTTTTATGAAAGTAACTTAACATTAGGTGGTGCATCTCGAAGTTAATGGCGAAGTGAACAATTTACAAAAGGCAGAGGAAGCAACATTAGTAACGTGCTGATTCCAGCTTAGGTTATACGTTCAAGTTATGGCCAAAAGTTTATATTCTTTTCCTTCGTTTAATTAAGTGATTTCCTGCGCGAGAGTACAAACATTGGGGTGAATTGCGTTTTTCGGTCATGCGAGGGGAGACGGTGTTTTCTGGATTTGATACCATGCCCCATTCAAAGCTCAGAAGAGAATGTCAGTGAGTGAGGAGTTTAGAGCTTCTGGGTAGAGTTAATATTATTATAAATAACGCAGTCTTCAGCGAAAAGTCTTAATTGGACGGACTCTTTTATGACGGTGACAAAATCATTACAGTTAATTTAGGAAAAGTAAGGGGCCAATAACACTACCCTGTGGGACTTCGAACGTGACAGGAAGAGTACTAGAATTAGAACCGTCAATGTCTGCATATTGGCTCCGATTGGACAAATAATCCGAAACCCATGCTACAGGAAAGGAAGGAAGCCACATGAGATGCAGTTTGTGAATCAGTTTTTGACGCGGGAATAAATCAAGCGCTTTGGTGAAGTCTAAAAAAATGGGCATATGGCTTGCCAACACACCCCACGTTCATTGCCATCCCCAGGCTTCTTCATTGCCCTCTGTTTTGTTTTACTTTTGTTTTTGCTGACATAATTAAGTCATTTACATTTGCATCAATTACATTAAATAACTGCCTTTGGCGCTCTTTGCCCTGGTTGGCCTTGCGACAACAAAATTCAATCAACCGCACCGAGATTTCCTCCCCTCCCCCCCCCCCTCCGCAACCCCTCCAGTGGAGGGCTTTCCTGACAAGTCCAGACTCGGATACCGAGCTCAACCTGGTGACCCGAAAGAGGAAAGCCAGTCGAAGCCAAGGAATCCCGGACTAGGAATGTCTTCCACGGATCAAAGCCCATAACACGGGCCTCTACTCGATAAATCTGTCTTTCTCTCTGTTCTCTCCTACTTCTTTTGCATTTCTTTTTATCTTCATAGCTATGAGTGAAAGCCTTGTCCAATCACTTTTTTTACCTGCGCTCAACCTTAACATTACGTCCTCTTAACGTTGACCCTAACGACGCGTCGCGCAACGTCACACTCAATGTCCCTCACGCTGAGGCTACGGGTGGCGACGTTATATAGCTCAAAAGCGTAATGTAGGGCCTAACGTAGGGTGCTCGCGTGGCCGCGCCGCCCTCCCTGCGATTCGACCACCATTTGGATGGTCGCGCATGACCACCATCTTACTTACGTGATGTGTGGCAACCAAAGGGTACCCAAGGCAGCGCATAGCAGGCACGTTCTCAGGTAATAATGATTTCGCGCCTATTTCTTCATTATGTAATGCCGTGGCCAACGCGTTTTTCCCCTTCTGACTGAAATAAGGCTTGAGGGATGCCGTATTGATTGATTATGAGGTTTCACGCACCCAGGGTACGCAGGCGATACGGCGCGCCGTAGTGGAGGGCTCCGGATTAATTTTGAACACCCATGGGGATCTTTAACGTCCCAACGAAATATGTATACACAGGCGTTTTCGCTTTTCGACTCCATTAGAAAACAGCCGCCGCGGCCGGGAATCGAACCCGCTCCCGTTGGCTCAGCAGCGCAACGCCTTGGCCCCTGAGCCACCGCGGCGGGAGATGCCCAATTAGCGAAACGGAACCTGGTTTGGAAATACTATCGTCTTAAGCTCAGGCACAACTTCTGGGCCAGCACAACAAAGGTTACATGCACCCGGGAACTGAGTACAGTCGAGCATGAATATTTAGAACTACAAGGAGATCGCGAAATAATTCGATAATTCGAAATATAAAAAGCTTAGCTGACAACTCCGCATATCAATGAGAGCCTTTCAAGTTCGCGACAATCGGTAACTTACCGATTTGTTCTCGCAGCACGGAAAATCGGAACAACGGCGCAACGAACAGCGCACCTTATTTATCATTTTAAAAAAGAAAACATCTGTGAGATTTGCTTGCTACTTCTGCGTCATAAAGTTCGCCACATTGTCTTCACACTTACTAATGCCGTCCACATAAGAAAGTCCGCCGTTGTACACTGCGCCACAACTCTGGAGAGTCTGAACACTGACGCAAGCTCGGCTGCAGAAGGTGATTGGGAACATTGTCAGGCCGCTAGTACGGTTTCGCGCTCTTCGGCATCGGTGATGTCCGCCACAGCCTGCACATCGTCGTCAGCACTTACGAAATCGTGTGCCGTTGCGTCTCGTTCGGAATGACGCATCGGAATGCTATAGATCTCTAAATTCACTTTCGAGGCACCCAGCGCCGTCGTCTTCGGTATCGATCAGAACACGTCTCTTCTAGGGCCGCGCAAAAAAGCCGCTTTGCGCACGACATGCACCGGAACGACGGGGTCGTGGCCGCGCTGCATACGCCTTTACATCAGGTTTGATGCGCAGTATCGCGCTCAAAAATGTTGCGAGAAATTTCCAATACCTCTGCAGCCGACACCTTTTCACCGGCCTGTACCTGTCGAATGATGCTCGCTTTCGTCACTAAATCCAAATTTTCCCGTTCTTCCGTGACCAAGGCTCCAAAACACGTGCCGCGGACACAAACATGCACCACCCCCATAGGTCCCCCTGCGCGAGCCACCACTCATAACCGTTCAAGCACGCAGAAAAAATAGCAGAAACCGAGAGCTAAAGCGACTTAAGGCCGGATTCCCCTCCACCTTTGTAGCCTTTCGCACCCAACCACTCCCCACATTCTCGCTGCCACGCGGCTGGTCCCCATGCTAGCGTGCGAGCAGTTCTTGAAGGCCACCGAAGCGATGCAGCGACGCCTGAGGGCGCTGCAGCGCCCGCGAGAACTCATCATCATCATCATCGCATTCGCCTCATCAGGAGAAGCGTCATTGGAGAGGCTCTTGCGGCGCAGCGTACGATATACCTAAGAAGAACATGTTGCTGAGCGTATTTGTTTTGGTCTAAGAACCCACTGAGTAAAAATCAGAGATCAGAAGGCCCGTGAATTGCTGGAGGCACATCGCATAAGATTGGAGGGGACAGAGTGCATTAGTGATGCTTCTCGTGATACTGTTCAACGCGAAGGAGCGGTTTTTAGATAAATTATTTCGATTACGATTGTTGGCACGTCTATTGCGCATGTGTGGATGTACCTATAAATGTACGATGATATCTTTCCTAATAAACAGTTGAAAGTGTAGCGCCTGTCCCGTGTCCTATTTCTTGTGTGTGTTTCTTTGCCCCACTCAGTATGATGATGATGATGGTTTGAGTTTATTGGCGCAAGGCCGACATTGGCAAAGAGCGCCACCCACTCAGTATGTTCTTAGTCCGATACACCGAATGTGCCGTGATTGGGAGTTCGATACACTCGTACGAGAGTGCTATAATTTTGCATAGCAAAGCCAAGAGGGAAGTTCATACTGTTCGATGTAGACATAGTAATTCGGAAACACAGTAAAGACATAGTATAGACACAGTATAGACATAGTATACACATAGTGTAGACATAGATAGCATTTGATACTTTATAGACACAGTAGTCTGTATGTACCGGTTCCATGTATGTGTGCTCGAGTGTATTAGAAATAAGGCTGTAGAAGGCATCGGTACGTCTTGCTCTGCCTCTTGTGTAAGTGATTTTCCAGATCTAAAGCCCCTGCTCATTATTATTTATTTATTCAAAGTGCCTGGCCTTTCCCAATGCCCAGCTGGGCGTTGGGCAAGGATGATTTGTAGAGAAAATTACAGCAAATATTAACAAAACTTATGCACTAAATAGTCATGTTATACGTATATATATCAAGAAGTAAAGTAGCACGAACAGTGCAGGAAAGAACACCATCACAACGACCACGGCGACAGTTTACACAAGTAATAAAAACATCCAGTAAAACGCAATGCGGAAACTCGAAAAAAAAAAAACAGTCAGTGGGGCATGCACCATTCCAGTCGTAACAGCAAAATAGAATAAAAGGCGCTTACGGAAAAGAACGACAGCATGCCTTTTGCAATTTAAAAATGCCTCTGCAAGTGATGACGGAAAATTTCCGGGTTAGTCAGCGACACGATATTATCAATAAGATCATTACACAAGCGGATAGCACACGGAAGAGCGGATGAATTAAATGCGTCTGTGGTGAAGTATATGCGTGCGAAGCTACGTCGATTGTAATCTGCGTGATGTGAAAACAGGGCTTACAGGGAATAACGGGAAACGTCTCGCGCTATGAATGTATTTGTAAAAAATGAATAAAAGAGCGATTTGCCGGCGCAGATGCAATGGTTCTAGTGAAAGATCGTGTTTTATTTTTGTTATGCTTGCGGTGAAGTCACATGAAGTGAACACGATACCTCGGACTCCATCGCAGTTGCTCTTCAGCCCCATGCGCCTCATTTGCACGGGCGTTGAAAACAGCCTGTGCAGCTCGCTTTCCTTTTTGGCTTTCTCCTCAATAAAACACTATTTTCTCTCTCCTCCGGGGTGTGGCAAGAACTCAGAATGTCGACCAAACAAGAACCTGCGTTTCCAACACACTGCCTTCGAGAACTAAGTTACTTGCGCAGTGGATGTGCTGTTCCGCCCTAAACATGCCTCAACACAGTAGGTGTCCACGAGGTGACAGGTTGCTGTGTTTCGCCGCGGCCAACAAACAAGAAACGGACACCTGTTCCAATGTGCCCTGCTCTTAGACGGTCGCGGCTGACAGGCGTCGACACGCCTCCGTATCCACCCCCTCCCCCTTCGCCTCCTACCCTTCGAAGGAGCAAAGAGAACGTGGCAACGAGCGCGCTCACAAATAGACGAGCTTCCTCTGCCCGTTTTTTTTTCTTTTGCTACGTTAGAATACGAAAGGGAGAAAATGACATTGAGAAGTACGGCCCCGATTACGAGGCCTTGGCGCTTATTTATCTTAAATTATCTTAAATACTACTTTAGGGTACCACTGTGTATCTTATATCTGTATCCCGTCGGACTCTCTATCTTAGTATCCGCTCCTAGGATACCAATTGTATGGAATGTTCCCATCTTACGATACCGTATTTTTATATAGAGAATGACAAAGTAAATGGATATTGCAAGACGCAATTACAAAGAGAGAACCGCGATGGCCTAGACACGAACAGCGTCTACGTCTTCTTCTCGTTCTTCACCAAGTCAATCAGCGTGACCTGCGTGTTCTTCTTGTCTGGAAAACAGCACATGTCTGCAAAGCTGTGTGCCAGTGTAAAATTTGCACCATTACCAGAGGCACTCTGTAACCATATACATTTACTCAACCAGCAAATAATTTTAGATGTGCGTTTCTGATTTTGGGTCGCTCCGTTCTGGATCCTGGGGTGATGGAAAAGTCGGCAATGTTTTTTTATCGTCAGATTTGGATTGTTCTTTCTTCGGACTAACCACGCACGCGACATTTATATTCGTGCACGTTCATTTACGGCTATCTCTGAGGCTCTGATTCAAAGCGTCGAGGGAAACTTTCTCATCCTCATAAAATACAGCCATGATGGCTACAAATGAAAGATATGCAGCGTTCCTTTGTAGCCGTATGGCTGCGTTTTAGTTAAATTCGAAATTCTTTCCCCCAGAGACTTACATCGGCTGGGGTGTTTCTTTTATACTGGGGAATTCATCGTACTATAGCAAACATTAACACAGGGCAAAGCTAAAGAAGAGGCGAAACACACATTAGAACTTTAACTCAGGTGATCGTCTGTTCTGTTTTGCTTTGTCCCTGTGTTAATGTTCGTTAGTACGAAGAATTCCCTAGTTAGCAATCAAGTCGCCCAACTTTACGCTTTTGTTCTCTTTAGCTCTCCCATTGATAATGACCTGTACTACCGCTTCTCCCTGTTGTGAAAGCAAGATAAATCCGAATTAAGTCGAAACTCTTTGAAAGAAACCGAACCAACCCGCTCATTTACACTGGTAGAAAGGCCCGCACGTCTTCTGTGTGTAGCCAAAGCCGTAGTTAAAGCTCAGAGGCGAAATATGCTTCCTCTGCTGCACTTGTTAGAGCCGTATAGGCCTCATGCACTCCCCGGCGGCGCTGCACGACAGAAGGCCAAACCGAATACCGGGCAGTACTTCTGGGTAGCACAAGGCTGCGGGGGTCCCATAGCCTCCACTATTGACAGAAGCAATATGAGCGCGGTACTCCCGATCGTTTTGCGACATGGTCTCCAGCCCATCCCCGGCACGTCCGATTTCTTCTGGTCATCAACCCGCCAAAATGGAAAAAAGCTTTGCAGCGCTAAATACGTTTACAGCGTCGAGGAAACTACTGAGGCGGTGGCGGTGCTCTGCAGTCGCAGGTTAGCCGATGGTCGTATGAAGTAACATTTAAAGTGAGGGCTTGAGAGCTTGAAGTGAGAGCTTGAAGGACTTGCCAACAACCGCCCAAGAAAAAAAACTGAAAAGACTAAAGTAATCGGCGACGATCGTGCATAAAATTCGGAGAGTTCACCGCTGTGGTTTAGTGGCTAATGCGTTGTGCTGCTGAGTCCAAGGACACGGGCTTTATCTATTCCCGGTCGCGGTGGCCGCTGTTCTGATGGAGGCGAAAAGCCAAAACGCCCGTGTCTACGAGGTTTCGGCGCACTCTAAAGATCCCCAGGTGGTCAAAATTAATCCGCAGCCCTCGACTACGGCGCTCCTCATCGCCTCTGTAGCGTCGGCGCATTAAACCGCACAATCAATCAATCAATCAATCAATCAATCAATCAATCAATCAATCAATCAATCAATCAATCAATCAATCAATCAATCGAGCAAGTAAGCAATCAATCAATCAATCAATCAATCAGAGTACGGCGGACTGCTGCCTTGTCTGCTGCAGTGAACCGTCCTTTTGCGGACCTGTCCACCTGTACGTGCACTTTCATTAAACAGTTCTGGTTTGCATCGCTGCCACAAGTACGGTATGAGAGCTAGTTCGCCTTTATGTTGTATCGTGGCTCAGTGACAAAATGCAACGATCGTCAGCAGCGTGAAATCTGTTTTGTGATACCGAAAGTAGGGGCCATAGCCGTAGGACGAACTGAGTGGCCACCGTGTTACGTTGTTTGCTCTCACTTTATTTAATTGCGCTCTTGCCTCGTCAATATCGTTTTGCACCTAATAGACTAGAACAGGGTTCAGCAACCATTTGTGGTGGAGGGCCCAGTTGCATGAAGCCTATAGGGCGGAGGGCCGGGCAGCACATTGTGGTAGAGGGGAAGGGACGGGGGGGCCAAGAGAAAAAAATTCAGGGAATTGACAATAGCACTTGGCAGTAATTGAGAAAAATCTGGCTCAGTGTGAAGACTGGGGACAACGCCAAGTAGAAGCGCTGAATTATTTGTTCTTGCCTCCAGTCTAACCACATTAGAGGTCAAAACTGGCCTGTCGGCCTTCAGATAGAAAGTGACAGAGGAGGGGGCGAGAAGGGGTTCTAACGACATGCGGGGGGTCGCATAATACTGCCCAGTGGGCAGCAGGTTGCCGACCCCTGCACCAGAACATAATGAAGGCATTCAGTGATGATCGTATGTAAATATTTGAGCTGAGCACCCTGTATGCGGCTGTTTTAGGTCGTGTATATATAGAAGTACAGATCTAAGCAGGGAGCGGACGTGCGATTTGGCGCTTGTTTTGCGTCCTTTAATTGTGCTTAATCTGTTTATTTGGCGCTATTAGCTCTGCTTCTACCCGCTAGTATACATGTACTCGGTCATGCGTAAATCGTGCGGCGTAAAATGTTGGGTTACAAATCAGTTTGAGAAAATACAAAACAAAATTTCTACTCGTTTTCAAGGCGGTGTGGTAACCGTGGTGTCAGCTGAGCCGGATGCGATGCTAGCATCAGCTTGCATGCTCCCACCGAAGCAATCTTTTAAAGTTACCTCAGAGCAACGTTCTGTGTTCTATGTTACTTGCGAACTGTTCCTTTGTCGACCGCACGCAAGAATGAAAGAACGATTATTGCCGCCAGAAAGTTAGACCACCCGACCTGGCGATACCGGTGCACGTCACGACGATCGCGGCAACTCGCTCAAAGGAAAGCCGATAAATCGGCTTGTTGTTGTGCATATGTTTTTGTAGAGCCTCTGAAGCTACTTTAAGGCATAGAGATAATTACACAACTGAACTCTGCAGCTTTTTCACCGCACGTCGAAATACGGAAGAAGCGGCAAAGGAGTAACTTCCACACCCATGCAGGATTATTTTGTTTTACAGCCCTTCATATTCATGATATAGTGTTTCCACAGCCAATTATTACGCGTGGGCCCGAAAGGAAAGCTTTCAAAACAAGCTTTATAACGTCATCACTACAGGCCGAATTGTGTTTTATGGCAGGATGTAATAGCCCTTGGGCTTTTATTTTGGTTCTCTAGGAAAGTACGTTATGTTAGAAGAAACTAAAGCCCTCGGGCAGCTTTATTTGAACGAAACGCCTGAACAGGGAACTAGGCGACCAACGTCAACACTGAAAATCCGGCATTAAGGTTCTTTGAACCGTTACGTGGGATTTTTTGTCACTATGTAATTTCTGAACTTTTGCACAGTTTATCTAGTTGGACAACAAGCCTCCGTTCACAGGAACAATAAAAAAAATGTCAAAATCGGCCATCAAGCCGCGCCGCCGCTCGGCGATGCGTAGGGGCAGCAGTGAAGGCCACGGCAAGAAACGCGTTGTACTTTTTGCCGGATGGCGTCCCGCCAGCCCCGCGCTGCATAGTTTTTTACTAATATATACTAGAGGGAAATCTGTCGCTGCAGTCGCGGGCCCGTGGGCGGCGCAATCACCGCTAACGACGTTCCTCGCCTACTTGACTTAGCTAGCTATATGGCTCCTTTTTTGTCTCGAAGCCAAAACCAATAAAAAGGGTAACATTTCTTTGTTGTTCATCATGCATGAAGATTCTACATAATCCATAACAAATTAGTCTTTCTGGAGGTTCAATTTTACACTAACAAAACACATTTGATGAACCTTTGATGAAATGAATGAAATTTGATGAAATGGAGGTAATATTTCCCCGCTAACTCGACTCTATAGATGTGCCTCCCTTCACGTCAATCGACGCCATACATGATGATTGGGAACGGTTAAGAAATTTGGATTATTGAAAATCACAAATATTCGAAAGTATTGCTTCTATTGCAAGGTATTGCTTCTACAGCAATATTGCAGCCAGAGCCAACTTTTCAGCCGGTTCATGAGCCATGCCAAGGACAAGTGGAACGTCCCTGCCCTGTATATGAAGTAACGTTCGCCGAAGCGCGGCTCCCCTTGGCAGTGGCGCCTTATTTCCCTCGATAGTATATTCGTATGAAACTTTACGCCACGCTGTAAACGGTTTATAGTTGTCAGAAGCAGCTGACCGCGAAAGGGTATGCAAACAGCGGGTCCTGTGTTTGCGTAAAACTTTCGCTGCAACCTTTTTGAATGTGCATTACGATTGTAGACGCCAACCCAATTAAAGCGCGCTCGCACGCGCGCAAAACATACTCGAACGTGCGGGAGAGTTTTGTTTGCTTGTGTCAGTATGTAAGCCTACGGTGTGTTTTGAAGTAGGCATTATAATTAACCAGTTAGTTTTCAGTAAAAGCAATCTTCGCCTACGCTACAAACCCCCAGAGCAGTCCGCAGGATAAGGCGTCGGCTACAGAGCGGACTGCCATATGTTTTCTGGGATGTCATTTTTACATAACTACACTCATTGTCGGTTTTAAACTTGCCACGTATAACAACATTTGAATGATGTAGGCAGAGGTGTGCTAACGTGCTTGTGTTCCTACGTACTAAGGGAAACTGGTAATGTGTATGCTAGTGATTGCAAATATTAATCGATACGTCAACGAGCTACAAGGAGTTTATCCCCATATCTAGAGCCCGTATCAGTAACATGTGGTCACCGCTTAGAGCAAAACACCTTCGCTGTCCGACTCTTCGTTGTCCAACACTATGCTTCTTTTTTTCAGTGATTACAGGGTCATTTCAGATAAGATCGAACAAAGCATGGCTGGTCGACCTCTTCAATTCGCTTGAATTTTTTTACCTCATTCCCGCATGTATGTAATGTGCGGATTCACAAATATTTTCGGCGGAAAAAATTTTGGCCGACTGAAAAAAAATTTGGAACCCACCCGCGGGGACCCCGGCCGCTACCTGCCCATGCGCCGCGGCCACATTTAGCGACGTCTAGCAAAAAATATACTAATCAGGCGGGAATGGTAATTTTCATGCTTAATCTACGCCTGGTGTACATTTCGTACCCAAAATATCGTTGGCTAGAAGAACATATATTTTTGTAATAAATTTCCAAATCTTGCTCAGAGCGCATTTTGTTGTGTACTTTGCGGGCCAGTATTATCGTAAGTAATGGAGCTAGAGCGTTAACATTTGAGTGAGGGCTGCTCCTGGCAAGCACAAATAAGGGCCGTAAATATCGTGTCTGTGCACACTACGGTTAAAAAGTAAATGGCGCACAATTGTGAAGAAAAAACTAAAACACTCCGAGTTCAGAGGCCTATTAAAAAAAACACTTCTTTGATTTTGCTGAAATTCTCCCCAGATGTTAACCTGTGAATGTACTTCAATGATCATTAAAAACATGTTGCATCATTTTGTTCCTGACGCGCCTACAGCGCGAGAAAAAGCCTGGTCGGCCAGGTCTTCACAAGATCCTGAGACACGAAACAGTGAGAGCAACTTCCAGTGAATGTGCAGACGTTTGATAATTTTTTTGTACCAAAGGCAAACGGTTACTTATTGATAGTATTACAGAGAATTCAGAAGCAAAAACTGAAATTTTTATGTGAATTTTGGAATGAAAATAAACAATCTGCGCACCGCTAAACGTGTACTCTTCGAAGAAAAAACGGAGGAACTCCAGATTCACGCGCATTTAAAAAAAACGCTTCTTCGAGTTTTATGAAGCATTCCACAGATATTTTCCTCTAAACGTACTTGTGTGAGCCCTAGAAATATCGTGCGTCATTCTAAGCACAGCGCGGATACAGTCGTGCGGTGGCGAAACCGCTGCAATGTATGGTGGTAAAACGCGCCAATTTGAAGGTTTTCGGGTCTATTTTTATAGCTTCCTCTAGATTTCCCCAACCGCGGTCACTCTTTGTCTTACATTATCAACGCTCTTTTTTTTGTGCGCACTGCTGCCGTGATGCGCTGTATTTGGTTCATAAGATCACCTATTTGACAAGGTGCACGCAGTCTTGTTTTTTAACTCGCCTGGACGTAACTTTCGTTCGCCTGAAATCAAAGGTTCAACGGAAGCCCGTCCGGTCGGCAGCACACATGGCAAGTATTAAAAACGGACATCGCCCACACACGAACCCGGCGCGGGTAACGTCTCCAGGTAGCACGCCCCTCTTCGGTCCTTCTCCGGACACACTGGTTCAATTACCGAATTAGCGACCAAACAGGAAGGCAAACGCCCTTGAGCCCGGTGGGGTCCGGGACGACACATGTGGGATCTTCATTTTTTTGTTTGAGTCGAGTGTTTTTTGGGCTTTTTCAACCGTATGCGGCGGCGGGGATTTGGCTGACAGAAAGAGCGAAAGAGGGGACTGGAAGAAAAGGGGCTGCATGCGTTCGAACGGTTACAAGTTTTCAGTTCTGTCACACTGGGAGAGTGCCTTGCGCTACCTCCCCACTATTTGACTACGGTCGCATTTTAATATTCATTTCATCAATTTTTATTATTCCTTTTAAGCATTCTGATTTTATTATTCTTTTTGTATATATTTAGCTTGTTACTCAGTCTCTTTTGTCATATTTTTGTGGTTGCAAGCGATGACGTCTGCCATGACTCTGCGCATGCCTGCTTGGCTTTAGCAAAAATCAGGCTGTGGGTAGACGACAATCTGCCACTGTACTCCAAGGTGACTTATGTGAGTGACAGAGCTGCCAGTCACTTTAAAAACAGGCACCAGCTTCATGAGTTTCATTGCGTTTCACCAGCTTCATGAACCGCAATGGATATTCTCCGCAACAGGACACGGAAAGAATGCCTGCGACGGAGTTGGGGGAATCGTCAAACACTAGGCGACACTTTACAACCTAAGAGAACCACTAAGAAATGCGATTCAGACGGCAAAAGACATGGTAACTGTGTTGTCTGAGAAGATCAAGGGCGTTCACTTCATATACGTCGAGGAGAACGAAGTTTCCAGCTATCGCGAAACAAAAAAGGAAGAATGGCGAACAGTGCGTGCCTTTCCCGGCATACAGTCCTGGCACGTGTGGCGTTTAAGGAAGTCATCAGAAGCCGATATATGCAAACTATGTGCAGCGCGGACTGTTTGTGCCCCTTTGAGGAAACTGTGAACATTGATGCAGCAAGCAACGTGTAAATAAACAGCTAGTAGCTGCACGGTATTAATGGGGTACCGATGGAACGCTGTCATTTCAAACGTTGACTTCGTTAATGTTTCTTGGCTATTCTATTCTCCTTATCTCAGAAGATATTCTACCCTTTCTACAAAATAAATAAGGGAAATCTGCAGAAAGTCACAATCGTCGTTTTATGTCTCAGCTCCTTGTGACGAGCATGCTTGACAAGGCTCTTTTGCTTTTCAGTGATCAAAATGATGCGAGTTTTTTAAATGGCTCACGCAATTAAAGTAGGAGGAAAATATCCGTGGAAAGCTTCATAAAAATCGAAGAAGGGTTTTTTTTTAAATGCGCGTGAATCTGGAGTTCCTCCGTTTTTTCTTCGAAGAGTACACGTTTAGCGGTGCGCAGATTGTTTATTTTCGTTCCAAAATTCACATAAAAATTTCAGTTTTGCTTCTGAATTCTCTGTAATACTATCAATAAGTAACCGTTTGCCTTTGGTACAAAAAAATTATCAAACGTCTGCACATTCACTGGAAGTTGCTCTCACTGTTTCGTGTCTCAGGATCTTGTGAAGAACTGGCCGACCAGGCTTTTTTCTCGCGCTGTAGGCGCGTCAGGAACAAAATGATGCAACATGTTTTTAATGATCATTGAAGTACATTCACTGGTTAACATCCGGGGGGAATTTCAGCAAAATCGAAGAAGTGTTTTTTTTTTAATAGGCCTCTGAACTCGGAGTGTTTTAGTTTTTTCTTCACAATTGTGCGCCATTTACTTTTTAACCGTAGTGTGCACAGACACGATATTTACGGCCCCTATTTGTGCTTGCCAGGACCAGCCCTCAGTCAAATGTTAACGCTCTAGCTCTATTACTTACGATAATACTGACCCGCAAAGTACACAACAAAATGCGCTCTGAGCAAGATTTGGAAATTTATTACAAAAAATATATGTTCTTCTAGCCAACGATATTTTGGGCGCGAAATGTACACCAGGCGTAGATTAAGCATAAAAAATACCATTCCCGCCTGATTAGTATATTTTTTTGCTAGACGTCGCTAACTTTGGACGCGGCGCATGGGCAGGTAGCGGCCGGGTCCACGCGGGTGGGTTCCAAATTTTTTTCAGGTCGCCAAATTTTTTCCGCCGAAAATATTTGTGAATCCGCACATTACATACATGCGGGAATGAGGTAAAAAAATTTCAAGCGAATTGAAGAGGTCGACCAGCCATGCTTTGTTCGATCTTATCTGAAATGACCCTACAGCTTCGAAAATTTCCAATGTTGACTGGCTCAACCTGCGCGCATTGTGGGGCTGATGTGAAACCAGTGGGATATTATGACAGCGTTAATGACAAATGTTATTCCGAAAAACACGTTCATGTCCTCGTTGTGGTGATATTCGGTGTTACGCAACGTGAGCGTGTGAGAAGCGATCTAACAAAATAGATAATTGCGTATTGCTAAGGGCCATCGCTAAACCTTTTCATTATTTCGCCCAATTAAATGCGAACAACGGAAACGTATGAAGCTCGAAGCGGGAGTTATTACAGACGAAAGAGCGACGTCGTTTATCGTTAGGGTAAAGTTCAGTTTAAATAAGCCGCCGACGTCCCTAACGCAACGCAATCTCCATGCGAAAGGGAAAAAAATGAAATCCCACCGAACGTATTTTACTCTGCTAACACCGCCGCATACAACCGAGGATAATTAGTTCTTGCTGATAAAAAAAACGAATTGCGGGTCATTAGAAAATCCATAACAGCCGGTCCGAGCGAAACGGTTGGAGAACGACGGCAAGCGCTGTCGCTCAAGTTCATTAAAACTGTACAGCTGTCTGCTGCCCGTTCTTTCCTCGTAGAAGCTTTCCAAGCTCTCCCTTCCGACTGGAAAATAAATATTCAACGGTTATTTTTGTCCAGTGTTTCCGAGAGGATCTATGGCATTGATTTTCCCAGCTAGCACTGCTTCGGCTGCGGCAGTCTGCAGTCGGCAGTATCAAAAACCGCCATTAGCGAAAAAAATCCACGCATTTGTCAAAACATCAGTAAACAACAAAATGTCATGTAAACAAAATGTAAACAACAATTATTTGATGAGAATGCTGTGTGCACCCTTTATTAAAACGGCGGATTTGAGCAAGACTGCGTCCTCCCACCCAATCACACAGAATGTGTCTCTCTCACGCACGAACTCACCCACTCACGTTGTCCTCCGCATTGCCGTTACATTGCCGCATTGCCGTACGTTGTCCTCCGCATTGCCGTTACAGGCGATTAAAAGAACTGCACCACACGTGCGAGAAAATTCACGAGATAAGTTGAGGTGATAAATAAAATAACCATTATTTATAATGCACATTATTTCTTATTTTGAAAAAAAAATAGTGGTGGGGTATATCCACCCAGAAATTCTTGTTAGAGACCTTCAAATCGAAAACTTCCTGAAACGCCCCTTACCAATGGCACATAGCTTTCGGCAATGAATTGTTTACGCTGTGGTCGATGCACAAATTTGTTGGCCTACGTGGGCATTTTGAGCGCAGGAAAGCATCCGGTGAGAGCATAAGGACTATGTTCTGGAAAGTAGACCCCTCCCACTGTCGGGTACGACAGCTTTACAACATTGCGACTCTTTACGCCCTTCTTATCAATGCACAATGTGGGAGGTTGCAAGAATCAAACGAGGTCGCCCAAACCTGTTTTCTTACAATCACAAGCGTGTTCTACGCGACACGATAATTGAGAGAAGCGGATTTATCCCTTGTCTTAATGCAATGACGCAAAATGGAGGTGATATTTCCCCGTTAACTCGACTCTATAGATGTGCCTCCCTTGACGTCATTCGACGCCATGCATGATCATTGGGAACGGGTAAGAAACTTGGATTAACCAAAATCACAAATATTCGAAAGGGTTCAACTTCGCGCCAGGCTATTTACAGGCTCTCCACAGAGGTCTCCCCGATGTCGGAACGGCTTTCCCAGGCTCCCGTAATGTAGCGCACTCCGCCAAAGCGACGGACCCGGATGTCAACGCGGGCGCTCATTTTGAAAGCAGAATGCGATTAAGGCGTGACATGGTCTGCTTTTTCTCAAGTACAGCAGAATCTCGATAGATGGAAATCGCTTAAACGGAATCGCCGCTTAAACAGAACCGTAGCCTATAAATTGGTTCGTTTTCTATTCATATAACGTAAAATAACTTTCGGTAATCGGAACTAAAGTTTCGCGTCACCGTGCAAACGGAACCGGAAATGAAACTTCTTGTGAAACCCATTGGCATAAGAATCAGCCTTTTACGGTTCCGGCTGTTTCGTTTTTTTTTTGTTTTTTTCTTCCTCCATGTTTTTTTTTAGCGTCGTTGTCCTCGTAAGCCTCGTCTCGTTAGTGGTCAGCCGCGTTAGCGCAACGAATGCTACATTGCAGTTCTTGTTCGAGCCGTTCGGCCTCGATTTAAGACGCCGAGGTTACAGGGGCTCAGCTCCTGCCGCCTCGTTCGTGCCATCGTGGTGCCATTCGCACTTCATTACCGCGTTGCCGTCTTCTAAATTCCGTGGCTCGCAAGCACTCGCGAAGTTGAGGCCTCTAGCCTCCGTGAAGATACAGTTGCAAGGACTCAAGCAAAAATAATTGATGCATTTCGCAGTCCACAGCGACTCAGTGTTGCCAAATCAAATTTGTGAACGTTGTGCCTAAACCTTTTGTAGTTTTACTTCTTTCTGAAACACTATCAGCTACAATCACCGTCTAGTGCTTGTAGTTCCATGCAATGGCATTAAGTGTGTACGCACACAAATTTGCCCTTTCCCACATCTATCTCCTGTTAAACGGAACCAATTTTTTCGGCCCCTTGAAGTTCCATTTATCGAGACACTACTGTAGTTTGTTTGTCCTCGCTGCAGTAGTATACAAACAAATTAAGTTAGAACAAGTCAGATTAAGACAAGGAACGACTCGCGTCACGATCACAATACCCCTGCAATGCACTTTTTGCAGTGCGGAGAAATAACCGCTTGCGGTGATAAGGCGCCGGGCCCACTTCCGTTTGTCCCTGTTGGTATGCCATGGGAACGGAGGATGACAGAGTTGTGTCGGGGACGCGGGTCAACGTCGGGGGCTGATCACAAGTAGTCATAATGGGTAAAATACGTAGGGGTAACCTCCGTAGAACGAGCAAGTGGAGCTTCCGGTTAAATTTCGGAAGCGATGTGTGAATTTCGGGCAAAATTTCGGAAGCGATGTTTGGCACAGGACGGACGGTCGCCTTTTGAGTGCAGCAGCGTTTGAGCTACGATTACCTTGCCGCTGCTCGAAGCTTAGCGGTGCGTGCAAGCCAGCAGGTTTGTCAGTGTTCCCGCGGATGTTCGAAAGCGCTGTAGAAGACCACAGCCGGGCTAAAGTGGAGGGGCGCGTGTTTGCTGAACATAGCGCGCATCTCTGCTCTAACACAGCTGTGACTAGACGACGGACGAAAACAAGAAAGAAGGCACAGAGTGTGCTATGGGTCTCCGTTGTGTTTCGGCCCGTCGTATTGTGTAGCGCTTCGAAACATTGGCAATCATGCGCCCACTCGCCAGAACCGCCCCTCTGTTGATTTTCCCGCGTCGCTTTTCTCGGACCGTCCGCGGTACGCGTGGCGCCTTCCTGCGGTGCTTGTGAGCACTGCACTTGCGCGGTTCGCCTTTCCGCCTGAGCCCTTCCCGCGTACCGCTGACTGTTTGAAAAACAGGCGGCGTAAAAAAAAAAAATACACAGCAGCGCGTATAAATCTGCCGCCGCTAAATTGCTAAAAGAGTCGATGTGGAGTTCGCATAAGGCGGAAGCTATAGAAATCAAACATAATATCAAGCGACCTCATCAATCCACGACCTAGCTAAAAAATATCGAGGACGTGGGAACCGAAAAACTTAGGAATCGGTAACCACAATTTTGAGACTAAGAAATTCTTTTTTCCTGGACGCTGCTTGCTTGTCCGTGCATTCAGCATGCCATGCCTGATAACATGTACGAAAAAGAATCAAATCAAATCAAATCAAAGCAAAGCAAAGGTTTATTTGTTTCAACACAAGGTTGGGGTTACATCAGGCGAAAAGCAGTTGCGTACTGCTTGAGGGTGCCTGACGACCCTTGGAGGACAGCATGTTCACAATAAAAAAATGGCCTATTCACAACCTAAACTACTCGCGATAAAAAAAGGAGCACAAAATCGTATGCTCATATATAAAAAGCTGCACTCAACCAGGAAAAAACATGTCTACAAATTGTTTGTTCACAACGAGTTGTCTAAAAAGTATTCCACCAGTTTTTTCCGGGTAACACTTACAATGTCAACACCTTTTTTTTTTCACACGTATTAAGCAGAACAGGTAATGAGTATGCGAGTGATTGCAGTACGTAGTCAGTGCGTCGGAGTGGTACAAGCCAGTTGTCATTGCATCTAGTGCGTGCATCCGTAACATTTTTGGATAACCCAGATACTGAGTGCGAAAATGACTTGAAGCTCTGGTTTGGGAACAAACAAGAATAAATGAAAGAATCCTCCACCACTCTTACGGCGACGATGGCTGACCGCGAAGCTTTCCCGTGATGAATTATTTGGTCGGCAATGCCCCACACTGCCAGTATGTGCTACTCTGAAGGTACGCATCACATTCCGAGAATACCCACACCAGCTCTCGGTGTGCACCTTAGGGCGGACGTTTGGGCTTGGGCGCGAAACGGTACTGCTGCTTGGCGTTCCCATCGACCATGTCGAAATGGAGCAATCGCACCGGCTCCATAACGCCAGTGACTCAGGTTCGATTGCGGCACGGGAACAGTTTTTCTCTTCCACTTCACCAACAATCATTCATCATCGTCGTCAGAGAAAGTTGACTTTCCTGCCGGGCGTACAGGGGCATCAGTGAGGACACTGCAGCTTCCCTTTAGAACTGCCTCAGAACGAGCGAAGACTTTGGCAAATTATCCGCCTATTTGCGGGCGGCTAGTCCATCGATTGTTATCTGGGCGGCCATCTGCGAAGGCGTGCCGTCGCCCCCAGCACTGGAAGAATCATTGAGGCTCTTGGATTTAGTCGTGGACTCACCGCGGATAGTCCGCGGATGGTCCGAGGATTCTCCGCGCCATATTAATGCACGTGCAACACGAATATCGGATTGCTCGTCGGGGAGTCCGCGGCGAGACCGAGAGTGATAATCGCAGAGCCCCACTGCCGTTTACATAGCCACATGTTGAAAGCCACATCTTTGTACGAAAATAAAGACATGTGTGGCAAGAAAGCAGCTCTACACCGTACATTCGAATAACATTCTTCAATGGCATACGCTGGATTTCATTTCGGGGAGGGGAAAAGAACCGCTCGAATAAGAGAGAGAGAGAGAGAGAGAGAGAGAGAGAGAGAGAGAGAGAGAGAGAGAGAGAGAGAGAGAAGAGACCGTATACAAGAAAAAAGAGCGACAAAAAGCATGGACCACTTAAGCGAAGAATTCTTACAAAATTAAAGGTTAAAATGTTCGGGATACCAATAGGCCCACACTCTGATAGTAATGCGTGTAATAAGGCGAAAGTTCCAGATCTCTGTTTAATGGAACGCACATGCGTTAAATTAAACAGAGATCTACCTCACAACGATATTTTGTAGAACATGCAGGATCTACAAAATGCAGGAGGGCTCCGTGAAAGGCGACTCAGTGTGCGCCCGGGAAGGGAAACAGCTCGCCTTGAGACATGAAGGTTTCCAGGCGCACAAACAAGATGCTCCTGGCGGTGGTTGTGCGAGTGGAACAAGCTTCCGAGAGTGCTATCCAGGGGGCTGGTCAAGTGGTGACTGGCGCGGCCCAAAAGTTACACAGGAAGTTCGAGAGCAGATTAAAAAAGCCCCAACTAGGCATTCCACTTCGTATTCTTTAGACATTCTCAGTATCGGCAATATTTTGTTTCTTTTCCTTTTGCAACATGCAAATGTAGTGCAAAATGTGTCATCGCCGTGCGAAGAGCAGGCATCGAAGCCCTGCGATACTGCTTTACAGTTTGAGACTGAAACGGAATTATCGGTACGGGCTACTTAATAAGAAGAAGACTTAGTGATCTCGTACACACCCTTTCTCTCAACATCCGAGATTAAAAAGTTCGGGAGGGGGGGGGGGGGGGGGCCTCTCTTTTTCCACCTTCTACTACGCCAGCGACGTCGTTTACAAAAAAAGAGTATGCAGTCGTTGCTGATATTTTGATTTTTGTCTATTTGATCATGTCTGTTTTATCTCCACTGCAGAGTAAGTGCCTCTGTCAATGACTTCCAAGCGCTCCTGTCCTGCGCTGTCGGTACTCACAATTTGCGACCAGATTTCGCTATCTCCTCCTTGCACCGAGTTATCGGCCTTATAATTCTGCTCCCTCCACTGGGGGGCCACTTCTTAAGCCCGTTCTATATGGTGCGTTTTTCGTCTGCGAATTCGTTGGAATGGCACATTTGCAATTGCGAAGTTCGCAATGCCTGGAAATGTTGTCTACATGGCCGGAGAATGTCACAATTTTCGCATTTCAGAGGCACATTGTTTGCTGACCGAATTATGTCTGCCGCGAGCAAAACTTGCTGCGTCTTAAAAAAAAAGAGGTTTTATTTTACTTTCTGGGCAAGTTGTTTCGGACTGTTCTGGAGTAAATATGAGTTTATTTGCGGTTTCATACAGCAATCGCCAAATATTTATCAATATACGCACACATAGCAAAGAAGACAAACACAGGAAGCAACCCTGGGTTCTCTTGTTGTGCGCGCCCAGCACACCTTGGTTTACCTCGGCCAGTTCTTCTTGGGTTATTCTGTACTTGTTCCCTGCTGTGATGTCCGCCACTTGCACGGATACCGATAAAATAGCGCGCGGCAGCGTGTTGCGAACGCACATGCGTTGTTTCTAGTGCACTCGCGCTTACGCAGCGC
The DNA here is from genome assembly GCA_013339765.2 of Haemaphysalis longicornis. Lineage (NCBI taxonomy): Eukaryota > Metazoa > Arthropoda > Arachnida > Ixodida > Ixodidae > Haemaphysalis > Haemaphysalis longicornis. Next base: position 173,663,537 of record CM023453.1, read on the forward strand.
GTATACAAGCAACGCCATCTGGTTGCTAAGCGTACGGATGGTGATGCTGTGACGTTCACCAGCTATGTTCCTATTGGCCGCAGGTCCGGCCCCTCTACGCCGCACGAACCGCACGAGTGTCGTTCGCGGGTATGCTCAACCGTTCCAAACATTTGGCACTTTGCCGCAGCAACGAAAAAAGGTCGTTTTGCCGCATGAGCGGCGCCGCTTCTGCGAATTCGTAGGGAAAATCGCACCATGTAGAACGGGCTTTACCTTAGTTGTTGCCGTTACACCGGTTTTCCCGCGCAGCCCAGCTCCGCTTGCTTGTCTTTGTTTGAAATGGTACAGTAAAAGCTGGTTCATTCAAATCTCGATGATTCGAACTTGCGTATAGTTCGCATCCTTCGAGGCCCCATATAAATCCATGTATCGAAATGCCGGTCAACTGGAACGCGAGTAGTTTCTGCCAAGGATCATTCGATCTGCGCGCCATCGCGCGCCGCCGGCTTGGCGCCTGACAAACGGCTGGAGTAACACATTCTGGAGTAACGGCTGGAGTAGTAGCCGGAGGGGTAGTAGCCTGACCAACGGCTGGAGTAGGCTACTACTTCTCCGGATCAGAGAAAGAAGGTGAAGCCTCATACAACTAATCTGAGACATCCATGGCGCACGTTTTAGATGAGGTATCGTTCGGGAATACGTCAGTGCGAGCGCGACTGCAGCGGTGTGTTCGTGGTGCGCTGACGGTAGGACACGTCGTTTCTATGGGCTTCTACGGAATTGTGTGGGTACAGAAAACAGCTTGAACTCTTCTTTTGTCGGCACTGTTCCGAAACTAATTATAACACATCTAACTGCTCAAACGAGTGCATAAATGTACGATGTTTGATTTTAATCATTATCAAAAACGCTCAGTCGCAGTCTTAAATGAAAATGCATGAAACCACCGATCCTCAGCCGTAATTACAGCCACGTCACAAACTTGTCGTTGGAATTTCAGCATTGTGTATTTATGTGAAGATAAAACTGTGGTCGTTAGAATGGCAACTAAGCTGAATTGAAGGCTAAATCCCAAATGAGGCACGATCGTGTCGTGTTTCTTGCACTCCTAGAGACGGCATCCTGGCGAATATGCTAGTAAACAGTTTTGGTAAATCACAATTTCAAGCGCATTTGTATTTTGTATTGTGATACCATTCACACTGCTATTTCAACACCTTCTTTGTCCATTCCTGCAAGCAGGGCTGAGTGCAATCTCTTCTTCTCTTTTCATCTGCATACTGTAAGATTTGTTTATGAAGCTACGTCATAGTAACTACGATGCGAAATATGTTACTCTTGCACCTTCCTAATTTTTTTTGTTCAATCTTGAAATTCTGCCCCAACAAACGATTACCCAGTGGTGAAAAGTGCTTAGTCCTTAACACGTATCCCCCTGATGTATATACTGTAAAGCCCGCTTATATCAAACACGGATATATCGAATTATTGCCTATATCGAACCCTTGTATAATTCTCGTGAAAATTACATGCATTTAAAAACTTTTTATATCGAACGTGATTTTGCTCACAATGGATATATCGAACCCTCCCGCGCGGCATTTCTCGCTCTCCTTAGGCATGCAGCAGGCTTTCCCGCAATACATCAGCTGTCGCCGAACTTCAAGTCCGCGCCAGTCGCTGCCCGCACTTTCTCGGTTTGCTGCGTTCGCCGTTATTGGCTTGTATCCATGCTTGTCTCCGCTCTGTCGAAGACGCCGAGGACTCCGTACCGCTTCCGAGCACCAGTGAAGCCGTCGCTGCCGTAGCCCTGCTACGGCGATACTGCAGTGTCATTGCTTGTCGACTGTTTAGATACCGTGGAGCAAGCAGTCACCAGCAACGCGTTGCGCTCCAAGAAGCAGGCTACACTCACGCAGTTCTTCCGCCCAATAAATTATTGTTTTCTTTCCGGGAAACGGTTGTATCAATAGTGAACTGCAGGGTGGTAAGAGTTCAGCGTTAGCTCGTGACTCCGTCGGCAAGATAGCTCTCATATAAGTTTTTTGCTTGACTTTCTATATCAAATTTTTGCTATATCGAACTATTTTACAATCCTCGCACTGTTCGATATAAGGGGGCCTTTACTGTATATGTTAGGATACTTTGAAAGTGCAAATCATTGTTTTGTATTGTTCATTTTTTATGAAATGCCATATTTGCTGAAATACCACATCGGAATGGCAGTATCTCTAAATAAATAAATAAATAAATAAATAAATAACCAAAAATAAATAAGGCCTAGATACGACTTACCGGCATCCAGCCGTTCCAACTGATGCCGGCAACAGTGTGAATTCGGCCAATGACAGCAACGTGTATTGGCACTCGAAAGTGTTTGCGCTGCGGCACTGCCTACTGCAAAGCGCCATACCTGCACTGTGTGATTCAAGAGCAGTCATCGAACTTTTGCGCCAAATGGTATGCTCGGTATGGCCATTCGCAGAATTTTAATTATCCCCTCCATTGATCAGTCACTGTGCCCTGAATCAGTCATTGATCCAGGGAACTGTGGGAAGCTTAACTGCACCCGGTGGGTGACATACGAGCAGAGTTTGCTATCTCGCACTGGGCATGTTGACCGTGTTGAGCCGTTGGATGGGTGGCGAATAGGTGATACCGTTCTGTACACACCTCCGGCACCAGTGATTCGCTGTGTGCGGAATTTTATCTAGTCAGAGAGGCGCGCTAGGGTAAATCTGGCAGGAAGGATAACATGCCACTTAGCCGGATAAGGTTTATTTATGTCAAATGAAAGCAATAAATCACCGAAGTGTAAAAAGAAAAAGATTCCTTCCCGCATCTTGATCTTGAATTTAGTTGCAAGAGAAGATAAAAATCCAGAATCCAGATAAAAATCCAGATAAAAAATCAACTCCTCGCGGTGGCCTTTCTTGTTTAGGTTCTTGTAAGTCTAAATGAGGCTCTTTAGAAACGTTTTTAATTTGTTGTAGATACAGCTACCCTTTCAAACATTTCAGAAAGGCTTCATTCCGTGGTGTTTTTCTTCTCAAAATACATCAGCAATATCCAGGTTCTGGGCAATAGAAAACCTTCTTTATTTCATTGGCCCACATTTACTATTTTTAGGTTTTTATATGTGTGAGCCCGGGGAGAAAATTATTCCAGCAAAATATCCTCGCACAGGCGAAAGAAAACAGGTTTTCATTTGTTTGGTAGAAAACCAGGGCATTACAGTCGTTCATGATATTCCTAAAACAGAACATGAAATGTGACCATTTTACAAAATTTTTGTAAAGAGGAGCGCGTGGTTACCCCAAAAGTGTACCGGTTCCATTTAATAGACGGTCACACTAAGCGAAGGGAATCTGCAGTCGCTGCACTCACGTGTCGCTAACGAAGCCACCTCGGTGTAACAGTGCAATATTCTTACTTCGCTTAGCTTGTAACATGTATTCGTGTAGCTCAAGACGACAAAAACAGCAAAAGCAACATTTCTTCTCTTGTTCATGTTGCACGAAGCGTTTCATTCGCGAGCACGTCTCCTGCAAAACTTGGCTGAGTTGACGAAAAAAATCAGGGCCCTCAGATACCCGTAGGCAGAATCTGTCAAAAAAATTAGCACTTGCTGCGTGTAGGGGGCATGGAAATTCCCGTTGGCTGCCTGCAGGCATAAACCTCTCATAAAATTGATCACTGGCGGCAAACGCGGGTACCCATCGGCTGCGACAGGCAACGTGCCTGCCAACGGGAGTATGCGGCAGCCTGACATCAGCCTTACACTTCTGCTTTTACGTCCAACATCGTCAATCGGTACTTGCGGCCTGACGTAGGCTGGGTTTTGTGTCTCTTGGCACGTTTTTAGGTTCGGTGTGGGTTGGCCACATAGCGTTAAGAATGAATATCAGCCTACAACATACCCATTTCGGTGGATTGGCGAGTGCCCGATGCTGTCAGAAGCTCACGGCGTGTTTAACAATTCCTGTTTGCCTGCGCCGTCGACATACCCATGCACAGTTATCACATAACCTCTCAAGGGGATTGACAATAATGACGTTGACAGCAGCCGGGACACGGTAGGGCCGAAACGCCAGTTACAATTTGCTGGGGATGTCAACGCAGCAACCTAAAAATTCCAACGTGCTTACTCAGGGGGGTGGGTCAATCATGGCGACAGTAGCCGGAGAGGCTCGTTGCCTATTGACTAATTCCCATTGATAGTAAAGCTCACATACCCACGCACTCATTTGCTGCTTTCACAATTCCATTATCAAACAATTTCTACGCCACAAGAAAAAACTCATTTGGAACTGAGGTTTCTGAAACGTTCTTACCGATGATTAACCTTTCATTTGTGTTTGTAAGCGATTTGCAGATGGTGTCGTCACGGTTATTTTGTTGTATCAATATATTTCGCGCAACTGATAAAATGTATTTACCCATACTGTACCGCTGTCATTAGCTCTTTAATTTATTTGCGTTCAGTACAGCCACACTGAGCTCGATAGCCCAGCAGTTGGCCGGGAACACTTCAAGCAGGCATGACTGAAAATAATGGCATGGCAGCCCATACGGCACATAGAATAAAAAAGCAGCCATGAAGCAATAAATCTAGTCTCAAAGTTATACGGAGCGAAGGAGCTAAAGTTAAGGGAGCGAATAAAATACTTCACATTTTGCCTTCATCCGCTACGCCACACAGTGAAAACGGAAGCCGTTCTCTTTCTTTCACACATCCAAGAGAAAAGCTTTTATGCACGCGACCTTCACATGCGTCACGTTTTCTCTGTCCGGCTCGCAGGCAACTTAATAGAATTGATGTCTGACTTTACAAATTCGGGTTTAAACGCTTAGGAGGCGTGGTAAAACGAAATCAGTGATGAGGTAACAGTAAAACGCGCGGACAAGTAAAGCACAGCCAATGTATCATCTGATTAAGCGCTGCCTTTTCTTTTTCTTTTCTTGGTTCCTCGCCTGCAGCACTGCTATCTCAGCTTTAGAATGTGCGGGATACGTCGTGCCAGGGCAGCCAAGCGATCTTCAATGGCGCGCTTCACTGCAGCGGAGGACGTGACGCGACTGCGGAAACCTTCGATGAGGCCGCCCGTGTAATTGTCCTTCCCTGTGCGTCCGCCCTTGTGTGCGCGCGTGCGCGAACGCCTGTTTCCGAGCCAATTAGCGAGCGGCGAAACAGGAGCGGACCAGCACCGCAGGTGGTGGCAGGAGACTGCGCTTGCGACTTGGCGGTGGTTGTTCTTCGGTCTGTTGTCGATGAACGTACAGCCAGCGCTTTTCGCCATATCCCGGCGGTGTCACTCAAGGGCGTGACTTCTGTAACACTTGTTTCCCACTCGAGGCCCGGAAAACTCCGTGTCCTTTTGTTCTCCTGCGCTGACACCTGTCTGCAAGGGGGTAGTGCGCGGACTACCGCAAAAGAATATTAATGGGCGCGCTTCGAACAGTACAGATGACGGGGCTGATGGCTGCCTGCCTGAGCCCACTGCGGGCGTGCTTCGTTTGGGCAGTCCACCTTTCGGCTCGCTGGCCGTCACTTCATTTTTTACGAATTCACCGCTGGTCCTTATCTGTGCTGATTATCTTGCTTGCTTTGCTTGCTTTGCACTACATTTCGAAGCTCCGTTCGCCTTCGTTGCCTCAGCCAAAAGCCGTAGCAATGTAACGAAAAGGCTAATATTACGTAAAAAACAAGGCTAGGAAATAATCATGCAACCCTACGGCTAACCATGACGAAAGTGGGACCCGAAAGTGGGACTCTTGATGTATTCTTTGGTTGGCCGATCCCCCCCCCCTGCGAGCATGTGCTACGGTAAGCGTACACACCACTCTTCTAGAGTACCCACGGCGACTCTCGGGTGTGCACTCCGTATACGCGTAACGTTTGGGTTTGGGCTGTACGACGCGAATCTGTTCCTGCTGCTTGCCTTTAAGTGAGCAATATTTTAGTGGGTGCCGGATCGAGGTGTTAAACGCTAAGATGGGACGTTAGGCCTAACGTCCTAAACGTCGAAATTGGAAGTTAGGTCCGAAGCCTTATTGCTAACAGCCTCACCGCATCCAGAGCAACGCCATTCTTCTCGTATAGGGTTATTTGGTTGTCTCAGTTTTCCAAGCCGCTTCGACTATGTCGAAATGGAGCCATCGGGTGAATGCCGGCTTCACAATGCGATGAACCTATGTTCGGTTCCACCCACGGGAAGCGTGTTTTAGGGGCGAAACTTCCAAGGGGCTCGGGCTGTCCGCGTCTCATGTTGTTGTCGTCTCATGTCGTCGTAGTATCATGCAGTCACGGTAATAAAACACCGGGACAGTTGTTTTTCGGTGCCTCGCGCTAGAACGTAACGCGTGCTAAAAGAACACACCGAGACAATCGTTTTCCAACGACCCGCATCAGAACACCTCGTACTCCAAAGACACGAGACTTACAGCAAAGCTGTATATTTCTCCCCCACTTCCCCCACAATTTGATCTCCGTGGGCAAGAACGTGAAGGCGCCAAGAATGCCCTTATAAACTGCACGCTTCGCCCCTCCCCGGGTTTCACGTCACGGTTCATCTCCGTCGGCAAAAACATAAAGGCACGAAGAATACACTTATACACACACACAGGTTTCACATTAGTGGAGATGATGGCGCGGGATTTTTTCTTTCACTTCACCCGCCATCATTCAGCATCATCGTCAAAAAAGTTGGCTTTCCTGCTGGGCATATTGGAGTACAGTGGCATCAGTGACGACAATAAAGCTTCGCTTTAAAATAAATCAAAGCCCCTGTCCTAACTGAAAGATGTTTAAAACGGGAAGCTTCTCCCATTAAACTTGAGCCAAAGTCCAAATCTGTACCGCTTCGACCGTGTCAGGAATGCACTATCGGATACACGTTGGCTTCGACACGCAAGGGATGCAGGTTCGATTTGGACGACGGGAAATGTTCTTTTTTTTAGGTGCGTGATGTGGCTACATGGACACCCATTGTGTAAGTTGGCTTTCTTGCACTGCGTTCTGGACGAAACAATGGCCGGCACCAATGAGGCATCGAAAGATTCGCTTTAAAAGTCCTCCAGTACGATCGCACGCAACTGCACGATACACGCTGTTTATCTTACAAAGCGAGCTTCGTTAGTTGTTAATGCCGCTGTCACGGTGTCTTCTAATAATTGTAAACTTTGCCTTACAGGGAGATTTTTTGAAGGCGTCAGAGCAAACAACTCATACAGGACGACTGGCACTATCTGATCAAGCCAGCCTTGATATCTGAGTGCAATAAATTATCGGAATAGCGCGAAATGCGAAACGATGAGTGTATACTGGGTCGGTACCTGTGAGGCCGTTGTCGTTCTTCTAGGCTCAGCTAGCACACACCTCTGGCATGATTCGTCTAGCGCATTTGACGAAAAAAATATCAAAATAGACTGCACAACGAAATCTCTAATACTGAAAAAAGAAGGTTCCGTGCTTCGTATAAAAGCAACAAAGTTTAAGATTGGAAACATTGCATTATTTGAGCCCTTAGTGCGAGACAAACAATCTAAACAATCTAAAAATGTTACAAACTGACTAGAGAGAGTCGCAACAGAGTGCTTAGGCATTATTTCCAGTGCCTCACATCGACGCATGCTTGCCTAGGAAACAGGTCTGGGTCTGCACTAAGGGGGTCCTTTTTAAATACCTGGCCTTTTGTTAATACCCGATATGGCGCACGTATGGCCATTGGTCACATCCCGTCAATTGTTACCGACAGAAAGACGGACTGTAAAGATTTCTAGGGAGAATCGCCGAAGAATGCTCACGCGTTAAAAAAATGCGCGCCAATCTACCATGGTTGTGGGAAAACGAAGCTGTAAACGACACCCACAACGGTTACCCATGCGACGTCACTTGAATTCACACACGAGGCTCTACAAAGAGTGAAACCAGAGACAAGTGAAATGCACTTAACCATAAATGCACTTAACCATACTGAGGTTACATCATCGCATGATCCACGAATGGTGGTTGATTGAGTTGTATAGGTGAAGCACATGTGTGGAAACCTTTTTTTACAAATGTAAAGCAAGATCAAACCCGGTGTTAGGAGATCGGCTGCTCCGTCTCTACCACCGCCGACGGAGGCGACGAGATTGGCGGCAGGGAAGGAGGAGGAAATGCCATGCGTTGGTGTGAGCTTCCTTAGTTTTTAAAAACTACACGCACGCGCCCGCGCGCTCGATTCCACACGCGTTCTCGTGTCTACGCGCCCAAGCGCGTGACAAAGTGAGGGCAAGCACCGACACATAATGCCTGTAATACACGCCCTCTCTGTGATTGGCTGAGAAGGCATGACGTAATTTAAACAGTTAGCGGGAATGGACACGTCATGCATTGGCAACTTCAGCCTGCGTAAAAGTGACGTAGAGTTACGTAACAGCCTGAAAATGGCGGCTGCTTTTGTCGCCATAATACTGTCAACAATGCAGCGGACTTCGGGTCGCGGTGGCCCGGGAGTGAAGGTGATAACGCAACAAAGCTTGCATTGAAGCAGAGAGCCCAGCTATGTTCCTTAAAGCGATTGAAAGAAATAAATAGATACGGTAAAAAATTTTGGAATGTTTCCTTACCTCGACATCCGCCTTTTGCTAGCTCTTGGATCAACGTTACTCGATGGCCTTGTGGTGTTGACGCCAAGTTTGCCCTCCAGAAATGTGCTTTCCTTGCCAGCCCCTGCTACCGTCTTAATGTTTATAGTACATGCCAAGTGTTTTTATATCTTTGATGCGCAATATTTGATACCTTGGTTGTGATCTTTCTGAGTGAAGCGTCAAATTACACTGCATGTCGCCATAGCTATAGGTGCGGCACGTTACTGATTGCTTAACAGTGTCTTTGAAAAAAAAAAATGCATGGCGAATTGCCTGGGAATTTTAGCAGTCGAGAATAGGGCCCCTGATTGGTACTGGACGGTAGGCGGGTGGGGGAGCGCGCCAAATATCTGGCAATGACAGAACTCCGAGAACGCGACGCGCTTCGCCTCGCGCCCAGTCTCCGGCCGTCTCAAGGTGGCGCACGGGCGCGTGAGCGAGTGGAATCGAGCGCGCAAGCGCGTGCGTGTGGTTAGCGCTTAAAGCGCTGGACACATGTACGACTGCTGCACGCGATTCGCATGCGACTGATCGTTACGATTGATCGTTAGGACCTGTTTTGGCGTCGATCGCTGGTCGGAGGAGGCTCACGACGTGCGTCTGGCAAGCCAGATGCAGTCGTGCCATCGTTGCAATCGTCGTGAGGCCACAGCCAATGAGAGCCCGCTGAGCCCCAACCCCCCGCAACCGGCGTGCGTTGCTCTGGTCGGCTCGGGTGTTGGAAACTTTAGGCTTAGCATCCTGGCGGATATTTGATCGCCGCTATCTGTGTAACTGCGAATGACAATCCGTAACACAACTTTTCACCACACTATCATCCCTTTTCTCGCATAAGCTACTTCTTTTTAGCGATCAGATTGATTCAGAAGAGCAGCGACAAGCGCGGTTGCTACCGTGGTCTGCGCCGGTTCGAGCCGCTGAGTGTGCCGAGCTGGCAGGCGCGACCGGCGTGTGCGCGGACTGTTTCCGAAGGCAGAAAACGCTTCGCGATTGCCTGCTTTATCCATTTCTTGCGAACAAACGCGCGGAATCTACAAATTCAGCTCAGCGATCGTCGTAGTTGAACATCTGCGTAGCCTGTTTCGATGCTTCCGCGCAGGTATTGCCATCTCTCGACCGGTCGGCGCACCGCCCGCCGCGCGCCGCGGCGGCCGGTCAGCGTAGGCTTGCATCGCGGCAGATATCTGATCGCCGCTTTTAAAATAAGCCCTGATAACAATCCCTAGCACAATTTTTCACCACACTAACACCTACTTTCTCGCATGTGGAAGTTCATTTTAATGATCAATTGATTCGAAGAGCAGCGACAAGCGGTTGCTACCGTGGTCTGCGCCGGTTCGAGCCGCTGCACTCCTTAGCGGCCATACGCAAGGCGCGAACACGGCCGATTCACGTGCCGTGGGTGGAGCGCACGGCGGCGCGAGAGGTCGCGTGGCACTATCACATGTCATTTACGCGAGCACGCAGGGGGTAAATCCGCAGATGTGTGCGGTGGGTGCACCGTCTGTCTCCCCCGTCTCCGCTTGGGGTCGTGGCTCAATTGACAAGACAACGGGCTTTGTCCCTATTCGTTCCACGTTCAATTCCTTGCGGTGCCAGTAACTTCCTTTATTTGTTCGCGGGAGTTTTCTGTTGACACCAACGGTTGCGAAAGAACCCTAGGGGGGTCAAGGTAAAAAGCTTCGCTTAAAAAATGGCGGATCCAACGTACAGGTGGGATTTGAAGTAAAGCTTTTCTCGTGGCTTAAATGGTTAGAATGAAGTGGTGGGAACATTTCTTTTAGTGTATTGTGCTCGGCGTAGTTCCTGATTATTCAGAGCGGTGTGGCGTGGCAAGTGCTTAGAGAAATACGAGAAGAAAGGGAAATCGTTCGAAGTGCCAATAATAGAACAGATGTTATGCCATATAATGCGTTCGCCTCGATAGTCTTCTTTGTAACGAATACTACCACCTTAGAGAGAGAGTTTGAAACTCTTGCTGCACTCAAGGCTTTGAAAAATGCTCCACCGACTCCGAATATCCGATAAAGTCTGCGTATATATGTGAACCCTGAGAAAATGAATTGCCAGTGAAGAAAAACAAAGCGGTCAATCGTTTCAAGAACTTCCGACTGCCGAAACAACAAACTTTCCCCACGGGCATACAACACATAATTGAGAGCAGGAGAGTTGATTCTGCCACAGGTATTTTCCTTTGATGGCCTAGGAAAGTAAACATTTTCATTTGTTGCCCCTACCGGCGCTCAGCAGTTTTCGCCCTCCGGGGAATTTGCATTACGAGTTCGTTCTGGCGCAGTTGGCGACGTTTCCTTGCCCGCTTGTGTCGGCAGTCTGGGTTGCGTTGGCGGCGAAAGCCTGACAAGGTTCTTAGATTGGAAAAAGGAGGGGAAAGGAGGGACGTGCGTTCGAGGGAGCGCTGGCGGAACGAAGCGGTAATTTAGACTTTAGCAGTTGCAGTCCTCGTTGCGCCGGTTTCCGCAGCTTTTGCCTTTTGTGCTGAGTGCGTTCGTAGGGGGCGGGACTGTTACGCCGTTCGTAATGAATGGGGTGCAATGAGCGTCTGTCGTGGGTTACGACTTGGGTAGGAGCTGGCAGCGTGAAGGGATGGAGCTCCTGCCCAGCTTCGACAGCTCTCGCAGCTGTCGAAGCTGATTCTCCATATCTTCACAGGCGCTGGTGGCACTTTAGTCCTTAGATTTCACTGGCAGGTGTGAGGCTAATGAAATTATATTTTCGAAGTTCCTTACATCTGTTCGCCACGTACATTTAGCTTGGGTGGTAGGAGCTTGGATGGAATTTGGCTTGTATGCGATTTTCCCTTTGTTTCGAAATGGGAGACGGGTTTTTGCAATATCACAGACTGCTGCTTAACTATCCGTCAAGAGGGTAAGGTTGCCCTTTGTGAATAGCGTTGTGACTGTGTTCGCTGTTCTACTATTTGTGGTCAGGATTTTCTCCGATATTATGTCAGAGTAGTTCCTCATGGACAGACGCAATTAAGGCGCGGGTCGTCGACGTCGTCCTGCCGCTTTCATGAAAACTCGCTTCAGGGAATGGAGCTGTGCGGCCGTTTTCCTGCAATCATGCTCCAGCCTTGCGTTCTTTACCGCATGTACGTTCGGTTCTTCCCAGGTTCGTCAGAAGCTTCATGTTAGAATATGATGCTAAGCGACGCTCCCCGGTACCAGACTGAATGCGCTTAAAGGAGTTCGAACCACGTGACCTTAGCAGGGATTTTTTCCTGATGGCTAAGACGTTGCCTCGGGAGCATTTCTCTTCCGGCGAGCCAGGAGATTCCGAGGTGTGCTCAAGAGAAGAGGAATGTCTCTAAATCTGAAGGACTACGCGACACACGCGGTGATCGCCGTGACTGGGAAAGACAGCGAGCGTGGGTGATAAGGGCTATAAGATCATAAGGTCACCAGAGGTCATCACGCAAATCATAAGGTCACAACAGGCGACCAAGCACTGAGGTGCTTGGCAAATGCCGCAGAAACGGGGCAGCCGAATTGGGGGGGGGGGGGTGGCGGCCTTTGACACGACTTGAAGCGTGTACCCCCCCCCCCCTTCCCCTTCTGCAGGAGATACATAGGAGTATACAAAAGGTGGCATACACTTCAGGTTGTACGTTTTCGGGCAAAAGCCGATGTTGGCCGATTTTGACACCCCGAAAATGGTTCAGGAAAATCGGGTTAAAGCAGATTTCTCCCCGTATGGGCCATTTCAATGTGCGCGATCGTGTGCTGACGGTCCGCCGTTCTCAACCAGCAGTTGCTAGAAGCAAGACCCACAAACACAGCTCTCGAACTCATTGGGTATTGGCATGACTCTTCCGCTCGCTACCCCGAGCAGGCAGATTGAAATTGTTGCACCTAGCTGATGGAAGCTGATGGAAGAACTCCCTCCCAGCTGAGACATGTTCAAGGATCGGACAGGCCTCGAATGGAGACCGACATGTTGCGCATGAAGACGATTGCGTACGAAAACGAGGAAGTGTAAATAATCGATGACCAGCTTTTTGTGAATGAAATGTTTTACTTCTTCGAAGTTATTAATGTTCTTTACTGTCATCATTACTGATCCTATTCCAAACAAACGCAAACTTGGAAGAGCATTTGCTAGAAAACCCTGATATCGCCCGGATAAGCAGGTTGAAACAAACACCTACTGATAAAATAAACTAAGCATAAACTACTAACTGTATTACTCAGTACATTTGCAGGTTTATTCCGAAAAAAACCAGAATTTCGGACAGGTTCAACAACAAGACCCAATTGCTCCCCAATTCTCAGTTTGAAAAATAGCACCCGCTTTTCACCCCCCCATTTTCAAAAAAACATAAAACCCGAAAACGGACGACCCTACATAGACTCCGGGAAACTGGAAACGTACAACGCGAACAACGCAAAATAAATTGGCGGCAAGCGCGTTAAAGGAAGCCTATTCTTGACTGTGAAGTCAGGTTTCTGCCTCCGGGAACTATGGCTGAGTGTTTTTAGAGGGCGTCTGCTGATTTCACTGCAGTCCTCCGAGAACGTCTGGTTTGGACTCGCGTGCAGCGACCACGAGTTTTTCTTTATCAAGCGAAAGTTGTATTGGCTGACTTAGGCCGCAGGTGGTGGCGTGCGCCGAAACGCCTTGCGCCAAAGCCAGCTTTATCCAGGTGCTTATCGGGGTCAGTTCTCGCTCGCCGTCCGCAGCTGGCGCGGGGCGCGTGTGCACATGTGCCACGCTATATCACGTTACAGTAGGAACCAATAAGTACCGTCGCTGGCATCACGCCACATCGCAGGTGCGTTCGCTCGCTCTAGTCGGACAGTTCACCTTCTAGCGTGGCATCGGTAGGGCGCGCGTGGTTCGCTCCGCACAAGACCGGGTCGCCATTAAAAACGTAAACGTTGCCAATAATCGCAGATGAATTATCTACCAGAACGTATCCCAAATATTTGCGTTCGGGTAAGCGCGGCGATATGAAAGTATTCCTTTTGGCCGATCGATGATTTTGAGTTTTTATTTCGGTCATTGTGTTTTGATTTTGGCAGAAGTACTTTCGCTTTCGTTTTGCGGTCATTGCGTTTTGATATTTGTCGTCTTCACTTTCAATGATTTCAAGCTTCGCTTGCACCCCTGTTTCTAGGGGGAAGGGGATTGTTATTTCTTTTGAAAGGAAAACCGAGAGCACTGCGTGTTGCACAGGATAACGTACTACGCACCACGGAACCACTTCTTTATGAAAACCGACTATAAAAGCGAAGTCGTCTTGCGTACGCTATGTCAGTTCATGCAGACAGCACTTGTGAGTGGAAGCGAGGAAGCAACCAACCATCAGTACTAACCAGGTAGTAAATAAAGATGCATGAACAAAAAACTTGAATTCCTTCGTGTCCTCCCCTCAATCAAGTGTTGCCGTGTTTATTCTGGCATGCTAAAAATTATGGCACCTCCTTCCCCAATTTTCGGTGCCTGGGGGGGGGGGGGGGGGGGGAGGGCAGGGCGGGTGTGGCAGAAATGCGCCACTGACTGTGCTGTAGTAATTAAAGATTATCCAGGATTCCTTATTCATCTGTAATATACGCTGCGTTAAGATCTCGCAACTACGACGTCTGCCGCCACACCGACGATAGGCTGTTTGTTACGTCCATGAAGAAAAGCAAAGACTACGAAAACAATCCGCAATTTATATAGAGGGCAATTACTGTATACAAAGGTAGTCGTTTTTAACTTTGTTGTTTTAACTTTCAGCTTATGTTCTTGCCAGATTCCCTGATTTCTTTCTTCGGGGTAGAGCTACGCCCACGTAATTAAATTTTGGGTGTGCCACTGGTTCCCGAGGCTTGTCAGCGGCACAACGAGGACTCGAAGAAAGTTTCTTGAAGCCACGTTGGTGCCTAGGCCAGGCCGGCCATATTACAAACCTCGACTGTTGCTTTTTGTTTCAATTATTCCAGGCTTGATCGTTCTCTCTCTCTCTCTCTCCTCTTTCTTCCGCTCTCTCCTCTCTCTCTCTCTCTCTCTCTCTCTCTCTCTCTCTCTCTCTCCCTCTCGCTCCTTGGAACAGTCGTAAAACATCCAATCCGAGAAGCAGAATGGGGAAAATAACTGACCCGTGTGACTTAAACTGGGCTCTTGGTATTAAAATTGTATTCATCGTGAATCTCACGGCCTGATGAAAATGCTAGGATGTGTTTACGGGATTCTTCATTCATCTGTGCACATTTTTGACTGGAACGCTATAAAATTACAGTTCATTCATGCACCCCCGGCGGTGGCTCAATGGTAAAACGTTGTACTGCTGATCCCAAAGAGACGGGTTCGATCCCGGCTGCGGCGGCTGGTATTCAGATTCGGGATGAAAGCGAAAACGCCCGTGTGCCGAGCTTTCACTGCACGTTAAAGATCCCCAGGTGGTCAAAAATGAATCCGGAGCACTCCACTAGGGCCCGCCGCATAGCGCAGGTGTTGCTTCGGCGAGTTAAACCGCATAAAATGTGCGGGCGCACTAGCACTCGCACGCACACACGCGCACGCACACGCACGCACAAAAGTGCGCAAACACACGCACACACAGACAGGCACACGCCCGCACAAACCTGCACAGGAATCACGTGTTTGTTGCTTCAGTCAATGCCAAGCTCAAAACACATACTACCCAGTCATCATCATCATCATCATCATCATCATCAGGGCCTGTTTGTGTGCGCTGCAGGACGAAAGGCCCTCCCAAAACCTCTACCCAGTACGTGTCTCCAATACACATTTGTAGGACGAAGGTCCCAACGCATTCAGTGTAGGTACGCCTTTGTTCAGCTGCAGTAAGCAAGCTGTAACGGTGCGGGGGGAGTTCTCGCCTCTCATTCCACAGGCCCTTAGTGAGAATCCCTAACCAGATTCAAATGTGCCCTTCTTTCTTTTCTGTTCAGGAACTTATAAGTTTCTGAACAGAAATAAAGTCTGAGTTCGTTTATCGAGCTTCGCGATGTCTTAAAATTACTTTTGCCTTGCTGTTTTCTTGTAGTTGTCTGGAGGAAATAAACGTTTTTTCCAAATAAAAGTTTTTTACAATCCAATCCAATGTCCAGAGGACCATTATGTGGAGGGGGCTTGTAGCAGGAAGAGCTAAAATTCGCTGACCGACGCGGAGTAGCAAGATAACGATCTTGGTTCGTAAAACAATGCTTTCCAAGAGAGTGTAGTAGTACTCCTCTGCGGTATCCGGTAAACATTTGCTCTTAAAAGGAGTGACGGAACGCTGCCTTGAAGATGGCAGTGTTACTCTCATACAGGGTTCGGGTACTCCGCCTCGAAGGGAGTAACTACCTCCCACGATGGGTATTTAGACTCTTTCTGGTGGACGACGCGCCACTCCCGGGGAGAGTTACTCGCAAAGTACCTCAGTACGCGGGTCGTAAGTACCTCAGCCAAAAATTACCACTCTATTCCTATCACATAACTTAGAAACTTGCTCAAGAAACTTTTCTCTTTTTCCCGGACTTGTAATTCCTCGAACGCTTAAATTGCGTCATTACAGTGATGTAGCGGCTATTGGCGGGCCTTCCTTTCCTTGCAGCAGGGAACGCATTCGATAGCACCTTTAAAAAGAAAGCCACAAAAGCAAAGCAGAAACGAAAAGCGTATCGTCTGCGTCCAGCAAATCGCGCAGTGATAACTACACCCTTGGCAAAAAAGTTTACTACCTCCCAGAACGGTACGTAGGTCCTGCCACTAAGTGTGGAACCGTTACTATTCTAGACCATGCACTTAGTAACTGCTGCTTTTTTGACCATAACATTCACTGAAGTAACAAATTCTGCGAATTATTACGATTAAAAGTTTTTTGCAAATCCACATCCTGTCCTGTATATGCTCGCATTAAAATGCATAATTCTAAAATTAGCGCTAGAATATTTTATTTTTACCACAAGCCCACCGACTCTCTCAGGGGACTTTCCGCTGCTGGCTATAGAAGCAAGAAGAGCAGATTTATTTCTAAGGCAACTAAGCAATACACGCTCTCCTCGTGCATCCCATTGGCTTTCTTGCTCAATTTATTTGTTGATTGTCCACCTGTTAATATGTGCGTGATGAACGTTTCTATATCGCGCTGCGCACTCAGCAGATCCACATTGTCACGCGTAGTTTTTTACTAGGTCATGCATGACCATTTAGTAAAATCAACTAAGTACCTAGTCAATACTGGGACAAGTAACTGGTTAGTGTTCTGTTAGTAAGTGCCACGACCTCTTTTTAAAGAGTGTATAGCTTTCACAATGCATCCGGACGCGAAGGAGAGAGTGAAAGCGCCTATCAGAAGTATTGCAGAGTCCCTTTAAGGCACACCACATACAGACGCATCTTCAGTGTAACAGCTAGAGGTACATGGCCACTGTTTTATGAAGTCGAAAGTCGTGTTTCATGAACACGTTGTGCAGAGCAAAGCATTTACAAGCAATCAAGCTTTTTCCGTGTTTTTCTTTAAATGCCTGCTTTAAGACACAGGCCGCCGGAGCATGCTCAACTGGAAATTGGAGCAAAGCGGTCAGTCGTTAGCGCCGTTGGAGCAGCTGTGACAGCCAAGCAATAAAACCAAGGGTCTTTAATGCAATGTAAACGATCGATCGCAACGCGATGGCAGCGGAAGAACCGATGTCGCTTAATGGTTGTTTTGTGGTACCGGCTGTTGTTTACGGCTGAATACGGGCACCTCACCCGATATTAGGTGTAATGACCTCGGGCGTCAGCTGGCTCTGCCGATGGAAACCATGTGGCACTTAAAGAAAGCATTTGCTTTGGCCCCATAAAAGAGACCAGCATACACAAAGCAAGCGTTAATGATAATCGTATTGCCTCCATTCAACGAAAAATAGCAAAAAAACTTCAGTTCTGCTCTCCCTTCACGTCACTGCACTTTGTTCAGCGCCAAACGACCGAGTTTCCCTTTGCCAGCAGCGCGGCTGCTGAAAGCCATTAAGCACTCATTAAGCGCCTATGCTCTTGGCTTGTTCAAGAAACTTTTTCCGGGTGCAGCTCCTAAACGAAATTTGTCCCACTCGAAGGTATTTCGCACGTAATTGATCGGCGGGCGCGGAATCGGCACAGACGCAACTACAGGGCTCCGCAGGGGTTGTTTCTGCAAAATCAGCGCTCTTGCATGCTCACGCGTACCCCACTATCATTAAGGAATTGGGGCAAGTTTCAGAATGAACTTGTGTGGAAAGCATTCCATTCTGTGTTGTAGCTCTAGCAACAACTGAGGTTCAACGTAACAGCGACTGCTGAAGGCAATTTCTGCTAGTTCGCAAAATAAATCCTCGGGCCACTCGGATAAAGGCTTAGAGTGCCTCTAAGTGAATGAACATTAGAAATGCGGCATACTTTCGCGGTTTGAATTGACGTTCCCACCTCTATATAAAAAATACAGGTGGTCATTCAATTTAGTTCAGTTTTTTATGCTCTATAAGGTTATTTTGGGGTCATGAGTGCGCCCCTATTTAACAGGTTCCAAAATTATTTTTCGCTCGTGTAGACTTTATTATGATGTTTATTGTATTCGTATGTACGCATCTCATGTTTAAGGTGTTTAGTGGCTGAAGCAATGGTTAATAGAGACTGCTTTAACTGCTCTAACCATCTGTTTACCTGTACGAGCTTGTAATTTCACTAGGGGAAAATCCACGTAATTTCACTCCAGAAAAAAATAAATGTTGACGCCATTTTATTTTACACAAAGTTTGATGCGGCTTTCGAAATGTTTTGCTAACCGCCACGGCAACATTTGCTGTTGCAGTGTTGGAGGAACTTTCGTTTCCTGCATTTACGGCTATCGTGCCTGTCGCGCTGCTTACCCCTTTTCCGAAGACTTGGAATGACGCAGGCAAGAACAGTGACACTACATTGTCATAGTAATATTCTAGGAGCAAGTGAACAAGATTAATGATGCTGCCTTTTCGTTTGAATAAAGAAAGGTAGTTTTCTCTGCGTTGCTACGAATAAAAAAACTGCCACCACGCGGTTTCATGTAATTTGAGATAGTTTTACTGTGAGAATTTTCGCGATTTAATAAAGGCCGATTTTGTTAAAGCAAAGTTGACGTTGAGTGGACAATCTCTATTATGTGTACATGCATAAAAATTCGTGTTGCGTTGCGGGCATCATGTAAAAAATATGAGCTACTTTAGAGGTAACAAATCACCAGATGCATTGCTCACTTCGGAGCGACTGAGGCAGCGGCGCACAGCCCCAACGTTACCCTTTCACCTCACCGTTGCATGTTTGCGCCGTTTCTATATTATAATAATTACGCTAAATAAAAACATGCATGGCTGCCACAGCTGCAGCCAACAGTGCCTGTTGCTTTGCATGATCTCGTTCGAAAGAAAATGTGGATGATGTTGCGAACTTCAATGATCAAATGGAAACGCAGATGCGAGGGTTCAAAGCGCAGATGGAACGCAACTTCAGGTATGAACTTCGAAAATTATCTCGCTCCGGAGGTAATATGAGTTACCACGGTGGTTAACAGATAATATTACTGCGCACACTCTTCATTCTGTGCGAAATTTCATAACACGGCTCTGTGCAAGCATTGTACCGCGGGTAGAGTCATTAACAAAAGTGGGCAAAACTACAGCCACGACCGCAACTCTAGCTGCCGCTTGTACAGTATCTCCGACACGCAACCGCGCTGTCGTTACAACTTTCTCCTAAATTGCTGCTGTTTCCCGAGGTCACGGCGATTGCAGAGTCGCGTGTCGGGCTCAGCCTCGCACATGCAACGCTGGGTGGGATGCGGAGGATATCATGGCGATCTGCTGGATGTCGTGAGAGCTAGCGACTGTGCAGGGCAAAAAAGACCTACTTAGTACAGAAGCCGCAAAACAAACGTCAAGCCGCGGAAATGGACTACATCTACTAAGATTATACCCCGTGACGTGAATGTTTGCTACCACAAAACAAAGAACACCAGGTTGCTCGCTGTTTAGACTAAGATGGTGCGGTGCACTGAAATGAAATCGAATTGCATTTCTTGAACTCTAATTCATGCATTGCTGCCTTGCGCAGTGAAACTCACATGTCGTCTCCAATTTATCTGATGGAGCCTTTCTATATCTTCACGTTTAGAATAACAGAAGACACCTTTTCCTGCCACGTCACCAACAAACCGAGTGACGTCACTTGTGCTCACAGAAGTGTTTCATTAGTAGGAGTAATTAAGCCGTAGTTTTCAGCTCTCACGCAGAGGATTTGGAGTTTTTGCTCGATTATGTTGGTCTATAGGTTTAAATAGCCTCGCAATAAGTGAAATTCTACGTTGGGGAACAGCCAGTGTGTTATCACAGCCAACGTCAAAAAAAAAAAAAAAAAAACCGCCGAGGAAGAGGGCGCAAGGAAAACGGAATAATGGAACACTTCTTTTCCGAATGCAAATCTGCCTTAATAGCCGCTGAAAAAAAATGGGAACATGACCTACGCGCCCTACATTCTAAAAAAAAAAAAAAAAACACGGCAGGTAGGCTCCAGCCCGCAGCTCGAGAACGACAAACCGTCGTGAGGGAATGTGATAATTAGGCGAATCACGAGGCGCAGCATGTGATTAGACCTGACAACAGAACCTGCGCAGGGACCGCAGCGTAACGCCGCGTCCATTTGTCTTCGGTCCTATCGCAGGCGGGATGTTTTTAACCTAATCACTTGCTTGACCTGGACTGAGGACTCCATCTACTGAAGACTTCATTCATAATTTGCCAACAATAAAGATGTTTACTTTTGCACCACCTCGTGATTCCCCAAATGTCCACATTTGGTCAAGCTGATTTGTCGTTCTGAAGCAATGTTGCGAAGCGCACTTGCGGGGATATTCACAGTATGCTAAGGCGAAAGAACAGCGATAAACACGTACCATGCACAGAATACATAAACATGAGCGTGACTAACAACTGAGCGCTTTTTATTGCCGCAGGTAATATAAAAGAGAAAATAGAAAGACGTCAGAACACGTCAGTGAAGATGGCACATTAAAACACGAACAAATGCCCAATGTGCAAGCGCATCCGCTTTTTCATCTTCGCAACAACGACGTGTTTAGGTCGCAAAGTTCTTTTTTATAGAAGGCTACCGAACGGGTGCTCACACGATCTTCACTACGCTTCCCTATGTTCTGAAGCCTTTTTAGGACCTTCGCGTGTTCTATACACCGGGGGCATTCGCCGGCTCTGCAGTGCGTTACCAAATTGCTTCCTGTACCGACTGGGAAGGAGTAGGCATGTTCTTTTAAGCGCTCATTTATGATGCGGATCGCCCGGCTTGGCCCACATACACGCGGCCACAGACGAGGGGCACCTCGTACACACGACGCTGTCGTGGCATGAACGAAGCGCTTGGCGTGCTTTATAGTGCACCGCACCTTTGAGCGCTCTGGCGTATTGACTCTACTACACAAACTTAAAAGTTTGTTTGGGACCGAGAACACGGTCCTCGCACCTGCTTCTTTCACACACCTTTTTGATGCTGCGGGAAACATTGTGTATGTAGGGAATGACAATCAGGGACTTCTTTCGCATGTCTTCTTGCCTCTCGTGAGTCAAGCGTACTTTTTTCAGAGCTGTTAAACCGAAGCATGTGGATATCCTCCCGACAGCAACCGCTCCACTTGCGCGCCCAAACAGCTGCGTTCCATGCCATGAGGACAAGACCTGCACGCCGCACAGTGCCCACGCCGCTTTGTTCAACGCGGTGGTTCGGTCTTGTCACTGTGGCATGGAACGCAGCTTGCCGTGTCGGCTTCATGCAATTCAACCCTCTACCTCGTAAGGTTGCCGTGGTTGAAAGACCCCTGGTTTAAGCGATTCTCTGTAGCACCCTCTACGAAACTAACCAGTTAGGGGTTGCACTGTTCCAGAAAAAAAAACTCCATCTGGGCGTTTGTAGGCGATAGATTAACATGGCGCGTTCCGAGAAAACAAGCGTTGGCGGTGCCGTGATTTGGGGCTGTACCGAAAAACATGCTTGGTTGAGAACTCTCGCATACCCTGCGAGATGGATTGGCCGTTTATGGCGAAAATAGTAAAAGCAGGATCAAAAGTATCAACAATCTACCAGGAAATCTGCTTTAAAGCGAAATTAGTGTTGCAAAACGAATTACGGCCCGGGGTGATCCGTTCTAGCTAACCGGAGGCGTGGTAGGGAAGAGGCAGACGGCGCAGAAGATAACAGTTATACGCGAGAGGATCGTTCCTTGGCAGTGTGTATGATGATCCGAGCAGCGTGAACGTCAGCGAGACCGGGGCACGATATTGGCATCGCATATGTCCTGCGGCCCGACGTTAGGCCTAACTTTCCACGCTTTGAGGGTTGCATTGACCCGATTTTGGCAGACCAACCTACGATTAGTTTTACGTTACTTAGATTGTCTTTACTCTCGATGTTAAGGTTATCTAACTTTAGCTGTGAAGGAAGGCCTCGCCACGTACCCACTCAGCTGGATTGGCCACTGACAATGACGATGAAAAGCATCGAGCGCGAAGCACTGCGCAACATTTTGGTTTGTACGGCGCAAATGAACTCTGTATGTCGCCATAGCCCTCTGTCTTCCCCGACGCAATGTACTCGCACAGGGCAAAACTTTTGAGATGTGCGTTCACATTACAACGCAACAACGTCATGAGCACCCACAATAATGGATCAAAGATGGCGGAAGCATTGTCCCATCCTGTCGATTGAGAAGGTCAGCACATGTATCACGCCCTAGCCGTAGCATTGCACATGAGGAAGGAAATATTCCCGTTCGCCCGCGTTTTAGCCATTGTGTGGGTGTGTGCTATTTGGGCCAAAAACGACGCCTGCGTGACTTGGATGGGTACCGAATGCAAATTTAGTGCCCCTCACGTGCTGAGCAAGTAATCCGACGGAAGGTTGAGTATTCTTTATCGAACATTATTCTGTTTTGCGGGTCGGGAACATTCTTACGCGCCTGCACGAAAGGACAACAAAAGCTTCTTTTTTGGGGGGGTGGGGGGGGGGGGGTGGGGGTAGGGGTTTGAACTGGGCGTTTCGCTCAATAGTTCTTTCCTTTAGATACAGTATGATTATGCGTGTTTTCGCAACAGTAGCCAATGTCTTCGTTACTGTTTTGATGGATGGATTGTAAGGTTTTAACGCACCGACGCAACGCAGACGATGAGGCGCGCTGTAGTGAAGGGCGCCGGAATAATTTCTTTAACGTGCCCCGAAATTGCGTGCACATGGGCGTTTTCGCCTCCATCAGAAAAGCGGCCGCCGCGGCCGGGAATCGAACCCGCGACCTCGTGCTTAGCAGCACAACGCCTCAGCCACTGAGCCACCGCTGAAGTTTTCTCTATATTCTTTGCAACCCTTCGTAGAGTTTGTTCGATTTAGTGTTCAAAGTGAAGCAATTTGTATCTCACGCACGCAGCAGTGCAAACCGGCATGATTATTATCATTCGGGGTTGCTGAATACATTCCCACTTTCGTAAGGCAAGCGAAAGCTCGGCCATCTTTTCTTTTGTGGGTAGGCGTTTACGCTTCGAATACCGAACTGCAAAGCTGGTATGGGACCCATTTACGGCTATGCAAAGGTGGTTCGCTCATGTTTTCTACGCGCGAATGTAAGCACGCCGGGTGGCACTATTTGTTTCTCGGATTGACTAAACCGAGAAACCAACTAACCAACTTGAAGGGAAAGTTGTAAGCGGAGTTGTGCAGAACGGCGTTCCAAGGATCGGCATTCCTGGAACTACAGTGGAACCACACTGGTACTTCCCCCGGACTTACGATGACCCGCTTCTTGCGACGGATCACAGCGGTCCCGGCAAGTTCCCCGTAGAAACAATGCATTAAAAACCTTGATGATATGACACTCGGGTGCACGCAGTCCGCTTGATACGATGGGCCCTGGCGCGGATAAACCGGCGTTTTTCCCGTATTTTACATCGCTTCGACGCCTCATCCCGACCTTTATTCTGAACCCCTGTTTGACGCTGCTTGATGTGCAAAGGTCCGCATGTGGGCCAGACCACTTGCTGAACAGACGCAAGCAAGCAGGCGGCTACTCGAGAGGATCAGCTAACCTTCGATGGCCCCACTTGGCTGGAGTGCGCAAACGCGCCAAGCGCGAGAAGTCGGAAGTTCAGGTGGCAGGTGGGCCGTGGATTTGGAGTTCCCGTTGAACCGCCGACGAATGCGAAAACACATACGACGCAACCCCAGGGCGACGACCAAACACCCGCTTTCCCCGCCAGCTCCCTCCAAGTTTCTTCTTTCACGACGTTCTTTCTCCCTATATCTGTGCTCGCTGCTTATCAGTCTTCCAAAGCCGCATGGTCACCCCATTCTTTTCGTTACTAGGGTGCCTCGATTCACGCGCGTCCGCTGAAAGGGAGGAGACCACGGATGCAGACACGTGCATATATGTTGGTATCGCCATTTTGGGTCACTCGCTGGTCACCGCAGCAAGTCACCGGAGAAAGACCGCGCTTTGAATGAATGAAACTTTATTAACGGTACGGGGGGCTTGGTAGCCTAGTTGGGAAAGAGGCAAGAAGGGAAAGGGAGTGGCATGGCCGTCAGAGTCGTCCGGTAAGGTCTGCCGCTCGCGCGAACTCCCACAAGAAAAGGATCGTGCCCGCTGCGTCCAAGTGAGGGGGCAGGGTTGTCCATTCCTCCAATGAGGTAATTCCGGCGCCCTTGTGCCTGTTCTTCAGAGGTGAAAGGCCGAGGCAGTCCCACAGTGGGTGCCTTAATGTTGGAGAGGCACCGGTATTGCACGTTCAGAACGTCGCAGTGGCTGCCTCGTCGCCCTCCACGTTCTGATAGGTGATGTCCGCCACGAGTTTTTGTGTATGCAGCGTGTGCTAGCCACTATGCCAGGACATCTTCCGTAAGGGCAGCACCTGTCCTAGTCTTGTAGATTAGCACTTCAGCACCGCGCGGAAGCCCTTTTGGAAGTGGGTGGATTTCGTGCTATAATTTTCGTAGCAACACGGTTTACTCACGATTTTTTAATCATGTTATCTATTTCACCTTGCTCGGTCTTGTGGGAAACGAAAGGAGCTACGCGTTGAGCCCTTTGACCCAACAGCAACGGCATGCGACTGTTCAAAGGCTGTCTCCACCCTGTACGGAAATACCCTTTTTTTCATCTCAGCCTTGTGCTATCGTTCGCTTCCCTTAGCTTTGGCAGTTTCCCACTCACATTTTTCCCCTATCAATTTTTTCGACCACGTCGGCCTTATCTCGCTCGCGCAACGCGCGGGTCTGGTGCGCTATAAATAGTTCCGGACGGCACAGGTGTCGCGTAACACGCGTCGCTTGGCTGGTGGGCTATCTGGAACGTCGTGGAGGGCGGAAACGGCACAACATAGGCGTTTGTTTTATAAACTTGGGAGGTGAGTTAAAGGTTTGCTAATCATGCGAGAACACGCTAAATATAGTCATTTAAATAAGGTGTTAGCCCTTCTGTAGCGTGAGACCGTCGACTCGGCCGGCATTTACCCGCACCCCGGTCGTAAGACACCCCGGTCATACGACGCTTTCTCGCGGTCTCTTGAAAGTCGTATTATCGTTCCACTGTAGCATTTTGGGAGTAAAGAAGGAACGCCACCGTTTCGTTAAGGGTAGGTGGAACTGTAACGCGAACTCGTTATGTTTTCGACGAAACGGCAGAGAGAACGGCGTTCCTTATGTAAACGTGACTTCTCTAGGAATTGGCTGTTTTGGAGGCCAAGGCTTTAGGGTACTGAGGCTAGTACAAAAAGCCACAGGCCGCTACTGTGTTTGTCTTCCTATTATCTGCGCAATTTGCCACTCTAAGCTGTATAATGAAGCCACTCGCCTGTGCGCTGGACATACTTCAGCGACAGGACCACGTGTTCGTTGGTTACCTGCTTGCGACCCTGACCGTCCTGGAGAAGCGAAATCAGTACGAGGAAATGAAGGGACTGACATATCGTGGCCCTCTGACTAGTGCAGTTCTCGGTGGGATCGAAACGAGGTAAGCGATGTCAGCATCTGGGTTTAATACAGTGTGTGTAACCAAAAGAAATACCGGTTCGGTTACGGTTCTGGTTCAGGGGAAATCATTTTGTTCCATTTCAGTTCCGGTTTGACAAAATCACGTACCTAACCGGTTCGCGAACTGGTTCGATGAGTTGAATCATCACTGAACTTATAAAAATCGCTTAGCGGTGTAAAACGACAGTCAAATCAAAATACAAACAAAAACTCAAAATGCTGCCGTTCCCCAAGGGCAGTGGCGCAGTTGCAAAGTAAACTTTAAACAATTACAAGATATTAGAAAAACAGGTGAAGTGGCGACAATTTACCACCTACTCTCTCGCCGAGACTATATGTTGTCTTACCGACTATTCATAAAGGCACCGCCAAAAGATATGACTGTGGGATATATTTTCTGCCCTTCCATTTTTTGTTGAAATCGTAATCGTCGCTATGAAATCGCCCATCACTTTAACCTTGAAGCATTAAATTTAGGCCTGCGTACTGGCGCGTTCAAATACCAGCCCCTAAACCAATGGCGCACATTTTTTATATTTGTGACAAAGCAGACAAATCTTACAACAGGCACATAAATACTACCAATGAATTGGATTATTCGGTCACCCTGAATAATTTGTTAGCTGTCACTTTATCGAATGTGTTAGCCACACTTTTTTTTAAAAGTAAGCTTTAGTTAGCGCTCAGGCACTGCAATATTTCTCTGACCACTTCAATTCCTTTTCCGATAGCTATACCGGATGTGTGCATTACAATCAGTATGTCATCGTACCGCCTGACCCCCGGCCATCATTCCGTGTGCTACATCGAGGAATCTTATAACAGATTATGCCGTTACAAAATGAAAGGGCAATTTGACGCGCGGAGCATGAGATGGGACTTTTAAAGACGATAGCCTTTCTTGGGCTACTTAAACCCATAAATTTTGGCCTGTCTGTCTGTCTGTTTGCCTGTCTGCCTGTGACTCGATTCAGCCACCGGAACAAAGTAAAACAATGCCTGCGCAATATTCTTATATAGTCACAGCTAAATGTGCCCGTCTAAGTCCGGTGTAATGTTCATACTTGTCAAAATTGTTGAAGAACAACAAGGCATTAGGCAAATATATTACACCAAATTAATACAGAAGTGATATTTGCAGTGTTCCTTTATAAAAATTATACATACTAGATTTTTGCGACATTAAATACTTCATCAACTGCAGAAAAAAAAATCACTCCACCGTCGCCTGCTGTCGCCGCGCCACTATAGCTTCTGGCTCCATTTTAACAAATAAACCGGCAACAGTTACGAAAGGTTCCACTAGATACGTTCCACGTTCTGCTTGGAACGCACGTGGAGTAGGGCAGCGTGGTTATATCAACGTTGAAGTAGGGCGCCTCGATTCCCGCGTGTATCCTCCCTACAGCAGCTTTGGCATCGAGACACCCGGCCTGAAGCAGTTGAACGCGGTAAATTTAAAATGATTTAAGCAAACCTTTGGCGTGTTTACCTTGGGAGGAGCGTTACGCAAGAGGAACAACACGAGAGATGAGCGGGAAAGCGAAGAGAGGCATTTACGTGGAAAAAGTTGATAAAGGCTATCGCCTTTTGCCGACATTTGCACCGAGAGGATCAGTTAACCAGCCATTTTTTGGGGTAGACGCTCTTTATTTCGTCCGCAGCAGTATTCCCCTCGAGAAAGAGTAGAAGTGGAAGTAATAAAGCGAGTTGGGCAGTAAGTACAAGTGCACCTTCGAAAAAAAAAAGCCGATCTGAAAGAGGCAAAACTGCAGAACAAGCAGAAAAGATGATCGCTGGGCGAATGGGGAAGTGTGATGTTCCGGCCTGCCTTTCTGCACGTGTCACCTGCTGCATTACTGTTTCTGTTTCAAAGACAAAGTCGAGGGCTGCAGTTTCTTTCCAGGGCATTAAGTGCGCACCTTAACAGTTTTCCCTGACATATCTGTTTTTATTTGTATCTGTAAAAAACGGAAGTTATCCACTGCACTGCCCTCAAAAACTGACCAAGGAATCCACTTCCTTCGCATTGATGACAGGTTTGGTTGTGAAGGCTAGGGCAAAGAAAAGTGTAGAGCAATATCCACGTTTCGGTGCTTTTTTTAACTTATTCGGTTTTACTTTTTGTGTAATATTTTAAAACAACGTGGTTTGCCCTTCCTTTCTTGTTGTTTTCCGTGTAAACACATTTAAAAAAAACTGGCGCATTTAATGCCCCGTGCTATACCTCTGTTCCGACGCGCAGCTTATGTTGCAGGCCGGCAGACTTATTTTAACCAGCTGGTGATATTAAACGTGGATCAAAATCTCGATACATGGGCGTTCTTGATTTCCATCTACTTCAGAAAAAGGGTTGTGGGGAGGGAGATCGACGCCAGTTGTGGTCAGCTGCAAACGGCTTAGCCACTGAGCAGCTCCTGGGGTCACACTTGTCAAGTATTAACAACTTGCAGGTGTGGGACCTTTTAAACAAATTATGAAATGCAAAACGTTTGAACACATCGTGTGTGGGCTTTCGCTGTTGCCCAGTGGAGCACTCCTGCAGCCTGATTGCTCCAATAAAGTCGCAGCAACGCCGTTTTATATCCTTTGCAAGCTGCCTAGAATGACATTTTGTTTCGTCAGCTTGCACTACGCTCGCGCTTCCAGCAGCAACAGACCATTGCTACATTGGTTCTCATTTATTTTCCCTCTTGTTACATAGAGCGTGATAGGGTTCAATTGTCTGAAGCGGAAAGTGCGCGAGCAGGCACGAAGTTGAATGTACGTGAAAGAAAAAAAGGTGTGAATTGCATTGACTGCGCAATATCAACAACGGAGGGTCGAACCGTTTCAGCATGAACCGGCAACCGTTATTTCTTTTTTCGGTTCAGTTCCGGTTCGGATTCAGCATGCTCAAAAAATAACGGTTCGGGTTCAGGTTCAGTTCCGTCTTTCGGTTCGGTTTGGTTCCGGTTCAGCACGCTGGTTTAATATGATACCTTGGTAATAATCTTGACAATAAAGCGCAACAAAAACAGACTTAATCTGAGGCACACAGTATCAGCGCTCGTCCTGTGTGCCTCAGCTGAAGTTTTTGTTTTTGTTGCGCTGTGTTGTTAATCACCAACGCGCCCTATACTACATTCTGCTTTCGATTAATTGTTCAGGATTTCATGTTTTACACATCAAAGGAAAGAGCGAGCTCGTTGTCGCCAGTTGCTTAATCCCAAGGTCCGAGAGAGCTTATCATGGGTCCGAGACCATTCCATGCGAGATCCGGCGACTATCAACATGAAGACAGAGCTGGCTGCGGTGACCAAACCACCCAGCACCCGAAGAATTCTTCTTGTTCGGGCACCGAACCTTTCCAGACGAGGCACAGGATGAACTGTCGCGGTACCTGCTGGTACCAGTTGAGTACCCGCTGTCGCAGATGAAGATCTTCGATGGACACAGCCAATGTTTTCTCAAGTAGAACACGGCAACACCCTCAAGCGCTTCGGTGGAACGGCTCTTCAACAATTCCAAATTTCCAGCAAAGTGTTGACAAAAAACGGATTCGTCCGTCCCACTCGAATATCGCGATGAAGCTCTTGCCGAGTTCAAACAACGGATGTTACTAAGGTGCAAATATGTATTTTGGACATATTTTTCCACTCACACTGTAATATTCAATCAGCTTTCGTTAAACGCCTATGTATTGTTTCTTTCGGTGCGGTTTCTTGTGCAAGAAACTGAATTGTGCTTGTGCATGTCAGTAAGTTTCTATTTGAACATCTGAAGTGCAGTATCCTGACTGCGCATTTGAATGCCGAAGTGAAAAGTGCTATGTGTGTTTCACTTGTTATAGACGAGCACCTTGGAGGGGCGTTCGCTACGAACTGCCTTTCTCGTTCCATGCAAGTGGTTTCACGATTACGGCGAACGCTGGAGTTTTCTTTTTTTGTGCCAGTTTTGGCAAGTTTACTTGAATGAGTATGCTTGGTGTGACAAACGTGCTCCAGGTATGCTGGGAGGTTGCCGAAAGGCATGCAGACACGAGCGCTCGTCGTTTCCTTCGTTTTTTTTTTCAGATGTGAAGCATCTCATGCTCGGGATGTGTCCCTCCCTCCCTCGTTGTCGTTTTCGTTGTCCGCCGTCCGCACCCTACTGCGAATGCGCGTCTCTTCAGTCCCGTCAACGTTTGGGCTGACGTCAGCGCTGTCCACTATAAAAAGAAACAGTTAGGTGGCACCCGGTTTCGATCCCACGACTCTGTGGCCGCAACGGGAGGTACGTGGGACTCTTCCCACTGCGCTACAAATCGAGACGGGAGCATGTGCTACGAACGCGCGTTGTGTCCTTCACTCATTCAAACTACGTCAAGAAGCTACTGATACAACGAAGGCACCCGAAGCTGAACGTCAACTGAAACGACGTACTGAAAACTAATGGGAACTTCAGTCGACCGCATGGCTGCTTCACATACTACTCAGGGTTCCCCTACGGGAAGATGGTGTAACTTTTTTTATCCCCCAGTTCCCTCGTGAGGGGTCAGGTGACCGCGATATACATCGTGAGTGGCCTTACAACCAGTGTTGTACACGCTCCTCAAAACAGGAACGAAATCTCGTTCCTAGTTACACATTTCAAATAAGTTCCCGTTACAAGTTCGCTTAATATGGGAAAGGAACGCGTTCCAGTTACACTTCGAACATTGGAAAGCGTCGTTAGATGAACGTTGCATTTGATTTCCCAATAAAATATAGCGTCGGATAATCCTAAGGCGAACTAAAGTGAGCAAATTAAAACTCGAATTGAACCACGTATATTATACGAATATGAACACCGCCGGTAGCAATCTGGCGACAAAAAAGATCCAGAGAAAAGCTCCTAGACGAATTTTAACAGCGAAGTAGTTTATCAAACGTCTTTTTTGAATCCCGAGTGCCCGCACGTGAGCGCGTGCCTCGAGGCGATTACCCGCCAGTTAAAAAACCAAAAAAATGGCGAGCGCTCGTGTGTGCGAACCTCGCGGCGATCCCCCAGAGTCCTCAGCGCACGCCTTTCAAGCCAGACGGAAAACTCGGCAGGCAAGGTGGTCCTATCGTGCCGAAAATCGTAGCCCCCCCTCTCCCACTCCTTTTTCGGCATTTGTAGAAGTGCACTGCAAACAGTAGTAATCGCTACCGTAAGGACGGCGGTCACGTGGGGGAGCAAGCAGCCCATGCGCACAGCATGCACGAAGCTGCCTTCCTTGGAGTATCAGGATGCTCCGTCGGTCGTCTCTCTACAGATAACGCTCTGTGGAAAGTCTCCACCCGTGGCAGGTCGCCCATCGCCTTCTCTCCCATGCCTCCCTCGCCACCACGTAGACGGCGAGCACTCGTCGTCCGCGTAATCTATACAGTGTAAGGAAATGCGACCGATTCTTACGACGCCATGTTTACGAGCGGGGAGCTCCCCGCACCTTCTTCCTCCTCTTCCGGACCACCGCCGTCCTCTTCGCGCTCTGGTGCTGGATTGGCCGGTCACCGCGCTTGTACTCATTGCTTGGCATTTTCGTCACGCCTCTAGAGCAGCCAGTCGCCTCGTGCGCCGTGGCGTCTAATCGACCTGTAGGTCACTGAGTCACAGCTGTCTGAGTGAACTTTATCACCTTGCCCGCAACCCATTTGATGTATGAGATGAGCTTCAGAGGCGCCTCCCAGGGAGAGCGACACCAAGGCTTTATATCACCATGCAGCGGTACGAATAACGTTGCTGTGTGTGCCTGGGTGCTAGGCGTATACGGAAGAGCAGATGGTTCTTGTGAGATATCGCTAGGAAGATTTATGCACTCGCCTGGACAGTTTGCGTCGGAAGTTGAAGGGTGCGCGGCGCACTTTAAAAGCGCACGGGAACCTCTGAGAAAAGAGAGTCCCTGACGATGTCGATCAAGTTATTGATGTGTACTTAGATACATGCGGGAGTAGCGGGATAAGAGATAAGCTAGCAGTAGGAAGTTTTAAGTTATTTTATTAGAAGCACTTATTCCGTCTCCCTGTCTGTAGCGCTAATGTGTAACATTGTGGCAGACTGAGAAAACTTCATAGTAAAAATATTCGCATTTTGTACGAAGGAATCAGTTCACTATAAATGAAAATTCGCGCCAATGAGATTCTAATTTGTAGGCAGTGGGAATGTTTCCCACTACACTACGGGCTCGTTCCCGTAAGCGATGCAAGACAGGTCCGGTTCGAGCTCTTGGCCATTTGGACGTGCCACCTCACGGGAATCGAAACATACCGTCCGCTGAAGGTGTCAGCATTCAGAATAAAACGCCTCACCCTGTTTTGGATACGCACAGGAAGAAGGCAAAGATGAGTGGCAACTTCCAGAGCAGCGTACTCACCTGCAAACAGAAGAAAAGGGGGAGGAGAAAGGTGTCAATATAAATGCAGAATGGCAACACAGGGATGCAACAGCAAATTCATTGGTAAAGGTACGCTGTATTTCATACAAAACTCTAATTTTTGGATCGCTGGCTGTGGCTCAGTTAATACATCCCACACAACACACATAGGTACTTGCCTCTTAATCCTTGGTTTCTGCTGATTTAAAGGATGTACCCGTAAGCAAAGCAACCGGGAAGCGACATTGCGCTGTAAAACGGTGATATTAGGGAGATAACTATTTGTAGTAAAACTCCCCGGGTTATTTAACACTTGATCTTTCATGAAGAGGTTATTAAGTAATAGTTTGTAATAGTAAGTAATAGTTTGATTGAGAAAAGCAAACAAAAAGCCTGCACAGAAGATGGTACCACCGGGTAAGGAAACGTGTTTGAAGTCTTGGGCAGCAAAGAGGGACAAGCGATGCGCTATGGGTAACTATAGCCACTTTTTCAACGCGAAGAATTTTTATGCGGACTCAACTACAAAACCCTTCCGTCCATCTATCTGTAACGGTTAACATGCCACACTTTAGCAGAACAAAAATATGAACTGAAATAACACTTAGATACTTGAATGTTGACCAAGTACGACGCATACAAACGTGAAATAAAGGGCCTGAAAGGAAAAAAAAGCCGGGCCACTCAACGTTAAAGCTGTCAAGTGCAGAGCAGTGATTCCCCATAGGGGCTGTGGCGTCCTCTCTTGACTGGTTTTAGTATCAACCTGGCGTTGATACCGTAAGTAGTCAAGAGAGGGCGCCGCAGACCCTAAAACGCATATGAAGAGACACTGGATTTATATTTCATTATTTTGGGGTAATCAATGCGTTAATTAATGATTTCTCTTTATTTTGTATTATCGAGCTGAAAATGACCAGTAGAACACTATCTGTAGTTTGTGGTATTTTTGCGTGCGGTACTGCCGCCTTGTCACATTCTTGTCGTGTCGTGATTCTGATGTTCTGTCGTGTATCGTATTCGTCCTGATTTTGATGTTCCGTCATGCTGAATTCCTCTGTTGTCGGGATCCTGATGTTCCATCAGTAGTAGCACATGGTTTGAATGTTATTGCCCACTGCGAGGGGTAGCGGAAATGGAAGTTCTGTTGTCACTACAGGAATGTTTGCCGTTGAGAAAATGTGTGTCGTAACAAAAGATGGTTTTGCAGTAGCAAGAGGACTTCTGCTGTCACAACAAAGTTTTTTGTCGTACGGCAGAAATTTTCGTTAGGTTTCTGCGGTATTCCTGTTGTGATTTTAGACTGGGTATTGTGTACTTACTTACGGCATAGCAACCGCAGCCTCCGTGACCCCGGCACAGCGCTAAGATCACCCCCAACACTTTGCAGATGAGAAACGTGTGTCTCTGTGGCTCAATGGGATTTACATCGGCTTTGTAACGCGAGGGCCCAGGATTGGCCCTCACCAAGGGAAGCAGCGATCTTTTCAAAGCCTTTATTTGGATGCGTGAGGCAGCTTCTCATACATAACTACATCTCTCCTGCCCTCTTTTCCAAACTTAATTCAAGTACCGTAAGGCAGCGGCATAAACACAGAAGCCGGAGCATCAATTGAAAAATTGTGTTAATGCGGGCTTGTTGGTACATAAATAATTTCGAAAAAACTTAGTCAGTCGATGAAATGAACTAGTAATTGTATTCAGCGCACTTACCCTGACTTGCACCGTCATTGTTTATTCAATTGTTTATGACAATGTTTGAAAAGTTATTTATATACTTCGTAGACGATTTCAAGGTCGTGCCATTTCATGCAATAACAAATGACAGTTCCATTCTTCATCGAAATTTCTATAGGATCCCCCGCTGTTGTAACGTATCGGTGAGAACATTCAGCCCCAATTTCTCGCGTTGCGACGGCTTCGGAATCGGCTGACTCGCGTTGTTCTTCTGTTTCACCCAGGTCCTTCTATCTGGCCTTTCAACTGAAACATCAAAAGAAGAACCCACCCGCTTCTCACTTCGCTTCTCTTATGTTGACAAAGCAAAAACAAAGGCCTCTGCTTCAATTTCACATTTCAAGTCATATCCGTATGTACTCTGATGACTGCGTCATATACCGCCCCGTCATTAACACATCCGACCAGCTAGCCCTACAACAGGACCTTCTTCATGTTTACGAGTGGTGCGATGCGTGTGTGATGACACTTAATCCTACCAAATGTAAAGTTATATCGTCTACCCGGCGGCACAATCCTTTCTTCTTTCCGTACAAGATTTCTAATTTTACAATAGACCTTGTTTTCTCATCCAAACACCTGGGTGTTACCTTAATTGTCCAATGATTTTTCATGGAAGGCTCACGTAACAAACATTATCGCCTCAGCCAATAAAACGCTTGGTTTTCTCAAGCGTCTTCTCCGCCATATTCCAGCACATGTCAAGCAACTAGCATACAAATTCCTTGTTCTTTCCAAACTTCAATACGTATGCGCCATCTGGAACCCACACCAACTATATATAATCAAAGCACTTTACGCTATCCAAAACCGCGCAACGAGATTCATGCATTCTGCACATGCCTACGATATCAGCATTTCATCTTTAAAAGCGCAATCAGTACTGAAACCTCTTCCTTTTCGCCGCCACATCGCCACACTTTCTCTTTTTCATACATTATTTTATTCTTCACTCAACTGCGCACCTTACATCCCCCCACCGACGTACGTATCTCATCGCACCGGTCATGCACTTGAAGTTTCAGGTCACCGCACCCGGAACACCACCTACGCTGCCTCCTTCTTTCCACGCACTGCTAAAGAATGGAACAGCCTACCCCCCCACATCGCCGCCACCACCAGCCCCAATTCATTCACTGCCGGAGTAACGACTTATTTGTACTGTTACTCCTTGTTTTGTGGCTACAATATCTGTTTCCTCTTCCCACAACACCCCTTATGGGATACCCCCGTTTGGGAGTAGTGAAGAAAAATAAAATGACAATGGATGAAATGAAAGTGAATATGACGTCACTTCCGGTCGCTGCCCCTCGGCTTCTCGCTCTTCCGGCGTTGCGGAAGTGAGCAGTGGACGGGGTGTAGGGTCATCTTTATCGTCGAATACCGCTGTCCCCAAGGTAAAAGTTTCGAAAAGAAGTTTAAAGGTATAAACTGACCAATATATATGTATTACTGTAAAAATAAATTCTTATCCGATTTTAAAAGCACTTCAATAGTCATTTAAAAGAGAACTGCGGGGTCCTGCCAGGGTGTTCTGGCTTGCGCCACGAAATTGGACTTCGATAATTTTACAGCTCGAATTGCCAAAAATAAGCAATACTTAGCTATTATTACGCCTCCTTTTTTGCTGAAAGGTTTACAAGACTGCTGGCTAATACACTTTGTTCATGTTGTCACGTTACGGAGCATGAACCCGCGCTGAGGCCAGCAGGTAAGCTATTCTCCTAGCGGGTCACCCGATTTCGACAATAGACCTTACTGCTCGGAACTACACTTAAGCACATGTACAGTGGAACCCCGATAATGCGACTTTCAAGGAACCAAAAGAAAGCGTCGTATGACGGGGTGTCGTACGACTGGGGTTCGGGTAAACGCTAGCCTAGTAGACGGTCTCACGCTACAGGTGGGCTTAGAACTTATTTAAACTACTATATGTAGCGCGTTGTCGCGTCATTTGCGAACCTTTATCTTAAATCACAAGTTTAAAACAAGCAACGTCTATGTTGTGCCCGCCCACCCTGCCTCCATGGCGTCCGAGCTAACCCCCCAGCCACACCAGTGTCGTCCGGCGCTATTTATGGCCCGCCAGTCCCGCTCGCGTTCGCGCACGAGATAAGGTCAACGTGGTCGAGCAAAGTGAGAGTGGAACAGGCGAGTGTGAAACTGCCAAGACAGTGTGAAACGAAGGATTGTACTAGGCGGAAATGAAAAATAACTGCATTTGCTGAATATGATGGAGACAACCTTTTAACTGTCGCGTGCCATCGTTATTGTGTGAAAACGCTCAACAGATAGCTGTTATCGTTTCCCACAGTACACAGCAACGCGAAATAGATAGGATGATCTAAACTTCGCGAGTAAACCATGTTGCGACGGAAATTATAGCGCTGTCTTGCTACAGTGACTCGCTGCGGCGGCCAGCGAGTGACCCCAAGTAGCGGTGCCAACGTAGCCGTGTCTCCACACTTGCGGCGGACGCGCGTGAATTCTGATGCCCTAGCAAAAAAAGGAGCGGTGTGACCACGGGGCTTTGAAAGACACCGATAAGCAGACAGCAGAGATATAGGGCGGGCAAAGCCACTGTTCGGTCATGGTCGTGGGGTTGCGTCGTATGTGTTTTCGCGTTCGTCGGCGACGCACCTACCACCTAAACGACTTTTCGCGGTTGACTTGTTGGCGTACTGCTGCCGCTTGGGGCCGTCCCAGGTTAACTCCCGCTCACGAGTACCCTCCTGCTTGCTTGCGTATGTTCAGCAAGGAGTTTCTCCTGCCTGCAGATTTTTGCACATCAAGCAGCGTCAAACGGGGGTTAAGAATAAACAAGGGTGGTACGAGGCGGCGAAGCGTTGTATAACATGAAGAAAATGCCGGCTTCTCCGCTCGACGGTCGTCGTATGAAGCGGACCGCATGCACCCGAGCGTCATATCATCGGCGTTTTTAGTGCATTGTTTCTTTGGGGAGTTTGCCGGTACCGCGGTGATCCGTCGTAAGAAGCGGGTCGTCGTAAGTCCGGGGGTCGTACCAGCGGGGTTCCACTGTTTTGGCAGTTTGTTTGCACAGACACATAAACACGTTCTTATTCGTTTACCTGACGGCCTTACCTTCGCAAAAATTGTAACCACCAAAGACCGTCGCACGTAAGCGTTCAGTACAAATCCAACCATCGATTTTTTTATGTGTGTTTGGAAGTTTTCGATGCAATTTGGTGCCCCACCACTACCTGAGTATCCCCGTCGCGAGTGTTCCCTTAAAACACTAATATAAAAACCGGGAAGGGGGTGGGGACGAGATGGGGTGGCATGCTTCTTTTGCTCGAGCTGGCCCACAATGGCCTCCTTGTAGGAACCTTGCCGCGCCAGCGTTGCTGAGCCAGTGGCCCTCCTCATGCGGCCCGAGCGTCGCGCGTCGCGATTAGACATCCGCAAATCTGGAAACTCTGCTTGTCGCAACTTTTTTACTAGCGGGTGCACCCTGTCCGGAACACGACCGGATTAATCCATCATTGGAAGGGAGGGCGCCGTCCGTCCGTGCCTGGAATTTGTTGCAGTGACCGTGAAAGCCTCCGGAGGTGAGCGGGGGTGGGAGACAACTCCCGCACGCACCGTAACTAGTGTCTACTAGTACCGAAGTGCTGCTGAGATGAAACTGAAAGACCTTCTTTGTGAGAAAGTTCACGAAGCCTCGTGCATCATGTGATTTCTTTTGTCTAGTTTTTTGTGTGTTGATGTATCCTTTTTTGTATGCTGTGTGGCAAAACGGGGCAATAACAAAGCCGAACGCAAGCGGATTAGGGAAAGAATGGAGGACAGCTGAGTATAAATGTTGCGGAAATGTCTTTCAATGCTAGAAGCATTAAAGGAGTACTGGCACGTAATTTCAAAGGTCCGATAACTATGTAAAAAGCTTCCTTTGTATATGCAGATATCACCTTGGAAGTTTAAATCGTAACTGTTCAGTGTTCAGCGGAAATTTAAATCGTAACTCTTCAGTAACTTTTCAGTCTTCTTCAATCGTAACTCTTTCGCGTTTTACTGATGCCTGTAACAGAGGGATCAACCGCATTTTTTTTTGGGGGGGGGGGGGGGGGGGGGGGGGGCTTACGTCACGTGCGACTGAGACCGGTTGGGCCGGTGTGGCGCGCGCGCGCGCACCCTGACCGGCATCCGCTGTGGCGCGACGAAAACAGTGGCGTCTTCCTGTCCTGGCGGCTGCCTCGGTGTTGGCCTTACCAAAACCGAAACAAACACGAATAAACAGAACTGTGAGTAAATATTTATTCTGCGTTTCAGGGTCTAATGTGCCACTCTATGATTTCTGTGCCCGTACGCACCTATAACCAGGAAAGAAACGTCACACAGAAATTTCGTGTTAGTGCTAGGTAAACTAGTGTTAGGTAAACTACACATGTTACATGTCCCGCGCCTGCGTCGCTGTCTGCATATTTAAACGGATAAGTAGCATTATGCGGCTGTATTTTCATGTCCGGACTCTGCTGGCAGCATTATCTTGTTTTTCTTTTTTTTAACGTTTCTTGTTTGTCTTCGTCCTGCTGTACCCCCAAATACCTATTTTCACCAGTCATGAACGTAGTCACCCACCCATCTGGTGTAGCAAGCCTTGTCCCTAGCAGGGCTGACCTCACCAGTTCTCATTAAAGAGCATTCTTTCTCTCTCTTTCATCCATTACTGTGGAATAAAATTTCATTGTTTTTCTGAGTACTGGGCTCATGATCTGACGCCTTGTGCCATTTCTCCCAAACGGACTGGAACACAGCTGTCGCTTATGCGGGGTTAATCATGTTTTTTTTTCTGTCCCATGCTAGCGACACCAGGAGAGGATATGAAAACCGGAAAATCATCGGATAAAGGCAATTTTGAGCCTTATTTTATTCAGTCATTAATGTTTACCCTTTGGAGCTATGTTAATAACACGACTAAAATGAACGGATCGTTTATTGACTATTTTTGTGAGAGAAGGCAGCACCCGAATGCAGAAAGATGTATCAAATGTAAACAGAGACCAAACATGAAGTTATATTTAATCATTCTACCCGAAGGGGCCCGGAACCATTTGCTCGGGGACCATTGGTTCCAGGACCTTAAGTTCCGGAGCCATTTGTATCTACACCTCTGCAGAAACATTAACACATAGTACTACACGTTTGTAAAGAATTTCAACAGACGTACCCCCTAATTTTGATATACTTTTGACTTTTCTTGCTATGTTCTTTGCTTTAAATAAGACAGCCTTAGTTTTGTTGGCGTTGCTTTTCAGTCCATTTGTGAGTTTGAGTTCATTGACTCACCTAATTGTTAATTGACACCTAATTGTTAAGCGAAAGGGAAATTGTTCGGAAACACAAACCGCAATATATACCTTCGAATTGGCACTGCTAAATAATGAGGACGACAGGTAACAGCGGGCGCCCTGACTCACAAAGGCGCACTCGTTCACAAACGCAACACTCCTGCCAGTCTCCCTGGGACACATTTGTGTCGACAATTGCGTTCATCGCCGTAGCTTGGTTGGCCTGTCGGCTTTTCTGTTTTTGATTCTGTAGATTCGCATCATTTCCACAATTATGCTCTCTTTCACGCGACCGGCCTATTTACGTCCGTATTACTAAGTGGAAGTTTTCTGAGTTGCAAGTTCTGCTGTTGTAGAGCAAACAATGTAGGCTCAGTAAAATGTTGTGTTGAGTGGCTTCGGGCCAAAACTGTTGCCCAATTCGCGACAATCAGAAATAACTATTTAGGCAATAGGTGAACATTATACGTAACCCAGAGACGAAGAAAGAACACATAGAAGTGAAATCACTGACTTAAAAAGCGGATGACGTAAATGTGGGAACGCATAGGAATCGAATACATTATGAAAAAGGCGCGAAAAAGACAGCGACACAGACTCGAAAGTATACAGGGCGACGCGCATCGCCCGGTGTACTTTATATTCTACCTGGCCGTTTGTTGTGCTATTTTCATAAAGAATCGAACACAAATCTCAATAATTCCAGCAAAGCCCGCTCTACCAACACCACTACCACTCCATGGCGCTGGATAAAACAGTGGACCAAGCGATAAATGCGTTCTGGTCTTTGACAGCGAAGCAAGTACTGGAGAAATCCACCAAGGTAACATATTTAATTTGTACACGCTATTAAAGAAGTAGCCATTAGGTGAGCAGCAAAACACGTTCCCACTAGATATCTTAGATATCTTCTCTGCTTGGCAGTGCGAATGTGGTTATGTGCCGGCACGGTGTTAATTTATTTGTTTACTGCAGAATACTGAAGCCGAACGCGCTGGCCCAAGCAGAATTGGATACATCAAGAAATAAGCTGACGTTCCAATTCAGCGAGGTAACTATTTGAGCCAAATCATCCCACGTCAGTGAGTGTACATCTTGATAAGTTCTAAGAGAAAACTGAATTTGGGGAAAGGTCAAGGATGGTGAAATTTTTTATGACCATGTCGTGCGCCTGCTGTTGATAGGGGCTTCACACTGTCAGGCTGTTTGTAGCACCACCCGCTGTCATCCGCTGGTACCTGTGATGGCACGGTGGCTTCCCTGCCAATGGCGCGCCAACCGTTGGAACGCTGGTAAGCTGGCCTGACCTTATACCTAACAGTACGCTTTGAGCTCTAACGTCACTCAGCTCGTGCCACCAGCTTCACGTGCAGTAAGTTTCAGGTTACTTAACAAGTCGTAGGGCTAAACCTTACGGCTACGTAACGTTAAAGGGACCTTAAAACATTTTTTCAACTTTTTTGAAATCCTAAATGCTTGCTGAACGTAGTCACCAAACACACCCAGTACTTAGATTGGGGGTCGCAAAGTACCTCAGCCAAAAATTACTGCTTGGATCATCAGATAACTTGGAAACTCGCTCAAAAGATTTTTCTCTCTTTTCGGGTCTAGACGTTCTTCGGCGGCCAGAATTACGTCACTAAAGACATGTAGCGGCTGTTGGCCGGTTTTTCTTCAGTTGCAGCAATGAAGGCTTTTCGATAGCACCCTTAAAAATAAACCCACAAAACCTAAGCAGAAAGGGAAAGCGTATCTGCTGTGATGAGCACATCACGCAGTGCTGCTCCATGCTGGCGATAACTGTACCTTTCGCAGTGCTTCCAGACGCGAAGGAAAGAGGGAAAGCGTTTATTGAAAGTGTTGCAGGGTCCCTTTGAGTCTAGATATATGCCTCAGAAGGGCGACTGGCCAATTTTGCCAGCGCATGTCGTATTAATAGGTAAAAGTAATAGACTAAAATGAAAAGATGAAATGATGATGAGGAGGGTGATGATGATGATGATAAAGATATTGAGACGGCACGATCGACGATTGGATAGAAATGATTTAGTATTTACAACATAACATTTCCTCTGAATTGAAAGAGCGTATTTGCTCCCGTAAATAGAAGGCCATAAATAATAAATCACCGTTCAGTCATGATTATTTGTCAAGATGCATGCCAAGTTGAAATAATTCATTTTGCTCTTTTTCATAACCGGCAGATCAGTGTAAAGTCTTTTCCTGCTGCTTTGTCAGTGCTCTCCTATTTCTTCTTCGCAGAAATAACGAGCAAGGTTCGGTCTTAAATATTCGGTGTTGTTGACTATTTCGGGCTGCCCGTACACGGAGTAGGGCCAGTACATTTACGGTTGCGATTGCGGGGCTAAAAGGAAAAAGATGCGGGGTGAAGCAACGTTGCAAAATAATTCCTGGCAGGGTACAAGAGGTGTCACGTTTACGATTGGGAAGGTACACAGGAACAGTTTTCTGGCAGTAATCTAAGCTTCCAGGCGCAAGGTGCTATTAATTGTTCACTTTAGAGCAGTTGGCAAGGAAACACAAAAATGGATATGGCGTCAAGGTACCCAAAGTTAACTAACCAACAGCTTAAGCGATTTAATAATTGTAATATCTGAGCATTGTACTGTAACCAAAAGTTAACAAATCAATACCTGCACTAAATACTTTGCCAGAATATACTATACTGGAAACTTTGGGGCATAAAATCAGGGCGCGTTTGGTTCAAAGATGTTTGATGTTTTCTCACACATGACTGAAGCGCTGTGTAGTGTCTAGTCGCTTCCTCGTTTTTAGCGCGCAGTTTTTTGTGTAATCAATAGAAGTAGCACCAGTGTATGGGATCCGAAAAACTTAAGTGTGCTAATATTGACCCTCACTTGAACTACAGATAGAATACCAAACTCAACAGTTCTCAATATCGTCGGATCGAGGTTTAGGGTAATACTCCGACGTCAGCCACTCGGCAGAATCTGGCGTTGAAGACTAGTGAAGTTGCACCCCTCTGGCTGGTTCTGGTGCCAAGCAGTGAACAGTTGTAACGACAGCGCGGCTCTGTGCAAAATTAGATGTTGGATAAGCAAGTAAATAGGGCCCAGCAGCTGTAGATTTTAAACGAGCCTCATTTAACCTAGCCTTTCTGGAGTGCTTCCAAGCTAACAAGATAACGGGCGGCAATATAGCAACAAAGCAATACCGAAGCCGCCATAGTTACAGCGCATTAAATCACGATTGGGGTGTTCAAGCCATTTTTATTCGTGCGCTTAAGGAGCGGTGTGATTCCTTTCATACTTCCGTATTAAACGTTTTGCATGTAATAAATCAATCGTTCTTTTGTATTACGAGCAGTACAGGTAGGGTTACTAGAAACTTCGCCCCCCTTTCTAAATTCTGCTGTTCTTATGGATACAAGAATTTAGGTCGATTTAAAGAGGCCAGTCGTTAGCATAGACTAAAAATTTTTCAAAATAACTTTCCCTGTAGGGAAGTATCAAATGTAGCGATTAACTCGACGGCAGCAAGTTTCCCTGTGGTCTCGATGGACAGGTTATTTTTAAATACAGAAAGAAATATCTGTATAGATTTGCAGAAAACTTGTAATGAAATTTAAGGTAAAGGAAAACGCACAAGAACCACTACGGAAAGTGCTGGGCTGTATTCACTACTCGCCCATTAATTTACCGTAAAAAACATGAAACTTAATAATTTTCAAGAAAGGCTGCAAAAATTACCATAATTAGGTTGTTTTTCTGAGAAAGAACATTACGTCACAGATTATTCACTGTTGCTTTTTATTAGTGACAATCGTTTTAATTGGAGTTTTCAGGACGTCGCAATATACCTCACTAGGTGACTCGGGAGGACCACAACTGTCTTTATTATAGTCTGTGTCGGCACAGCGGATGGGCCAAGAAATTGACATGAAAATGTTATACCTTGCGGAAGCGGGTTCCACGACGCATGTCACCCGATGAATCAGCGAGTTTTAGGTGACAGTTTCTCACTGTCCGCTCCGCTCCAATACCAAGTGGGAGCGCCATTGCTCATGCGTGGCGCGCTTGGCCGCGAACGGTATCGGTTCCGGTTGCGCTGTGCGGGCCGCAGGTACCGGAATGGACCGTCGAAAACGATCATCTAAAACTCCCTATTTTCATTGCGCTAGCGTCCTTCATCGATGCAGGTGATTCGCGAATTAGGTAAACTTAAACTATCATAACCACCATCGGTGATGAATATCATTGTTATTGTCGTCTTTACGAGTCCATTAAATTTCTCAAGAAGCCATCTGTAACCGATTAAAAATATCGTCATTGCTTTCATTTCCGCGCATGCAACCAAGAGCGAAATAAAGCGCCCTTAACGCCGGGGTAGTCTTGGTCGACTTAGGAGCTTCGACGGGAGCTGCATGTAATCCATCATAATTACCGGCGCAGTCTACAGTGAGACGTTTTTCAGACAGGCGCGGTACCGCCGCGCACCCAAAGCATATTACCTTGCTCAACGACGTGCTGCAGTCGCTCTGGACGTAAGTGGAAATCACTCACCATAGCTGTAATAAAACCGCAACACACTTCAGTCGATTGTCTGGAAACTTTTATCATCGGTAATTATTTTATATTATATTTTTGTATTATTCGCGCTTGTATATTATATTATTTGCAATTATTCCACTGTTTGAAAAGCCGAAGATGATACTTCTTGTAAATTAAAAGCGGTATTGGGTGCGTAGCTTGCAAAAATATCTTTAATCAAGCACACTGCAGGAAAAAACTGTGTTGGTTTTCAAGTATGACACTTACTCTATTACGGTACGTACTCTGGTCGTGTCCCACATTTAAAATACTCAGACTCCTTATCATCCCCTTATACGTCTCTATCCAACCCAGTTAAAATGAACATTTCATTAAATAGCACTTTATTCGCCTAAACGTTTCCTGGCACAATTGGTTTGGGCGCAGACTCTCCTGTCTTTTCCATAGTGGATTGCCCGTGACAAGGCCCCTTGTCTCAAGTCTACCAGTCCTCGTTCACCTCATAATTTGTG
This sequence comes from Haemaphysalis longicornis, assembly GCA_013339765.2. NCBI lineage: Eukaryota > Metazoa > Arthropoda > Arachnida > Ixodida > Ixodidae > Haemaphysalis > Haemaphysalis longicornis. The sequence goes on from CM023453.1 coordinate 173,707,623, forward strand.
GGCCTTGACCACCCTTCATCCTGCAGAACTCACTGACAGTTTGACTAGTGAAGTCCCCACATTAGGGTTGACCTCACACGGTAACTAAAGATTACGCGCCATACCCTCCCCCGGCCCCCAAGACATTGTCTCCACTCAGACCATCGGTCTTTGCTGCGGAATCAAAAAGGGTACTACATAGTACTACCACTCTTCAACTGGAGATTGGGCCACTAAATCTAAATCCCATGTGCACCTGACTCATGCCGGGTGCGTCGTTGCTTCTATTTGTACTTGTCGGTTTGCGGACACTGCTGTCATGAGCTCGTCAAACTACTTCGCGCACAGCGTCACCTCCTTGCTTTGGCATACTAGGCTGTCGAAAAGCTTCACGCACAAAATTTTTACATGCCGCAATTGTAAGCGAAATTCCCCTATTCCAACTATCTGTTTCCCCTTAAAATCCGCAGCATAAAAAATCGCCATGTTTGCTTCTTTTCGTGGTGTATATAAGCAAGAAAATAAGGAAGACAGCTAAGTCAAAGTAAAAACGACAGGTCCGTACGAATAACCAGTCAACAAAAACAGTCAGTCAAAATCCACAGTCAGATTGTTTGCAATATTCACACAAATCTTTGTAGGTGTCTTTTTTTTCTCCCTGTTAGATTTTATTGTAGCCCTCAGGCTGCACAAACGGGTCTCTCGCTTCGTTGAAGTATTCTTTCGAAGTATATTCGTGACACATAAAGCAAGAAAGACCAAGAGAACAAAATGTAGGCCGATTTATTTTAGCATACAAAAATATAATACTCACTCCCAATAACAATACATTCACCGCAGCTCAGTCGCCATGGTAAATGTTTGATGCATAGTTGACGAGGGCTTCAGGGAGTAAAAGAAAGTCGCCGCGAAAGACAACGACACTTCACTTCAGCTCAAAGCCCGCCTTCTTGGTGTGGGTGCCCAGGATACTCCTGTGATGCCTTTACTCCGCGATCGAGCAGCATTTTCAGCCGTCACGAAGGGATCCATGCAAGCGGAAAAACAAAACGCCCCTCTTCGAAAGGCGCACATCAGCGCTTCTTTTTTTTTTTGCTTAGATGGGCCAGTTAGAGCTTGTCTGCGCTTTTGAATATTGAAACGTTGGCGTCATAACCAGGTGTTCATGTGCATATATAAAGGGAGACGGGGGTCTGGAAGTTGTCGGCTGAGAAAGTGAAGGACGTTTTTGTTGCCTTCTGACAACATGCTGCTTTTTTCTCCCCACTGCGTGCGATTCCCGTTTGTAGCACCATTCTGGGATCTACGTGTGGAATCAAAAACAAGCTTTTTTAAGCGTTCAAGCAAAACAAAGAAGAAATCAGAAATGCAAGGTGCCCTGTCACTTCGAACCGCGTGGAGGGGGGGAAAGAGGGTTTATTTTTCGCTCGATGACGCCTCTTCACAAAAAATCGCCTTTTCTTTTACCCCGCCTGCTTGCTTTCTTTGTTATTTTTCCGGTGGTAACGCGGCTGATAAACATTGATCAAGGAGGTGGAAAGTTTGAAAGCAATATTGCCGACGCTAAAGCCGGTACGCATGAAGCGAAAGCACGTCACCGTAAGACAGCTGTTGAAAGCTTTTTGAAGCAGTTCTCTTGCAAAAAAAAAAAATCGGTGGAGAAACCAATTCGTCTCCGTTATGGAATTTCAAGCTTTTGATATGTGTTACAAACTCATAAGCAAAAAATTGGCAGGGCTTTGCAACTTCCCCTTGGAAAGGTTCGCACGGTGTCGCTTCGCTAAGATGAGTGTGAGCAGTGGTGCTCGAGCGCGCGGAAGGCGCCGCTCAGTTCCGCTAGATTGTATTGTTTGTGTATTACTTTTCAAGTTTTTACAGTTTTTACAGGTCAGGGTCTGTGCCTTATTTTGGCACACCCTGCAGCCACGCAACGTTAAGCTCGCTGCTCGTGGTTTCTGCCGCTCTACGTGCGCACCGGCTACTCATCCGTCGCCGGAATACGACGTCCAGTACGCATGCCCTTTCTGTTTTGAGCCATCCGACTCCAATGGGGACAACTTTGCGATCGGAGGCGCAACAATCTGGGAATGCGCCGTACGTGGACCCTTCTCCGACATCAACTGTACCCTGGTTCCTCCCGATACCCAAATCAAATCATGGCTCCCTCAGCTTGTCCGGAATTATCAGTGCACCAACACCCAACTCTGGGCCCCCCAAACCTGGTTTAGACGAAGAAATCACACAAGCTGAGGTGTACTCGGCGCTCCACAAGATCCGCACCAACATAGCTACAGGCCCGAACGGCATAAGCAATAAACTTCTACGGAGCATCGATTATTCCTCTATAGCCACTCTCAACCAACACTATAATTACTTCTATATTACCGGCACTCTCCCTCCCGAATGAAAACATGCTAAAATATCTTTCATACCTCAGCCTGGCGAACCCCTCGCATTCAAACACCTCCGACCAGTATCTGTCACTTCCTGTCAAGGCAAAGTCGTTGAGGATATTATTCACTCGCACCTTACGAATACATGGATGATTCCAACGCCTATCACTCCACCGTGCTTGGCTTCGCTCGCGGCTATCGGTCCAAGATGTCCACGTACAACTCCTGTGTTACATCGTTACCCCTTCCTCCTGAGTGGACACGGCCACCGTACTAGCTTTCGATCTTCAAAAAGCTTTCGACTAAGTCTCCCGTGCAGTTATCCTGAGTATAGCCTTGATACACTGGAAGTAGGCTACCGGATCTATAATTCCATCCGCTCCTTTTTAACAAACGGTACCGCGGAGCCACACCATTAAAAATTTAATCCATAGGAACCCCTCACGGAAAGGTCTTGTAACCCGTGCTTTTCAACATAACCCTCCTACAACTCCCGCAGCAGCTTTCTCAAATACCCCACCTTAGACAGTTTGTACGCGGACGACATTGCCCTCTGGGCTTCAGCAGGTAGCAACACCCAGACTGAAGAGAGACATCAAACTGGTGCAAACAAGTTCCGTGCTGCCACCACTCAAGCAAGTCTCACTTGTTCCATAGTGAAATCCGAGCTACTACTTCTCCCCCGCCTCGCGGTAAACCCCCAAGCCCTCCTACCATCACTATAACTCTCAGCTAGAACAAAATTCCCACGGTGCCCCGGATAAAATTACTAGGGCTCTCGGTAGGTAAAATCGCGTGGACTCCCAATACCTCACGCATCTAAATGCCCACATTACTCAAACCGTTGACCTTCTCCGACGCATCGCCCCCCGGCGTCAGAACCTCAAGGAGGCAGAACGCCAGTGCTTCATTCAAGCTTTCGTGACCAGTCGACTCATATACTCCCTCCCGTACTCAATCCGACCTGGGAACAACTTAACAAAGTAGACCGCCTGCAGCATAAAGTCTACCGAGTCACCCTAAACGTACCTCAGAGCCCTCCCACTGCCAAACTATAACAACTAGGTATTCGCAGTACCGCTGAACAACTTATTGAGGCCACCCTCGTGAATCAATGCTCCCGCCTCGCATCCTCATCTGCGGGGCTGATGAATCCCCGTCGATTACACACCTAATGCCCATCTTCACTAATTCTGCTCATTCGATTCGCCCTACAATTCGAGACAGTATCCTAGCCCGGCCGCTACACTGAAACATGCGCACGACAAATCACGTCGCTCGTCAGGAACAACGCGCACGCTACCTGGAAGAAACATACCCCATCAAATCCAGAACCCGCTATGTGGATTGCCGCTAGCTACCACGACCACACAGCATATGCCCTGGCGGCCATCAAAAGTCCTGACTTCCCATCCCCGTACTCACATCTCCCACCATCCCCACCCACCTACCTACTTGGGCGGAAGAGGCGGAAATAGCGCTAGCCCTTTCACAGAGCCGTACGATAAAAGTTATCTTCTGCAATTCCCAAGCTGATATACAGAATCTTTTAGAGGACGCATATCAGCCAAAGCTCTGAAAATTCTTCTGCACAATCGCCCAAAAACCCTCGTGCAGGTCGTGTGGAAACCTTCCCGTAGCGGCTTAGGTGGTAATGAGGCGGCCCACTCAGCAGCTAGAGATCTCTATGCCCGATCAGCCCCTTCTGTTACCCCTAACCACAGAGCGCAATCTTCCCGAGATAGTCTTATTTTTCGACGGCTATTACAGCTCACTACCTCCTCCTCCACCAGAAATACCCCTTCTCACCCCTCACTTTCTACAAAGGAAGAACGCTTGTGGCGGCTACATCAAACTAACATCCTTCTGTATGCGTACCCATTTATCGCATATACCCTAATCAGTACCCATCCCCCATTAGCTTTCTTCGCGGTGATGTCAAACCATCTTCCACGTTTTGTGGGCGTGCCACCCAAACCCCTTACCCCTAATACCCTCTGTTGATCAATGGGGCGCGGCGATCGGTGGCTATGACCGCCGAGTTAAAAAAGCTCTGGTCGAACGTGCTGCCGAAGTCTCGGCTGACCTGCGCAAAGTGGTCACCCCTCACCACTAAATTGCACACTGCAATAAAGTTTACTCATCCTCATCATCGTTAACATCCTCCTCCTCTATTTTGACCTGTTTCTGCTTGTGTTAAGCCTCCACTAAGGGGTCACCGGACTCATGGTGAGCTTGTCGTCTAGATTCGCGACGCTGAGCATCGATAGCGGTCCAAGTGTTCGGCTCGCACGATCCCCGAAACTAGTCGGAGGCGACAAATATAGAGGCTACATATAAGCTGCTCGCCACACTGTGCTCTTGTGTGTATCACGTGCAGCTATCGCACTCAATTGGCCTATACGGTAGCCGGAACTCCCCTGAGCGCAGCTATTTTCACCGTTGAGTAAACCAACCTTTCTTGGAAAATAAATTGCTTCGGCCTTGTAGACCATGCGCTCCTTATTGGCGGATATGTTCTCCCATAGATGAGATTCCCACACACCAATGCATTTGGTGCGAAAAAATAGCTCCCAGCCTCCAAGAAGCCGTTGATAATGCGCTGCTGAACAGTTGCAGAGGAACTGCGAGGACATTAGCTCGTTATTTTGTCATGGTCGGTGGTATTTCGCCGATGACACGAAGAAATCTGGCTGTTTCATTGCTAATGCGAGCCAGGTGCAGCTGCGCCTTGATTTACACAAGCCAAATCGTCGAACTGCGTTCTTGAAAATGCGTCAGCTGAGCAATCGCACCTGAAACTGCTTCCGCGGCTTCTTGTGCTCGCGCCAGGTCCTCGCCGTGAAAAAAACGCCACCGCTTGTGTCGGTGGCGTGTCCGAGACGGTTAGCGGTCGTAGAGCCCGATGCCACGCGTGGTTCTCATCCATACTCTTAAAAAAGCTTTTCTCTCTCTTAAGGCCAGAGAAAACAGACAGCCTCGATCAGGACGGCCTTTCGTCGGTGTCGCATAGACATGTTGAGCCAGAACACTGCGCACCCCAGAACACCGCGCTCCGACGTGTCGGCGCATACCGCTTTTGCGGTGTGACTGCCGCCAGGGCACGCTGATTGGTCGCTGTTTTGGGCTCCAGCGACAATTTCCAAAGCTACGCTGAAAATTCGCATTACAGGGGAGAACAACGCTTGGCTATCTTTAAGCGAAGATTTCTGTGGTTAGGCGGAAGATAAACCCAGCGGTCCCGTCTACGCAGAAAACTCTTCAGGCGCAACGCCATGCGCATGCACAAACTAATGAACGGATGGAGTGTAGTTAGCAGTAATGGCAGAGAGATTTGAAGGTTTATACATGACGTACCTACACCATTTAAACCGACACAGCTACCGGTGCCCCAGAAGTAAAGGGAGCACAGTGTTGGGGATTTGGAGGGGATTTCTTCACCATGTGCTTAGCAAGCAACCAAGTGATTTTTCAAGGAAGTAATTCTAAAATGAAATCTGGCCGCACATATTCCATTTATGCGGGCAGCCGCACAAAATAGCAATCAATATAATTTCACGAAGCCGCGCTTCGTTCACGTTTTGGGGTACCTGTACGTGGGTACGGCGCTTTGGAGGCAGAGGAGAGAGAGAGATAAAACTTTATTTTAACCAAGGATTAGTGCAGCTTGGTGCCCGAAGACCGCAGTACTTCGGTGACTGTGGCTTCCCGACCCGTGAGTAACTTCTGGAGATCCCGGCTTGAGCATGCAGCGCTGCTTCCCACTGGTCGAGGGAGGTAATCAGAGGGAAGGGATCGTACTTGCAGGCCCGCACATGAGGACGTAATGTAGCCCGTTCTCCGCAGTGCTGGCAGAGTGTTGTGGGGTAAAATGAGTGGTGAATGTGATGAAGTACGGCTAAACAGGGGAGGGATTCAGTTTGAAGCTGACGTCAAAGGCGTTCCTCTTCAACTCATTTGGATGGGAAGACCGGAGAGTATTTGCGGCGGAAGGGAGGTAATGTTCCGTGATTTCTCTGTACGTGAGTAAGCTATCACGGGTTGATCTGGCTGCATGAGAGGCAGTGCTTGCATCCCAGGCCTGGGAGATGAGAGCTCAGACTGCGGTGTGTGCCACTTCATTTCCTCCAATACCCGTGTGGGCAGGGAACCAAATCAATTCTTCGATTCTACAGGATCAGTAGTTTGTTTTCGATTAACAATTGGCGGGCCTGAGGCGAGATCTGGCCTCTGGCATAGTTTAGAAAGGCCGTTTTCGCATTTGGGATAATGAACCCGGGTGTTGGCCTACGCGTGAGTGCAAGTGCTATCGCCGCCTCTTCCGCCATATGCACTTGAGGGGGGCGGGTTCGGATGGCAAGGGTCGTGAGTGGGGGAGAATGCGGTGAGTGAATCACTGCCAAGGCAAAATCATTCACATGACGGTATTCCGCTGCATCAACATGCAATGTGCCTGGATAGAAGGAAGAGGCTTTCGCAGGAGATCGCGCACGCAGCGAGCTACTGAGTGACGCACAGCTCAAGATACAAGTACGGGCAGGGGCGCCGGCGGTACGGGCGGACCAGCGTGAACGTGAGAAATGGCACACTATGGCCGCACGTTACTTCGATACGGGTTGGCTACGCGTCATACGTAAAACATGGACCTGACGCTTCAGATTCGCTGGTGAACTGCCTGTACGGAGTCCTGAGCGAACTTTTTTAAGGGATTCTACGCGGTATTGACGATGCCGTGTAGTGCGGGACGGGGACTTCAAAGAATCCCTCTCTTAGATTTTAGTTGTGAAATGCACCGTGTCGCGCAAATATACCCCATCTCTAATTCATTTCTGGCCTTAGCAATTTTGCAATTACATGTATGCAATGAAACATCAAAAACAGCCCGAGGACGGCATGAAAGTTGAGACGGAGAACGGACTTTTTGATAATTCATGTACTCTCAGATGCTACAAAATCGTAAACAAGTGTTTGGCTGCCTCGCGGCTGTGTAAAAAAAATCCTTAAATTGTCTTGATTGTTCAAATACGTATCTTCTAACCACACATTACTTCTGCTCGATCGAAATGCGTAAATTTCGTCGTGGATTTTCTGTATTTCCATACTATTTAAAAAAACACTGCAGAAAATAATACGAATATTCATACGTAGTGTAGCACGTATGAAACCAGCAGTTTACCACTACATCCTTCCGATAAAGCCCAGCAATCACAACAGTTCTCTGTGGTTTTAAACCATTCGATTACCACTTTTTAAGCATTTTTCACCACGGCCTTTCAAAAAAGCACCTCGAATATGTTTTAGTTCACTCAAACCGAACCATCATTGACTGAGGCGAAAACTAAAATTGACCGTCTATTGAAAATTCGGCGGACTTTAAAGATGCCGAGGTCATCAAAATTATTCAATTGTCCTTCCCTATGTGCTCCGTAGCCCAGAAGTAGCATCAGAGCGTAAAACCCCCAAAATTTTGGGTCGTATCATCTACAAGGAAACTTTTAATGCATAAACAAACTTCGTACACAAAAAAGAAGATACCCAGATGCACCTGCCACATAGGCCAGAAGCGTCAAGTAAAAAACATCCACTTGCCTTGATAATAGCTTTATAGTAATAGTAGTACCTAATGGAGCGCCGACGAATATGTCAGAACAGTTATCAGCGCTCTCGATCGAGTGCTCTGGTGTTTGCTCTCTTGAGAATTAGCCTTCATTCCTAGCAACCCCTCCATCCAGCCTTCAAAAAGGGCTCACAAGGCTCCTTTGCTGTCCTTGTGAGAAGCGAGCACTTAAGAAACTGTGATAATAGTTGATTACCCAAACACAGAGTGCGCCTTGCGAAATCTGCTACCGGTCAGAGGGCGTAAAGTAGCCACCCTGTCGGCGTCCCCCGTGATGGAAGGTTTCCTCATTTCTTACAAGGCTTAAAGCTTGGAGTAATTTTACGAAGCGAAGCTCTTGGGACTTTTGTGTCATCAGCAGACAACACTCCCGAAGCACTCATGCACCTCCTCTGAACGACAGCCATGAACATCAAAAAGTGGTTCAGGCTCGTGTGTGCGCCTTTTTTATTCGTCAGTTCTCTGCTTTCTTATTTTAGCTGCAGTGTTCCTTTCGAGTGGGACAACTAAGTTAAATGCTGGTTAGCTGTCCCCTCTGCCTTTCTACCTTCTTCCGTCTGATTCTGTTAAAGAGTGTAGTTGGTTCTGAAGATTTTGTGTTCTTTAAGGTGGCGGCACGTCTGCGATTCCAAGTGAGTGCACCTTTTAGAGCGAAACGGTGATCGGACAGTCGAGGAGCTAGGAAGGACGAGGAAGACGTAGCCTGAAAGTCGATATGAGTAACTCTTTACTTGATTTCTTTGTTTAGCCGACACTTTCTTATTCTTGGCTAAAGTAAAACAAGAGGTAATACAGATAACCATATCAACCCTCCCGCCCTGTTAATCTTTCAAGAAACTTCCCGCAGCTCCACTCAGAGTATCCTCTCGACAGAGTAACAGTGACACTGAAAACAAAAAAAAATTATGGCAGCCCACTCCTATCAGCGATAAATAATTCATGGATGGGGGAAATTAGCTAAAGGAGATCGAAGTGAGACGAATGCGTCATCAAAGAACATTAGCCCAGAGCAGTGATGTTGAGATATCGCTCGGCGCGCAATAACGTAGAAATAACACCGTCCCACCAGGAAAGAAGGAGGAAACTGAACGAGACACAGTATCAGTATTAAAAAAAAACTAGTCAATGGTAAGCAAAGCGCACGCTGACCCGACTGGAAACGGTCAAGGGCTCTCGGAGGCGCGTCAGAGCTGCACTCGTCGCTGATGCGTTCAGTCCGTATCGATTTGCCAGTGTTGGGTACGTCAGTTGAGACCCATGATTTTTTCTTTGGCTGGACGCGCTCCATGTAGCAACAAAGTATATTTCTGCCTACGCCTGCAGGAGCATACAAGGTGGTTACGTTCAAATGAATTAGACGTAGCGAATAACATTAAAAAGAAACATTGGAATATTGAACTCTCTTCTCCGTATTCGGTAAGAAAAGTCCCGATGGCTGATTCTCATTGTTAGGACACGAAGTTCCTGCTACAGCCGACGATTATACACCAGCAATTGAACTTGAAGTGGTGGAATTCCAGGAGAAAGTGGTTGTTCATGCGACCTCTCAAGTATCACTGCGCAACCGGCTGGCAATGGCGCAGCACCACGTCTGTGGCAGGCTGTCGAAGCAGTTATTCGGCGTGTAAAAGCCGGAGTGTTTCAGCCAAACGGCTTAGCCGTTTCCGAAGCAAAGGTAAAAAGCACGGCGAAATTCATTCCTTTCAAACGAAGTAAGATTAAATGTACGCCTGTCTGTTAACCAGATGTAGCAGAGAGCGCCAGAACCAAGAACTATGTGCTAGGCCGCTATAAAAAAACTTGGGGTTTAGCTTCACGACAATGCCGTTTCTTGCAAATACATTCAGTAGACAACAAAATTTCGCTGAACGTTGATGGGGAGCATATGATCTAACCAAAACGTTCCGTCTGTGCTGTAGCTTCACAGGATGTGAGCATGACGTACTGCATTGCGCATCACCACAGCATAATATGATTTTTGAGTCAAAGGATACTCGAGCTGCTGTCATTCGCGTATTCGCTTTGTTGGCGACAGAACTAGCTGACTTGAGTGCCCTGTAATGACCAGCAAGCTGAATCAAGGAATTGCATTGCACTGTAAGAAAATAGACAATATAAACCTAATGTTTGTTTTATTTCGAAGCTAATGAATACAGGCGAAGTGAAAATGTGCGAGCTTATAAGGATAAAATGTAAATCTGTTTTTCAGATTTGACTGCCTTAATCATACAAAGCGAACGATCCTCATTCATGAATACATTATTTAAATTTCTGTTCTGAGATGTTTTACGTTGCGCGTCATAAGGGTACGTGTGCGACAATTTGTGGTTCTTTCATTGGTTGGTTCGTTATTTTGTTGGTTGGCTGCTGCTGCGAAGTGAGGCGCTGGAGCTAAAAAAAAAGTGTGCTTCCTTCGGCCGGTTTCCGAGCATGGGCCTCCTGATAGTCAACTGAGCACGGTATCCGCCTTGCTAGGGTAGTGGGCAGAGTTCTTTATGCAGAGTCGAACGTAAGACGAAATGACAACCGTATGCTACGGAAAGTCGGACCTCGATGTAGTGCGAGACAGACGACTAAATGGAGGAATAAGTTACGAAAATTCTGGAGCAAAGAATGGATGCAGGCAGTGCAGGACTGAAGTGGTTGGAGGTCAATTGGGGAGGCAGTCCTGCAGTGTTCTTAATTAAACTCATGATGATGATGACCTCGAAAACACTAGGCGAGCACTGGCCTCAGAGTCTGTCCTTGTAGTCTAGAGGATCCGTCTTAGTTTCTTGATGCCAAAGTCGGTGGTTCGAAATCGGCTTTTGCATCGGTTGTTTTTTTTTTCATTATTTATCGAAGTGTAATTTTTATGCCTTAGGTTAGTTTTGGTGTTTTAAATGATTTCTTTGTGTGCGTTAGGTTATCTTATGTTATGTTTAGGTTAGGTTGCCTAGATTTACGTTATCTAGAACGATGTACTGCCAGAAGCGCCAATTTTACCCCAAAACGCCGGTGGACGTCGATATAGTGGAGTGCTTATAATACCGTCGGACGGCACTCTAGACACGGCTTTTCTAGTAAGGGGCTGAACCTAAAAGTTTTGCCGTCTATTCCTTCTGGTCAATCCTATGTGGCGGCCTTCCGCACCACGGTGTACCGGTTGGCGACGAAGGTGTCGCGCGCGTCATGAAGAATATTGGCACATGCCCGACAGCATGGGGCTCAGCTAGTGTGCAGATGGACTGCCCCGGTTCACACCTTAACATGAAGGCGTGGATTTTCTGTGACTTCGTGTTGTTCTCCCAAACCATGACCGGCTTCTGGCACCCGGTGCGCCATCTTAACCATATACACTATGAATTGGGCGCAGATGGTTACGGTGCAGACTTGGACATTGAAATGTTAGTTTTTTTTATTTAATTGTCAGTTATTTTCCCATGGAGGACTATTCCCCTTTTATACAAAAGTGATAAAATTATACAAACATCAGGGAATATGACGGAGTGGAGAGCCTGGCAGATGGGGCTCCTCTCTCCCACTGTACGCGCTTCAAGAACAAAATTATGCTAAATATTTTTAATGATAATGCAAGTACATGTATAGGCCAAGATCTTGGGATAATGTCAGAAAAAATGAAGACGCCGACTTTTTGTATATAAGCGCTCAAACTTGGGCTTTTCAGTTTTTTCGTTAAACTCGTGTGCCAATTGCTCCTTAACTGTATTTTATATAATTATAATTAGTAGTATGAAGATCCCGTATTCGTACTATTCCGGTACAAGCCGCGCGATTTCCTGGCGTGTACGGGAAATTGCCCCTATGGAGTTGGGCGGCTGCAGAAATGCCGACACTTTTTTGAATATTTTTTTTTCGAATGTCGAATATCCTCTGAAATAATATTCAGAGAATTTGTAAGAAGAACGTTTGGCTAAACCTGAAGCTTTGTAACTTGAGAATTTTTTTAAATCACTGTGTGACCGGAAGCCCGTCTGGTCGAGAAAACCCAAGACGCATTTTTTTTTGTTTTATAAACATTCTTGGTCGGTGCCGGTTCTTAAGAGAACTTTCCGTATTATTCAGGCCGCCAAGTCCGGAAAATAGGAGGCTCTCAGCCAAATTTGACATTTTATTACAAAAAAGATTAAGGTTTGTAAGCAAAAAAAAAACTTTGAGCAAAATGTACACTAGGTTTAAATTAACCATACAAATATGCAATTCTCAAAAATATTTCATAGATACAGGTCTCTAAAACTGTCCAAGGCACAGTGGCAGGTACCGACGGGTGTCCACCTTGTCGTGCTCAAAAAATTTTTGTTACTTTTGTTAGAATTTTTTTCCCACGGAAAACATGGGTGAATTTGGAGGTTTAACTCACTAGAAAAACAAATAAAACATTTCAAGGAAACTGAAGTGGTCGACGAGCCACCTTTTGTTCGATAGTATTTAAAGTAACCCATGTACGATGCTTTCCATAAAAGCGGCCATATTTTAGTTCGGTGCTTTCTATATTTTACTTCCGTAGTTTTGGTGCACGCCGCAGTGGCTCAGTGGCTAAGACGTTGCGCTGCTGGGCACGAAGACGTGGGTTCGATTACCGGCTGCAGTGCCCGCTTTTTGATGTAGGCGAAAAGCAAAAACTCCCGTGTCCACGAGATTTCTGCGCACGCTAAAGAGCCCCAGGTGGTCAAAATTAATGCGGAGCCCTCCACTACGCCGCGCCTCATCGCCTGCGTTGCGTCGGCGCGTATACAATCAATCAATCGGTAGGTTTGGTAACGAACCTTAAGTTACAGGCATTTGTTTTCGAGGAAGCGGGTGAGAAAAAAGCAGTTCGCAGGGTTTTCTTTATTATTTTTAGAGAACGGGCTGGTTTGGATAGGTGGTGATGATAAAAGATTCGGTTAACTTTGGTATATCGAAAACTCCATTATCACTCCATTTAACACAGCGCAGGAGCCACTATGGTGTCCCGAAAATTAACGAAACCTTTTACTAAAGTATGGGCCTATACACACGGCGTCGTGTATACATATCTATATGCACGGCTTTGTTAAGTTCTATAAATAAGAAGTCTTCTTTATCTTTCCTGTTTCGACAATGGCCTCAAAGGTAGCATTCCCCTCCAGCCTCAAAATATAATTTGGGCATGTATAATAAAGTGAGGGATTGCCTCGAAAAAAGGGTTACCGAAGCGTAGAGCAGTCGGTTGTGTGGACTGTAACGAAATCAGCTTAAAACGTGCCCCTCGTCATTAAATATACTCGATTTCTTTTTCAGGAGCTCTGTGCAAACGGCAACAACTGAAGTAACAACACCCTAGCGCCCTCAAAATACTGTTATAAGTAGAATAAATGGATTCATTGGCATAATAGAGCGATTTCCTGAATTGGATAGAAGCTTTCTTTGTGAGTGTTATGCTGAACGCTACTAAAAAGGAATTGAACTCTGCCAAGTAAAGCAAAATAATGCTTAAAAACGTAATAGACAGTGTGGCTGCCTATAGGGAAAGATAGCCAGGGTAAAAAAGCTCCAAAGAGTAGGGATTTGAACCCAAAGCTTATACGAAGGTCGACTGTCTCGACCTTGGCACCATGGAGCTAAGCGGTTTCTTCTTCGTAAGCAATGCATATATTCATTGCCCGCAGCGGTACACCATGTCGAGCGTATAGTATTATTCCATGATAAATTTCTCCTCGTTTTTTTTTTTTGCATTGCGGTTCGTAAAGTGTGTACTGAAACGTACAAACCACTAAACTAAATCTATTTCGTTACCAAGGCGTCACGTCTAGCGTCGATGGAAAATGGACCCACCACGTGCATTTCGCAAACGCCAATTACCAATCTTCTTAGAAGAGGTTACAGACGCAGGGACAGAAGGCGTTTCTTCTCGCCTCTCCGGTATGTTACAAAAATCCCAAATGAGCGTTTACTCAACGACATCGTGCAGCTGTTTAAGGGCGCTGTATAAGTGGACGTATATATGGGACCCCGCATCAAAATAGGCTTACCCGCCGGGGTGGCTGAGTGGATATGGCGTTGTGCTGCTGAGTCCAAGGACGCCGGTTCGATTCCCAGTCAAGACGGCCGCTTATATGATGGAGGCGAAACGGGGAAACGCCCGTGTGTTCGAGATTTCGGTGCACGTTAAAGATACCGAGGAGCTGAAAATTAATTGGGTGCCCTGGTGCGCCTCATCGCCTGTATAGCGCCGGTGCGTTAAACCTTATAATCAAACCAAGTCAATCACCGCCAAAAAGGCTTAGTCACATCAGTAACTAAGCGCACAACCTGGTCACAAGAACTATTGACCCCTTTTCAGCTGATCGCTGGACGTACACGGTTCAACAACTGTAGAGCCGCAAGCTGACGAATTACACGAGCTTGGGTGCCTGGGACACCGTCGCATTTAGAGATTTTTGTTCACTTGCGTACATACCAAGCTGCTATGTCCTCTTGTACGCGAGCGCAACAAGTATAAGGAAATGCTTGTGTTTATTATATTGTCGCGTAGCCAAACCTGACGCAGCTGTCTTGAAGGAAAAAACAGTTTATTGGAGCGAACTTGTGCTCCCCTGACAACTAAAGAATGCAGAGGCGGCGAAGCAGCAGTCAACAATGTGACGTGCACAAGCGAGTGTCGGCCAATCGAATGCCTCGCCGTCTCCTCTGCGGGAATTCACGTTTTCGCGCGGGGGCTTCACGAACGATCTAATTAAATCGAGAAGACTGTAGATCAAAAAGGCCATTCTAGGCTTGTAACGTTGGACTCAAACACACTCCCTGTCAAATGAGACAAGCCGTGTGACATAAAAAAGACTGGAACACGCGCTTCAGTTTGGGCACAGATAACACAGCCCGGCGCTGCAGGGCGGTAAAAACAAAACATAAGTAAACAAATCCAGTGCATGGTACGCGGCATTACCCCGCTCTAAGAGTGCACCGACCCGACGCTAAAATAAAATGACAGTCCCAATGAACACATAAACAAGTCGTCATTTTGCGCAGTATAGTTTAAGGTGAACCACGTGGAAGACCTCGGGCCGCGTGGGTCGTCGTGATGTTCCGAAGTCACCATTGGGGATCACCTCGTAGATAAGGTGCCCAACACGTTGTAGAATCCAGTAGGGTCCGAAATACCGTCGCAGAAGCTTCCCACTAATTCCGCGCCGTCGTCTGGGAGTCCTAACCCATGCACCATCTTCTGGGTGGTACTTGGCCTTTCGGCGTTGGAGGTGGTAGCTTCTGGCATCCATTCGCTGCTGGTCCGTTGTACGAACTCGAGCGAGCTGACGGGCCTCCTTCGCACGCACGCTGAATGTATCCTTAGAAGTCGTCGTTCAGGTCGTCATTCAGGTCGTCGTCTTTTACGTGCGGAAGCTTGACGTCAAGCAACGTAGTTGGCCGTCTTCCGTAGAAAAGCTGTAGTGGTGTCATCTGCGTAGTTTACTGTATAGCCCTGTTGCATGCAAACATGACATACACAAGGACTTCGTCCAATGTTAAACGCCGACGTACATATTCACGACCGTCTTGTTCAGACGTTCTATTAGTCCGCTGGTTTGGGGGTGGTACGCCGTCATTCTTCGGTGATCCGCGTTGCTGTAGCGTAAGATTGCTGGCATAACCCCTGAAGTAAGGGCCGTTCCGCTGTCCGTGATTAGGACTTCCGGGGCTCCATGTCGCAGCACAACTTGGCTTATGAAGAACTTTGCGACTTCTTCTGCAGTCCCCCTCGGAAGAGCGGCGGTCTTTGCGTAAAGCTTCATGTAGTCTGTCACTGCGACATTCCTCTTGTTCTCGGAACATGGCGTAAGTAACGAGCCCAGAAGGTCCATTCCAATCTGTTAGAAGGGCCTCGATGCGACGGCGATGGGCTGCAGAAGTCCGGCGGGTTTTTGAGAAAAGTACCCGTGGGGAGACAAAATTTAGAAGCAAACGCAAGAACTGGTGAGAAGATGTCAAGGGCGTATTTAATGCGTCTAATTTCCATGTAATGTTTTTTAGAGATGCTATTTTTTAGAGATGTGAACGTTCAGCATCTCTAGCTTGTCTACGGAAGAAGGTCGATTACATTAATCACGCTTGTTCCGCGCAGACTGCGTGCTCCAATGTAAAAACGCTAGATAACCCCTTTCCACAGGCAACGTGATATCTTCCGGAGCAGCCATGGTGATGAAACTACCAGAAATGGCACACCGGCTTAAACCAAGAACGATGAAACGGCACGAGCGTCACGTATCTTTGCCAGGTGAGCTTCGTAAGATATAAAGAAGGGGCGGGGCTGCTCCGTTTGCCTTGGGTACACTTTTCCGGCCTTCGTCCACAAAAATCTCCAGTTCATCTATCTTTTCTTTCATCGCAAGTAACTTCCTTCCTTGTGTCTCTGCGGCGACCGATCTCTTCAGGAAATTCGTATGCTCGCCATTGTATTTCCCCGAAATATCATTAGGAGAAATCATTAGATGTCTCCTCAAACAGATAAAAAGTGACCGTTGTCATCGCCGGCGTCAGCACGAACAGTGCCGAAGTGGCCGCCGTTGTAAATAGAAACCAAAAACAGATTTCGGCACATGTGGGATTTTGGATCAAGACCAGGACACAAGTGCGTTTCCACCACGCTAACTCGGCATGCAGGCATTGCGGTGCGCGCGACGTGACCGGTGAACGTGACAGAGCGTGAGTAGAGCGGGGGCACACGGAGGGAAATTCTCACAGTTGGAAAGCTGCCGCTTCAGTTTCCGCCAGTCTGCCTGAGGGAGTGACTAGCGTAAAAGGACGAAGAAACGAAATGGCGAGAGACGTCAAAATGATGTCCATTAAAGAAGCATTTGATCATCACAAGGTTTTCGCCTTCTAAGCTCATTAACAGACCCAAGAAATGTCTATTTCGCAAGACATTTTTATTTCGTTTATTGCCTTGACTGCTCAGTAGAGTGCGTGGTAATGAAACTGAAACATGCAATCGTTGTAGAGCGTACTAGGAAATTTACTTCTATAAGGTCATTCATTTTACCCACTGAACATCTCTCAGGAACGTAAGTCTTCTCCTTCTACCAATTTTCATACAGCCGCACGGTTCCTTCGGCCTCTTATGGAACGTTTACATTTGTGTTGCAATGAAGCAAGTGTCTGGCGGACTGTGGTTCCTCTTGCAAATAACACTTTTAAATCTAAGTGAAGCACGAGCTTTATGCTTGTGAAACATGATTTAAAGCGGCAGTGTTACACTAAGCAATACGGCATTTTATGAATGCATGAAGGGAATCTTGTGCTTCAGAACTATTAGTTGTTAATCGACCAGATTTAGGGGAAATCCCCAAGGTGGAGTAAGTGTCTGTGAAGGAAAGTTTGACATCCACCTAAATGCAGCCATACGGCTACAAAGGAAAGCTATACAACTTTCTCAGATACTTCGCAGTTGAAGAAAAATTCGTCCTGGTCCAGGATTCGAACCCGGGACCACTGCTTAACCGGAGCAGTCGCTCTACCAACTGAGCTAACCAGGAGGCTAGTCGTTAATAGCGCGAAAGCGAATTGATCAACAACTCGAAGTGAAGGACAGGTGTTAATCGACCAGATTTAGGGGAAATCCCCAAGGTGGCGTAAGTTTCTGTGAAGGAAAGTTTGACATCCACCTAAATGCAGCCATACAGCAATACGGCTACTTACTCCACCTTGGGGATTTCCCCTAAATCTGGTCGATTAACACCTGTCCTTCACTTCGAGTTGTTGATCAATTCGCTTTCGCGCTACTAACGACTAGCCTCCTGGTTAGCTCAGTTGGTAGAGCGACTGCTCCGGTTAAGCAGTGGTCCCGGGTTCGAATCCTGGACCAGGACGAATTTTTCTTCAACTGCGAAGTTTCTGGGAAAGCTGTATAGCTTTCCTTTGTAGCCGTATGGCTGCATTTAGGTGGATGTCAAACTTTCCTTCACAGAAACTTACTCCACCTTGGGGATTTGCCCTAAATCTGGTCGATTAACACCTGTCCTTCACTTCGAGTTGTTGATCAATTCGCTTTCGCGCTATTAACGACTAGCCTCCTGGTTAGCTCAGTTGGTAGAGCGACTGCTCCGGTTAAGCAGTGGTCCCGGGTTCGAATCCTGGACCAGGACGAATTTTTCTTCAACTGCGAAGTTTTTGAGAAAGCTGTATAGCTTTCCTTTGTAGCCGTATGGCTGCATTTAGGTGGATGTCAAACTTTCCTTCACAGAAACTTACTCCACCTTGGGGATTTGCCCTAAATCTGGTCGATTAACACCTGTCCTTCACTTCGAGTTGTTGATCAATTCGCTTTCGCGCTATTAACGACTAGCCTCCTGGTTAGCTCAGTTGGTAGAGCGACTGCTCCGGTTAAGCAGTGGTCCCGGGTTCGAATCCTGGACCAGGACGAATTTTTCTTCAACTGCGAAGTTTCTGGAGAAGCTGTATAGCTTTCCTTTGTAGCCGTATGGCTGCATTTAGGTGGATGTCAAACTTTCCTTCACAGAAACTTACTCCACCTTGGGGATTTGCCCTAAATCTGGTCGATTAAACACCTGTCCTTCACTTCGAGTTGTTGATCAATTCGCTTTCGCGCTATTAACGACTAGCCTCCTGGTTAGATCAGTTGGTAGAGCGACTGCTCCGGTTAGCAGTGGTCCCGGGTTTCGAATCCTGGACCAGGACGAATTTTTCTTCAACTGCGAAGTTTCTGGGAAAGCTGTATAGCTTTCCTTTGTAGCCGTATGGCTGCATTTAGGTGGATGTCAAACTTCCTTCACAGAAACTTACTCCACCTTGGGGATTGCCCCTAAATCTGGTCGATTAACACCTGTCCTTCACTTCGAGTTGTTGATCAATTCGCTTTCGCGCTATTAACGACTAGCCTCCTGGATTAGCTCAGTTGGTAGAGCGACTGCTCCGGTTAAGCAGTGGTCCCGGGGTTCGAATCCTGGACCAGGACGAATTTTTCTTCAACTGCGAAGTTTCTGGAAGCTGTATAGCTTTCCTTTGTAGCCGTATGGCTGGCATTAGGTGGATGTCAAACTTTCCTTCACAGAAACTTACTCCACCTTGGGGATTTGCCCTAAATCTGGTCGATAACACCTGTCCTTCACTTCGAGTTGTTGATCAATTCGCTTTCGCGCTATTAACGACTAGCCTCCTGGTTAGATCAGTTGGTAGAGCGACTGCTCCGGTTAAGCAGTGGTCCCGGGTTCGAATCCTGGACCAGGACGAATTTTTCTTCAACTGCGAAGTTTTGAGAAACTGTATAGCTTTCCTTTGTAGCGCCGTATGGCTGCATTTAGGTGGATGTCAAACTTTCCTTCACAGAAACTTACTCCACCTTGGGGATTTGCCCTAAATCTGGTCGAATTAACACCTGTCCTTCACTTCGAGTTGTTGATCAATTCGCTTTCGCGCTATTAACGACTAGCCCTCCTGGTTAGCTCAGTTGGTAGAGCGACTGCTCCGGTTAAGCAGTGGTCCCGGGTTCGAATCCTGGACCAGGACGAATATTTTTCTTCAACTGCGAAGTTCTGGGAAAGCTGTATAGCTTCCTTTGTAGCCGTATGGCTGCATTTAGGTGGATGTCAAACTTTCCTTCACAGAAACTTACTCCACCTTGGG
Organism: Haemaphysalis longicornis; assembly: GCA_013339765.2. Taxonomy (NCBI): domain Eukaryota; kingdom Metazoa; phylum Arthropoda; class Arachnida; order Ixodida; family Ixodidae; genus Haemaphysalis; species Haemaphysalis longicornis. Next base: position 173,727,210 of record CM023453.1, read on the forward strand.
GATTTGCCTTAAATCTGGTCGATTAACACCTGTCCTTCACTTCGAGTTGTTGATCAATTCGCTTTCGCGCTATTAACGACTAGCCTCCTGGTTAGCTCAGTTGGTAGAGCGACTGCTCCGGTTAAGCAGTGGTCCCGGGTTCGAATCCTGGACCAGGACGAATTTTTCTTCAACTGCGAAGTTTCTGAGAAAGCTGTATAGCTTTCCTTTGTAGCCGTATGGTGCATTTAGGTGGATGTCAAACTTTCCTTCACAGAAACTTACTCCACCTTGGGGATTTCCCCTAAATCTGGTCGATTAACACCTGTCCTTCACTTCGAGTTGTTGATCAATTCGCTTCCGATTAACGACAGCCGAGCAGTTGGTAACACTGCTCCGGTTAGCGTGGTCCCGGGTTGAACCTGGACCAGGACGAATTTTTCAATGCGAAGTTCTGGGAAAGTGATACTTTCCTTTGAGCCTATGGCTGCATTTAGGGATGCAACCCTTCACAAAACTACTCCACCTTGGGGATTTCCCTAAATCTATACCCTGTCTCACTTCGAGTTGTTGATATTCGCTTTCCGCA